>OZ024935.1:27646118-28846118 GCA_964017235.1 Sabellastarte sp. h YS-2021 | reverse complement strand
AAGCTTGCTACAGTCTATTCCACAGCACAGTGATACATTGTACTATTTGCTGTGACGTCAATAGTTTAAATTCGCTATTCTAACTATTTGCCGTGACGTCAATAGTTTAAATTTGATAAACTGAATGACAGGTTTGTCTGAACTGGTTACACTCCTGTTTTAAGTGTACAGTTCACCCGGCTGTGTGTGAGAGCCCCATTACTTCTAATGACCAAAACATCGTATTGTGTGACTATTTTAGAATGAAACAATAGAGTAATTACGCACAGTCAGTCTTTTCTAGGGCGCAACGTGCTAGTCGATTTAATTTAATATGTCTTTATTTAGTGACATTTACTCTTTTTACTGTTACTTTCAATCACCATTTATCATACTTTTATATAATGTCTAGCCTTCTTCTTACCATAGATAAAATGAAGATCCTTCATTGGTGTCTTTCATGTTGATGCAAGGGTAGCACACATTCCCCTACCCTAGTTGTCAAGCCTGGCTATAAACCAAGAAAGAATCTCTACACATTATGGCCAGAACCCAAGGCCAAATGTGCAGATACAAGGTCACAGACACAATGTCGAGCCTAGGGTCAGGGGAAGGAGATGTTTTTGTGCATTTGCTCTCCGGATCTGGTTGATTTTATCAGTTTGTTACCAACTTGTCACCTCGCCTTGCTCCATCTGACACAACAAACCCGCATGGCTGGCTTTGGCTGCATGCCACGCTAATTCGTTGGAATCATCAAGTAGTGAAATTAAGCAGTCCAACGTATGATCTTTAGTAGTTTGACACGATTCCCCTCTCATTATCCTACAAAATCCAACCATGAACTGAGTGATGTTAAGTTGGTTGTAAGTCACCCTATCTTTGGCATTTCCTGCAAGGACATATTCATGAGGCCACATCACTTTCTCTTTAACTTAAACATCGACAGAACCATCTCGCTGTGATTTAATTCTCGGATCAGTACTTTTTTATCAGAATTAGACAGCTGTCTTATACTGTCTTCCACCTGCTCTTAGATCAAGCTATCATGTCTAAGGTAAGTTTGCATGCATGTTGTCCTCATGAGAGGAAGCAGGGAGACTTGAACTCGCAGTAGTCCTATCACACACTACTTAATGCATCAAGCCGAGATCAAATCCTTTGATTAATCATAGCCTGATCTGGTTGAACTTCTAACTTTGGATCTGACATAACATTCCCCTTTCAATGCAACACTTTCCTAGATTTTTGAAGTCATGTTTATGTTTTGCTGCAGGGGAAGTATCTTCCAAATCAGCACTTTCACGAGAAACCAAATGGTCACAATAGATTCCATATCCGAATCAGTATCTGACCTAGAATTTGAACCCGAACACCCAGGTTGTACAGAAAATTCATTCAGAAAAGCATTGTCACTCTCAAGTTGAAGTTCAATAGGAATCTCAACTTTTTTTCCCCGTAAATTGTAAGGGTTTCCTGCGTATCTGTGCTTCTGAAGAGCTGCTATACCAATCGATGTTTGTCAGTAGAGACAAGACTTCAAAATTTACAACATATAAAAATCTCAAACTAAAATAAAAAAAAAGTTTAAATTTTAAGAATTTAATCTTGTCTTGTCGACTGCCAGTTCAGATATGTCCATTATCCCCTTGACCAAAGCAAGGGTCAAAATAGTTGCCAATCAAAAACGACAATGTGTCGAGTAAATGACCCATTGTATGACGGGGTGATTCAACAACAGGGGTGAAGAAACAATTAAGGTTGGCACCTAAATGCAACTGGACTGCAACCCCTGAGGTCGTGGCATGAAATCCCAGCCATAGCTAGGAGTAGTTCAGCTGGTGGTCGTTGCTTGCTGATGTCTTGTACTTTACAGTATAGATATTCAAAATGAAAACATAATTTTTTTGTTTTATATTGTGGGGTCTACCCATCCATTCCCAAATGGACTTTGTCTTAATATCAGTTGTTGGAAAATGTTGTTTAATTAATGTATCTATTGTGTTAACTGGTGAAGTATTAAAATGTTAGTTTTACACTTACTTACATGGTTGGTATATGTGTGCAGAATAATGTTGTATTATTTCAGTTTTGATATACCATTTAGGGCAGGATTACTGTTGTAAATCTATGATTTAAAGTCTTTGGAAGTCTACTATGATGTTGTTAATTACAGACCATCAGTCACCCAGGTACCTGATTGTTCTATTGTATCTCTGTCTCTGTTAAATGGACTGTGTCCAGTCCTCAACCCACCTTTTCCAATCTGTGTAAGCTGGATTTTTAGGCTGGCAATAGGCTCCACACTTTATCTGTTTTAAAAATTATACACTGCATTAATAACTTAATACTTATTTATAGAGACAGTCAACATCACCGCTCACACAGCTATTGATGCTACAATGTGACAAAAGGTGTTGTGTTTTGACATTTAAAGTGATTTGCTGTTAATGTGTCAAAGCGTAATGCATCATTTGGGGGGCTGTAAATATTGGTGCATGATTATTCAATTCTCATGTTTGTGGTGTTAGGTTAGAGTTTGATTCATGGCAACACAAATGGGAATTTTGTTCTGCACAATCATCACTATGCTACTATCACAGCTCAGGCAACTGGTGATAAAGAGGATGGGGGAAAGGGGTGTGCTAAGATCTTGAGAACCATTGGTCAATGGCAGACAATTATAAACTTTATTTGAAATCAAACCTAGGACCTTACAGTTGGAAGAGTATATATGGAAACTCCTATGCCAACACCCCCACCCTTCAAGAGGGAAAGAATATAAGATGAACACACTTTAATGTGTTCTATATTTGGTCATATTTATTTGAGAGGGACGGATCATTTAGTGTTGGGACACTTCCACTGAAAACTTTGTTATATGAAAAAAGGAGAGTAAATCCCACTGGCAAATCACAGATTGTAAAACTCTAAGCATATAGTAAAAAGTAATTCTTTATTTTTTCTGACGTAAATTGTATTAATAAACGTAGAAATAATACAGAGCCAAAGTAAGGCTAGTGAGATATCAATGAAACTGATACCATTTATCATTGAGATCATTTCTGTTTCATCTTTTTGCGTCGTATTAACTATACTGTAATTCACACCACATTGCTATTAATGAATTATACACTTTCATAATTCATGCTTAAATTACCTCCTTAATCCTTTATACAGCCTCGTTTCCACTTCCAAAGTCCCACATACTTTAATTTTTTCAACCTGCAATGAAGAGTTTTCACAAGTCAGTAATTATAAACAAACGGGGAAGTCCCTTTTATTTTAGAGTGAGGTAGATACACGTTAATTGTAGGGAGAGTAACACTCCAGTGATTCTGATTAAAAATTCATTTAAAGCTTCAGTGATGATCTCTCAGAAACATCCAATGGCTTTTATCACCTTTTTTAGTATTAATAGAACATTGAGATGTAACCCCCCCCCCCCCACACACACACACACACACACACACATCAAATGAATACAGTTTTAGTCAAATGTAGTTATAATGTCATTTTCAAGTGTCCTCTGGATACATGGAAATGTTTGGGAATGCTCTAGATTGATAGATAAAAATTCAGGGCCTTTTAGTATTCAACATATGATCTTGATGTTTCCCAAAATGTACTCACCGCTTCCTATTGTCAGACTCTACCCAGATATATATTCAGAATGATTCGTGCATTACTGTTGGAATTATTAGGAAGACAGACAGACAATTTACGCACCCGGAACCACAATCTCCTGGAGGCGATGATATGTGTGTACATGATATGTGTTTTTTTTTCTAATAAATCTTCAAGCTTAAAAAGTTGTTGCCTAAGAAACACATCACCAACCAGAATGACATATTCTTTACTCCTCAAAAAGTACAGCAGTTTGAAATGGATAATTACAATGTTTAGGGAAATTCCTACAATTGTGGTCATCAGAATTAGCACAACTTAGCTGGCCACCAGAAGTATTTAATTACTGGTAGTGGAGAGTAATGACACATTCACTGACGCCAAGTATTCTAAGACTGTTATTTTTGACCAATACCACCAGGTAGCAATTTCCTTTACTTGCGTGTCTCTAACACTTGCTGTAACACCTGTAAGGTAATTTAGACTTAGCACGGCACTGCAGTACAATTTGACCATACACTGTTAATATACAAGTTAATATTAGAGATTTGACTATCACTCATTTTTTGACACTTTTCAATCCAGATTATTATGAATTTAGCATGTTATAAAGGTACACTATTCAAGTTTAGAACTGGGTAGAGGATGTCAAATTTTCAAAGTGATTTTTTTCCATCTGGGTGGTGATCTGGATCACTGTCTGGATCCAGGAATATTTTAAGTGATTTTATATCATTGCACAAATAAGCCATAACGGAGGCATTGGACATTATAAGACCTTTGCACTCTCTGAGTACTTTTCCTTGTTATACACTATTTTCGGTCATTCCGAGGTGCATTGTCACCAAAATGTTGTTTAAAAATTAACAGGTGTGCTGTTTCATTCAATTCACCTCTGGTGGGCTGGGCTTATGTTACTAGTTCTACTGTAACAACGAACGTATATAAAAAAGTGGAAGCCCTGCAAACCAGTTTAGACTATGTAGTATGGAATCGGATTAAAATGAATCTCAGTCAATGTATGAATCGGGTCAAATGTTTACTTATCTAATGCATGAATGTTCAACAACTTGTATCTCTTGAAATTCTAAATCACTGTAAATATCTTTTGTCAATAATTTAAATGGGAAAGACTTTTTACCTGACCTCATTTTGGAATCTAAATTCTCAGCTATGAAACTGTGGTAGTAAATGTACTATCTAATTTTGGGGGGATTAAATTGAGGCCTAAATTGGCACACAACCAGTCAAGATCAAGCTTACAAAAGCTAACTTCTAATATCACCTATTGTAATTGATTAAAAGTGGACTTTATTATTTACTTCTTGCTGTGCCAATTTGAAGTATGTACTGTATTAAGGCTGAAAGTAATCGAGTAGTCTCAAGTGTTTTCACTTTTTTCTGCTACACACAATCTTCATTTAGATAGGGACGTATAGTATTAACTAAAAATGAAGAAATCTGTACAAGGATCATTAAACCTTTATGTAATGGGTGTCCTGCAATCAGATTAATATCTGCTAAATTTTAAATTCTTGCTTTCTCTTTACTGTTGTTTTGCGTTCAGTTATAGCTTATACATGTCTGTTGTTGTACAGGTAAAATTGTGTCCTCATGTTTGGACAATTTTCAATGCAGTTTTCATTTTAACTTCCGACATGGGGGGAATGAACTTTGTTTGCAGAATAACTAGAAATGATGTGTACAGATTTGGACAAAGTTTTCAGGAAATGTTACCAAGGAACAGATGATCAGACTTTGGCGGTGATTTGGTTCAGTGTCTGGATCCAGGGAATTTTTAAAGGTTTTCTTCATCATTGTAAAGATATTGGGACTTAGATGAGGTCTAAAGTATTTTTTAGTTAAAAGTTGAAGTTTCCATATATGTCTTCATTTCTTTTTTCTTTTGTTGCAGCCATATTTAAAGAAAGTGGTTAAGATATTTAAAGTTTGAAAAACAAAAGAAATTCACCCTAAACACCTTTTGAGAATTTCCATTTGAAGGTAACCTGGACTTGCTATCTATACTTATACACCTATACTTGTATCGGTGAGTGAATATTTCCCCGATAGTTACCAGTGGGGTGTCACTGTTAGTTAAAATTTGCTTGGATCTTTAACCTACTGTGCAATTAAAGCACTAAATAGTGTCATACCATAGCTGGGAGCATTTGTTTAACATCATTGATTGTGGTAAACTTTGGACTTTGGGCTACCAGAGTCAGAAATAGGTACTGTAAAGAAGCCTTCATTGGGATAATCATCCAGCTTAAGCAGTCCATAGTTAAAAGGGGGAATTTTGTTATGATATTTTACATTTTATACTCAATGCAATATCTCACACAAACAAAACAACCCCTTCTAGAATCACACCTCTTCTTAAAGGTCTACCCTGGTTGCCTGTTGAACAACACTCCATTTCCACAACCCTCACTCTTGTGCACAAGTACCTCCGCCCCTGGCTTTCCAGAGTATTTCAGACCCTTACCTTACTCCAGCATCTTGTCCCTACAACACCTAGCACAGCAAACCTGCCAGAAATTACCTTAATGCTCCACATATCCTTTCTCCAGTGTAACTATATAAAAAACGGCCATTTAGCCACAGTTTTGCATTTAAGGATCCAATTTTGTGGAATGAGCTTCCTGAGGACATCAAAACAGCAGCTTCTTCTCCATCCTTCAGACATAAACTGAAGACATGCCTATACAGTAGCATCACCGCCCCGCCTCCCTTGCACCAATGCTATCGGCCTGCTGGCTCTGTGGATTCTGATTCTTTCTCCATATGTGGTTCTTGTGCCTTAAGAGTATATCTCTGATAGAGATTAAGCACTATAAAAGTATTCATTATTTTTATTTTATTTATAACTAAAACATACACAAAACATACATTAGGACATTAACTACACTATGCAAACATTACTGCAGTATCTCCTTATACTACAAGGCCCAAAGTGATATGTGACCCATCCTGAATCCAAAGGTACAGCCCAACCTCCCTAGTAAGTGGCATTCCCCTAACTGAAAGACAGAGTCGCACAGATGATCATGTATCAATGTCCCTGAGGTTCTTTAGCCTGCCACTGGGAATGACGGAGAACCACCATTTGAATGTTTGTATCAAAGTCACTGTGTCTGTACATGGGATTGAACCTATGTCCTCTCTGTTGCCAGGCGAGTGGATTACCCACTAGGCCACACTGGACAGTAACTAATTATTGAACCCTATGGGAGTTTTTTGATATTTTGGGTGATTGTATGCTTGTCTGTATTGCTATATGAATGACTTCTCCACAGAATAAACCACGAATAGTCTGGTGTGCAAGTGGGCCAGATCACTACTCAAGCATAAACAGACGGTAATTTGCAAGTCCCTTAAATGCACTACAATCTGTCCATTTATATTTAATGAGCTCATCAGTAAATTGCTACTCCCCGCAATAACACCATCAGCGGGAAAAGAGAGATTTCCTGTTGACATGCACAGCACCCGTCTCGCTTGAAGGGGCATGTAGTTTTTCATGCCCTAAAAAGTGGGGAGGGGGGGGGGTGAGTATAACTGATTGCTAAAAAAGCTGAACAGGTGATGAAAGAAACCGGAAGAGACTATAGTATGAGTATATTTTGTGTGTTAGTGTAATTTGTGTTCTCTTAATTTTACAGCTTACTTTTATGAGTGGCAAATTATAGACCTTAGAAATAAAGAGTACCGTAATGTCATTCAGTCTCTGTCGTATCTTGGTTGTTTACTACAGTTAAGATAAACACGAATGCACGTTTGGAGATTTATTATTTACATATCACATCTATTGTTAGTAGCACACTTTAAGTTAACCCTAACTTAAGTTTAACTTTTCTTATTTCTGGTTAAGGTCACCTCAAATTGTACTGGCTATGTTATTCTACGTTTTACACAAATTAAGGTTAGTTTCTAGCTATGTTAGTTTACACTCTACACTCTATGTATATACACGATCCATCTGTACATGTTTAAGTATGATAGTCTGTAAACCACTAAAAGAACGCTTGAATTGTGTGCTACGAATGTACATCACACTTGGTGTTGCAACACCGATTAAAAAATAAAAAGCCTCGTTAAGGCTGTTACATCAAGAGACCCGCTGTGGGGTGGGTGGAGGCAACAAACTCCTGGTTAAAAACACTGTTTTCCTTTTGACTTAAAATTTAAAACTGAGGTGTGGTTCTAATTGGCCGACCTCAGAATGAGGCCCCTAGTGGATTGTACTAGAACTATTTTTAAGGTACCTTACAACAAATGCGCATAGACTGAGGGGTGGTGCTAGTAACCTTCTCACCATGACACAGTCTCTGTCGTATCTTGGTTGTTTACTACAGTTAAGATAAACACGAATGCACGTTTGGAGATTTATTATTTACATATCACATCTATTGTTAGTAGCACACTTTAAGTTAACCCTAACTTAAGTTTAACTTTTCTTATTTCTGGTTAAGGTCACCTCAAATTGTACTGGCTATGTTATTCTACGTTTTACACAAATTAAGGTTAGTTTCTAGCTATGTTAGTTTACACTCTACACTCTATGTATATACACGATCCATCTGTACATGTTTAAGTATGATAGTCTGTAAACCACCAAACGTACACAGTAGGGGTAGGAAGTTCATTTAACAGCTGCCTGGAAGCATCTGGCCACTGTTCCTGCTGCTGATGGCGTTCTTTGCAAATAAGCCCACACAGCATCTGAGTTCCATCCCCCATGGGTTTTTATGTGCTGCAGACTTATGTTATTCTCATAAGCCCAGGTCGCCCCTGACCTGCGGAAAGCGTGGAAACCGTATTCGTTGGCAGGAAGCCCCAGCTTCTGTACGACCTGTCTCAAGATCGTTCTTACTCTGTGAGCTGTGAGAATGGTGGTCGTACCCGCTTCTGATATGGTAAATACTGGAAGGTCTTTGTGCTCAGGGTTACTTGAAACTATGCGTCGCAGAGCCGTGACGGGGCATATTTCTTTGTCTGGGAGCAGAGGGAGCTGAACCACCCGAACTTGCCCAGACACTTGCATATTCTTTGCACTCTTCGTGATGACATGAACCCCAGGCGGACCCCATATAATGTCTCCGTGGGTAGTATACCTAGCAGGTGAGAATGAAGCCTTATTATGAGGCACCAAGGTAGCTAGTCGGTAGAAACCGAAGAACCCCATAAGGCAGATAGCCGTGATTTCTTTACTGTGGGGATACTCTTTGAGGGCTCTTGTTAGCAACTTCAGCTGTGCAATCGACCAAACGCCTTTGATTTTAAAAGACAGGGGGGCGTTGTAAGCTACAGCCCGAATGGCTAGTTTAATGAGCTTGTTATCCAGGACTGCTGTGTTCATGTTGTAAAGCACGAAAAAGTGACCTAGGACCGTCATATAATTGGCTATAGTCTGTGCGCGCAGATTTTGTTGAGCCAAGTATTCAACAAAGGTGGACACGGCTTGGAACGAGTCGGGGGGCTGAATGTCAGCCACCACCAGGAAGGCTATGTACGACCTGAATTTGCTCTTGTACGCTGCCAACGTCCTAGGTCTGAAGCCTCTGTCTGCCCTGGCTTTGAAGTCTGCTGATAACTTGGTTGCGAGCTGAGTACCTACAATTACACAGAGAAATCCGGCTGAAAGTCATGTGAATTAACCTCGAACCACTGGCACCCTTTAAGGTATTTTACAATATGATTATTAATGTTTTGGAAGTGCTGCCACCTTGAAAGTATATCTGCGTACTTATTGTCTGTGCCTGCAATGAATCTGACTGTAACCTTAATGTTATATTTAGCTTTAAGCAGCCACAACGTCCTTGCACAAGCTGCCAGGAAAACGTCCCTACTGGCTCCTGTGTTGAGGATATGTACGACAGCACTGTTGTCGCAAAACACTTGTACCCATTTATCCTTCCATAAATGCCCCCAAGTTCTGAATGCAATAATAACGTTCACCATTTCATAGTGAACTATGGATAATACACTTTTGTAACAGATAGGAATATTCTTGTTGTACACTTTGCCGTGACTATAAGCCCCCACAGCCAGCAGACATGCGTCGACGTACAAGTCGACATCAGGCTCCCGTTGTGTATGTATCTTGGAAACCCCATTGTAACTCTCCATGAACTTACAGAACCAGGTTATATCCCTGTAGAATGCCTCATCCAGGTTTATTCTTCCCGACGTGGGCGCGTTCCTAAGGGTCGTCAGTACCCTGTTTACGAACAGACGCGCAGGCGTTATGCATTTATGTAAGTAGATTAGATGACCTACCAAGCTCTGCAACTGTTTCTTGCTGGCTGAATTTTTTGTCATCCAGTGTTCACAAGTACTCTTAATTTGCGATAACTTCTGTGTAGGGATGTGTAGCATTCCTGTCTCCACGTCGATTTCAATACCTAAGCATGTTAGGCGGGTGACAGGGGCAGAAACTTTATCCAGATTTATAGGGAGGCCTAGAGATGTGATTAAGTTCGTGAGTGCCAAGAACGCGTTGTTAGCAGACTTAGCTGGAGCTACCCCAATTACGTCGTCCAGGTACGAACACGTCCAGTGACCTGCGGTTGCCAGAAGATGTGTGACGCAATCGGTCACGGATTGACACGCGGAAGCACCCGATTTCAGGCCGAAAGGCACGCTTACGTCAACGTACTTGTATTTGCCCCACTGTAGTCCCAACACTGAAAGATCCCGGGGGTCTGTCCTTAAATTTCTATAGGCTCTTTGAAGATCTACCTTGAAAAGGCGAGCGTCCTTGCCTGTGTCCACAATTGCCTGTATTATATTGTCTATTGTTGGGTATTTCAGAGTACAGGGGTGTGAGTCGAGTTCGTTATCTGCTATCCTGCTGTTAACCCCCTCACCTTTGGGCCACGACAAGTCTACGATTATGCGCCGATTGCCATCTGGTTTGGGTCTTGTCATCATTGGTGACACGTGCAAGTGTTCGAAGGGAGCAGATTCGAACGGGCCTACTATTGCCCTATGGCTAATCTCCGTCTCTAGATAGCTAGTAACAGCTTTAGGATATTGTATAGCCGACTTGTGATTTGCTGTATCTTCTATGTAAGTGAAGTTCGTGTAGTCAAGAGCGAGGGGGAACCCGAACTCCACGTAGTCAATGACTCGACTGAAGTTGTAGTTTTGAAGAAGATGCCTAAATTGTTTAACATTAAGGCCTGATCTTACTTTAATTCTTGCTCCTCTGTAATTTGGAACGGTATGTTTATTTGCTTCCCTGTATGCTAATTGAACCCACAATGCCATGTCGGGCTGGTCAATTGTTTTACAGTGGACGTCACTTACTGCCAATAACTTCTCATTGAATATAAGCCCCCATTGGTGATGTAAGGCATTGTTATTGTTGAGATTGGCGTTTTCGCCCCCTTCCTTCAAATGCCTATTGTTTTTGGATGCCCCCTTATTAGAACAATGGCTATAATTGCTTGTGATTTGACACTTACTGAGCAAACTGCCACAATGCATCTCACTTAAATTAGATTGTCCATGATAATGGTTAACCACCTTTTGTGTCTCTGGCTGGCTGTTGGGGGCTGGGATGCTATTATCGAGTTGGCTTGTTGATTCATTAACACTATTGTTCCCGTTTGCTGCCTCATCATTGTTAGGCGCGTTTGCTTTGTTAGACGTGTTGACCTCCCCTTCCAGGCCAACGTATTCATCTGCCAGGTCAAACTCATTGTGTAACCCATAAACGCTTTCATACACATTGGTTTGTAAACTAAAACTGTCTATAATGCTCTTGCTTTTAAAATTGTCACCATTTGATAACTTATGCACATTATATGACTGAGTAATGTAACCAGTTTGTTTCCTGTTAATTTCTGCCCCACTAAAACCTATGTCCAACTTACACCATTGACACGAACAATATAATACATGTGTACTATTATAAAACACACTGTCTTTAATACACCATTTGCAGAGGCAATTGCTTAGGTGTTTACCATAATATGCACTATTTTCAAAATGAATAAATGTGGGACAGAAAGATTCGTAGCTAAACCCTTGCCTTGTCTACTGATTGACTGTTATGGCGCTTGGCCCTGTTGCACTTGGTTTCCGGATGAGGGTAGTGGCGTTTAACTGCCTTGAAGCAGGTATAGCAAGAGTGCTTGTAGAGGGTTTTTCCGTCTGTGTGATCTTTTGCCTGTGTGCACACGTCTTCATTGTAGCGTTTGCATACTCGGGTTTGCTCCTCGACAGCACTAGGCCCCTCCGCTTTAAGAACCCTTTGGGTGAATCGTTGTCGGATCCGGTCTATGCCTATCTGATCCTTCCAGGTGACTTGCCCTCTCTCTACCTCAGTTAGTACAGCTGCGTGTGCGCGTTTAGCAGTTGGCCAGCTTAATTCTAGGGCGTCCTGCATTAAGTTGCTCTGGTATTGCAACATGAAAGTACGAATGTTGGGATCTTTTTCTTCTAGAACGCACCTACTAAACCCTTGCACCCATTGGAAAATATTGATGTCCTCGTACGTAGGCATTTTCAAGTTTTCCCCCACTGAGCAGAACTCGTGTGGCCAGTTAACGTGATGTTTTACAGCCTGATCGCCTAGTCGATATCTGCCGGATTTGACTTTGCGCAACGTACCTTTGCTGTCTTCTCTGTCCAGGTTCTCGTACTGACGCATTCTTCTGTCTACTCTTGCTTGCACCTCGCTGTCTTGGCGCAGTGAATCCATGGAGGGCAGGTGGACTGACGAGTCGTGTGCTGCTGAATGCGAACGCTGCTTTACTGAACTTTTGGGGGAGCTATGTGCGGATGGCTGTGAGAGGAGTGATAATCTGCTTTGCTGTTCCTGTAAATCAAGGCGTTTCTCTATATCCGCAAACTTGTCCATGAACTGTGTCAGCTTACTCATTACCTCTGATGTTGAAGGTTGTTTTCGCTTGTTCTGGCCTTTCTTCTGTGGAGCATTCGTTTCCGATTCCTGTGTTATTTGAGGTTGTTGAGATGTACCCGCCGAACTCGTCCCTGCCACCACAGGTTCTGTGTTAGTCACGTTCGTCCTTGCTGCCTTAGCCTTTGTCCTGCCTTTGGAAGCTGTTATCCTAGAACACGAAACTCCGACCGGTGGTTTGTGTCTTTGTTTACACTTGTAGCAAGCTACCCTATTCCTGGTATTATAACCTCCACTTGTGGACATGATGATATCCCACAGAACTTAAATAAACGAGCTTAATTTCAAACAACAAACTCCTGGTTAAAAACACTGTTTTCCTTTTGACTTAAAATTTAAAACTGAGGTGTGGTTCTAATTGGCCGACCTCAGAATGAGGCCCCTAGTGGATTGTACTAGAACTATTTTTAAGGTACCTTACAACAAATGCGCATAGACTGAGGGGTGGTGCTAGTAACCTTCTCACCATGACATTATCATATAAGATATTGATTCCTTATAACTAAGGAAAAATCCACTTTATCTACTTAACACTATTTCAAGCACTAATTCAAAGTGAAAAAAGAATATTTACTCTATTTATATGGAAATGGAACCGGAGAGTGTTGGGCATAAACAATTTGAAAATCATTCTGAAATAGCTTGTAAATCGATCTAAAAGGAGACTATACAATTACAAAGCTTAATAAGTTATCACTTGACCTTTTGAATGCAATTTAATTGAAGGCTTTAAAATCCAACATGGTGCTGATCGAAAGCCAGCCATGTTGTATGTAAATCTCTTTCTTCATGCGCCATGGTATAGCTCAGGAACTTGCATGAATTCTACTGACTTGACATAAACAAATCTGTACTCAATGCGGCCATGTTGTCTGGTAAGAGAGCTGGACTGATGACAGGAGCTCTCCCGGTTCAACTCCTGGGCGTAGTATCATCAGGCAAATTGTCCAAAATTCAATTGACTAAAGGTTACAAATGACAGTATGAGTTAACGGTAAGATAGGAAGAATAAAAATGCATTTATATTATTCCTGTGTGAAATGTGTTTTTAAAGTAAACATCCTAACATTGGCATGGCTAGTGTCTAGTATTTAAAATACACACACCAAAGAACCAACACTGCTTTGAATATAAGGGTTACCAGAGTATTTTACTATTGCACAAAGGATGTGTGATAATGCAGTAGGCTGGTTAAAATTGTTGAATGTGGAAGATAATAACTCTAAATACAATAACAGAGAATAACTAGATATCACTCCTACAGCACTTACCTCCGCAAAGCCAGCCGATTTTTCTCCATTTTGTAATTTTACTCATATATTTTTTTAAAATTTTAACCCCCATAATTGGACAGCATGACGCAAAAAATAATTGAAACTAGGACTGTTTAAAAATTTGGATATTTTTGTATTCAGAGTGTGATCCAGACATTTCCTAAAAATTAAATACTACTTTCTTTTTAAGTTTTGGAGTATTTACGAATTCAGATTGAAAAATAAATTAACACGTCCATAAACATAGACTCCTTGACGGATACACTACTACTACTACCACTACTACTACCACTACTACTACTACTACTGCTACTACTACTACTACTACTACTACTACTACTACTACTACTACTACTGCTACTACTGCTACTACTACTACTACTACTACTACTACTGCTACTACTGCTGCTACTACTACTACTACTACTACTACTACTGCTACTACTGCTGCTACTACTACTACTACTACTACTACTACTACTACTGCTACTACTACTACTACTGCTACTACTACTACTACTACTACTACTACTACTACTACTACTACTACTGCTACTACTACTACTACTACTACTACTACTACTACTACTACTACTACTACTGCTACTACTGCTACTACTGCTGCTACTACTACTACTACTGCTACTACTACTACTACTACTACCACTACTACTGCTACTACTACTACCACTACTACTATTACTACTACCACTACTACTACCACTACTACTACTACCACTACTACTACTACTAAATAATAATAATATAGTTAGTAACCTTTAGAACATATCTATATCCGTCTTTATAATTTATTAATATGATTACTTTGTTGTTCATTTGAAACAAGTAAGAACCAAACTAAACATCACAGAATAACCAGAGTTCATATTTCCTGGCAGTTTGCTCTTTGTCACACAAAAAGACATCTTGTCAAGACAACCATCCCAGGAGACTTCTTAATACACGATTATACTGATCACTCCCTGTACAAGTCATTTGTAGCTGGGGAAGTTCCCTCAACCCCCAACCAAAATGCCCCACCCTTAAAACCACCCTATCCCCGAGGATCAAGCCTTAGGCCAGAGAGGTCAAGTCAACACTTGTCTCAAAATCCCCACCCTGAGACTTTAAGAGAGTGACTTAAGTTATATCTCGTAATCTTAAAACCCTTCTTTCATAATTTTCTTTTTTGGTGAAATTATTTAATATAATAAATAATCAAACATTTTAACAGAATAAAATAGATAAATCTTGACATATTTTCTTGAGGTATAGGAAATTACCAAGTTTATGTCACTGGCATTGTTCTTGTGTATCACAAATAAAATGTCTTCACAACAAAGTTAAGTCACCTTTAAGCTATCACAGTTGACTTAAAATCCCGGAGGACGGGTAATTTGGTGGTTTTTATGGGGGAGAGAAGGGAAGTACTTTGTGTCTTTTTGACAAGATGTCAAAAGAGGTCTAACCGTCTGTTCGATGTTACTAGTTTAACAGGATTTGGGGTCAGTGGGAATTAGATTAGCCTATCAGCACAGATAAGAGTGGGATAACGCCATTGAACTTTGGTGTTGCTGCTGAACAAGAAAGGTCTTTAATTCATTACACGAGGGCCTTCGTGTATTTGTTTAAAATTTAAATAAAATAATGTATAATATATCCAAAGAGTTTAGATTACTATGTGTGATTGGATTTATTATTGTCCCTTTTTGAAAAAAAGCATTGCATGTTAACATATAAAAGAAAAAGAATGCCCATGAATATGGTAATTTTAATCAAATAATACCAATTTGAATGAGCATTAATTTTACATAATTCAGCCAATGAGTTTGGTTGGTGAAAACCATGTAATAAAGCCTTGTATCTTTTGGTACAAACGGATGATGAGTGAAAAAAATCAGGTCAATTCTATACCAAACAATTGGTAAAATTAATAAAAGTCTTTAAAATACATAAAGTAAATTAAAGTGTTCACTTGTACAACCAGTTCTCTTATTAGTAGTCGGTGCTCTTGTTAGTAGTCGGTAGCCACCTTAGCCAGGATCATCCCCTGTCTTTCTCCGTGGTGCTTGACCCCTCTTCTGTCTCTGGATTCTGAAATTTTGTCGACTGCTTTTTTGGTTTTGTTGCACCTTAGAATCCTCTTGTATGGGGAGATTAAGCGCTATAAAAGTCCAATTAGAATTAGAATTGGTTATCAGTAAAGTGGAAGATAGATTCCACAATTAATAGAAGCTTACATCAACCTAAAATGTTCAAATCTTTTTCAGTCTAGTATATATATCAACAAGGATGGTTATGTCTGTTGATAAAAACATTCATTGACATAGACACTAGTGCTTTACTTTACAGAAAAAGTACCACCATCATTAACCTTTCAGGGAGCTTTTAAAAGACGATAATTCTGTTTCTATTTGAATATCAGCACCCAAAATCAGCTCAAAGCCAATCAACACGTCACTTACAAATCATAGCTTTCATATCAGCGACTTTGAGTAGCTAGAATGTTCAATGGATTGGTTTCTTCACATATGTGCCAATTTTAGGCAGTGTTATGTCACTAGATACAATGTGTCACAGTAGTCGTGAATGACAGAGAGATAGTCCAGACGACATTTTGTCCAGCAGTTGACATTTTCCCTCCCGGCCTTTTCAGTGCCATAGCTTGCCCATCAGTGGTTAACCCCCACCCCACTCCACCCACCAACACACACGTGTCTGATACCCTTTCAAAGAAGAAAAGACCCTCCCATATCACACAGTTTGGACAAAATCCCGCCTTTTTGTGGTAAAGCAGACGATTTTTGTCCAGTTGCCACAGAATTTGTCTTGTTTTGTGGCTGAAATGGCTGAAATTTGTGGAGACGTCAAATTCAAATGTTTCCCTTCAATTTGACTCTGTCAGTACCTGCATTCATAACTTGGCACACGACTTAAATTGGTACAAAACTGAAGCAAGTTGGGATGGCTGATGCAAACGTATATCAATATAAACTGTTAGTTGAATGGCCATGCGTAAATTTGGGGCACCACTTTTATGTGAAAATGATATTATTTACCCCTTAAAAGGTACTTAAAAGGTTAATTTGGAGGTTAAGGTTTGTTTATAAGAAGCTTAATTGAGATTAACAATTACAAACCTAACTTTTCTGAGTGAAGAGATAAGTAGTACAACAAATAAGATTATATGGAGTCGGGGGCTAAATTCACAAAACGTCTCAGACAGGGCAGGTCTTAGGCTTAACTCTTGTTTCAGACTTTTTTGTGAATACGGCCATAGTACTACATTACTGTGGCGGGGGTATAAGTATAGATTAATGGCCAAGTAAGTGTCCAATATTGGAAAATAATGGCCTGTTTACGAGGTCCCGAAGGGACCGAGTCAACAGTCCATTATTTTCCAATATTGGACACTTACGAGGCTATTAACCTATTTAAATTACACCCCTTCTTTAATTTATAATTTTTAAGATATTGTTTAACATCATTATTTTTCATTTCAATATTCCTGTTGTGTACTTTTTTGGTTTTTTAATGATAATTTTAGTTGAAATAAATGTGAAAGGGTTTCTTTGGAAATGTGCTAAAAAGACTTCTATGTATGGTCAAACTCACAAAGTGGCCAATAGTGAAAGATATTGGACACTTTTAACAAAAGAAAAACTCTCGGGTGTAATTTAAACAGGGATATAAGAGTTTAACAACGCATGTGGAGACCATGGTGCATTGGGTCACATGATTTCGCAATATTGGTCAAAGTCAAAGTTGGGGTTTTATGTCCCCTTCAACAGCCAGGATTATACTGGGACAGATCCACAGAATTACCACTTGTGGGACATGAACCCACAGAGGTGAGAGCCTATGATTAGATGCCAAACTTGCTAACCACTAGGTCACCGAGGACCTCTTCGGCAATATTGGATACATTTGTTAAATACATAACTACACTTTTTCCCTATCAATAAACAGTTCATAAGTTTTGCCAGCATGATAAAAAAGAACAATTGAAGTTCAATTTAAAAAATTGGAATGCGTTTGTTGTAAACTGTCACTTAGCAGATTAAGTGTCATATAAATACACATGAAGAATTGATTTAATCAACTTGATTTACTTTGCTATTTGTCACATTAGGAACAGTTTTTACAGAAGACACTTTTTGTGATAGATTTGTTTGTACATGTGAATACGACACTTCTCTGCAAGCTCAATAATTCTCTTTTAATTAACTCTCAATGATGATTTAATTCAATCAATGTCAGATATTTCTTCTGTCACTAATCTCTGTATGAAAAGATTCTGAAGTGCAAGCGCCAAATCAATATTTCTGATAATTTCTCACACACCTTAAACTGGCATAATATAAAGTAAATGATGATTTTAAACTTCATTTATTAAAAAATATTGAAATTAAAATTTCAATATGTTAGGTGCATTTTCATTGAAAATGTGCCATTTTGGGCACTGATCGTGTGTAGTAATTATAAAATTATCACTGAAAGGCCCCAGAAGGCTAATCATTTTGTAGTTTCTTGTTGCACATGTATTAATGTATATTCAGATTACATTAAATCTGTTCTTAGTTAAAACAATTGCAAACAACAGTTTTGCGTAAAAGATATATCAAGTTAGTGCACGGGGCAGTGTACAGCCATTGGAAAGTCTATGGTTTTAGTTAGCTGGGTTGTGTGACAGAACCCAAGAAGTGATAAAATCAATACCACTGGCTTGGCTAGTAGGGCGTTCCCTTATAGCTCACCTGGTAGAATGTGTGCCTTGTGACTAAGGGTTTTGGTTTCTAGTCCCTCGGAGACCTGGTACTGTGACATTTGGCGCCCAATGTGGGGCTTGCTAGTGTGGTTGCATTAACCACACGTTGGCGCTGGTTACTGTGAACCAGTAGGAAGCCTGGGACAGGTTTCATGTGTGGAGGGGAGAATGTGACAGAACCCCAAAAAGTGATAAAATCACAACTACTGGCTTGGCTAGTAGGGATTTCCCTTATAGCTCAAAAGGTAGAGTGTGGGCCTCGAGAGTGAGGAGTTGTGGGTTCCAGTCCCTTGGAGACCTGATCCTGTTATATATACCTCTGATGCTAAAAACAGATTTCTTGTGGTTCCACCATATGACACCTGGGTTCACAAGTCCAACATTCAATTCAGTAGCTGTTTCCCTTATGGCAGTCCTAGACTTTGGAGCAAATTCACACAATATATCATTATTTTAGCTGCTCAGTATTTCTTCACTTTGAAATCATGTGCCCTAAAATGTAAAGGCCGGGTTTCATATTTAGGAATTATTGGGTGATTGTCTAGAGTCAGGGTAAAAAAGTGCCCCAAAATTTGGGAAAATTCAAATGTATTCTGAGCCTTGGGATCTGCCTGGGATCTACCAGATTAGTCTTGGAACCTATCCTGACCATCTCCGATTTTAGGCCCCAACCTGTCGGACTTTAATCTGACTTCAACCCAAACAGACAGATATGACAGAACGGGTCCATATCCCCAAACTTCTGGTTTTTTCAGCTTTTTTTGAGTACCAAAAGCTTGAAGCCACTTCATTTCATCTTTGATTTAAAAGTAGGGGTTAAAAAACTTTCACACCTATATAGTTTTAATGAGATTAGCTGTTGCAGTAGGATCAGTTGTAATGGCGATAAGAATCTGTCTGGATGACCTAATGGAATTAAGAGGTCAGGTGGTGAGTCGTGAATATGGGACCATCACTTAATGGGCCTCTGGAACTCCTCTTTGCTCTGATTCTGGGATGTGTCTGGTTAAATAGGACATTCTAAATAAAATGTAGAAATAACACATTCCTAACATTACAACTTTTGATGTCACAATAAAAATATACATTATTGTAGTTCTAACATTCTAACATAGTTGTGGCATGATAAAATGTGCAATTAAGACGAAAGTCACACAGACAAGTAAGAAAATGTGAATGTTGGAGCCCAACTTAGGAGTCAGCCTATCTTAAGATGGGCTATAGCCCAACTTAGGATCCTAAGTTGGGTAGCCTATCTTAAGATGGGCTTAGCCCATCTTAAGATGGGCTATAACATATTAGCCCAACTTAGGATAATAAAATTCAAGAAGGTTTTTAAATCTAAAATTTAATATGATCCTTTTAGATAGAATGTCCATAGCTTATTTTAAGATGAATTGACAGATATATACATTTGTATATATACATTTGTATAACATTGTGTAACATTGTAAACATTTCTTATTATAGCAAGAGTAAAAAGTGTTTCTAGAATTTTATTATCTTAAGTTGGGCTGATATGTTCTAGCCCATCTTAAGATAGGCTACCCAAGTTAGGATCCTAAGTTGGGCTATAGCCCATCTTAAGATGGGCTGACTCCTAAGTTGGGCTCCAACTGGCCTAAAATGCAGCCGTTTTTTGCAGCAGTTATTTGACCCCCCATCATTTTCCTCAGCTTGAATTATTATCAGTAGCACCCTCAGGTATCCCATTCAAATTTATTAACTGCTCTGGTTGTCAAAACATGCCAAATGGTGCATAGAATGTTGTGCCGATTTAGGGTGTGTAACAAATTATGTGAAAAATTAACTCACACTAACTCTAATCATGCCTAATAGTGTCCACTCATAATACATAGCAATTAAGATATATGTATTAGTGGATTCCATGTCACACAAATCATTTTATTATATTCATGTGGACCTCTGACAAGCTTGGCCTCTCAGCCTTGTAGCCCAGTTACACTTTTCTGTATGGTTTTATCTGTACCTATTCATTTTCCATTACAACACCCTGTCCTGATATCTCTGAAAAGAAACCCGTTTATCTATGTAGTACATATTAAAGAAAGAGGTACCCTGATTATCCCCCCCCCCCCCCCCCCATTCACCCCACTAGCACCAACATTTTTATACAGCTCGTGTAGCTCATTAGAGGTATATTAAACACTTTAAAAAGAATTTGTCAAATGCCAAAGAAGACATCCCCCGCAAATGGATCAAACCTGGTCACACCAGCACTGAAAGTACACCAGCTCATTATTATGTAGATCATGACACCCTGTAAGGGGAGGTGTGAACTAGGTATTAAAGATAATTATCTGTCTGACTGGGATAATGTAAAGGAAGTTTGTTCAGACTTGTGGTTAATAAACCAAAATAATATTCATTACACACTCTTGTCCTTTCTTGTAATTTATTTATTTATTGAAGCTTCAGAAGATCTTTATACATGATTATACATTGCTTGGCTGGGTAACTTGGCATATCCCATAACTTCATAAAAATACAGAAAAATATTGAAACTGGGACTGTTGAATATTGGGGATATCTTGTCTACAGAAAATGATTTATATATTTCCCAAAATTTAAAACTTTCTTCCTTCGGTCATCCCCAACCCGCGTTCCTTCGTTTTAGAGTAATCCTGTACACAAACAGACAAGCAAAAATATGCACCAGAAACATAACCTCCATGGCTAAGATAACTACTTGACAGTTGCTCATCAATTCCAACACTTGTACAATTCTGGCAACACTGAATTTCTAGTCATATAAGATTAGGTAAACTCCCGAAATTACTGTAAAAATTCATCTGAATTATCCATGGCTTTAATGTATGAAAAAGTTTCCTTTTAAAATAAAGTGTAGTTTAGTTGTTTGTCTGAACTGCTCTCATTTTTAATTAATCAGTTTTATGTATTTAGTGTAATCTCAAAATTAGCTCTTCAATGCAACATTTTTATCTACTTCAAAGCAAGGTTTTTTACAGATTACCAAGAATATTTTACAGTTGATTACACATTGTAAAAAATCCAAACCTTTGCATCCATGTAAAAATACAAATGTTCTTAAATCCTGTCCAGTGAATAGGTTTGAATGATTACACAAATTAAAATATCAAATATTCATACTTCAGAAATTTGATTGACTTCCTAAAAAAAGAGAATTACTTGTTTGTGAGGATAACTTGGGAGGAATATCTGTGGCACTTTTAACGCGTAAGATGCTCAAGAGAGTGCAACCTCTCCGCCATGGAGTGGCCTGCATGATTTTGCGTTCCCAGTCAGGGCTTAGTAGTAATGCAAATGGTAAACCAGTGTGAACTCCAAAACTGTATCCCTCTTGCATTTTATACCATGGTAGATTCTAGTCTTCTCAAGAAACTATCTGGCTCTCCCAGATTTCACCCCTGTGTAGTGGTTAATATTAAAGTGATTGTGTATAAACATTGTTAACTTAGAGGGATTTAAAACAGAGGCTATCAAAAACATCATCATTTTACCTATTTTAATAGAAAACCTATGAATTTGCTTAAATGTCCCACATCTGTACCTCACATAGGGTTAAAATAAAGTCTATAAACTTCTTAGTATCTCACAAAGACAGTGTTTCAAATTATGGCTCATGTACGCCCATGGTCATGTTTTACCATATTATTGACAAGCTTACAAAAATACTGGATTTTGTTTATTGCAAAGCTTCCCAAACTGACTTGATTTCCAAAACCGAGCATCGCAAAATAGTGATCGGTGAATGGAATTGGAGATTATCTATCCATATGAATGATGTATGAGGAAGATGTCACCTTATTATAATAAGCAAAAATATTTCCACTTGTAACAAATATATATTTATCTATGCTTGTAAATGTGGTGTTTTATTAAGGAAAATGTAGTTACCTAACAAAACAATTGGCCCCAATATGTTTTAACTGATGACACAGGTAAAAGAATTCTGCCACCGTGGCCTAGTGGGTAACACACTCACTTAGGACCATAGAGGACCTTGTATCGGTCTCAGGTGCAGACAGATATACAGAGTAGAACCGATGACCAAGTAAAATGGCGGTCCTCTGTTATTGGGTCCTATTCCCAATAGCAGGTTAAAGAACCCCAAAGACATTGATGAATGGTCATCCAGGAGACTCTGCCTTTTGGTTAGGGTGATGTCAGTCACTTGAGACGTTGTGTTGTCAATGGAAATTTAGGATGGGTCAAATAACGCTTAGTGCTCCAGTTAAGGATATATTGCACTGACTGTTAACGTGCAATAAAAGATCTGTTGATAAATATAAAAGTTATAGTTTAAATACTAAGCCATTGTGAAAAGGAAAAACTTATAGGTTTATCATCTATACAGTTTCCCCAATGATACTGTTTCAAAGGTGTAGCTGCGGATTATATTTTTAATATTAAATATAGATACTCTGACCAATTACTTTTCATAAGTCATTTACAGTTGATCAAGATGTACACAAATACGAAAATTCACATAAGTGTGCAACGGCCTCCATCTAAGCAAAATGTGGTGCCAAGGCAAATTAAGGTGACCCCAGATTCTCAACTTAGGTAAATGTCAAAGGGTGCAATTTGAGGACACCAAAATATAAAGCGGTTTAAGGTCATCCCAGACACTCATTTGGGTCGAAGTGAGTTAGACAACACATTGTGGAGCTCAACTTAAAAGTCAGCCTATCTTAAGATGGGTTATAGCCCAACTAATGAGCCTAAGTTCGGCTAAGTCCCATCTTGAGATGGACTGACTCCTAAATTAGGCTTCAGCAGACATAAATTTATGAAAAACTGCATATAACAATCTCAATCTATTAACAGATTCTAAGGTGCATAATACCATAAAGCAGAGATCCACAATCATTAAACCAGAAGCATTGCAGGGGTCAGTGCTACAGAGAAAGACCGAGAAAAGACCGGAAGACTAGGGTGGACATGCTTTTGCAAAGAAATAGGTTTTCAACTTTTTCCTGAATGAAGAGAGAGATTTGGCTGAGCGAACGTCACCAGGTAGATCAGTCCAAATCCTTGGGCCATCATATGCAATGGTGAGGCTTAAATACTTTTTAGATTTATATAAAAGAACACCATCAGATTGACTTCTATGAGTTTTGTACACACTATGTCCGGGTTTAAGGAAAGGTTCAAAATATTTAGGAAAATTCTTTTGTAGGAACTTGTACACCAATAGGGCAGTCTTGAAAACCGAATGATGTTTGATAGGCAAGTAATGAAGAGTCTTTCTAACAGGAGAGATATGTGAGCACTTGGTGGTATTGGTAACAATTCTTGCAAGACTGTTCTGGACACACTGGAGCCTGTGAAGATCAAGAGCAGAGAGACTTCTAGGAAAGGAATTGCAGTAGTCAAGACGTCTTCCATCCAAAGCTATTGCAGCCAAAAGAGCAGAATCAAGCATGAGATACCCACTGAGTCACTTAAGATCCCTGATATGAACAAAACAATCCTTTCAAGTACACCTGACATGGCAAGATAAGAAAAAATCTGAGTTGAACCAAACACCACTTTCCCTAACCACCTCAGCAGGTGAGAGTAAGATTACTAAGTAACTGGGAAAACTTCGTTGAGTTTTGCAGGCACAGATCTTGAGCCAAACATAATAAATTCTGTGTTATCATGATTAAGCTTAAGCTTGTTTGCAGAAAGCCACTTTTTACATCATCTGAGCAGTTTTTAGCCTACTAAAGGCCTGATTCTTGTGTTTAAGATGGATATTTATGTGTGTGTCATCTGCATAAAAGTGAAACTTATGATTTTGAATAACTTGGCTGAGGGAGGGGGGCAAAAAATGAAAATAGGATTGGTCCCAGGAGCACAGACCTGGGGCATCATACAGCAGCATTTTGGTTTTGGATAAAACAGAGCGTGAGTGACGTTTGGCAGCAGGAACTTTGCAATTCAATTGTATATAGTGTACAAAGACAGTAGTAAACTAGGAGTAGAAACTAACATAGTCAGCAGTTTGAGGTAGCCTTAACTTTCCCAAAATGCATAATTGCTAATCCCAAGTTTAGGTAAACGTAAACTACAGCTGGAAGGTTAAGGTAATCATAAAGTGCTCTAATATATGATTAAAGGTGAATAAATGCTTCAAATGTTGATCACTTGTTTGCATTGCGCCGAGCAGCCTTATAATTGGGCAAAGACTGAGAGCGTGTTCATAACTCATTATATAAATCTGTAGGAGTATAACACTAAAAGTGCTGGCGGAGAAAACCCGGTGCTAAAACTCTGTAAACCATTGGTGGATGACAAGTACCTGTTAAAAATTGAGGTCCTCAGTGACCTAAATCATGGACTGTCACTTCTGTGTGGGATTGACTCCCTAAAAGTGAGAAAATGAGAATGACCCGTTCCAGTATGACTCTGGCTGTTGAAGACGGCCTAGAACCCCATCTTTTACCTTTGTCAAATATTGTACACATTGAAGCAAAACAGATTCAAACCTCACACCTAAATCGTGAATTAACTTTTCCAACAATTGCCCACCTGTTAATCCTAATTTATATTCCAAACCAAAAATTACGAAAAAGCAAGTGTGTTAGAGTGAACAAAATAATAGAAAACATCTTATCTTTCATGCAATAGGTCATATCTATTCTTTCTGTTCCATATTTAATGAAACTGTGTTACTAATTAATAGGCCAACACCATTAATAATTGAGGAGATTGAGTAAATCATCTTTTAAATGGGAGCCGGGTCAATAGTTGAGAACATTGGATACAATAGCAGTCGGCCATCATTAAGTCAGCCAACTGAACACACACAAAGGCCTGAATGAGTGACATTATAGGGAAACCCGAGTGCTTTGTTTTGGTAGGTGAAACAAGCCTATTTATCCAATAGATCCACCAATAAAAAGATCAGCCTTGAAAGAAATAAATACTAAGTCCATGCTTTCATCTGCACGACCCAAGTACTGCTTTGCTTTGAAATTTGGCAGAAGTTAAAAGCACAAAATATTTATTTAATAATTGGGCTTGCAATTTGTAAATAAGGCTGTATTTGTTTGATTAATTATATATTGACACAGGTTATAAATATGCTTTACACAAATATATCACTTTTTATCTTTAAGGAAGGTTCCTATGGAAATCATGAAACAATTTCTACTTAAGGGCAGCACCTCTCACACAAGCAACCAACTTAAAGCCTGCAATGCTTTATTTTGGCTACAGTGGGTATAGATGGAATTTATTGTATCAATTAAGGGCCAGTTTAAGACATATGCCAAATTACTAAATGAGCAAGTTTTTTTTCTTTCCTTCTGAAGCACTAGGAAGTGGTTTAATCTATTCAAATACATGATGTATGAATGGTAACTGTTCAATGGCGATTGTAATGTATCTATCTCCAGCAAAATAAAATTGTTTAAGATTAAATGATTTTTCCAATGTTTTTTGTCAATATTTGTTGAATATATTTATTCATCATTCGGAGAATCTTCGTGTAGGATGATTGAAGTCATACTGGCAGTTACTTCATATGGCCACACCGACACAGCAAGTAGTAGTCATCGATCTCCAGTCGTGTATGTGGAAACAAATATTAAACCTTGAAGGAATAAGTCAAATGATCTTTATAGTAAAATACACTTGAATCAAATCAAGGTTTAAGTCTAAACTTAAAATATACTTATCTTGATAGTAACATGTAGCTTTTACCAATTCATTTTTTTTTAAATTCATCACTGAAATTTATGGTAAATTGAATATTGACAATTCCTTTTATTTTACTATTTGTTGGAAACAAGTCAAAAGTTACATTAGGACCTTGCTTAAGTTGAATATTGTGTTAATTTTTTCAATAAATTTGTCTTTAATTTGTAGATAGTTAGCAGAACAGTTCAAACTGAGATATTTGTGTTTAAAGATAATTGTATTTAATTTATTTGAATGAGTTTGCAATGTACATTTAATATTTTATGTATGATAAATTTCTGACTTATTTTAGAAATATGGTGAATATATATATATATATGGTTTGATGAAAACTTCATGACTATTGAACGTTTTTACTGTTTTGTTCCAAGTCAAATTGTACGGAAGTATGGAATTGTGCCAATTAGGAATCGATTATTTAACATCTCTTATACAAGGTGTCAAGTCTATAAATTAATATCTCAGTACATGGGCCAAATCATTATAAAAGTTAAACCCAAAAAGTTACATAAATTCATGGCACTTCTTCCAAAAAAGTCTGGTACAGAGAAACAAGAAAACTCAAGTTTATCAAATCGTGGGGAACTCTTTGCTGTAATTTAATCTGTTGAATATTTGCGACGAGTGGCTACAGATGGAATCCCACCCCTTCACTAGTGAAAAGATGGGTTTTACAACAAAACATATCATACCCCTCTGCTGTATCATTAGGGGGTGAGTGAACTCAGGACACCTGCATGGTGATTTGTACATATCCCAAAGTGTGTCAACGTGAAGGATCTGCTATGATTGCTTTGAAATGAATCAAACTATCTTGACTCAGTCCCGAGCAGATCTGTTTTGGAACAGGACAGGTGTATTGTTGTGTTATCTTCCTGTTACACAGGCCAACCCCCACAGTGAAGAGAGCACTACCTTTGCTACCTAGTGATACCAGTATGATGTTAAGTATATACATGTATTTTAAATTGTAAGGTACGGCCAAAAATATCAGCTTAACAAACTGCTCACAACCACCTTGAATCATAAAGATTGCTTGCAACTCAAAGTCCGCGTGGCTCTGTGAAAGCAGACTGATCAGGGGAGAAATCTTCTCTTTTGAAAACATAAATTCGCCTTATTTTTACAGTAGAGTGTTTATTAATCCTGGGTTTTTGTCACCGGATTTTTAAAATTGGAAGTTTGCTCTTGATTCTGCGGCTTGGAGTCTGCTTATCAGTGGAGCTTAAGATTAATGTTATAAAATGTCTGAAATATACCCTTTTTATACTGTATTTAGTTCATTTCATTCAAGCAGAGAAATTTTGAGAGCATCTTAGACATTTTGAAGGAGAAATATGGAAGCTGCTTTAGTTCTCACACAAATTCTAGGTATAAGTACCTCCCGAGCAATCATCTGTTTATGCGATAAAACCTTTTTTATTATTATGTTTGAAAAGGAGTTTCTAATTAGCTTTCCGCAAATTACAGTCTTCCAAACAAGATCTTTTTAAGGTTATATTGTCTCAAAATGGAGATTGTTTCATAAATCAAATTAGATACACATTCTATCCTATAAAAAGGGAAGGAAAATGAATCTTTTCAGTTTGTTACAAGGGGAAACTCGTGGCAGATTGCTTGGGATAAATATTTCATTCTCTAGAGTAAAATCACGGCTCCTTGAAAATGTCAGTTTTCTATGGAAAGTTATCTATTATTCAAAGCCAATATTTTAGAATGCTTGGAGGACTCTGCAATGGAATAATTTTTGTGTGCGCGTGTGTGTTATCCATTGTTGGTTTTTAGTGGTTGAGAAAAAATTAAATCAAATTGCAGATTTGAAAAAATGGATTTTAGTTTTGCTGATATCTTGTGAATCTGAGTAATTGTGTACAGCTGTAAAACTCTTGTAAAATGTGTTGTTTGAAATAACATTTCAAAGCTAGACAGCTCTCCTCTCAGATGTACCTTTGTCAGTATTTCGAGCGGCAGCGGGGTTCAGGGGTCAAAGGTCGGCCAAACATGGCTGTCATGTATAAATATGTCTATATTTATAACATATGTCAAACATCAACCAACATTGTAATGATCTGCTTTTGCGGTGTGCAGCTTGACTGATCACTGAAGTTAAACTTGGATGGTTGACAGAGTTCTGGGCCAGGTATGGGCAGAAACATAGTGGCTCGGATGATCACTTAAACGGGTGGTCCCATCACAATATAACTGACACAAGGCACTATGTGTTATGATCAATCAATCAGTAACAAACAAACTTGTAACAGATCCCTGAAACACCAAAGTTGGGGTTTTTTACCAAGAGAAAAAGTGAAAAAAAAATTATCAATGTGAGACAGATTCTCAGAATTGTCACTAGTTGGGGGATGAAACCACACAGGGAGGGTTGAGAGCGTATAATTAGATACCAAACCTGCTAACCCAAAAACCACTGAGCTCCTTCGCTGAAGCATCAGGAAAGTTTTAGTAGGGGAACTACACCTACCCTTTTTACCTGTTCCCATATTCTTATCCACGAGTCTGTGATTGTAACGATTACTGTACATGGGCAGATGAGAATGTTCTTGACTCTTTTTTTTCTTTCACAGGTAAAGACGTCAAGAAACGTTATTATGCCATCACATTTACTTTTGAAACTAGAAAATTGGTAAGAGCAGAGTCATCCGATATCGGACAAAAAAGATATAGCTGCAAAGATAGATACTGGTGCATATATCGGACAGAGGTAAGGAAATGGAAAATGATAGGTAGTCCCCCTATTAAGAAATGAGAGACAACAGCAACAATACACCAGTAATGTTTTTATTACCTCCGCCAAGGAGGTTATGTTTTCCCCTGGGTTTGTCTGTCCGTCTGTTTGTTTGTGAACACGAACAAGAACTCAAAAACTTATGGACGGATTTTGATGAACTATTCAGGATATGTCTGAAAAGGTAAAATAAGAAATCATTCAATTTTGGAAGTGATCCGGATCACTATCTGGATCTTCTGGATTTATGAAATGTAATTTTTAAAGACAGATAACTCAAAAAGTTATGGATGGACTTTGGTGAAATTTTCAGAAAATGTCCTAAATGGGACAAGAAGAAGTGATTAGATTTTGGGAGTGATATGGATCACTGTCTGGATCATCTGGATCCAGGCTACCTAAACGCGTTTAGCATTCGCCAGGGTAGACGTTGTTTTTACGATGCGGTTTTAAATTTCTTAATTCTGACTAGGAAAGTAGTCTGTATCTATCACATTATATAAATTAAGTAAGATTTACAACCAGACAATGAAACTATAACTATATTTTATCACCAAACATTATGAAACTGTTGTTTTAGCCCCAAACGGGTATTATCGCCCACCCGATAATTCCCGCGGTTCAATTTTATTGTTCTCTACAGATTTTACCACATATCTATACCTACCTTCCTTCATATAAGATCGAAATATACAATAACCAAACTATAGCCGTGATTGACCATCCATATCAAATTTTGGTTTCACCAAATTTTTATTTCACCTACTCCATAGATATGCACTAATCTTTTCCTACCTTCACAATCTATTACAACCTTTTTCTTTTGGTTCCATTGGGAAAAACAGGTTTGTACATAGGGAAGGTAAGTGCACCTTTTCTAAAATTTTAATTTTTGGCCTCTGTTGGTCTGGCAATGCACTTCTTGTTCAACTAATCCATAAAGTAGATTTGTCATCATTTCATATTCTGTCTTAGTGATACATTTTTTGCCATACTTATATTTCCTAAAATATTCTCCAAAATGCACCTCTTGTATTTTGCCGTTTACCTCATATTGACTGGCATCAGAGTCTGTGACTCATCTGAACCTACCATGCATTCAGGTCATCATGTGATCATTAAGTCGGGGATTCACCCATGTGTAGATAGCATCAATTTTGCCTATCTGGCTTTCCAGGGTCACTGTCGAAGGGTGACACATAGTTTCCGGAATGTAAGTCCGTGGACATCATTGCTCCTAGCTCTTTCGGGTGATATTAGTCTCAATCCAGGCCCTGGTTCTAGATCTCTTAATGGTTGTCTTCTCAATGTTAGATCTATCAGAAATAAATTGGCTTCCTTTCTGGAGTTCGTCAAAGATAACAATGCTGATCTTATAGCTGTCACTGAGACATGGCTTAGGCCAGAGGATGCTGAAAGTTTTATCTCTAGTATCACACCTCCTGGTTATAAGTTGACAATCATGTTGCCAAGGTTTGCAGAGCATGTTACTATCATCTTCGTGATTTGCGGCGAATTCGCAAATTCCTTGGAGTTGAGACAGCAATACTTCTGGCAAACGCTATGGTCAGTAGTCGTCTAGACTACTGTAACTCTTTACTCTATGGGGTAAGCAACTCCAACATAGCCAAACTACAGAGAGTCCAGAATGCTCTTTGTCGCATCATCTTCAGACTTGACAAAATGAGTCATGTTACACCCTTTTTGAAAAAACTCCACTGGCTCCCAATTCAACATCGCATCCTGTTTAAGTACAACCTTTTGGTATTCAAGGCTATTAATCTTTCACAGCCCCCGTATCTTTCAGCTTTAATAAGATCGAGCAGTCTCACTCACGGCAACAGGCTATCTATCTCCTCAACCCGCCCTAATAAGCACATAGGAAGGCGTGGCTTTGCAGTAGCTGCACCAGCTGAATGGAACAAGCTGCCACCGACTGTTAGATCTCAGCAAACAATAGATGGTTTCAGAAGCCAGCTAAAGACCTACTTGTTTAGGCTGGCATACCCCCCACCTTAGTTATACCCTGGCGGGAGCTTTTTAGATGTCGACCCATGCCTGTCCCTGGACTCTCCCTTCTTGGACTCAAGCGCATTAGAGGATTTGTATCAATTTTGCGCTATATAAATCCTACTATTATTATTATTATTATTATTATGCGTTTGTGAACAAGATAACTCAAAAATTTATGGACGGATTTTGCTGAAATTTTAAGGATATGTCTGAAAAGGTAAAAAAAGGAGGAAATGATTCAATTTTGGGAGTGATCCGGATCACTCTCTGATCTTCTGGATCCATGAAATGTAATTTTTAAAGACAGATAACTCACAAAGTTATGGATGGATTTTGATGAAATTTCAGGAAATGTCCTAAATGGGACAAGGAACAAGTGATTAGATTTTCAGAGTTTTAAAGGAAGTTATAGCCAGATAATTTTACGGCGGATTTTGATGATAGTCCAGGAATTGAGCTCCTTTGGCAGAGGTCTGCGCTCTCTGAGTGCTCTTGTTTGTATTGCAATAGTTGTCATCAGTTTAAAGCATTAAGAGAACTTTTCTTCAGTGATGTGACAATAAGTGTACAGGAGTTAGGTTTAATATAATATTTTATCTGGAATCAAAGGTTAAGTGGTCAATTCTATTGTCTGAAAGCTTTTCCCCCCAAACTAATAATTATATATTATGTATAAATAAGTGCATTTTTTAAACATCTCTTTTGCTGACAAACATAAATAGACTCCCGTTGCCGAAGTTTTTTTTTCGTTATGTGATGTATTTATTTCATGTGTAAAGTCGGATGACTTAATTGAAAGGAGTTCTGAAAAAACAGAGTGTCTGAAATGTTTCAGGATACCTCAAAATTATAGCTGTAACCTTTAAGGGTGGGAAGAATTCACCCGGCAATCTTTAGTTTTCGTGATGCTGATGGCTGCTCACCCGAAATGCCCAATCTGTTACTTATTCTCTTTCTTGTCAGAGTTTCCCTATTTCAGATCCTGACCGAAAACTCCAAAAAGTTTACAAGCAGGACCAAAGAAAGTGACCAGTGTCTGCTATCTGTTTGTAACTGATTAACAACATCGTGGCTTTGAAATCTTAATATCCTCTTAATATGACTCTTTCTGTCACAAGATGTGCTAGTAAAATATGATACATGGAAATCTTAAAATTGACATTCATGCGTCGGTGTCCAGCGGTCAGTGATGAATCATCTTTCATGTGAAAACAATATATAACAGATATATTACATATTTATGTGCGTCAGCTCTGTTGGGACAAAGAAAAGACCTCTAAAATGGCCTAGTTTTGACAATGTCAATAGAATACTTTTAATTTCACAAAGTGTATGTGATCTACGATTGCAGAGCTCAAGTTTTTGTATACTACTGACATTTACAGGAAGTGTATCGCCTAACAGCAACTATTATGGTTATTATTGTCTACAAGTCTCTACATTGTTGTTATTTAGAATATATTTTTAGTAATTATGTTCATGAATTATGGATTGTAAACTGCATACATGGAAACATAGTCTAAAATATTTCATATTTTCTTTCAATCCATAAATAAAGCAGTGTGCTCAAATGTGTGTTTGAACAAATGTTTTTTTTTTATTAACCAACATGTCTACACCTGTGATTGGTCTCAGCTTTTAAGCCAATCCCTGATCTATGATTGTTTATCTGCTAATGTGACCAAGTGGGAAACACGCTCACTTTACAACACAGACGACCTAGGTTTCAATCCAGGTACAGATACATGGTGGCTCAGATGACCTCTGAAAATGGCAGTCCTATGTTATTGGATCCTATACACAGTGGCAGGCTAAAGAACCTCAGGGTTATTGATAAATGGTCATCCTTGACAGCTCTGTCTTTCAGTTAGGTGAATGTCAGTCATTAGAGAGCTTGGCTTGTACTTGCACAGTTGGGATAAATCTAATAGCATTTGAGCCCTGTTGTACAAGGAGATATTGTGTTACCTATAAATATATAAAAATACAATTTGGTGGTAGCCAATCAATGAAAATTTACTTGAAAGAGCAGTTTTGGTTTCAGGATCCCAATAAAATAGTTTTAAATATTTCAAGGTTTGCCATGTTTATAGGTGTTATCTACAAGAATGAACAAACCCAACTGGAAGTTTAGTTATTGCATATTATCTGTGTAACAATGGAACTCTCTACAAGTCTATATATTCACAGAAATAAGGCTGCTTTGGCATGTGTATTAATTATGTGAGATCAGAAGTTGAATATGTTGCTGATTTCCAATCTTGGATCGTATACTTGGAAACTAAGACTAACACTGTCTGAAGCACAGATTCTAGGCTTTGATTTTTGTTTACCTTCTAATGCCTAGATATTGTGTCAAACTACAGAAGTTTTTAAAACATTCAGCCTGGAACAACACAGACCTGGATAAGTTTATGCAAATTATTAATCAGAGACAAACAGGCCACAGCTCAAACAACAGGGGCAATTAACAGGAGAGTAACTCCACACAATTACACACAAACACTCGTCAAATGCTCTTTAGTTTGCATCAACGGTTCCCTGTCAGCAATGAAAACAAGATAATAAACAAACCACCACATTCCTGCAGTTTTTTTAACTAAAAAAATCTGGCTTCAGGGTGTTTTAAATGAGAAGTGGGTGATTTATAAATTTGTTCCATGTGAAACAGCAGGACACGACATTTTAATGGGTATACCATCGCCTTCCGTGACTTACATCATGGGTTAGAACCTGAGACTGACTATCTGTAATTTGGATGTTGACAGCCAATGACTGATGGTTAACAGTGCAGTTTAGAAGCTGATCAGTGTTTTGTGGTGGGGAAGGGGAGCTATAAACTGTCCACTGTATTAGATTTTTGGCCTTGCTTAAGACTTAAATTTGTACCATATCTTTTTCAAACATGTACACAGATATTCAATGTCCACAACGCATTCCTACATGATAGAAGATAAAAGCTCATTAGACAGATTACGTTTGTAACACCCAGCATATGTAAGAGTACATTATACAAACTAAACATTAATTATCTGAATTGAATATTTTCCAGAATCACAGAGAAACTTAAGCCTGTATATGTAGCAAGGCTATTCGATTACATATGTATCAGCAGAACACCAAGAAACACATCTTTAAAGATCAAGTCGACATCAGTGTTTGTCCAAAGGTGAACATAGAAGTCTAAAGAAGGCAGACGTAGACTTTTTTCTTTTTCTCCTTTTCTTGGTGGGGGTGGGGAGTGAGTTCCACTTTTAGATGCTACCTTATGGGGGTGTTCCACCGGAGCCAACTTGTCTGTAATTAGGCATTTTTGGAGGGTCGGAGCAATGTTTACAGAGTCAGTTAGGATCGGTTGCAGTTTCCCGGCTTGTCGAGGTAGATCAGTAAAATATCAAACATGTTTGATATTTCACCGATCCACCACGTTTCTGTATCTGGACTGTGGCTCTGCCCACCTTGAAACTGTCCTGTCGTGGATATCTATGACTTCCTGTCTTGTCCTATACTATTACTGTCTTGTCTTGAAGAACTTGCCATTCTGCCTTGGTGAAGTACCAGGACTTCACCTCCAGACAGGCTGTCAGCACTAACCGACCATACTTGAAAGCAAACAGGCCTGTCGTGAACATAACCAACCTGACTTTGTCACTTCCTGTCACGACGGCAAGTCTCCCAGTCTTCAACCATAGAGTCGGTAACAGCTCAGCGGTTCAAGCTGGGAACACAATCAGACAAGTCGTAAACAGAAACCAACAAGGCGGTTACAAAACAGACAAGCTGGGAAGTATGTAGGACAAGCCGGCTTCATTTGTATGACCCACAGCTTGTCTGCTGATGAAATCTCTGTATAAGGCGAGTCGGTTTGTGCAATGCATCATTTGGAAACTGACATCTGATGGATTACATGTGGCAGTGTTTCAAGTGTTTTTTACAATTACCTATGGCAGTATTGAGTTGAAGTTGGCTGACTTTATATTTTAGGATTTTGCTTTTTATAAAACGCTACTTATTTAACAAAGAAAATGGGTCCTAAGAAGGGCAGAAGAGTACCACTGAAGAAGTTACCACTGACAGTGTTCTTGAATTTGAGCTGGGGACACAGAGGCAGATATTCAGCGGAGGGAGGAGAGGGAGACAAGGGAAAAGGAGAAAGAGGCACAGAAACAGAGGGAGGAGGCCAGGAGGGAGGAGGCGAGAAGGGAGGAAGCTACAAACTTGTCATAGGAGGGAGTGGCAGAAAAGCGTGCAAGGACAGACAAAAGTGATACAGAAACAGAGGCTGGGAGAGGCTGGAACATCACAGTTAAGACACAAGAAGGGGAACATGAGCAACATATACTTGACAGACTCAGATGCGGAGGCTATTGTGGACTTTGTGAAGGACCACAAGGAGTTGTACGACAAGACTAATGAACACTTCAAAGACAAAGCAAGGAAGGACTGTCTCTGGGAGAGGTTCGCCAACAGTTGCAAGCTGTCTGTCAAGGTGTGCAAGACCTGGTTTGAGTCGCAAAGGACCTGTTACAGCAAGTTCACACAATCAAAGTCTGGACAGGCCCCAAAAGAGATGGTCGAACATCAGAACTGGATACCCGATAAATTTGGATTCCTGAAGTTGCACATTAGATACGTGGGACTATTGTCAGGCTTTAAGTCCCATGCCCAAAGAGCCAGTGCTTCAGCTGCTTCAGCACATGACATCTTCAGAGCTTCAACCAACACAGACAGTATGGAGATCAGCATGTGGTCAACAGACACCACATTACAGTCTCAGCAAGTCACAAGCGCCACCACAGCTTCAGGGCGCTCTTGGTCGACAGTCAGGTTATGGACCAGTTCACAGAGATGAGAACCATGCTGTCATCATTCCTGCAAAAGTAAGAGACAACACGTACAGCCTTCTGCAACTACCTGGTGTCGGAGGTGGAGGGATTAGAAGAAAAAGACTTTCAGACATTTAGAAACAAGACTGTGAAGCTTCTTAGCAGCATTCAAAGCAGGGCAGAAGAATGTGGTCATCAGTCTCAGCAGCCACAGCAACAGACACTTTCAAAATTAGTGCCAGACATTTCAACAGCCATAGCAGCCAGCACCAGCTGCAAGATAATACATCTCAACCATCCCAGAGACACATATGCCTTCAAGCCAGGTCATCCATCCTGCTCAGCAGAGCCTAGTGGCAAGCAAAGGACAGCAGAAGCACTCAAAATGGCAGCCAACTTCCTTCATCTTTGTTGACAACCAACAGGCTGGATCTTCGAGACCACTTACCCTCACATTAACTCTGACGAAGCACTTCAACCCTCCACCAGTTGCCTCTGCTACAGACAAAAAGTCAACACCACATATCAGGACTCTCAAGCTGCTTTAGAAATATACCCTCAGTGCTGAGCTATCAGCAGATCAACACACTGCAGCTGTTTTCACAAGCTGACAGGCAACCAACAGCCACCTCTCCTCCAATCACCACTGCCTCACAGCAAGAACATCAGCAGCCACCAGCCCAGCCTGAGTCTCCCCTGCAGTCAGCCGATGTCAAACAGCAGCAGCAGCAGAACCACTGCCATTGCCTTTTCAGGACCACTGCTGTAAAAAATTTAAAGGTCCATTTCAGGACCACACAAACCTTCCAAAACAATCAATAGATGCTGTTTAAAAAATCCCAAACAAGAAGCATTATGCCGCCCCACACAAAACACTTTCGCCCAAAACACAAACAAATTGAATGAATGAGTGTGTGCTTGAAGAAAAATTTGAAGAATTGAAAAGATTTTTAACTTTGAAAAAAAATGTTTAAAAACTTTAAAACAATAATTAAAAAATAACAAAGGGCTTTAAAAAAACTTTGGCAAAAAGGGGACAAAGGTAATGAAATTTTGACCTGCCCCAAAAATTAAAAATTAACAAAATACTTAGACTTCCAAAAAGGTATGACATTTGGGGGAAGTATTTTTACCTTGTGACCTTTGACCTTATGAAAAACTTTTAGTTTCCCCTAAGATTTGCTGATTTTGAACTTTAAAATATCTTGCAAATTTACAAGAAAATAATATTGAAAAAATTTAAAAGTTTACAAAATGTTTACATTTTTATATAACTTGGGTTTAATGTTTTAAATAGTGGACTTGTGATTTGGTTTGAAATAGTTGAAACTTGATTTTGTTTGGAAAATTGTTAAAAATTTGAGTAACACCAGCTTAAATAAAAGTTTTTGGGATAACTGGGTATTCTTGAAAAGGAATGATAGTAGACCTAAAGGACTAATAGATGCCAGCTTCTGCCTCCAGGGTTGTTGGTTGACACATCTCAGATCCTGTCCTCCTGCCCAGACAATGCCTCCACGTGATATAAGTAGTCTTTCTGTAGTTCTCATTGATGTTTGACCTCTCTCAAAGGATTCCTGTAGTTCTCATTATGCACTTACAATGCCTGTTCATTTTGTAGGGCCTCTACATCATTTGCTGTGTTGGTGCCCTGTTGGCTCCTCCCTGGTGTGTCCTCAGCATGTTGTACAACGCCACACACGTAAACACAATGTCTCTGATAACCCTAGTGTTATATTGATCCCTATTGTGGATCCCGACTCAGGATTTAATCAGTCCAGTCAGGGTATGTTTGGAAAATACTCTAGTTCTGTCTGTTAGTACACCTTATGGGGAATTGCTACCGCTTGGCTGTTAGAAGTTTACAGCTTGTTGCAGTACTTTCCAGTCTTGTCGTGAAGAAAATCATCCTTATCACAAGTCAGGGCGGGATCTGGATCCAGACAAGCCGGTATGTACTATGTCCTGTCAGGGAAATGTAACAAACCCAGCATTTTTGCGTGCTTTTTATGTTTTTTGTCGCCAATTCCACGACTTCTGCAACCGACCCTAGAGTTGTAGAGTCAGTTGCAGGGTCGTTGCCAGTGGAACACCCCCATTAGGTAAAATTGAAACTCTAGCTGACTTTTGAAAAGCTTCCATAGTGAAACAAGCCATTACAATTTAAAATGGAGATGAGTATGTTATCAACTATTTATGTTTTTCACCATTTATATGACCAGTTTCCCAATTTTAGATATTAGAGTCACAACATAAAATTATGAATTCAAGCTTGGTAGAATTCTATGTGACCTTGTCATTTGGAGTGGCCAGGTTTGCTGTATTTAATTATATAAAGCCATTTACTAATTATAACTCTCAATATCTCATCAAAAGTGTTTTTTATAACTAATACTAGTATTTGGTCTGTTAAGACGGGTGAGACTAAAATCTGTAAGTAACGTTATATTCATAATTATATTTCAGTAAAACGTAGAAACTAGAAATATAAAACAACTTTATAGAAAACATGAGATAACTTTAGTGTTCAAATGGGATTTAACAAATGCCTTGACAAAGACAAAATCATCTTTATATAACCCCCCTCCCCCTGTAGCACTGGCGACAATTCCACAGACTGGCATACATTCCTGTATTTATGTATGTGTCCGAAAACCATCACCCAATTGTTTCCCTCGTTTCTGATTCCATGACAACAACATCAGTCCTCTGAGCTATTATGAAAATCCCCCAGAAATTGCTTTTAATAATGAAATAAATAAGTGTGCTTCCCTCTGGGAAATCAAATCATTGGTGACTGCTCCCTCTAAATGATTCTTTTATCGCCAGGCTGATTGTCTTATGTAAATACCATAATTGAAAATGTCCCCCTGGCTTCCATATGGCAATCTCTGATGAAGTCGTGGAAAGGGGGAATACAGAGTGGGGGGTAATGCCAAATTATGGGGGGTAATGGGGCTCTCATATTTCTATGAATGAAAAGGTACTTTCCATTTCATATGGGCAGAAGAAGTCCAGTATAAGACACAGAGTGTAACCTATGGTGTGAAAAATGGTAGTGACACCACAGAAAGTTATACTTAGCTAGAAGCATTTGTGGTGGGGTTTTAATGTAGTAAACAGACAAGTTTGAATATTGTACATGCCTGTGCTGCATTGGTAAATGGGAAAGGGGGGGGGGGCAATGGGACCCAAACGGACATATGTGACATGGGTTTTAAGACGACGCTATCTTGGAGACGGAAAATGGGCAATATAATAATGATGATGGACCAAGATAGGACTTAATGTTATCAATAGGCTCTCAAGCTGGTTGTGGCTATCTCTTTTGTTTCACATGAATTGACCCTTAACTTGAAGTGGCGTGACTGTAACGATGAGACTTGGTATTATGCTGATTCAGCATTTTATTATTTTAGTGGAGATTTTGAAAGAAATGTGGGTCAGAGATATTTACATTGAGACAATTTTTAAAAATCTGTCGTACCTAGTGTAATAGTTTCCAGCGTGCTTACCATATTTTATGTCTATTACCAAATTGAAATATACATGCAATTTGTGTAATATTAAAATGTCACATTCGAATGTAATGTAATGAGTAGTTTCATAGCACTTAATCTGAATAATTTTTTTTTTTTTTTTTGGGGGGGGGGGGGGGGGGTTGTGGCTGGTTGTGTGCTAGATGGCTAAGGTGATACATAACACCTTCATTAGCAAATAACAGTCATTCTTGTTTCACTAAAGAGTGGGGTCTTGGTGTGAGGACAGGACCTCAGTCATCACTTAAATACTTCTTCATTATTTACATATTTTGATATCTCTTCGTTCGGAGTTTGTAAACATAAAATTTAAGCAGTAATAACACTTATGTGTTTAAGTCGACCTTATGTGCAGACAGTAATATTTGATTCATCAAACTATTGGTCTATCTACACTTCCATTTTTATGTACACTAATTTGGCAGATAAAATTCATTGATTTATGGGAAGAAGACAATATTAAGGATACTTTAAACTAGTTTACATATGTTGACTGTACAAAGGTAAATCTTATGAGAGACTGTTTTATGGATTTTACGCAAAGTTTACATTTGTTAACAGTAAAATGAAATTGCCACTATAAAAATTTTGTGTATTAGTAAAGCAAGTTTACATCAGCTGATAATCAGAAACCCTATTCTTGAAACATTATGCACGATTTCATCAATAAACCAGGAACAGAATTTCTGTCAGTGGAACTCCAAATCTTGTCACATTAGACTTTTTCCATTACCACAGGCAAATCATGCGCAATGTTTATATATATAGCCTATAGGAAGCACATTCCATTGAGCAACTCTATTCAATAAACCACTCTTCCCTGTCCTGTCCCTTTCAGATCACCTTAACACATGCTTCAGCCTAACTGCTTTCTCCCAAATCCCCAATTGTCCACGAAATGTGTGTCCTCCATCAAAAAGGCCTGTGTTTTACCATCTGTTTATAATTTTCTCTGTTGACAACCCAGACAACACAATAACTGTTGCAGAGGAAATGTCAAGTGTGCTACTCTTGGGAATAGGTGACTGGGGGGAGGAGAGGAGGAGGGGATTATCAAGGATAGGACAAGATCCACCAACAGTAAATTGTCCATAGGGCAAAAACCCTCTTGCATAAGGCAGGGGTTTAGATCTCAAATATAAAATAGCAAATACATAAGAGAATAGAGTCTAGGTTAAGGCAGGTTTGTATACTTCAGTTTATCAGGTAGGGTGATACTGTGACAATTAATTGGAATATTCCTATATATTTCCACCAGATACATACAAACCCAGAAACACAAATGTGAGATCCAAGTGGTAATTGGCTAAACTTAATAACCACTAGGTCACTGAAGAGTGTTATACACGGTCAATTTCAGGCTCTTCGTTCATTTTATATTCTAAATATTTCAGGGTCATGTTATTACATGAAATTAGCATTTTATTATTACATCTGAAATCTCCACACTCCATATAAATAATGAAAGCTAAAATACAGTAAAATTTTCTATTCGACAATAACTTTAAAGCCTTTAGAATTTCCTTACTTTATTCAAGCTGTATGTATGACATCAATGATCTAGGTGATCAGGGGCCGATTTCACTAAAGGACTTAAACTAAGTCCCTTTATTGGCTAAGTCAGGGACTTAAATCTAAGACTTTGGTCTGGGACTTAAAATGGATTTCACAAAGGTGACTGTGTCATGTTTCTGTGTCATGTGACCTTTTATATCTATTAAAATATAATATTGGTGCCATATATCCTTCATTTAATGCATATTATCTAAGGAAAAGTATTGTTTTGAAATGGGAAACCTTGTTGCCACATATAAACTTCCCAAAAGACTACATTAGTGAGGTGTTTTGTGTAATTATACTTTATTTACAGCCATTTCAAATTTTTAAGTGGAGAAACGTTTATGGCGGCCATATTTAAGTCCTCTTTACAAAATTTAAGCCCACTACCTCCCAGACTTAAAGTTAAGTCCACTGGCTTAGCAATTCCATGGACTTAGCTGCTTTGTGAAATCCGCTAAGTCTATGACCACAGACTTAACATAAATTTAAGGCCAAAGTCTTAAATTTAAGTCTAAATCTGGACTTAAGTCCCTTTGTGAAATCGGCCCCTGGTGTTAACTTGGCCCTAACCAATGTGTTGTGAAATCAGCTGATTCTAACACGTGACAAGTATTGGTGGTCTGTTCTAATGACACCTGTTGAATTGTAGATAAAATCATTTTTGGACATGTCACCAACTTATTCACTGAGGGGTATTTTCTGTGGGGGAAGTTTTCCTTCTTGGGACTTTCTGTAGATCACAAGAATTCGAGAAATCTATTAGCAGTAATAGGAGAGGCTTATAAGGGTAAAACTGGGGTGATTTCTACGTTTTGGCAGGATTATGGGGAGATAACTCGGTGTGTGTGTGTGTGTGTGGGGGGGGGGGGGGGGGGGGGGGGGAGGGTGTTGATAATCTGCATGAGTAGACATCGGCAAGTGATTAGAGTATTAAGTCCCATACCACCCCCAAAACCCGACCCCCATCCCGGGGGCATGCGAGGAATAGTAGTGATTATATCAGAGATAATGTGATTGATCAGGGCAGAAAGTCAGAAGGTTGTATTTGAAGCAATAACGATACAAATGTCCTGCATCAAAATCATTATTACTTTTTTTCAGGAAATGTTAATATGAATTGGACAAAATGCTCACAGAGTTAGTTTACATCATATTTCATGTACTAATTATTTAGAAAAATGGATAAAAAATGGACAGGCCCAACAGTTAGATTTGAAATAATTTTACAGTCCTTACTGATACTTTCCACATTAATTTTTAATTCTAATTCTAATTGGATTTTTAATAGTGCTTAATCCCCCACCCCCTTTTTTGTTAATTGGAAGCTAAGGCACAACAACTCAAAAACAATAAACCAATTTCAGTATCCAGAGATAGGAAATGGTCAAATTGGTCTGAAAACCAAAAAGGGACAGTCATTGACGATAGCAAAGTTGTAAACCAGCAAGTGCCCGCCAGGGGAGGACGACTATGGTGGCTGGTAAGCTAGTCTGAACAGATAAGTGTTAAGTTGGCTTCTAAAACTTGATTATATAACCTACTGTTAATTTATGTTCTTGAGTAACATTCCATGGTTTAGAATCAAATGTCGGATCAATTAATCACTCGGTTCTTAGTTCTGTGATTGTGGGTTTGAAACTGAGGTGCACTACGGATCCTCCCTGCAATGACACTTTGGGACCTATCACTTCTGACGTGATTCTAACTTGATTTAACAGAGCAGGTAAGATTTATAGGCGAAAATATGAACAAAAATATGACAGTCATGGATGAACATAATTGTGTTTTTTTTAAATATCTCACAAAGGAAATGGAGCTTACTGGAGTAGCACCGGATAATGTATCCCAACAAAGTGTGTTGGGATACAAAATATGGCAAGGGGTGCCACATTTTGTAATCCCCTGTCATATTCTGTATCCCTTTTGCCATATTTTGTATCCCTAGTTATTTTTATGAGCTTATCATTTATTGGTTATTATGGTTATACAGTTGATAGCCCAATGTTTGCAACTTAATTCTCTATAGCTGTTTTAGCTATTTATACTCGCTCCCACCCATTCTATTTCCTCACTGAGGGGATAGAGAATATGATGGGGGGGACAAAATATGGTTGCCATATTCTGTATCCCCTAAAAGATCAAAGAGAGGGTACAGAATATGGCATGGGTTACAAAATATGGCGTTAAGTTCTAATATGTTGGAGTGTTTTACCAAATTTGGTTAAATGTCAACACTACAATGGATCGATCAGGAAAGTGTAGAAACACGACTCTTATAAAACTAGAAATGAGACGAAACGGTTTTCAGCTATGATTTTTCTATCAGATTTGAAACCAGATAGATTGTAGACACTAGAAGATAATTTCAAAGGAGGGCATACTTTAAAGACACATCAAAGGAATGGGCAATGGAATTTATTATCGGAACAGTGTGATGGCTGTATGAGATGTTGAAAAAGATACTAAAAAGCCTTATAACAATCAAATGTCTAGGATTTTGGAAAAAAAACACCTACATTACGAATGCAGTCAGCTGGTTTTGGTTGGAATTCATTCGCTAAAATAGTCAGCTGTGTGATAATAAAACCACCAACAGAATCTTCTCAAATTAGGCAGAAAGTCTGTATCTAATGAGCCCATCAAGCGTATCCCTGTGTATAATTGTGTAACAACCACAAGGGGGCAGGGGCCATCTTTTACAAGCCACTATAAAATACAAAATATGGCTAAAAAATCCCACAGTGATACAAATATGGGGGTGGACACTTGTGTGAGATAAAGCAGTGATCTCTTTTTTGACAGTGAAGTCAAAGTAGCCATGTGTGACATGCGCACTTCAGGTCCTATTAATTTCCGGTTGATAACTTGAGCAGAAAAATTAATAGTCTTCAAATGTAGTCCTTGCATTAGTTTTTGCATAGTGGTTGAATCTGAATGTAATTAGGTCTTTCACTAAACAGAAGTTACGTTGTAAACTTGTATGAGTCCGTTGTAACTGTAATGAAATATTTAATTATTACTTGTCACTGTGACAAACACAGCCCATGGTTTAAGCTATTGACACAGAATGACCTTTGTTAACTTACTTTAAGAAAATAGGAAGAGCTGAGTGGTGTACTGGGCATCACACTTGCCCCCACCTCTGAGGTTGGCACTTCGAACCCAAGACCTGACTACAGTATAGTAAAACAGTACATAAATCATAATTAACCATTTAGTGTTTTTCTTGTGATAAGTAATGTCGTGGATTGAAATATTTTAATCTATATAAACTCTTCATATTGCAACCATGTTATTTCAATAGATTTGTCTGAATTTTGATCACATCACTACTCAGGTGTCCATGTAACACTTTTACAATCCTGTTTAGTGAGGATCCGCCATTATGCTGCTCACTGCAAGCAACCACAAAATTGGTTCTTGTCTTTAAAATTAATATTGTTTAAATGTAAGTAATAAATAAAAAAATTTAAAATTTAAATTTTAAAAAAAATCCAACCGTTTACTAGGCTATGGTTTATTATATAGAATCAGCTTTCTATCATATTTTACATAACTGTTCCACTGTATAGATAGCACGGCACAACCTTGATTTTGGATTTTGGCCATCCTAGGTCACCCTAGTAGGTGCCTAAGAGCTATCTTGTACTTTGCCATCTGGAATTATCGGGATGTTATTTGGATGTAATTTTAGTTCATGTACTAAAATTGGGATTGAAAAAAAAACCTTAAGATTTTGTGAAATGCCACCTGTTGCACCTGACTGTCCAGTGACCTTGGGTATCACCACAGGTGACTTTCATTCACCCGATTAGATTGTGACTATTACCGGGCCCATATCAAGCAACCTCTGGCTTTCCACTGTTCTTGATTGACACAGAGGCTAACCAGAGTGGCCCCCTGTGTACTCTGGGTGGCTTCCTGGCTATTTGGCAGTGTAGATGGTCACTCAGAGTAGGTGACATTTGACCATATGGGATAGTTATGTTGAGCGCCAACTCGCGATCGGGAACATCTCGAGATTATCCTTGCACAAACTCAAGATCTTGAGTTGAGGCAAACATCTCGAGATGGGACTCCCATCTCGAGATTGGGCTGCACAAACTTAAGATGTTTACCTAGGGCTGTGATTTGCTAATTAATTGAGGTCTATTAATAACTGATTGGCTAATTTTAGTGACTGGGCAATATTGTGTGTGCTCACTCAGTCAGGTAGTCATTTCTATTTATAATTGCAATTATTGTGTCATTATGATGACTGCTTTGTTTCTTTTTTCTGTATAACTACAAAGAATCAGACAGATATAAGTATCCATTTTTACATGAAATGTGACTTAAATCTGTGAATCTGGGTTTCAGTCATAGCTCAGAAAATGTAGTGAAGAACTAAAAAGTCATCAATTTTAACCATTAGCCATTTATAGTTATGATTTTATTCCAATAACTGTTGTGTTGGAATGACTATCTTACAATGTCAAGGGTAAACATCATTCATATTTTATGAGCCTGTTAATAGAAGGAGTCAGTGTTATAAAAGTGCAATTAGTAATCTAGTAAAGGGATGCATCTGGCAACACACCAACAATTGTAGAATTGCAATTAAGAATCTGAGAAAAAGTTCAGGCAACAGTGTACACAAACAAATTTCTTTGAACAGATAATCAAAGAGTTTTATATTCAATGCCATTGTTATCCTTTGCTAAATTTTATTAGGAAGCCACAACCATGTTTAGATAATCTAGGGAAAGTGATCATAGCTAAGGGCAATTGTCTAAGGTATTTAGCAAAGTTATCTTAAGTTTGTGCAGCCCAATCTCGAGATGTACTGCCCAATCTCGAGATGTTTGCCTCAACTCAAGATCCTGAGTTTGTGCAAGGACAATCTCGAGATGTTCCCAATCGCGAGTTGGGGCCTAACAGTTATATCTGGGATTAAATAGAGGGGCTCTGGCCACAGGGGAAACAGGATTTGGAGAATGGCAACAACAGCTGAGGAGGAATACACCAGATTCTACTTGAACGTTCCAACAGAGAAGGGTCTAAGGTGGAGGTAGACATTCTGTCATTTCAAATGCTGAAAGCAAAGGGGAAACATCTATTTTAATTATATCTAGTTTATATGCGAACTTGGATTTCGTAAACACCATTTTAGTATTTTAATATTTTACACAAACATTGTTCAAACATATAGCTAGGCCAGTTGTTGTCGTATTTTTATGGTAGAGAAACTAAAGGAGTATCATCTGCGTTCGTTGAAGTCGAAAGACAGAACTTACTTGCCTGTTTGGTATCAAATGTGTGACAATAATCAGGTACAGCATAAAATGCTTGAAAACCAAACAAATCCTGGTGGTGACAGTTTGGACAGCCATTATCCGGATACTAACATTGATGTTTCTGATAAGTGTCATTCTGATGAAGAACCTCCGATGATTTCTGATAAAAAAATTGTAGGAGACAAAATTCTGAATACCGAAAACAGTGGCACCACGACTGCTGACCCATAAACCAACAAATATTGCTTCAGCTATCATCGCGTAAGCAAAATATAAAAAAACATTGAAAATAGATCAGTCAAATGACTAGGGATGCAAGTAAAATTAAAAAGTCATGTGGTGACAAACAAAAAATTACACTCGAATCTGAAAAAACGAAGTTCCTACATACAGGCACAGGTTGAGCAAAGATTACAAGAGATTGCTGCTATGTTAGAATTTATTTATTTATTTACATATTTATTTATTTGGGGTTTTATGTTGTTTTTAACACTGTACAGGTCGATGGGTAGTTTTGTGGGCAGAGGAAACCAGTACATACAGTTGGTCAAGGTTCTGTACTGTAAAATGCTGACCATCGTGTAAGCAACTACCAACTTTCCCACATAAGGTAAGGGGTTTGAACTGCTGAAATCAGATTTGGGAGGCAAGTGTGTTACCACCGCACCACTGTGGCCTCCTACTTTGTCAGAAGCAGGTTCTGAAAATAAAATAAAATCTCAAAGGATAGCATTAAAGTGGTTGTTAAAAGTTGTGTAATATGGCCACATAAATATGCCCTCACTGATAGTTCAAACGAACGCGTTTCATACGACGACCTCACAACAGTGAAGTGGATGGCTGGCTTTTGCCATACCATGTGAGAAGAGCATATGTTAGACTATGTCATCTCCTTGTTGGAGGATGCCAGCGATTTTTCATGGGGTGCGGCAAAGGGCAGCAATGTTGTACTGCTGTACAGGATAAAACAAGGTGATATTTAAAATTTTCATATCACAGAGAGTAGTTGAGAGGCTGGAGGTAATACCCTGATCATATCACAGAGAGTAGTTGAGACAGTGGAGGTAATACACTGATCATATCACAGAGAGTAGTTGAGACGGTGGAGGTAATACACTGACCAGATCACAGAGAGTAGTTGAGACGGTGGAGGTAATACACTGATCATATCACAGAGAGTAGTTGAGAGGGTTGAGGTAATACACTGACCATATCACAGAGAGTAGTTGAGAGGGTGGAGGTAATACACTGACCAGATCACAGAGAGTAGTTGAGACGGTGGAGGTAATACACTGACCAGATCACAGAGAGTAGTTGAGACGGTGGAGGTAATACACTGATAATATCACAGAGAGTAGTTGAGACGGTGGAGGTAATACACTGACCAGATCACAGAGAGTAGTTGAGACGGTGGAGGTAATACACTGATCATATCACAGAGAGTAGTTGAGACAGTGGAGGTAATACACTGACCAGATCACAGAGAGTAGTTGAGACGGTGGAGGTAATACACTGATAATATCACAGAGAGTAGTTGAGACGGTGGAGGTAATACACTGACCAGATCACAGAGAGTAGTTGAGATGGTGGAGGTAATACACTGATCATATCACAGAGAGTAGTTGAGACGGTGGAGGTAATACACTGACCAGATCACAGAGAGTAATTGAGACAGTGGAGGTAATACACTAGCACACTGATCATATTACAGAGAATAATTTGTGCTGGCCTCATGGGCTACATATGAGGCCAAAATATTTAACTTGCCATGGCTCTTTTATGGTTCGATGCATTTTGTGTTTTTGGAGTTTCTTATCATTTTCATATGTGTACATACGTCGGGATTCATATTTAGGTGGGACACATTCCCCACAACATGGACTGTGTTTACAGCAATTAGCAGATTTTTTGAATGTTTGAAAAACATGACACAAGCTATCATGTGCTAAACTAAAATGTACACATGCCAAAGGGGTGAAGGGGTGGTGGTGGAATGGCTACACTGGATGGCTTCATTAATGGGACAACAAGGAGAAGGTCATGGACCAAAATTCAAATAGGAGTTGTTATGACAGGAACAGAACTGTGTCAACAGGCATTTAAGATTTCATCGGATTCAAACGTACAACCTCTGAACTGGGAGGTAAGTGTGTATGTCAACTGCACTATTGCATCCCTATAGAATATGAAAATGATACCCATATAATTAAAACAGCCATAAAATCAGTAACATGGGGAAAAATATAGACTGAAAAGAAGAAAAAGCCCAAAGCAAAACCCTTTTGGTATTTTATTCATTTTGTTACCATAACAACGGGAGGCTGCATTGTTTGGTTTCATCACACCATCCTACCATAAAATCAGGGTTACGGGCACTTATCTGCTTCTCTCTGTGTGTTTTAGCTATTGCCCAATCATCACCTTGGGAAATCAGAGTCCAGAATTTTCCCTTAAACCCTCTTCTCAATTATTTTGGCTGTATACCCCCTAGCCTTGCCGTAAGGTTCAGGTTTTGTGATTGAATTAAAACTGTAATTATTGATCTTTAGATACCCTTTTGAATATTAATTGATTTTGTTTGATTGATTTGAATAATATATGTGTTACCAAATTCATATGATCCTCTAAAGTGTCAATTGTTTAAGAAGGGATATTCCAATAACAAGGAGGTCAACATCAAAAGCACCATTCACCCATTCACCATGGGAAGAAACAGCATTGTGGTGAGGAGGTAAGTCTGAAAAAGAGATTGGTTCTGAAAGAGGGTATGGTTGTCATGACCTGACTATAACTGGTAAACTGTTCTACTCAGATGGTGCTGCTACTTCAAAATGCCCGCTCCCAAATTGTATGTGGGGACAGACACCAGAAAAAGAAAATCTGTTGCCATGACCGAGACTGCGCATGCTAGATCTTGATTGTGGAAATCATTTTCATATAGTCAACTTCACATGGGGCAGATGTGGTGATGCAGAAGGCAGTTAGTGGGGTTCGAGTCCTGGTCTTTATCTGGCGACATATTCATGACGAAAGTTAATCATTTATGATGCATGGGTCGGAGAAAGTCTAAAATGTGAACCAAAAATCAGATCAACTATTTTGTGAATACCAACCCTAGTACTATTTTATTTTTGGGTTTACCATTATTTTTCCATTGAATTCTGCAAATCCCTTTTTGTGAATACAGTTCATAAAGTATCCTATTGTGTTCAGCACATAATCTGGTCCTACTAGCATACATTGCTTTCCTCCATCCTGTCAACTACTCGAGGTGATACGGCCGATATAATGTATTCAAGAAGATGTTAAACCCCAACCAATCAAAATCCTTTATAAAGTGTTAGAGGTCCCAAAAACGCTACCTCTTATAAGACCCATGAGATTAGTTGTGACAAAGGTGTGAAAAAGATTTGAGGACAGGTTTACCATGAGGTGAATGATGTAATAAATCTTTTGGTAAACAAAAGCCAATTAAACACTGAAGTTCCGGATATCCGTTTAGCCCAGTAGCTAAAAACTCTTTCTTCTGACTGTCCTGATCAATGCATCTCTGCAACATAGTTTGCATACTCTTTTTGTAACACAACTACGTTTCCAATAAGAGCTGTGAAGAGAGATCTTTTCGCAAGAGAAGATCAGTCTTAATAGTTGCAAATTTGACAAATTGCAAAGTATTCAGAATACCCTTGCTTGTGTTGTTACAAATCATAGAAAGTGTGCTCATGTTACACCCATTCTAAAGCAACTCCACTGGTTGCCTGTTAAGTACCGATGTATGTTCAAAACTTCAACACTAGTTTATAAATATTTACATAGTGGTTCTCCTCCCTTTTGCATGGTTCTTGTCCCTCAGCAGTTGTCCCTTTAGTACCAGGTATAGTCATCCAGATCGTCAATACCTTACAGTTCCTCCTTTCCACTCATCAGTCTTTAAGTCAGTCAAACATTTTAGCCATAGTTTTGCCTTTGATGCTCCTAAGATCTGGAATGAACTCCCTCATGGTGTGTGCAGTGCAACATCAGTTGCCTCCTTCAGAAAGAAGCTCAAAACTTACCTGTTTGCAAAAGCCTATCCGCCATAGCCTCCCCCGTCACCCTGGTGTCTCCTTGGTATGACCTGGGTATGTCCTTCGATTAATGTTAACTGCCCCAAAATGTCAGAGCTTTAGTGAATCTATCCCCTGTATTTGATTGTTGTTCTGGTCAAGATGATTTGACAACTGAACACATAGTTGTGTTCCCGGCCGTTTCGAAACCCTGGCTACTCAGCAACTTTCTATAATCATAACTTGTGGAGTAGGTACTCAGGTATGGGGGGTAACTGCAGTTAACCTGTGATCTTCAATTAGGTCCTTTTACTTAAAAAGTTTTCTTTAAACAAATTGCATTTTGTTGTTGTATAACACAAAGTCTGCATCATAAAAATTATCTCATCAATCTATCTGCATGAAGGTACTGTATCTTTAAACCTGTTTGTTTGACTTGCCAGCTTAATTAATAAGCCATAAAGAAGTCATGATAAATATTAACTCTGTGATGTTGATTTGTTTGCCATTGATTGTCAGAAGTGCTTAATTGGATTTATTCCTATTGTTGCAACTCTCTTTTTATGTTGATTTGTTTCACTTAAATATTAGCGGGCTGTTTAAAAGGTAAATATGAAAGGTTTAACAAATTTACAAAACAGGAAGATCAATCAAGGAGGGATTTATTGTTTAACTTTTCAAAGAATTATTGTAGATGAGCTAGAACAGATTTGCTTTTAGGCACCTTTTTTACTTAATATTACTCAGTTAATACTGAAATATAATTATAATGCTTTGTATAATTATTACTTTAGAAGATATCTCTTGATGTTGATTTGTTTCATTTGCATATGGGTGGGGTGCATAAAAGGGATTAGTGATAAAATATTGTTTAATCCTATTTCATTTTTTTCTTCTTAATATTGATATATATTAATAGCTATAGTATTTACAAAAAGTGTTTATATGCACCAATAAATGTTGTTATATGTTCTGTTAGATATATGTTTCATAATATACCAAATGCAGTTTTAATAAATATACTGTTTTTATTGTAATACAACTGTTACACTTAAAAGCAACAGAACAAACTTGTCCACTAATGTCAAACTGGTGAGGTATCAAAACGGCCAAGAGGAAAAGTTGGCTGTTTCGAAACGTCCAAGCCATTTCTAAACCTTGCAAAGGTATCAAAACGGCCATGGCCATTTCGAAACAGCCATGGCCATTTCGAAACGGCCAAAGGTTTTGAAACGGCAAGTAACAGCTGTACCCCTCTACACAGATGTATGCATAAATATCTATGTCCATGTTATTGTTTTAGTTGCACGTATTGTGAGTTTTATGAAGGAAATGTTTGAATGTAAGTTTATTGATTACTTCAATAAATCAAAATAAAGTCAAAAGGTAAATCCATATCAAGAGTATATATAATGCTATAAATTCAATTGAAAGTTATTGAATTGCTTCTATCATTACCTCCGCTAAGGAGGTTATTTAATGACCGGGGTTTATTTGTTTGTTTGCATGGTGACTCAAAAAATTACAGACAGATTTTAATGAAACTTTCACAATGGCACAAGGAACAATTAGACTTTACTGGTGATCTCAATCACTGCCAGGTGCCAGGAACTTTTAAAGGATCTTTATCACTGCACTCATTAGCATATTGAAGGTGTTAGGCCTTGGCGGAGGTGTGTATTCTCCGAGTGCTCTTGTTATAATTGTCATGTTTTCTCTTTGAACTAATTTTGTCTGTGTCCTGGCTTTGATTATAGTTTTGTAAAATGAATGGACTTTGTGATATTAGGCCCATTTGCTAGTAGGGACATTTCGAGATTGTACTTGCGCATACTCTTGTGTCTGGGGCATCTTGAGATTGTACAGAACAACTCTAGTTGGGAACAAACTCGAGAGATAAATATGATGTGTTACCATATGGAGATATATCTTGCCTTTAGCATTAAGAGGAAGTCCACAAGTGTTTATTCCAAATCTATTCTTGGAAAGGATTATCCTACTATACAAATATGGTCAACATGTTAATGAAAGTACTTTTATCATCACTGAGGTATGTGCAAAAATATACCTATCCCATTTTACTTTTAAGAGTTCTATTTCTTTATTCTGCTTATTTTCTCAATACAAATGATTGAATGTAGCAGGCAAGCAATCGAGTCAAACAGATAAAATAACAGCTAACTCAAACCATGAATTTATTACATATCACATAAGAGTCTTACGCCTTGGAAAGGCTACACCCCATCTTCAATTCACTCTTTCCCCATCAACAAATCCATTCACTATAGTCTGGCTTATTTGGGTGGGCTCTGAAGCCCGCCGAGGGAGCATCAATTGTTTGGCTGTTGTTTTAGGGGGTAAATAATTATTTCATCAGCTCCCTAGGATAGTTCTTGGAAAGGGAAGGGTAAAATGTTAATGTCCATTTTGCGTGCAAATTGTGTTGAAAGAAAATATGGGATTTTGCATAGTACCCCCTCCTTCACAGCGACACCCCCCCCCCCCCAGTTAGTTTTTGTTTTTGCAGTTATTCAGTGGTTTTAACTATTTAACATGTACCTCTTACATAAAGATATGTCACCACAACAAAATTTTGATACTTGTTAGTGTCAATAAGGCAAGCCATAATTTTTTTAATTAATGAGAAATAATAAGAGCTTTAGAAATTACTGTAATATCTCTTTCACACTACACGCAGTATTACCCGCAGTAAGCTGCGTTTGGTGAAGCGTCCCTGTCCTTGGATCACCACCTGACATCTCTCGGAAGTTTCGAAATGTATGAAATTTCCGCCTCTGATTTTGGTACCATGGGCATGTGCAGATGATTTCACACATGCGCATATGAATTTCTTAAAATGGTAACCGAACATGTGGTCCATGGTGTACATAAGGTTGTGATTCGGACGTCTTTCGTTGTAATACAGCGACATAAGGTGAGTTAAGGTATTGGTTATTTCACCACGTGTTTTGTCCGACGGCTACTGAAGGTGAGTTGAGGTGAATGGAGGTTGCTTTTTGGTGACCAGCGTTTGTAGTACGGTCATCCTACTGTTATTGGGAGTTAAAAAAACGTGTCCAAGCAGTGGCCGTCCGCCTATAGTGTGAACAACTTGGACAAAATGGAGTGACCTGGGAGTGGTTCTGTTGCCGAGTAAAACTTCTAATCACAGGACATACCAACTGTAGGGGCCACAGTGGCAGAGTGGTAACACTCTCTCCTCCCACCTCTGAGGCCGGGGTTCGGTTCCTAGCACGACCTCAAGTGGGAAAGCTGGTACTTGCTTGCAATTGGTCGGCAGTTTACAGTACAGAACCCTGACGAACTCTATGTACTGGTTTCCTCTGCCCTTCCAACTACCCGTCGTGATATGACCTGCACAGTGTTGAAAGCGATGTAAAACCCCAAATAAATAAATAACATACCAACTGTGAAAGGTGCATAGCAGAACTATAAGATGTACAGTCCCAAAAATTTGGACTGTATCTCCCTTGCACTAATATTGTCGTGTATCGGCGATGCCGTTAATGCAGAGTTTCAACTATCGGCAACTGCCGGTAATTTTACATCGTTAATCACATTAAATCACATTGAAAGTACATTTATAACATTGTGTTGGCTACTTTATTACATTTCACATACTTTTTACCTGTTTATATATCTTCCTTCAATCATAGTTTGTTGTTAAAGTTTTGAAGTGGGAGAACAGGAAGTCAGCCATCTTTGCTACTACAAGGGTTAAACATCTCAAGCTCTTGTCCAATCAGGTAAATGCCAAAGTTCAACAGGTCATTTGGGGATTTTTAATCCAATCACAAAAATGCATTTTACTGCTAGACAGTTGTTGACCCAGTTATTCCCTATAAAAGGGCCAACTTTGGAGTGTTTCTTCCTGGTTCACTTTCTCCCTAAGGAGACAGCACTTCTACAGCACTTCTGTAGCATTAAAGTCCAAAGACTGTCAAGATGCCCAGATCTGCACAAGAAGGGTGAGGTTTATTTTGTAAACTTGGGTTAGGAGTAAAAGGGGGAGGAAATTGATAGGTAAATTTCATGGGTACAATTTAAACTTTTCTTCTAATATGATCTAGGGAATTAGAGGGAGGGAAGTGGCCAGCCCCAGTTATACTGGGTTGTACATATTTGTACATAGTGTTGTTATTTTGTTGAACCTAGAATAATTAAATAATGTGGGTTGAACTTGGTCTTTCAGGGAAATCATTCTAAATGAGAATAGACAATTCAGACAATTCATTATGTTTAAATCTTGAAGTTATAATATGAACCATTAATCAAATATTACTATTCATGTTGGAACCATATCACTACCCTCGGCTCGCTACAATATGTCAAAGCACCATAAAACTGTATGGCTACTTCAAGATGTAAAAGTAGAATCTAATTCACACAAACTGGTGCAGACAGCTCAATAATAATTGACCATCGAAAAAAAAGACAAAATGTTCCACAAAGCTAGTTCACATTGCTTGTAGGATTAAAAAGTCATGCTGTTGCATAGTACTGATGGGAAGGCAGTCCTCTGTATGTGGAACTATATATTTCAAGAGGTCTTTTGAAGCTAGAACCTATGTTTTCTAACATTTGCTCTTCTTAGATTACTATTTAAGAAGGGTTTTTCAAAAACAATTTCTAAAAAAATATAACAATCATAAAAATAAGAGTTTTTCCACATTTCCATAAAGTAGTGTATTTTCAATGTAGCTTTACTAGAAAAAATACCCTGATGATGATGATCAAAATACTAAGGTCACTTGTTTTGTGCACAGCTTTTGTATCCAATTTACCATTGGTATTGTGAAAATTCTAAAAACTGTGGAGAAATTAAGATTTTTAAGTATTTTTTTACTCATAGGTTTCTTAGAAAACCCCAATTCTCCAGACTCTAAAGTGGTGTTAGCAAATCTGCTCCAATCTACCTCCTGAGAAGGGGTGGAGATTTATACGATATGTTCAGGATTTTGAGCTATCACCTCTAATTCCTATCTGCCTTCAAACCTCATTACTTATTCCGTTTTAAAAAAAGAAGTATTAAGAAAACAAGAATAATAGTTTTATATTGCATTTAATTTCCATATCATCATTGCTATTATTGATATTGACACTGCACTAATTGAACCTGTGGCATTTTCTTACATATACATATGAAGTGGGTAGATTTTGAATTCCACCCCACCCCCTTAATTACACCTTTGAGTATACTCTGGCTCTGTGAAGTCACCACGAGGTCTGAAGATCTGCCCTGATATAAATTTAAGGTGGATCAGAGGACGGATTTTCAAAGTTTACATTGGATTAATTTAAGTTAATTCACAAATCTGAACTCCAAGTATTAATCAGTGGAATAAGTCATTTCCATATATGATCTCAATTTGATCTTAGCACTAACAATCCTTCTGAATATAAAATGAAAGCTCATTTAAAAACAGCTTAGCTTCTCTGTGAATACCAACGTTAATTTTAATCAGATGTTTTGTAACTTAACTTTAGCTAATTTTTCGCTTATCTTTCATCAATCCCTTTTGTGAATACAGCTACTGGTATGTGGAAATGTAAGAGAGGACTTGCAAGTCAAAGGCATAAACAATTATGTGGACAAGGTATGTGGAAATGTTGGTAGTGACCAGTTTCTATCATGGCTGTAAACTTGACCATAAAAACTAAAATCTGAAACATGGCTCTCGCATTTATGGGCTTTGGGCTCGAACTCGCCTCATGAAGGGTCTCCTGCTGTGACCTTATTCCCAGGTCACACACTGGAGAGGGTGTTACCATAATCTTGGCGATTATAGAAGAATATAGGCGATTTTAAATTCGTTAAAAAGAGGCGGGAGAGTGTGGCCACACGATAGAAAGATTTGCATACTTCTACAATATTGTACAACGTCTTGAGATTAGGCCTCAACAAACCAAGATCATACTGAGAATACCCAACAAAATGGTGAATGACAATTTACCTTCAATTACACCATGGATTAGCTATGGCTATAAGTGAATGTTTATTTATTTATTTATTTGGGGATTTACGTCGCTTTCAACACTGTACAGGTATAAGTGAATGAATGAGATCTATGAAAAAAAGAAAATTGTGAAAACAAGGAAGATTATCTGGTGAATGTACGGAGAACAATAAGGTTTCACAATTCATCGGCAACTGCCTTATAACAGAGATAAGACATCAAAAATATGCTACAAAAATTGATTTGTCATGGCGAACTTTAAAATTGCTAAAATCGGCAAACACATGGTGACAATTTTGAACATCGGGTTGTTGTCGCGGTGGAGTGGTGAATAATGGAGAGGATTAAAGACACATAATGAGAATAATGAGGAATGCACCAAGAACATTGAAAAAATATGATATTAGCAGATATTCGCCATTAAAATTCATCACTCTGTGACCTGGGTATTAGTTGGTAGACATGAAAAAAAACTTAAATTTAGCTTAGGTAGAAAGCAATGAATTTTTTTCACTGTATGCCTTTGAAATGCTATAAGCCTGCGACCACGTGTGTTTTTTCACCCAGTTTATTGATGAGGTGAACTCACAAAGAAGCCACCAATCAAACAGCTCAGATTAATGTCTGAGGGAAAATCCCAATTATTCCCGGAATTGTCACCGGGTTATTTCACTTTGTCACAGAACGGCCAGGATTAAATAAATTACACACCCAGTTTTATTTACTCCCAATCATGGGATTATTGGCGCGAAGATGCACATCAGGCCAGAACTTGTCAGTTCTTTGTGTCTTATTAAGAACAACACTATTCGTATTGAAATGAATTTGGATTTGTTTATGTTATGGCGTTGCATTGTTATATATCTTCGCAAATTTCATATATTTTAAATTTTTCCCAGGTTTAAGTCCTCATAGGGGTAGCCGTGACAACCGGAAACTTACGGGAATTACCGAATCATCAGGTAGGGTAGTCTGTGACATTTTAATTAATTGAGACCTTTAGCTCATAATATGGGTCAACAACTGAGTATTTCAGAAATGTTGGTTTATAAGGTGGGTTTTGGTCAGAATCTTTGTTGACCCGGTATGAACTGCTGTTCTTCAAAAGCTGGTGACTGAACCTATGTTCTGAAATATGGCTGAAGGAAGGTAATGAACGAATTCTGTTCTTGTTGAAATTAGGATATGTAGGATGAATTTAGGCTAGTCTTTCAAAGGCTTAGGGCATAAGCATACACTGGGGAAATATTGGGGAAATGTTAATTTGACTTTAATAGTGTGATGCAACCTTTAACTAATGGGTAGGAGTTAATTTACTGAACATGGGCTTGTCAATCCAGCTACTGCTGGTTAGATATTAAATTTAGAGGTTAAGTTTTAGTCAAATCTTCTTGACTGTATCTGTGTGATGTTAGTTTTTTTGGGTTTTTTATTTCTGTTTTTTTTTCTTGGGGGGGTGGGGGGGGGGGGGGGTGGGGGGGGGGGGGGGGGGGTACTGGGATATTTATTTACATAAACATGTATTCATGCACACATAAATTTGCTGGTTTGTTTATGAATAATCATATTTATGATTACTTCAATGGTTTATTTTGCATAAACTTTGCCTTGGCGATGCCACACTAAATTTTACCTTAGTTTTCTAACGTATATCTCAATTTTGTTAAGGGCGATAAAGACCAATGTTACCATCTAAATGAACATTTTTGGGTTATTTTTATCTGGGATTGACGTCACATGGTGAAGCAGCAACTATTTTTGGATATTTAGGATATAACAGTATGTTCGACTCCTTTGCGGCATTCGTAACTGTGCCAAGGGGTGAAGCATGAAATTACTTGGGTATTTTCTAAGATAAGTACCCAATTGTTCTGATTAGTTCCATTTTGGGAACTACTTCGTTAGTTGTTGGTTGTCGTTTTCATTTACTTCAATTTGGCAAACAACAGTACATTTATTCACATTTTTAAGATTTAAATACATTTCCAACTTTTCAAAGTATGTTATATTCAGGTGTCATGACCTCACATTAATGTAAAATGTTGGTTAAAACATAGACTCAACCTGGCTTATCTAATTTCGCAAATTGTATTGGATTAAAGTCACGTAATATTACACTGAACTCTCAGTGGTGTAACTGTTAACATACTTGTTCTCAACCTCGAAGGTCGGCAGTCCCAATCCCAGACCAGCCAGAAATATGGGAAATCTGATATTTCTTTCATTATTGATGCCAAGCAGTACAGTGCAGAATCTTGAGCAACTAGTATTTATTAGTTTTCTCTGTCTTTAAAAGTACTCGTTAACAATATGAACTATACAATGTGTTCCAAGTGATGTAAAACCCAACTAAATCCCAATCTTAACCATTGCAATCACGACTTAAACTCACAAGGTACTAACTTACATAGGCCTCTTTACCTCTAGTGGAATATAATAGCATGCCCACAAACTTTCTTCAGGCCCTCCTGTGAGCCAGTTTCTCTGTGACACTCCATGGTATGTTAAGTTCTCTCATATATTTTTCCACAGCCTGTCGCTAGGTCTCAAGTCCCCAGCTTGTTTCCTCTTGCCCAGTGGTGGCCATTTTAGACAAACCCTAGGTATCCAGTTGCTGGGCAATCTATGTACATGGCCTAATCACTGAAGCCTTCATTTTTTATTCCCATACCCATGCAGTTCATTTTTTTATTCCTACATCCATGCAGTTCATTCCATACCCATATCATTTGTGATAGTGTCCTGCCAGTAAGCTTTGTATATTTGTCTCTGGTACTTGTGAAAAACATCAATATTGTCAATTTCACTTTTATTTACTCTCTCAGCGTGTCTTCTTCATGTCATAGGATCATCGGTTTATCTTGCTGCTGCAAAACTTTAGTTTGGTGGTATTGTAATAGCTATTTGACTTCCAAATGTTTAATAAACTGCTGAATGCTGTACACGCAATTACAGTATGCATTTAACTTAAATCATGAGTATGTTTTGTATTGAAATATCTCAGGCCCAGAATTCTGGGAACAAAATTTATACTAAATAAGGTATATTGTCATGCACTGGCATAGCCGTCAATGTAGAGTATTCAACTATCATCAACTGCCATTAATTCACATCATTAAATCACATATAATCACATTAAAAGTACATTCATAATATAATGTTATCTGCTTTAGTACTTTTCAAATATTTTTTACCTGCTTATATCTCTTCATTTAATTATAGTTTGTTGCTAAAGTTGTGATGTGGGAGGACAGGAAGTCTACTACATAGGTTAAACATCTTAAGCTCTTGTCCAATAAGGTAATTACTAAATTTACCGAGTCATTTGGAGATTTTAATACAATCAGAGAAATGTATTTTACTGCTAGACACTTGTTGATCCAATTTTCCCTGTAAAAGGGTCATGCTTCCTGGTACACTTCTGCCTAAGTTCACAGCACATCCGAAGGCATTACCAAGTGCTAAGACTGTCAAGATGCCCAGATCTGCAAAAGAAGGGTGGGGTTTATTTGTAAACTTGGGTTAAAGGTAAAAGGGGAAATTGATAGGCAAATTCATGGGTATAAATTACACCATTCTTTTTAACATGATTAAGGGAACTAAAGGGAGGGAAGTGGCCAGCCGCAGTTACACTGGGTTGTACATATTTGTACACAGTGTTGTTAGATTATTGAAATTAAAATAAATGAGATAATGTGGGTTGGACTTGGCCTTTCAGAGAAATTATTCTTCATAGGAATAGACAATTCAATGTGTTCAGATCTTAATATTATAATTTGAACTGAAACCATATTACTACAATTGGCATGCTACAATGTAATGAGCTTCAATCAGTAGATTTGGGCTGATATTTTGCTAAACCTTGGATCATACCTCATACCAGCTATGTAAAACATCAAATGTCCCTGTTTATGGCCTCACAGTGTAGAAGAAAGATATCTTATTGGCGTGGTTGTGGCGTAAATGATGTGACATGAGATATATTTGTGATGTAACTAATTAGAAGTCAATAACAATGATTTATAGACTTAGTAGATCACGGTCACTTGTTGAATTGTCATGTATTAATTTGTATTAATGGCAGTAATTAATGAACCAATCAAAAAATGGATGCCTCATAAATAAAAAAAAAAGTTGGGGTGGGATCAAGTACCGACTTTTGCGTCACATCTAATTACTTCCACCAAAAGGTTATGTATTGGCGTGCGTTCATTTATCCGTTTGTGTGTCTGTTGATCTGTGTTGGTTGTTTTTGATTACTTCAGAAGTAATGGACATATTTTTATGAAATTTTATTGAGTAGGGCCTACCCTAATAAAGAAGCGGTTAAATTTTGGAATTATGTTCTGGACGAAAAACGGGAATTATGAAAGGTCCAATTTTAGATGTATTTGAATGACTTTGGTGTTCCCATGAAAGGTAACTGAGGTAATCTAGAAAAGCAACAAATGCTACTTGGTCTAGATGCCTCACTTGTACTGCATCTGCTCTTTCCATCGAATCCATAACATGAATTCTAAACTTCTTCATACACACTTGTATAAGAATTATGCCTACTAGATATAGTTCCTTTACTTCTGTTTCACACGTCATGTCAAAGATTTGAGCTTGCAACCTCGAGCATTTCGGGGATGGAGGAAGACCGTGCATGCTTAAGTGGTCGACATTCTGCACTGTATACAATAGGCTTTTGCTTTGGTTTCTAACAAATCATCTTTGACCAAACAGTCTACTTTACCTAAATGTGTGACAAATCTGTGTTTCCACAGTTGCTTTGAGATAGATTTGAGATACATTATCACTACACCACCATGCATCTACCTCCATGGATAACCAGAATCCTATTATTTTAAATATCTTGGAGTTCCTTAGAAAGACTACCTGTTTACAGGTAAATATCTGCAAAACATTACAGCTAGTTAGACATAACCAGGCACAATAATAAATTCACCTCATGCTAACACAATCAAGCCTTGCCATAGGTCATTCCTCAAACAGGACTTAATTAAAATATAAATCAGTATGCTGACGACAAGTGCTTGCTTGCCAAAGCCCCATTCGGTGGGACTTTATTACCAGGCTTTATCATCGTGATGAGTCCCAAGACTTTTGAAGGCAAAAGTAAAACTGACAGATTTTCTGACCAACAAACGGGAGTCTTGCATGCAAACTAAATGTGACTGAGCAATCTTTCAATCTTAGAATAATTTCTCAGGGGCTTTGAGATTGATTCATAAATAGGGGGTTGTTTGAAGTAAGTGGGGGTATATAACTGAAATCTTTCTGACATCTTTTGGGGTTATTGCTTTGTTTCTACAGTGGTGTGTGCCAGCTTGTTTCAGAGATTGATTTTTTTCTGGGGAGACCTTTATTATTGAGAGAGTTATTTGTATTGCGTGGAGGTAGAGATGAATTTTAAAGCACGTTGGCTTAAAAGCCCTTTTAAACAGAATATCTTTTGTTTATTAATTTTCTTCCTAGCAGCCCGATTTCAAAATTGGAGAATTTCAACGTCAAGTTTCCATAAATAGCCTGGATCAAATTGGCATAGGTCACAAGCATTTCCAACATTTAGTTCAAACCCAAGACCACATCAATGAGAACCAATTTATCATTTTAAACTTTATTGCCTCTAGGACACTGAGGGTCCTTCAAAACAGGTTAAAGATACATATGACAGATTAAACGTCATATGATTAATGGTTCATATATGATCCCTTATGGAGTTGTACCACTGGAGCTGTCTTGTTGGTAACTAATGACTTTTCGAGGGTCAGGAGCAATGTTTACAGAGTTGGTTAGGATTGGTTGTGGTTTCCCTGCACGTTGTGGTGGGCCGGCAAAATATCAAATATGTTTGATATATTTCACCAACCCTCCCCAACTCATGATCATGACTGAGGCTCTGCCAACCTGGAAAACGTCTTGTCTTGAGTCTATGTTCTGTCATAGTCACTTTCATGCCTGTCCTAAATTGTTACTGTATTGTCGGGGAAACACTTACTAGCATGTCGTATAAAAGGACCCTGACAAGTAGTAGAACAATACCGACTGTACTTGAAAGAAAACTGGCCCATCGTAAGCAACCAAGACCTGACTTAATCGCTTCCTGTCAAGATGGGAAGTCTCAAAGTCTTTGGTTGCAAAGTCAGTTTCCTCGCAGCAGGACAAGCTGGGAACACAGGAGGCCAAGACATAAGAGGAAACTACAAGGTTGTTGGGAACACAGGAGGCCAAGACATAAGAGGAAACTACAAGGTTGTTGCAGACCAGCTTCATTTCACCAACTCACGGCTTGTCGGTTACGTGATCTATGTCCATAAAAGGTGAGTTGGTGCACAGAATGCATCATTTGAATGAATATAAACACTGATGGATAACAACTGGTAGCTTTGAGATAGGCTTTATTTTTTTTTTGTAAATAAGGTTAGAATTTAATGCACAGATATAAGTTTTTTCGGGCTAGCTGATAGTCTTTTGTTTTTAAAAACACTGCCTTGATTTGATTTGCAAGATGGGTCCCAGATAGGCAAGGGAGAATGTGACAAATATAGAGGTCCCCACAGACACACACCTACAGAGTTTGAGTAGAGAGATACAGTTGCTGATATCCACAGGAGGAGGGAGACAAAAAACAACAGAGGGAGGACAGGGAGGAAGCAACGAAGGCAGAAACTCTACAGGAGGCTACTTCATAGAGGAGAGTGGAAGAAAAAACACCAATAATTGAGAGAAGTGAACTTGAAATGGACACAGAGGGTGGAGGAGATGGCAGTCAAACATCTAGTCAGTGCCAATCCAGGCGCAAGAAAGGACATTTATTTAACAAACTCTGATGAGGAGGCTATAGTAGACTTATTTAAGGATCATGATGAACTTTACAACAAAACCAATAAAACTATCTAGGACAAAGCCAGAAAGGATTGCCTGTGGGAAAGATTTGCAAGAAGCAGCAAACGTTCACTGAAAGTGTGCAAGACTTGGTTCGAGTCCCAAAGGACTCGCTTTGGAATTTAACCCAGTCCAAGTCTGACCAGGCTCCCAAAGAAATGACAGAGAGGCAGAACTGAATCAAGGATAAGTTTAATTTTTTTTGAAAATCAGAAGGAAGGGCCTCAGCAAGTCTTCTGGATTTTAGGTCACCACAGAGAAAAAAGTAAGTAAGTAAGAAACACTTATAAAGTGCCAATATTGATGTAAACATCATCTGAGGTGCTGATGTTTAAACAGGGATAGTCCAGTTCCAGAAAGAGGTCAGTTTCCATATTAGCGTCCGATAGGGGAGATAGGTTATGGTGGAGGACAGGCTAATCTGAAAAGATATGTTTTCAACGGTTTTCTGAATCCAGAAATGCTTCCCATGGTTCTAATGGCTTGAGGAAGCTTGTTCCACTCTGTGGGAGCAGCTACTATAAAGCTGCGCAACCCTGAGCGTTTATTTGGTTTAGATGAGGAAATTGATACGGGATTGCTCTGTGTGAGATCACTCCGCCTAATCAGAGAGGACAGATATTGAGGTTGGCTGAAATGTATCGCTTTATAAGTCAGGAGATTATATTTGAACAATATACGGTAATGAATGGGGAGCCATTGTAGTTTGTGCAGGAAGGGTGTGACACGACTAAATTTATTTAGTTTGCACACAGTATGACATAAGACATTTTGAACTCTCCGTAGTCTGTCAGTATATGCCTTTTTATGTTATAAAACAGTGAGTAACAGTAATCCAGGCGACTGCTAACCAAGGCATTTGCCACCTTTACAGCTGTTTCATGACTTATCATGACTTCGTAGTTCCCGCAGATGGTAGTAACTTATGTAGGTTATGGTAGTAACCTATAACTTAGAAGAGCCAGTGCTAGTGCAGCCTCAGCCCATGACATTTCATGAGGATCCACAAATACCGACGGAATGGAGACCAGCATCTGCCCTTATACATAAGCCATCCACTTGCAGCACTGTCACTACTAGTGTAGTATCCTAGCCTTCATCAGTCAACCAGCAAGTCATGAATCAATTTGCCCAGATGAAGACTATGTTCACATCTTTCCTTGGGCCCAGATTGGAGACCACCAGTACAGCCTTCTGCAACTGCGTGGCATCTGAAGTAGAAAACTTGGAGGAAAAGGGACTTTTAGACTTTTGAAATGAGAAGGTTAAACTTTTAAGTAGGGTACAGAGCAAGACATAGGAAAGCAACCATCAGTCACCGCAACTTACACTTTCTAGGAGCTCCTGTGCAACTTTCACATATGTGCCACAGACTTATCAGCAGCTGCAGCAGCCACTGCCACAGAATTCATTTTGACTAGCAGCCCTAGCAAGAGTTTCAACCCACCATCAGTAGCCTCTGCCACAGAAGAAAGTTCACACAACATCTCAAGCCTATTTAGCCTTTTTGGGAATATGCAGTCAGTCATGAGCTACCAGCAGATGGATACACCTCAACTGTTTACACCAGGTGACCTGCACCAACATACCACCACTCTTCCACCCTCGAGCAGCAAGAGTCTCCTCAGCAGCCAGCCAGCCAGCCCCCCCCCCCCCCCCCCCCCCCGCCGAACAGTCATCAAAGCCAAGCAGCAGCAGACTTTCTGTACAAAAGGTCCATTTCAGGAGCTCTGCTGTAATATGTTCTTTAAAAAACAAAACCAGTGAATGAGTGAGTGAGTGAAAAATTGAAGAAACTTTACTTTCTTCTAAGATACTTTACGTGAAAAATTTTTGACTTTCGAATGAAACTTTAAAAGAAAATTGGAAATTTCAAAAACAGTTTTGACTTTTGTTAGATTTGAAAAACACCTGGACGTTATAACCACTTTGACAAATTTTAATGTGGGTTTTTGCATTAAGAAATTTCTAAAATTGGAAATAGACTTTGATTTTTGAGAAACTATGACAATTGTGAAAAGGTTTTGACCTTTGGATTTGACCTTTGTGAAGCTTTTAAAGTTATAAAAAGATCTTCACACTTAAGAGAGTATTGAAGTTAGAAGTATTTTCAGGAGAAAAAAATAAATAAAAGTAAATTCATTTTGAAAGATGGACAAAATCTGAGAGTTTACAAATTTTCACATTTACTGTGGAACATTTTGGAAAAATTTGTGTTGAAGTTATTAAACATTATTATAGGACTTGTGATTTTTTTGGAAACTGTAAAATTATTGGAAATCTATTGGACATTTTTGGGAAATTTGTTGGAAATTGTGGGAGACATTGGTGCAATGCTAGCTTAAATAAAAATTCTTGGAATAATTGGGTAGTCCTGAAAAGGACTAATAGATGTCAGCTTCTTCTGTCCCCAGGGTAGGTCATTGTCACATCTCAGATCCTCTCGTCCTGCCCAGCCCATGCACCAAGGTGATTGAAGTAATCCTTTAGTAGGTTTGCTGATGCTTTGCCTCCATTGCAGGATTCTTGCAGTTTTCACCAAGCACATATGCTACTGGTACATTTGTTATGACTGCTTTACCATCTGCTGGGATGGGTGCTCTGACTATTCCACCTTGGTGTGTCCTCAGCATGTTGTGCAACACAACCAATGTGAAAACAATGTCTCTAACAACTTTTGGCCTTTGATCCATTGTACCTAGTAGGGCACTGAATCTGCTTGATAGGATTCCAAATGCATTATCTACTGCCCTACTGCATCTGGAGATCCTGTAGTGTGCTATTTTCTCTTCCCTTGTGAGTTGTCTTCAGCTTCTTCAAGGCAAAGATGTCATCATCCAGCAAAAAAATAGTGCAAATCTGGCCCTCCCTCTCCCGGGATTCAGGTGGTGTAAGCCCCAAAGTGCCGTCTTTTTATTGCATCTTACTGAAGTTAAATATTTGTGCATCTGATGAAGATCCACTTGACTGAACATCTACCCAACGGAATCTGCAGTCTGCATCAACCAGGGCTGCCAGCACCAGGGAAAGAAGCCCTAATTGTAAAATTTATTCCCAGATCTATTTGGTTTCCTCATGACAATATGTTTCCTGCCTAGTGCCCCAAGAGCATGGGGGACATTATATCTGGTTCTGAACTTCCCAATCTGTTTGCAGTCCCAAGGAGTGGCAAGACAGATAAAATACTCTTCCATTAGAATTCGGCAGACAATAGGGATGAATTTACATATTTTGGTTCAGCCAACCAGCCATTGATACTGTAAGGACTTTCTCCTGTGGCTAGGTGTCTGGTGTGTTATTGTCAGTTTCAATCCAACTTCTAAAACTTTGATGACTTTGTGTATGCATTCTACAATGAGGCCAAAAACTGCAGGGGGCTTCCTGACACATTCTGGCAACCTTTGATATGAGTCTGCATTAAGTCGGCCAGGAGGTTGCTATAACATCCTTTTACTGCTGTTTGAGGGATCCAGGGCGCGGTTTTGTGGTTTCCTTCTTCACCTGGGTGGTGGTTGGAGCTGTTGTGAAGGTGATGGCTGTATGGCGGGTGCAGGTCCTATGTTCAATGTATCCTTCTGTGTCTGCAAATTAGAATGAAAATCAAAATATTTAACTCAATAAAAACAACAGGGCCCCGAGCTTCTGTTGAAAGTCTCTATAATGTGTATCTGGAATTTGTGCATTGATAAATGATGAGTAACAGCAGCAACAATGGGTTTATAGTGTTTCTTTGATCCTGACTCCTGATATTAACCAGTCCAGTGGGGTGGATCGGGACACTGCTCCAATCTTGTTAGTTTGTCATGATGGCTTGCCGTCACCTGATACGACTTGTCCAGTATGGCTTTACAGCTTGCCCTGATAGTTTCCTGTCTGGTCGTGCAGAAAAACATCCCAATTCAAAGTCAGGTCGGGATCTGCATCCAGAGAAGCTGGGATGTACATGTACTATGTCCCGTTAGTGAGGTGAAACTGACCCATATGTTTCCCGTGTTTTTTTCCGTGATTTTGGTCCCTTATCCCCGAATCAGTTAACCGACCTTAGCATTGTTAAGAGTCAGTTAGGGGCAGCTCTATTGGAACAGGCCCACTAATTGCTAACTGAATCCCAACAGCTCACAGTGCAAAATCTTGACCATCTAGTATGTACTGGTTTCCTCTGCGCTTAAAACTATCTCTCTTGGATAAACATTCAACATATTTTAGTTTAATTATTTTGTTACATCTCTACCCAGTGGAGAAGCCCTAATTCCTCTTTCAAATATCATATCATCATTTAAGATATAACTACTATAGTATAAAGTACCTAAAATATTTGACAAATGTGACCATTGTAATATTTCTCTGAACCCTGACATTAGAATATCTCTGGTGTCAGAATGTTTCTGAAGTGTGATGTTATAATGTCTCTGAAGTCTGATGTTAGAGTGGTTCTGATGCCTGAATTTCTTTAGTTAACCATAGCACCCCAAAAAGGACAGAATAGTAGATAATCATGCATATTAAGTTTTCACAATTAAATTGTGACATCAACAATGTGGAGCTAAGTGTAGTTTAATGTAGTTTATACACAATGAAAGTGTCACGTTTTAGCTAAAATGGTGCTGTTGTAATAACGACATAGCTTTAAAATACTACAGCAGTGATGACGAATGAACCTTGCTGTCCCATGTCAAGTTCCCTAATTGATAACTTTAAACATTTTCGAACAATGGCTCTTCAAATGGATCTTTATCCGAGATGCTGGGAGACATAATGTTACACTGAGTGAGAAGAATCAAAGGATCATCACATTTGTTGATCAAGCACTGCCAGGGTACTGGAACACAGGTTTAAACAAACATTGTTTTCCATGTGTTTTATTCCTTTCTACGTTAAGTCAGTCTAACTTGGCTGGCAACATATCATCCTTTCCACAATATCAGATACTATTTTATGCTCTGCAATGTTCATTAGTCCGGTTATTACCCATCCTGTGTATGATGTTAGTCTGAGTATAATTTCATCCTATTTACAATGTCTAACAGTTCAGTTTGCCCTGGCATTATTTCATCCCATATAAGCACCGTGTTAATGAGTCGGGTGTGTTAAAACTTGATTCTGTGCACAATCTCAGTCAATTTACTGTGTTGTTATTTCATCCTTTGCATTACATTCTTTTATTAAGACATTATAAGTTCAGATAATGGAGATTTGCTGTCTGATATTTGAAGTCCATTTGGGATACAAGACCACTTATTTGTCCTCCATAATAGGATAAATATCATTGTAAATTAATGAAATTTTTTTTTTTCGATTTGAAATATAATTCACATCAAATTAAAAGTATCACATCCCTCAATAGAATAAGAGATAGCGACCTGGATACCACAAACAGATGAACTGATTAAGTTGAGTGATGAATGCTGGTAAGTTATCACTTACAAACGCATCTTTTACGTCACACAAATTTCAATATCATAGCAATGTCATGGCTTTTAAAATAATGCTGTAATAATATATTGAACTTCTAAAAGTTTTTCATATGTTTTACAAATCAATCAAAATTATGGAATTAGTACAATTGAACAGTTATCACATGGATAAATTTTCATATGCAGTTTCTGGGGAAAATGAATTCAAGTTGAAATAATGCAATCGAAGAATGTAAGCAAGCTCTTTCTAATGTATTTTACCTATCTTTATTTCCCATAGAAAGTAGTTAGCCATCCAATATGGTGGAAGATATGTACAATTAAAAAAAACTAAAAATATGTTGACCATCACACACAAGTAATACAAGATGACAGGCTATTTGTAATGTCTCCTTTCCTTGTATCTGGCTTTTGTAATCTTATCCAGTCCCTATTGTAGAAGATTTATATAATCAGATTTTTTTTTGTACAATCACACGCAAGCAGTACAACCCGTACACTTTTTGAAATGTCTCTTTCCTTGTATTTGTCTTTCTTGATAAGATATCAATTAGAGATTCCATCTGGTGCTACAGAAAAATAACAGCAGTAACACAATAAAACACTACAAAAATATAAACCTGCTTCACAACAACACCACAGGGAGGGAAGAATGATGATTGTTTATTAATTTATAATAATGCTCATCAGAAATTAATTGGATTTAGCATGCACCTTGTATTAAAAACTGGGTTTGTCCCTCATTTATTAAAGCAATGACCTTATAAAAGATTGCAATGAGCTGATGATTGCTAACTTTACTACAGCTCTGTAGACAGACCATGGGATTAAAAAAAACAACCACTACAAATTAACACTGACTGGTTAAAATAGAAAAGAACAGAAAAATAAAAAGACAAAAAATCTCCCCAGAGAAAAATAAGTTATCAATAAGTCATGTCTTAAGTCTATATCAGGATGAAAATGCTTCTTGAATATTTTACTGGACAGTCACTTTGAGCATTTATAGAATGGCTAAAACATTGATTGCATATACAGTTTTAGTTTGTCATCAAAATTGGTAACGAATGACGATGAAAATCGCCATATATTTTCAATGTAGTTTTACCAGCCACTGGTTACCCTAGACGGAAACTGTAGCCCCATACTTCTTAAACCAGACCTATCCAGCCCCCTCCTCCCCCTTCAACTTGAAATATCCAGGAGCCCCTGCCACTCCCTCAGAATGACAAAGAAATCGGGCCATCAGGCGAGTTCGCATGAGAAGCAGAAGTACACTAATCAAGTTGGGTGCAAGGCTGGTTCCCGTGGGGACCTTGTTTAAATCCACTTTCCCAAAACCAGTCTTCCTGATTTACAGTTTTAGAGTAGCGGCAAGTGTTAGAACATATTACCTGAAATGAACTCTGTGAGCTTACACGGGACCCTAATCTGATTTTGACTGTTCAGAAATCACTTCAGCTGTGGTCTGGCCATGCATTTATGCATTAATAATATATTGGAACGGCTGGAAGGGGAGGGGGTAGTAGGGGAGGCGAGGGGGGGGGGGGGGGGGATGATGGGGTGAATTGTGAATTAAAGGGATTGGGTGGACTACTGGAAAATGTGTTGCTTGTAATTATGTAAATAGTTCCGGGGAGGGCAGATATTTCTGGTAATTTGCTTTATGTTATTATTGAAATGAGCAATAAAAAGATAAAATATAACAATTATTCCATTTAATCTTGGATTAATTTTTATTTCAATTAAATTACATTTATACAAAACAAATGTGGGCATCATAAAAACATTTTAGACACAATTAAATCCTATTATTCAAGTTTTAAGTGTTAGGATACATGAATAGGCATAATTTTAGTCCCCTTTCGACATCAACCTTGTAAACCTTCCACCTCTCAAGACCTGGGTTTAAATATGGGACAAAATGAAGTTGGAATGGTGGTAGTTGTTTATTTGTGTCTGATAATTTCAGTGCTGCATTTTGACCAACCAGATACACTGCTTACCTACATTCTCTGAATAACTCAATAGTTATTTGACCTGTACACAATATGGTGAAGGTTATGTTAAACCACCCAAAATACCATCAGAGATGTGTCCATACCCCATATACCGGTGAAATAGTGTTGGACACCATGAGACATAGAATAGGCAAAACAGTACAAAGATCATCTGACTTTTAGAAGAGTGTAAGTTATTTAAAGGCGCGGGAGAAAGAACAATTAAGAAGGAAATGTATGTAAGGACAAAGTATCAAACTAGAAAAATCATAAGCAAGATGACATTAATTAATTAGGTAAAAGTAGGTACAATAATCAGTTGTAGAAATTCAGATACCTTTGTAAGATATGTCTCAAATATCGCTGTAGTTAACATTCTGGTTAAACCAAGGTCAAACAAAGGTCAAACCAGGGTCAACTACCTGTACCTCACAGTTTATGATATATAGCCCAGACAAAATTGAAAGGTCAATGTCACTGCAGCTAGGTCAGAGGTCAAATCAAGGTCAAATCATGATGTTGCCAACTTCCTACACGTTATGGTGTCTGATATATAGCTTGGATAAGATTTGGTGAATATCACTATGGTAAAGTTAAAGGTCAAATCAAGTTCCCACATGTTCCATGCCTGTGCCATTCAGCCAATGTCCCCACCAAGTATGAAGAACTTGTGTTTCAAAGTTTCTAAGATACATTCTGGGCAAAATATCTTTCCCTGTAAATGGGGGAACTCCCGCCCACCTAGCCGAATGGAGGAAGACAGTAACCCAGCCAGTGTTCAAAGGCTGCGAAGTAATTATCGAACAAATAAAACAAAGAAAAAGACAATTATATTTCCTTGTGTTTTGTATGTGAAGGAAGATCAACTATGAATAAAAGTCTATATACACTGGAAACCTACAGTTTTTCTTTTAAAACCAAAGATGGAGCTCTATGGAATCTTTGAAAATTCATCTTGGATCTTCCCCCAAATTTAATCACTTCTTCCCTTTGTTAGCCCCCCCCCCCCCCCACCCCCCACCCCCCCCCCCCCCCCCAAAAAAAAAAAAAAAAAAAAAAAGCATCCATTACTCTTAGAGTTAGACGAACAAAGAGAGCCTACTTCATCCACTGTTGTGGAATAGCCTCACATACAAGTATGTGACATATATCGGCGACCTGAGATTCTGCATACAGGTTTTTTCTGAGATTTTGATCTCATAATGCCTGAGCTTGAAAGCTTGCTCACTGGTGCCTTTCTTTTTTACTGCACAGAATCAGATCTCCAGCACGTCACAAATGGCTGTCGTCATGTGACCTTGTGTCATTTTTAAAACTGACTAAGTTATGTAAACTCAAAGTGGGGAATACGGCATGAATATTGAGTACCTATATTTTCCTCGTATCAAAAATAAAGATTGAAATTGAGTCTGCCCATTATATACTTCACAAGAGTTGTTTTACATTTATATTATCCACATCTTTGAAGAGTATGTAATATATATATCTATATTTAAGTGAACAATGCCCCAAATAATCTGTAATACACATCAGTATTAAGGTCACCGTGATTAGACTTTCATGAACTGTGGCATATGATGGGTATCTGTCTCATCATTGAAGTTAAGCAGCAATGGGCTACGTTAGTACTTGGATGGATGACTGTCGGAGTTGTAGGGGAGATGTGGGATGTATCTTATTCGGAATTTACTTTTGTCACCAAATTTTCATAAATTCTAGTACACTACTCATGTCTCTGATGGCTCTGCAGCTCACACATGTAGACCCAAAGAGCTTTCGGTTAAGACGTCTGTATAGATTACAATGTGACAAAAATTAGAAACTCCACAAAAATACATTTCCAAAGGCATGGAGGAAAACGTTACATACAGGTTGGTCAGGACTCTGTAGTATAAATAATTGAGCAGCAACTACATTGTTCCCCAGTAGCGGATTGGACGTGCTCAAACCAGCGACCTTGGAACTGGGATGTGAGTGTGTTCCTAACCATAACACTTTGCCCCTGTATGAATACGTGGATAGGTATTGACAATTATAGACAACATATCTAAAAGTTATGCAACTTTATGTCCTAATATTTTGGTCAAATACATGTGCTGAATAATAAATGTTTATAAAACAAGTATGGGCAGATTGGCCTGGGTACAAGATCCCTCTCAGCAGAATGTTCACTGGTCTACAATGAGAAAATACCCGATATTTTTAAAATTTGTTATAAAGAAAAACAAATACATTAAATCTGAGTGGGTAGAATGAGGAATCTTTTATTTGAAATCAGCGAAACTTATCCCAGGTAAGGGCCACCAGCGAATGAAAAGAAAAGCCACTTGTTCTTTATTTAAAAAGAAGCCATTCTAAATACCAAGTGTTCAATTTGAAATATGGCCTGTGGCGGATAATAAGCAAAGAATGTTGACTTTATGCTGCTTCCCTCTAACTTACCACTTCCTATTGTGAGAAGACTTGTGTACAGTGGTTTGAAAATTACAATAAACCCAAGTAAAGCAAGGGGAAATAAAAATGACCTGTTAACAGGGACAATAGTATATGAGGTTATTATGACTCCACTACTAGATCAATACATGAGTACTAATTGAATTTTAAGCTGATTTACCACTGAAATTCAACAATGTCCTCATGTATAAACAAAGGATGGTCCTTGACAAAACATTTCGAGTACATTGTGTTATGTTCATTCGACAATAATAACAAAACAAACCCAGAAGGCTTTATGTGAGTTTTACAGACACATAGAAACAGAGTAAAACATAATTTAAAACAATGTTTTTGCATTTCCTTTACAGAAAGAAAGGAAGACAATGCCTTGTCCATTTTCAGACAAACAGGGATTCGAGTACAACTGCAAAATAGAACAACGTCTGTTGTACTCCCCTGTATGATGGTCCCGAGTGAGTTAGGAATAATCAAAAGCAAGGTGCTTAACCTTTTAAACAGCAATCTGAGCTATAGTGTGGATAATCGTGTGGCATTAGGAGGGCTGAATTAGGAGTCCTATCTAGTCTTGTCTAAATAAATATATGAAAACATAATGAAAAAAAATTATAATGCAATCCAACAGTTTTGTCTGTGCTATACATATTAACGCCTGAGGCAAGGCTAACATCCATCATCCCTGAAGATGAAAAAAGGTTATTCGGGGAAATTCAGGAATGATTTTGGGGTGCTAAGCAAGTCAAATAAACAAAATACATCCAATAAACACTGATATTTGTTGGTTTTAGACTTCCTGGTAAATGACTCATGTTTGGGAGAAGAATTGTCCATCCTTTTAGAGGGATTTTCCCCAAACCGTTTTCACAACAGTGTCATGCAGTACATTTCTCCTATTTCCTGATACTGTTGATATTAAAGCGTCCATTAAAAAGAGGACGCTTGTTGGTTTCACCCGGTTTTCAGACAGTTTACGCCGCCGTCGATGTATTTTCTAAGTTTTATATCTGCCTTCACATTCCCTGTTCATTCTAGGCCTATCAAACTGTTTTTTTTTTTTATATTTATAATCTTTTTCATTAAATTACTCTTCAGGACTAATCAATCCCAGGGATGTAGCCTTCTTCGTAGCCAAACTTTTCTCAACACAAGACATTATACACGTATTTTCATTTAGTTTGGTGTGGTTTATCAGTTTTCAACACATTTTGTATAGTATAGGTCATATCACGAAAGGTATAGAAAGTTAGCACCTACTACACCAGTGGTCACTGAGATAAACGGTTATGGAGATAAATGTTCTTCAGAAATTGTCAAACTAAATGGCCTAAACAGTACAATACAAACCAAACACCAGATGTCATGGTAAGCTTTGTTTATTTTGTTATTTAGTTTGTATAATTTTGTTATTCACACCACTTATATTTCAAAAGCTTTGGAGGCCGCTCTTTCTCAGTGACTACTGGTGTAGTTGGTTAAATTCTGCGCTGTAACCTATTATCGTTCAGCAAGTACAACTTTTCCACATAGGGCCCAGGGCAGACCGAGTTTCTGTTCTGTCGCTCATTGCTGTTGATATTTCTGATGGTACGCAATGGCACCACTGTGTACCATCAGTATATCAATAGCAGTTGGCGACGGGACAGAAACTCGGTCTAGGTCCAGGGTTGAACCGCAGACCCCACGGGTGGAAGGCGAGTTATAAATATACGGCTGAAATCTAAAATAATGCTATGAAAAATAAATATGGCGTCTACAGTAAGAAATATGAAATAGCTATATTGCTGATTTTGACTGATTTCGGTTTAACGCCGTTTTCTATATGTTAACTAATAGTTATAAATATTGCAACAAAGACTGTCCAAAAGTAAGGAAATATCTCCTCATTAAATTTTAACTCACGGTGTAATTCGTGTAAAATGACGTTATCGTAGTAACTAGAAACAAGGATTTGGAACCCAAATACTCGAGTTACAAGTGTAAATTGCCACAGTTAGAAGGAAGTCACACAGCACACACTGTGATATGCATCCGGGGAAATGTTATATATCAAGAAAACAAACAGGAACTGCCGTGACTTCAATGCTACATATAAACTGGCGCATAGAACCCAAAGCTTTACTCAGTATCCTGTTTTTGACTTTGCAATACGTAATATTATAATTTTAAAATCAATTGCCAAGAATATTGTCTTTTGGATTACAGTTTACACAGAAGAAAAGGTAAGATCAGTTTAATTAAAGGGGTTATAATAGTTTCGTTATTTCTGAAGTCTTTTGTTCATAATGTAATGCTGCACAATTTTGAAAACACTGGATGAGTACATTTTACACTCATTTCTGAGCTGAGTTCTCCTGAAGTGTGGAATGTGGCCATTATATGTAGCAGCAAATAATGAATTATACCGAAGTCCCACTCTCCTGAGTTAGTCTCGCAACTGCCCCAATGATGTATGTGACGTTATTGATCGTATGACTTACCTTATTAGTTTTGTAATGCCAGTGGTAACAATCAAGAAAAAAATATCATTCCTAACTTGTATTTTAACAATTAGATTTCAAGTAAGAACTTGTCAAACTGTGTTTACAAACATTCCTAAATCTTAAGTTTGATGAATCTTAAGTGAAAGCCTTCCCTTACTTAAATCTAAGGTGACTTTATCTAAATATTGTTCATGAATCCAGCCTCAGGAATGAAACTGCAGCGATCATAGATGCTGCTCCATTTTGTAAAACGTGTTTAAAACCTTTAAATTGCCAGATTTTTTTTCACTTGTAACTGGCTTATCAACTCATCTTTAGGGCAGTAAAATTTCCCTTCATGGACAAATATGTAACTGTGGTGCTGAGTGACCTTATTATATGGGGAAATTAGTCGTACTGAGTCTGCTGATTTGATGCACTAGAATTCTTCGAACTTGGTACTGCGATTTATCTTTATGAATCATCAAAGGGGGCCACAGTGCCACAGTGATAACACACTTGCCTCCCACCTCTGAGATTGGTGGTTCAAACCCCGAACACTATGCTGGAAAGATGGTAGTTTCTTATCAGTGTTCGGCAGTTTACAGTACAGAACCTTGACCAACTGTATCTGTGGGTTTCCTCGGGCCATAAAACTACCTGTTGTAATATCACCTATTCAGTGTTGAAAGTGACCTTAAACCCCAAATAAATAAATATGAATCATCAAAGTCTGGAGCAGGTCCATCACAAGTCTTATTAAGGTCATGTTTTTGGATGTATCCATCTGTTTGTGTCCACAATAACTTCAAAAGTAATGCACAGTTCTTTCTGATTTTTTTGTATGGGTAGGACCTGAGCAAAGGAAAAAAGCGATTAAATCTGGGGAAAGATCCAGATCATATTCTGGATACAAAAATATTTCAATTTTTTTTTTTTAAATGCCTGCTGGCAGAGGCTTGCGCTCTACGAGTGATTTCTAGTCTTTTGACATGGTACAAGTCGACTCAGTGTTCCCAGCCTTTTTCATTCACATATGAGTGTCACAGAACATGGCAGTGGCTTCATGCCTGCAAAATTTTTTTCATTACAATACATATTTCTGAAATTTTCAAACTTTTCTTAATTATTGCACAATTGTGATACTTTTTCACCATTATTTTCAGTGGAATGTGACAAATATGTGAATACTGAGAAATTTAAATGTTTTACAGGAAAATATACCTGGTCATGCTTGCATAATAAAGGTATATATAAAAGTGTAAGCATATAAATCATTATACAGTTCATTTGATGCAAGGAAGAGCTTATTTCCTTTTCATTTATACATATGCTACAGAATGAAGCAAAATTTTTTGTTTATGAAACATGTTTCACAGATGGAAAGAAAGTGATGTCAGTCACAATAAAATGTAATATTCATAACAGAAGACAAAATTATATTATTTAAATCAATGACTTTATAAAATCTATTGAGACTTATTTTATTACTTGTATATCTTAAATATAAAAATTATAAAGGAAAAAAAAATCTGCAGGAAGAACACTAATAAATTTTACTAATTCAGGAATTAACATTATATTTTCTTTGATTAAATTTGACCCCATAATTGTATCCACCGGATTGCATCCGGCATCCGGTTGATACTATGGATTTCGCTTTGTTATGCCACCGCTGCCGCCGTTGCAGTGTGTAGAGATTTCACCATTACTGCTCTAACGAAAAAAGCATTATAGCTAGCCTTCTCAAATTTGCAGGATATATTCATAACCATAAAATCTTGCCTGGGAATATTTTTGGCCTCATTTTGAAAAACAAGATGGCCGCGATGGGCGTTTTTCGACTTTCAGCAAGGACTTTTCACAGGATATGTTCCTCATTACAAAATCTTGACTGGGAATATTTTTGGTCTCATGAAAAACAAGATGGTTACCACAGGCATTTCTTCGTCAGTCATGAAAAGTTCTCACTTATTATTGGTCCTAGAGTTTTGGGATGGTAAACCAACCTATAGGAAATCATGGGCTAGGAATCTTTGGATGTGGTCAGATTTGACCTTGGGCCCCTCCTTCAAGGTCAAACGATTGTTCACTGGCTTTGGTGAGTTGTCTTATCGGTGGTTACAAATTTGCATTGGTTCTCCGATGCGTAGGTCTAGTTTCTATTTGATAGAGTTTTTGTACTTCTTTATCACATGAATTTTCCGTAATGTCTGTATTTGGAAAAAAATTAGTAAAATTTGAATCAGTATATGAAATTCACCAACCAAGAAACACCCCCATCTGTTTTGTATACTTGAAATCTGTTGCATACTTGTGATTTTTGTAGCTATTATATTTGTTTTTTTAGGTAGAAATTTTGATTTTTTTATCTTACTTTTAAGGGGAATCATGCTAAAATTTGCATACTGTGGCAAAATTCACATTTTTTTGTACAGTATTATTTTTGCAAGCTTGAACAAGCAGATTTGTGGTCATAGGTTGAAACTTTCCCTAGGTCTTAAATGGACAATTTCAAGTGGGCACAATGAAGTTCCCAAAGCTATGTGGTTCAAATACGTATTATATGTTGCAGCCATATCATGTGTATTAAGTTTCCCTGATGAGTCTTTAATATAGGAATAAATGACAAATTTGAGTGTTTTATGATGGAACTATCGATTGGTTGAATATTAAAGCCACAAAGCCCAATACAGCCAACCGATAGATTAAAACCATCATAAAACACTCAAATATGTCATCTATTCCTATATTCCAGAACTGCGCAAAAGACGTGTCCACAGTCACTGTGCAGCCTACCATTTTAGACTGTTTTTTCAGTCACACCCAAAAGCCTTGGTGCATACAATGGCCCAGAGAAAGTTCATAATAGACACAGACGCAGGGGTCGACGATGCTCAGGCCATTCTCATGGCTCTGGCATATCCACAGGAAGTGGACATTGTTGCCATAACAACCACACATGGCAACACTTCCTGCCAACAGGTCACCAGGAATGTGCTGAGACTTCTAAATAAAGTAAACCATATGGAGGCAAGTACACATATAGTTCTTTAATATAGTTTGGGGCTTAAAAGCATGACCAAAATAATATTACAAAAGAAAACCAAAAATACAGAGCATGACACTTTCATACAATTGCTATAAATTAAAATTTTGTGGAAGCTCTGATAACACATTATCATAAAGTGAAAAATAATATTATCAAATAGGTTTTATGTTACGCCGTTTATGTTATTAACATCCTTTAAGAAGTAACCTGTTAAAACTGCCAATTTTGGTGTGTTTTTTGCAGTACATTAATTCCATATAAAGCTCAACCTGCCATGCAACAGGTCCAGCATTGGAACAATGCTTACTCTTGGTTTAAAATGTAAAACAACATCCAACACCCCTCTCACCCTGCAATATACACATACAGAGAGACTACTGGAATCTACCTCCTCCACTCTCACAATGGAAACTGTTCACTTAAAATCCCAAAGTTGTGAAATTAAATGGGTCTTTAGAATCACTACAGTATACTATTGCGTTCTCTAATGCACCAAAAATAAACTTGTGTGTAATTGGTCAGTATTCAGTGCATATACACAGTATATTGTGTCTGTTGAGATGCTAAGCAACTATAGCAAAACCTCTGTCATCCGACCTGATATCTTATCATTTTAACTTGATTAATTTGTTTCCGATAAATAATTTCTATTTGGTTACTCTTTTGTAGTAAAATGTCTCTTCTATTTAAAATGAACCTTTAGTTATCCAGTCACAATCTAATTCTTCCTTCATGGTTGGATAATAAAGGCTATGATGTATTTTGAAATCTATGATGCACTGATATAGTTTATTTGATGAAAATGTCATGATAAATTCTATAAACATCAGTATTTTATAAATTACCAAGAATGTTAAAAGGGTATAATTACTTGAACATATTGATATTTGAAAAAGTCTATGTATGTATCTTCAGATCCCAGTTTACCCTGGATCCACGAAACCTCTGATGGGAAAGCGAGTGTCAGCCAGTGACTACCATGGGAAGGATGGGTTTGGGGAGGTGCCTGACTTGAGTGCCCCTGGATTGGAGTTTGCCCAAACAGAGCATGCAATACAAGCACTTGTAAGACTAGTGGACCAGTACCAAGGTATGTGATTGGTCGAGTGATTTGAAAACAAATCAAAGCAAAGAAGAGCAAGGCCCCCCAAGCATGTGAATAAGTAAAATACTGCCTGGGCTTTAACATTTATTATTTCTACTACTCCTTTTTGTATTGAATTCACAACAACATAGCAATAACATACATCAATCTCGTAATAGTACATTATGACACAGTTACTTGGTCAACAATTTGCAACAAAACATGACCAAGTGCATTACTATACACATAAGAAAAAATGAGATGTTCAATTTACGAATAATAACTGTAAAGAATTAAAGTCTGAGAAATTACAGTAAGTTTAATCTTTACTTGTGTAACTTTACTGAAGGATTACAGAAAGTTTAGTTAACAATAATTACTGGTGTAAGATATGACAAAGTTATTTATAATCCAAAGTAAAACTATTCTGTTAACCGAACATGAGGATATAAAGAACAAAAGAAAGAATTAGAATTACTAATAGACTTGCTGGTCGAACTTGGTGATACATTTTAGAAGATAAACTTACATGTTTAGATGTTAATTAAGAACATTACTGGATTCGTGTAAGCTAATTTTATAGAAAAGACATAAACTGTTAAAAAATTTTTCTTGGGAAGTTCCACAACCATGGAAGCAGAAAAAATGTCCTGTTTACCTTTAATAATGTGCCAGAGAAGTGGAAAAATAAACAAACTAAAAATATGAATTGAACAAAATGAACCAACAATTGATTAAAAAAGAATATATAAGTTAGTCACAGAGAGTTTGGTGACTGTTAAATAACCAGCTGGTCTACACAAATTTGTTGATGCCTAATGGTGTCTAACCGTTTCAGAACTGGTAAAAAAGACAGGTTTTACCGACTCCTACTAAAAGTAATTTAAGGAGTCAATCCAATATTTAAAGTCTCCGTTGAGACTGATGAAATACTTAAACAGTTAAAATACAATTAGTTGACCAAAGTGATTCTATAAGGCATATTCAAATTCTTGGACCCGACAGGAAGTAGTCATTTAACCTAACAACAATCAAGTAAAAGTCCAAATCTCCCAGTTGAGCACTATGTCTGCTGACTGTTATGGTGGTAATCTTGGGATAGTTGGCTAAACACAGTTAAGTCTTGGCAAGCCATTCTAAAGAAACTAAATACATATTTAAAATAAGCAGGGATTTCTAATGATTAGTATAAATTTCAGTTACTTCTTTGTAACAGGGAATTTAATTAAAACACTTCACATTTAAGGAGTGTTTGATTGTTGTTATATTGTCTGAATAAAATAACAACCAAAAACCATAAAAAAATGAAAAAAATGTGAACAGATTCATATTTTAATTAAAAATTGAAATACTTCTTATTGTATTTGAACAGGTGAAATAGAACTAGTGTGCCTTGGACCTCTGACAAACATTGCACTAGCCTTGAGACTGGACCCAAAATTTGGAACAAAAATCAAACATTGTTACATCATGGGAGGAAATTATGAAGGTATGTGTTTTTACAGAACTGTGAAATGTTATCAGGTTCCTTTTCTTACAGCTTCCAAATGTGAGCTCTAGCAAGGCTTGCCCTTTCGAGAGATCACTTTTTTTTTCATTTTTAACAGTTTTTTTTTCGTCACCAGACATTCATGGAATCTGTGTTTCCACCAAGGAAGCTTCCCTTCCAGTGTATATTACTCATGTTTCTGATTGCTTCCAAGCTCTGATGTCAGTACCATACTGATGGCTTTGCAGATCATGCTACTAGATTGAAATACATTTCAGAATTTGTTTTTTTGGTCACAAGACTTTCGTGAATTGTGGTGTAGCATGTGGAGTACCCGTCTGGTCAATGAAGGTGAGCAGCAATGGGCTGCGTTAGTACTTGGATGAGTGACCATCTTAATTCTAGGCCCCGTATGGGATGTATCTGACACAGAATTTGTTTTTGTTGCCATACTTTCAAAAAGTTTTACTGGAATACTCGTCCCTCTATTAGCTTCAAGTGCCCATGTCAGTGTCTTACTGATGGCTTTGCTGCTTCTGCCTGTCGATTGAAAGATGTCAGTGTCTTACTGATGGCTTTGCTGCTTCTGCCTGTAGATTGAAAGATGTCAGTGTCTTACTGATGGCTTTGCTGCTTCTGCCTGTAGATTGAAAGATGTCAGTGTCTTACTGATGGCTTTGCTGCTTCTGCCTGTAGATTGAAAGATGTCAGTGTCTTACTGATGGCTTTGCTGCTTCTGCCTGTCGATTGAAAGATGTCAGTGTCTTACTGATGGCTTTGCTGCTTCTGCCTGTAGATTGAAAGATGTCAGTGTCTTACTGATGGCTTTGCTGCTTCTGCCTGTAGATTGAAAGATGTCAGTGTCTTACTGATGGCTTTGCTGCTTCTGCCTGTAGATTGAAAGATGTCAGTGTCTTACTGATGGCTTTGCTGCTTCTGCCTGTAGATTGAAAGATGTCAGTGTCTTACTGATGGCTTTGCTGCTTCTGCCTGTCGATTGAAAGATGTCAGTGTCTTACTGATGGCTTTGCTGCTTCTGCCTGTAGATTGAAAGATGTCAGTGTCTTACTGATGGCTTTGCTGCTTCTGCCAGTAGATTGAAAGATGTCAGTGTCTTACTGATGGCTTTGCTGCTTCTGCCTGTCGATTGAAAGACTTTTCGACCTCATTTTGATGGGATGTCTGTGTACTGTGAAATGTTCAACAGATGAATGAAAAGCTATAAATTTATGTTTGTGTTCTCTCTCTGTGTAGTTGTGTGGCCAATTTATTGTCAGGCAGAGTGTCTATAAAATACCAAGTTATACTGGTCAGACCATTTACCAAAATAAAAGGCAAAAATACCTGCCTCTAGGAGCCTTTAATGGGCTAAATGTACGAAGTTAGTACATGTACAACTAAACCCAATTTATATGTTATACCTCAAACGGTAACCATATGAAGATTTATGTTAATGAAAACACTTTACCAAACAAGCTCTCATAAGACTTACACTTACAAAAGAAATTCAAACAAGAATGAGAAATGTTAAATTTATGCAGAAAAGGGTATGCATTCTTGGGGTTTTCTCTCTCTTTTTGTGACCAATTTATTGTCAGGCAGAATTTCAATAAAACTCCAAGATAAACTAGTTGGACCATTTATAAAAAGACTTGAAAATCCAGGAAGTTTTATGTAAGTTAAAACCTTTTGATACAAGGGATTTCAAAACTTTAAACAAGAATAAAGAAAGATATATGGGTGGTTGGGTCTCTCTCTCCCTGGTGTTTAGGCCAGTTTGTTGTTAGAATTTAAATAAAACACCAAGCTAAAGTACAATGAAACACACCAAATATACTACACTACACCCCAAACCATAACTGCAAGAGGATTTAAGTAAATTAAAAACTTTAATATTTACAGTAGCTTTTTACAATTTAATCGAGTATAATATGCAGGAAAATGTTATTTTTGGAGACATGAGGAATTAAAATGGAATGAAGGAGATGCACAATAGAGACTAAACTGCATTACAAAAAATAAATACGCATAAAATTTGGTGGTGTATGTATATTTCTTTCAGAGCTCCATAGCTCAGTTTGTAGATTTTCATGCAAACCCTCAAACTCTGATAATTTATATGTGCTTCATGATTTCTTTGCTTTTTTGCACTTATATTAGTAAAATATTTAATATGATTGCATAAATGTCATACTGACGTGTAACGGTCTGATGCTTGTGAAATGTTTAGGTGTTGGCAATGTGACTGAATCTGCAGAATTTAACTTCTACTGTGACCCAGAATCTGCCAACATTGTACTGACTGAACTGGGTAGTGACATAACCATGGCATGCTGGGAACTCTGCCTCAAACACGCCTTTGACTGGGTAATTACAACCATTATATCTAATCTAATTTGCACTTTCATGACACCTAATGTCTGTTATGACACAAATTCTAATTTCTGAAATATGTTTACCTAGATAATTGCAAGTGCATATTGTTATATATAATCTAATCAGGACCCGTATGACTTCATAGCTTTACATTGTATTTATATGGTTCACACTTACAAACCTTTCCTTGTGTAACTGTCTCACTCAACTGTTCTAGCATTGTGTTAGTCCCCATGTGCTTGGAGAGTCCTCACAATTATAATGACCAAAATGTTTTTTTTTTGGCCCTGCAAGGCTCATATTTGATCACTTTTATACAGCAATACATGGCTATACCACGACTAAATTTTACACATTTAAACCAGGTAGTGGCACTTTCTTTGTTTTGTTACAACTGTGTCAAAACTGTGTTAATGTCTGTTTTCGATTGTGCTGTGACAACTTCAAATTTTAAAAATGTGCATAAGGTTTTTCACTTTCCCACCCCATATGAAGCCCCCTTACTGTCTGTTTCGAATTTCATATTTCTGTTTCATATTTCACAACAACCGGGGCTCTAAAACTTTATAGCATGTCAAGTTTACAAACTTTACTGATATTGGGATTCATTCACAAGTGTATAGTTTTGCTGTGCTTCCAAATGGAGAGGGATCTTGTAGCACTGGAACAGAAAAGTGAAAGAATTGGATTTTAAGATTCTGAATGTATTAAAAAATTACAAAAATATTAAATATCTAAAAATTTTCAATTGCATCCATATCTTACAGGACTGGTACTATGACCAATACATCTCCATTCCCACCCCAAAGGCTCAGTTCATCAAACGAATTGAAACCTACACTATCGATAAATTCTACAAACCCCAAAACAGACAGATCTACGAAACTCCTGACCAGCTGATAGTGGCCGTGGCTCTCAATGAAGGAGTGTGCATTAATTTCGATAAAGCATCAGCCTCTGTGGAGTGCTGTGACAAAGAGACAAGGGGACTTATGAACGTGGACTGGGGTACGGAGTGTGACCAACCAAAAAGAGTGAGAATTGTGAAGCGAATGGATGAAGAGATATTAAGTGAGATGATGGTGAACTGCCTGAATAACTGTAAGTAAGAGTGGCAGTTGGAATGTAGCTTCAGTGTCAAACTACAATTTGGCCTTGTATAAATTAATCGATATTGAAACATATGTTGAATTTCTCACATTAATAAACTTGATAAATAACTCTGCATTGACTACAAAGTTGTTCATGTATGTGTAAAGTATATAAAATTACAAAATAGACTATATTCTTCACAATCTATACAATTTTATAAATGTAGCCCATGTATGAATGTGAGGATTGATGAATACTTCAGTTATAATTACCTCCACCAAGGAAGTATTATTTTCCTGACTGTTTGTTTGTTAGCAGGATTACACAAATACTACTGGTTGAACTTCATGGAGAAATCCAAATGGATCTCGCCCAGCTTAGATCCCATTTAATTTTTCAAATTCCCGATTTTCCCATTTATTTATTATGTACTTTGGCTGAGGGCTGCACTCTCTGAATGCTCTTGTTAAGTTATAAATTACTTGTGCAATAAGGTACTGGGAACAATATTGAAATTTAGGCTTTCAATATCAATATTTAATTTCCAGGAGTATTATCAACTGTTATTAAGATGTTGATTTATGATCCTTTCCCTACTGTAAGTAGAAATGGAATCCCTTTTAAGTGGAGCTATTTCAAGTATATTTCCTTTTTAAATTGACATAAACATCTGATCCTCATAAGATTTTTACTCACACAAGGGACGCTTGTTTGTGTATGGGAGACCTTCAGGCTCCGCCGGCTCCGCATTTTGTTTTCCTTATAACTCTGTAACCATTAGGCGGATTCTTTTCAAATTTGGCAGGTTTAGGCAGTAGCCTTGCGGATTTTTTTTGAATAGGCTGCAGTGACATTTCAACCAATCAGAGAGGTCACATGACCAAAAATGTCTTTTTTCGATGGGGAAGCTTGTCCGGATGATAACTTGAAAGGAATTTTATCAATTCACCTGAAACTTGGCAAATACATTCATTCTATTAAAATCTGGAAATCATTAGATTTTGGCAGTGATTGGTTAAGAAATGGCCGAGTAATTAATGATTAATTAATCATTATGAATTTTCCAAATAAGGAAAACACAAAAATGCTTATATCTTGAAAACCGTGCTAGATAGAGCGATTTCGACGAAATTTTTGACCCACAGAGCGATTTCGACGAAATTTTTGACCCACAGGGTATCTCTGCAGAGTAGCCATGCCAATTTTCAAAAAAATTTTCTCTTGCCAAAAATGGCGGCCATTTTGAATTTTCGAATTTTTGCGCAAAAATTGCAAAACACAAAAATGCTAATATCTCGAAAACCGTGCTACATAGAACGATTTCGACGAAATTTTTGATCTTCAGGGTATCTCTGCAGAGCAGCTATCCCAAAGAGCTTTCACTCGGTGAAGTTTCAGACCCGTAGCTAATTATTCACCTACTCAAAATGAGTAAATGCTAATTATCTCTAAAACTATTGCGGATACCCAATTTTTCTCAAATAACTCATTCATCTACTTTTGGAAGAGCTTTGACATGGTGAAGTTTCAGACCTGTAGATAATTACTCATCTACTCAAAATGAGTAAATGTGAATTATCTCTAAAAGTATTGCATAGCCAATTTTTCTCAAATAACTCATTCACCTACTTTTGGGAGAGCTTTCACTCCGTGAAGTTTCAGACCCATAGCTAATTATTCACCTACTCAAACTGAGTAAATGCTAATTATCTGTAAAACTATTGCGGATACCCAATTTTTATCAAATAACTCATTCATCTACTTGTGGGAGAGCTTTCACATGGTGAAGTTTCAGACCCATAGCTAATTACTCACCTACTCAAAATGAGTAAATGCGAATTATCTCTAAAAGTATTGCAGATAGCCAATTTTTCTCAAATAACTCATTCACCTACTTTTGGGAGAGCTTTCACTTGGTGAAGTTTCAGACCCGTAGCTAATTATTCACCTACTCAAAATGAGTAAATGCTAATTATCTGTAAAAGTATTGCGGATACTCAATTTTTATCAAATACTCATTCATGTACTTGTGGGAGAGCTTTCACATGGTGAAGTTTCAGACCCATAGCTAATTACTCACCTACTCAAAATGAGTAAATGCGAATTATCTCTTAAAAGTATTGCAGATAGCCAATTTTTCTCAAATAACTCATTCACCTACTTTTGGAAGAGCTTTCACATGGTGAAGTTTCAGACCCATAGCTAATTACTCACCTACTCAAAATGAGTAAATGCGAATTATCTCTAAAAGTATTGCAGATAGCTAATTTTTCTCAAATAACTCATTCACCTACTTTTGGGAGAGCTTTCACTCCGTGAAGTTTCAGACCCATAGCTAATAATTCACCTACTCAAACTGAGTAAATGCTAATTATCTGTAAAAGTATTGCAGATACCCAATTTTTATCAAATAACTCATTCATCTACTTGTGGGAGAGCTTTCACATGGTGAAGTTTCAGACCCATAGCTAATTACTCACCTACTCAAAATGAGTAAATGCGAATTATCTCTAAAAGTATTGCAGATAGCCAATTTTTCTCAAATAACTGATTCACCTACTTTTGGGAGAGCTTTCACTTGGTGAAGTTTCAGACCCATAGCTAATTATTCACCTACTCAAAATGAGTAAATGCTAATTATCTGCAAAAGTATTGCGGATACCCAATTTTTATCAAATACTCATTCATGTACTTGTGGGAGAGCTTTCACATGGTGAAGTTTCAGACCCATACCTAATTACTCACCTACTCAAAATGAGTAAATGCGAATTATCTCTTAAAAGTATTGCAGATAGCCAATTTTTCTCAAATAACTCATTCACCTACTTTTGGGAGAGCTTTCACACACGAAAATGAAAAATTGTGAATATCTCGGAAAAGCTATTTCTTCTCCTTTAATGCTCGGCGCGAGATACACACCGCGACAGTGGTCTTGTCAAAAATTTTTGTCTCTCCAAAATTGGTGGCCATTTTGAATTTTCAAAGTTTTTGCAAAACACAAAAATGCTTATATCTCAAAAATCGTGCTAGATGGAGCGAACTCAACAAAATTTTTGACCAGCTGGGTATCTCCGGTGTCCGTGTACGCGTCTGCATAAACAACTTCTCCTCCAAAACTACAAGACCCAGAGACATGCTGTTTTTTCTAATAGATACCTTAACTATCCAGGATGATAAATTGTTCACGGCATGCAGATCTGTTTGTTCATCTGTTCTCCAGAGCCATTACAAGTGAGGTACCCCCACCCAAAGTGTGAAAATTTTAACACTTTATCACAATTTTCTCATTCACTATTGCAGGGATTTTTCTCTTATCCGGAAAATCAATGCTACTAGGCCACTAGTAGATTCCCTTGTGTGAGTATCAGGCCTGGGTCTTTCTGCATTATTTTTTATGAATTTTTAAAATAATTTTTAATGCCATGAGCCACAACATAGCCACAACATGGTGAGTAACTTGGATGTCTGTCCCAATAGCTTTGTGACTTTTCAGTAACGTCCATGAGTAAAATCACTGGCAACTTGAAAACTATTGCATATAGAGAGAATTTTGTATAAATACCAAGGTAAAAGATCTCCTAAAGATAAAGCACGAGAAAATAGAAGATTTGGACAAGTTTACATACCTAGGGACACTAATAACTAAAGAAGGAGGAACAAGCAATGAGATAAAAATAAGATTACAAAAAGCCAGAGCAGCATTCAGCCAACTAAAGCAAATTTGGAAATCCAACATCTATAGCAGAAACACCAAAATAAAAATATACAACACCAATGTAAAACCTGTTTTTCTATACGGATCTGAATGCTGGAAAATCAATGCTACTGAAATGAAAAAAATGTGAAGCCTTCCAAAATAGATCCTCAAGAAGAATTATGAAAGTTCATTGGCCAAATACCATCAGCAACAGCAAACTAGAAAAAGTAACAGGGACCATCAAATTAGAAGAGCACATTAAAATTAAGACATGGAAATATATCGGTCACATCCTTAGAAGAGACAGAAGTGATAACATCAGAACAGCACTGACATGGACACCAGAAGGGAAAAGAAGACCAAGGGAAACATGGAGGACAGTAGAGCATGCGAGGAAAGAAATGGAATGGAGGGATTGGTGAGCTGCAGGAAAGATGGCAAATGAAAGATTATTACATGCATCTGTGTCCAGTCAAACCCTGTATATGGAACTCTGTTAATTAGAGCTGGTGACTGACAAGTCTTTATAGGTCCTCTTCCATTGCAATTTACATTGTTATCTGGAAATTCTGTTCAAATAGAAGTACTATATAAGTTGAAATTTTCACTAGGCATTACGTTTAGCTATTTTAGCTAATGAGCTTGGTTAGTGAAAGTCAATTCCTAGTGAAATATTAAATCTGTATTAATCTGTCAAGTAGAAATTAGCCAGTAGTGAAAATTATTTCCAGTAAATTTCTTACAATTGAAAAATTAGTGAAATTTTCTTAGTTTAAATTTCTATTTTTTCAGTATTTTCTGGTTCATTATGATTTCAATGTAGCAGCTAGAGTTTTTAATCAAAAGTCCAAAATATCATTGGGTAGACTGGCTGAATAGAAAGAATACTGGAAAATGTTCCCTTTGTTACCTTTGTCGGGGAATCGTTTTCACCCATGTTGTCCGGATGGGTGTTCGGGTAGACATTTGGGCAGGCGGTCGGTTGGCGGGAAAAAGTTTGTCCAGGCTGTATCTCAGAAATTGTAAGGTGTAGAAAGTTGATACTTGGTAGAGATGGTTAGGGGTGTAGGTGTGCAGCGTCATGGTGTAACCACAATTTAACCTTTGACCTTGCCACAGTAATCTTGAGTTTGAAAATCTTGTTTGGCTATATCTTGGAAACTGTAAGGTGTAGGAAGTTGATACTTCGTACGGACACTGGTTAGGAGTTGTAGATGTGCAATTTCATAGTGTAACCTTGATTTGACTTTTGACCTTGCCATAGTAACTTTGATCTATACCTCTGAAACCGTAAGGTGTAGGAAGTTGATATTTGGTAGGGACATTGGTCAGGGGTTGTAGGTGTGCAACATTATGGTTTGACCTAGATTTGACCTTTGGCCTTACCGTAGTGACCTTGACCTATAAAATCTTATCCAGGCTATATCTTAGAAAGCTTAATGTGTCGGAAGTTGTTATGTGGTAGAGACACTGGTTGGGGGCTGTAGGTGTGCAACCTCATGGTGTGACCTTGATTTGACCTTTAACCTTGCCATAGTGACCTTGACCTATAAAATCTTGTCTGGGCTATATCGCGGCAACCGTAAGGTGTAGGAAGTTGATACTTGGCAGGGACATTGGTTAGGTGTTGTAGGTGTGAGCTTGATTTGACCTTTGATCTTGCCGTAGTGACCTTGACCTTTAAAATTTAGTCCAGGCAATATCTCTGAAACTGTAAAGTGTAGGAAGTTGAAGTGTAGAAGGTTGATACTTGGTAGGGACATTGGTTAGAGGATGTAGTAAGCATCACGGAGTGACTTTTAACTTTGGCTCTGCCAAAGTGTGTTCACCTGACATATTTGAGACATGTTTCTCTTATGACAAAGATATATGGACTGCTGCACCTGATTATTATGTGCACTTTTACATTATTGTGCTATTTTCATTGACAGCTATTCTCCAATTAATAAATTGTACATCTTCATAATTTTACTTTACTGATTAATGCTGTCATCTTGCTATTGAATTGTCTCGTTTTAATACTTGATCTTTCCATACATCTTCCTTCTCTTAGAAGGTATTGTCTCTACTTTAACCTTATTTAGACCTTTATATAACTGACAATGCTCTGAAAGAATCGTGATCTTTGTACTGTTTCACTACTTCTATATCTCATGGTGTTGAAAACTATTTCCCAAGCTGTGGGGTTCAGCCATCTCTAATGCTATTTAGTTTACTTATTAATGCTGTTGTCTTGCTATTGAATTGTCTTGTTTTGATACTTTGTCTTACATATATATTTGCTCTCTTACATGTTATTTTCTCCTGCACCTTTACAAAAGTCACACTATCTATTCTGAAAGTCTCCTGATCTTTATACTGTTTTACTTCTTCTATATCTCATGGTGTCTAATGCTATTTTCCTGGACTGTGGGGTACGGGCATCTGTGATGCTATTTTTTGCAGTGATTATCAATGTAATAATCAATTCTAAGACACCAAGATAAAAGTCACAATAAAGTCTTTGGGTCATTAAGCATTCACATTCTATCTGCACCTCTGTACATCATGTGGTAAGGTACATTCACTACAGTCAGATAAGATCTGGTGCAAAGTCCTTTCGTAGTGCAGCATGATTCTTTGAAAAAATGTTCCTCCTCTAGGAGAGTTTAAAATCCAGACTGAACTGTTATAAAATGCATTCATTGGCTGTCTAAAAAGTCCAAGAACAATGCCCATCAGGAAGAATACCGATCAGATACTATGCCTGTCAGAACAGAATCCGGGAAAATTGGCCTCCTGGAAAAATGGCCTCCTAGAAAATTGGCCTCCTTGAAATCTGTGGGGGTGGAAAATTGGCCTCCCTCTAGTCTTTTAATGACAATGGAAATAAGTTAAATTTTTTTAAACCATTCATTACAAACAATTTATGTCCTTGCATGACCTAACCACAAAAAAGGTTAATAACACAAATGTAGTAAAATGTAAAAAGTGCACATCATAATTTAAAAAGAATATATTACATTACATGACCAAACACCAAGTTAGTTTTAAAACAGAAATATATAAATCCAAATGTAGAGATAATGTTTAGAATAATGTAGATAATGTAGAGTAGAATGTAGAGAGCTCAGTGCTTAACTAGTTGCCTTTGTTCTTGCAATCCTGAGCAGGTATTTGAATGTGTCCAAAGTATATTTCGATTAGATAATGCTGTCTTTGAAATTTAATGATTACAAGATCTTTATGCATAATTTTAATCCTGAGTTTATAGTTATATAAAGGAATTATATCTTTCTTCCTACAATCCTGAGCAGGTATTTGTGTCCTGTGTATATTTCAATCAGACTTTGCTGTGTTTGAAATCTAATGATTAAAAGATCTTTATGCATAGTTTTAATCCTGATTAGTCATCAAAGAGAACCAAATCTTTGGTGTTTTAATCCTGAGTAGTTATCCTATATTAAAATAACTATATTAAAACAATCATTCATATAATCCTAATGGGAACTATGAAGAGCAGTATTAAGTGAAATTAGATTGGTATAAACATTTGGACCATAAAAAAACAGGCCATTTTTCCCTCCCCTCAAATTTCAAGGAGGCCAATTTTCTGGGAGGCCATTTTTTCTAGGAGGCCAATTTTCCGTTTCCCGTCAGAACAATGCCCATCAGGAACTTTGTCCCATCACCAATATTTCAGGGGTGGAATTTTGCCCATCAGTTTTTAATATTTCAGGGGTGGAATTTTGCCCATCAGTTTTTTAGAAGAATGCCTAATAGGTGTCCTTGGCTGCAGTATCGTCAGCTTCTTCGTAATCCCATATGTTCTCTTCGATAATGGATTTCATTAACAGTTTACAGACCACTGACAGATTCTTGGTTGCACTTTATACATGCATGCTTGAAAATAATTTAAAGAAGCTGCATCAAAGAATTTGGGGTTATTTATTATTGGTTTAGTGCACACACAGTTTGGCCTTAGATATGTACTAAGAGGACCATAGAATTTACAAGGTTGACAAAAGATTCCCCATTGCACTTTATACATACATGTTTGTGTACAATCAAAATGGGTTGCTTGAAACATTTTTAGGGGTTATTTATAACTCATATAACTCACACACAGTTTCTTTGTGATTAATATGGTTCCTACCCAGATTGGCCCTAGATAAGTACTCAGATTCATAGAACTGTCATGCAAGATTACAGAAAATGCCACATATCAGATTATTGCCCTTGCAATAAAGGTTGCACTTCTAGATCATTCACAAAACAAAAACAAAATTATTCACCAGTAGTGTAAAAAAGCAACAAGAATTAGTTTCAAAATCATACCAACTTCAAGTAATCAATGTATTGTTATTGTGAAAATGGAGACAAATTGGTGATGAGCAAAGTTAATGAACATTTCAGTAATAAGGTTTAAGAAAAAATTGATGGGTAAAAAAAGATTGGTGATGGGCAAAGTTCCTGACGGGCATTGTTCGGATGGATGTAATACCTGAGGGGCATTCTTACTGATGGGTATTCTTCAGTAGACTGCCTTAATCAGCTCTGATGACCTTTGTGGAAATAGATTTGCAGTTATATTATGGACTTCTGATTTATTGAATATTCTTCTGTTTCTTGTGTCTTAGAATCTGTAAGAATGGATATTAAGTGCACCCAAAGAATGGTTTGAATGGATTTGCTGCAATTTTTAATAAATTATGTATATATGTTTTAAAGGTACATCTGTGTACAAATATGATTTAGTTGTGGTTCAAAACATGTTTTTTTCTGCTTATTCTAGAGTCAGTGCCAGTTCAACCACAGGAATTATTCGAGTACCTCATAATTTGACAGCACAGGGATAATGTTTCTTGGAGATAACAGCATGACACTTGAGATAGTACTTGACACTTTCTATACATGTGTGACTTCAACAGCTGCGAGGGATATAGTATGAACAGGTTTTACCAAATATATCTTGCTGTTATTCAAATCAACTTGTAAAGATAAACATTATACTCATTGATCTCTATCAGATCTGTGTTCCGATGTAGTTTTGTTAAAGACTCCAAGTATACCTGATTATTTCATTTCTGCAATGTTCGGATATATTCATCTGTCTTAGCAAAATATTCATGCAGTATTTTTTCTTAAAAGTTGCACAAAATAATCCTTTTCAAAGACCAGGTGTTAATTTTGAAGAAGGTGTATATTAAAAATATTTTATAATAAATGGTGTAAATACTTGAAATCAAGATGTTCTTAACCAGGCCTTCATTCGAACCATACATTCACTTGAACCAAGTTTTTAGTTTGAATCAAGCTTTAATGTCAACTGCAAACCTCACAATTGCCTCCTGCCTCTAAGGTCTATGGTTCAAATCCCGGACCCTAATTGGGTAAGTTGGCAGTAATTTACAGTGTCAAATCTGTACCAACTAATATGTACTGGTTTCTCTACCTTTAAAACTGCCTGTCAAGATATAACCTATACAATTAATGTGTTGAAAGTGACATTATGTACAAATACATTAATTTCAACCAGCCAACTGAGGTAATATATTAAAAATTTATACAATGCAAATTTATCTAGATACTGACATATCAGAAGAAGTCTGGCATAAAGGAATGTACTTCATAAGAGAATATGATATACTAAGTGCAATTCTAAGTGCAACCATGTTACATGTAGGAAAATTTGAATGTTTGTTTCCAAGTATTCAGTCTGCAATCTGTGGACACCATATTATTTATCTCCTTCTGAAATGATAAAAATTGTTTTCATTTATTCATATGTAAAAAATTATCAATGGTGATGGACATCTGGTGGATGTAATTTTAATATTTTAATGATAAAAATAATAACATGATCAAGGGCATTTGTGCATATTTTTTCAATATTAAATTTTAATGTGAGTGCACACACATAGCAGTTGGAGTTGACAAAGTTACACCCCCAAGAACTGTTGGCTTACTCAAAAGAAATTATTTAAGGAAAGCTAACTCAAAGACTTCTTGTAATATTGTTATATATTTATATTTATTTTTTGTAATTTATATACAGTATACTTCATAAAGTAATATTATATGCATATTTTTGTTTGTGAGAATATATTTTGTAAATAAATTTTATATTTTGTGTGTTACCACCCTAGATTAACTTTGTTGAATTGCCTTTGGCATTGGTGTAACATGTATAAATGGATGAAACATCTGTGGCCTGTAGTAGTCCAAACAACCTCTAATAGTAATCTATGCTTTCACAATAGCCTTGCGTATGGCTATTTTGACATCATGTGGCTCTCTCGACTCAGAGGTTGTGGATTTGTCAACCTTGGTCTTGTGTGGGGAAAGGTGTTAGAGTAAGAAATCTAAAATTTGCCACATATCTGAAATTTGCCACATGTGAAAATACTAATAAAATAAATGAATTATGGTGAGATTTGTTGAATGTATAGTCAACTTAGGCTTTTAGAACTGAAAAATACTAATTTTTAGACAAAAACATCATTGTCTTCATTAAATTAACAAAGGTTTTAGAGGTGGCAAATTTTAGATTCCTGGCGAATTTTAGATTTCTTACTCTAGCTGTTCACTGTTGTGTGTTTGTGTCCATACTTCACACACCTTTCCTCCACCAACACCACTGTCTGTCTGATTTAACCTGTAGGGGTCAAAAGGAAACCAAACATAAAAACCCTGGACAAAAAGAAACTGGAGAAAAGAATCCGGACAAAAAGTTTTAATACTTGGACAAAATTTTTTTTTTTCAAGTAAAATAAAAATAAGTAAAATTTCCTGAATATTCTAATCAGAAAAAAAGAACAAGTAAGAGTTAAATCTGTGCAAATCTGCATTTAAAGATGGAAAGAAATGGAAGCCACTTTTCCCAGCTGATTGCACTTAACAGAAGCACATTTCAGAGAAATTATTCCTCTGGTATCTCTGGTATAGGTACATTAAAGAGTACAGTTGTAAATTAGTTCTTAATTAATACAGGTAAAGGAAAAGGAAAGCAACTGTCCCTGAAAGCAGTTAATGGTTAGATGGTATACTTCGGGGACAATGTTCCTCAAGAACTCATATAATCACTCCTCTCTAAGTTCTCCCATATTACCCTAATAGTACCTTCAGTAGTAAAAAAAACTCAATTGGCTCTGAGTCACATACAGGGTGCAATTACAAAAAAGGTCTCATCACATACAAAATTCTAAACCACGGCCAACCAGCTTACCTAAGTGAATTGATTCAGCCCTACACCTCCTCCAGGAACACAAGACGCAGCAGCCCTAAACTCCAGTTCTTTCACATCTCCACCTTTGAACGTACAGTCCACAAATCAAACACTTTCAGTCACTTTGCCCCAGTTCTTTGGAACTCTTTCCCTCTCCAAATAAGAAACAGTCCATCTGTCACATCCTTCAGGAAACACCTCAAAATTCATCTGTTTAACTCCAGTTTCCCCACCTAGTCTTCTGCCCTTTGGTCACACCCATAACTCCGGACTACAAACCTTGATCACCCCTCGACTATCCCTATGACTAATGTATCTGTTACTATAGCACATTGAGTTCCCCTTTGTGCGGAAGCTTAAGATATTGCGCCTGCAAAGCAGTAGATTAGATTAGATGAGATAATTACGGAAGAGTATAAGGGAAAACAAGAAAAACTTTTTCTTAGTAGCTTGATAAATCAACTTTGGTATCTTGATTTATCGGCTATTTAACTCAATAAATCCAGTTGGCTATTGATTTATCAAATTAGTATCTCAATAAATCAATTGATGTATCTCAAATTATCAAACTTATAATTCGATAAATCAACTTGCCTCTTTGGACCGTTGACAAAGGAGACACAGGGCTTCACAAGTGGCAAGGATCACATGAGACCATAAAGGTATAAGGTCCTAGGCCAAATGTGACCCCACCAAAACATTACTGAAATGTGGTTTCTTATAAGTTGCTTTGACATTACTATCCTCTTGATTCTAATTGGACTTTTATGGCACTTAATCTTCCCTTTACAAAGAGTTATGTAAGGTGCAATGGAACCAGAAACAGTCAACCAAAAACAGTCGTGTACAAAATTGCATCTGAGTCTTGTACAAAATTGCATCTAGTCGTGTACAAAATTGCATCTGCAGCAATAGCGAATAGATTAAAACCGATTTTGGAAAAAATCATACCAAATAATCAAACAGGATTTTTAAAAGGTAGAAATATAAGCGACTGTACACGCCTAGTCTACGATATAATGTACTATGCAGAAAAAGAAAATATCCCAGGGCTACTCCTATTGGTGGACTTTGAAAAAGCCTTTGACTCAATATCATGGAGCTTTTTAAATGAATGTCTAAAAATATTAGGCTTTGGCACCGGTTTTATAAGATGGATTAATACCCTAAACAAAGAAGTTTACGCATCCGTTCTTCAATGTGGTTACCTCTCAGACCCAATTCAGATTGGCAGAGGTTGTAGACAAGGTGACCCTATAGCTCCTTACCTCATCATCATCTGTTCTTTCTTTCTTACAGTTATGATTGACCAAAATAAACTAGTCAAAGGAATAAAATTAGGCAATGACGAAGTAAAGATAATACAATTTGCTGACGACACTACTATCTTTCTAGATGGCATGGAGGGCTCACTCCAAAACGCCCTCAATATAATAGAAATCTTTGGCACCTACTTTGGGTTAAAAATGAATAAGGATAAATCAGAACTAATATGGTTCGGAAAAAAAACACACACAAAAGCGAAACTTTGTAAGAACACAACTCTCTCTTGGGGACAAACAGAATTTAAACTGTTAGGTATAACATTTTCAACAAACCTAGATGACATACCAACAAAAAACTATGAGCCCCTTCTACAAAGGGTATCTAAAGTTATTAATTCATGGAAGAAAAGAATATTATCTCCAATAGGAAAAATAATAGTTTTAAAAACTATTATTCTGTCAAAATTTGTTCATCTCTTCCAATCGCTACCACCTCCCCCAGATAACTTAGTGAAACAAATCACAAAAATCATGTTCAGTTTTATATGGGATGGAAAACCAGACAAAATTAGTAGAAGAAAATTAATACAAAATAAAGAATACGGGGGTCTAGAAATGATAGACTTAATGAGTTTCATAAAAGGGCTTCAAATTAATTGGATCAAAAGACTCGTAGGTGACCAAAATCCTATGTGGAAAAAGGTCAGCACATACTCGACCCCTTCTAAAGAGAAACTGATATGTTTTGGATCTCTATGGGCAAAAAAATGGGCAAGTCAGACCAAAAACCCATTCTGGAATGGTGTTTTAAATACATGGGTTGAATATTTAAATAAGTATAACTCAAATCTGTCGCCAGAGGATAAAGAGTCTGTTCCCTTATGGTTCAACCCTAACATTTCTAAACATGAACTTTTCCTACCCAACTGGTGGAAAAAAGGAGTATCTTTTGTGTCAGACATCATGAACCACAATGGAGGCCTAATGTCAAAAGCTGAAATAGAGTCAAATTATAATATTAAACCAAATTTTTTGGAATATATGAGAGTTCACAGGTGTGTAAAACCTTATATAGGGAAGGAAAAAAATAACAAGATATGGGCCCATATACCCATCAAATGCATTGGCCATAAGGACTCATTTAAAAGGAACAAAGAAATTCCGTATAGTGCTAGCATATGAAGATAAAGACCAAAATCAAAATCTATCTAAAAAGTGGGATGAAAAATTAAATGTAGTAATAACGGAGAAGGATTGGCCAAAAATTTTTAAAATATGCTTTAACACAATAAAAGATAACAACCTTGTATGGCTTCAATACCGAATCATACATAGGATACTTGGAACATTGTCACGAAGAAAAAAATTGGGTAATTGTGATAGCAATATATGTAGATTATGCCAACAATCAGAAGAAAGCATAGAACACCTTTTTGGTTACATGTACTCATGCAAAAAAACTATGGGAGGATATAAGGAATTATAGCTCTAAAAACCGAATGGAAAATGTTAGCATAAAACCAGAACACATATTACTAGGCGAACTGAATAAGAAACAACGATCACACAATATTCTTTATTTAATCGCAAAGCATTACTTATTTGACTGCGCAAAGAAAAAGAGAAGTCCAAACTTCCAAGGGATGCGATTACATTTAAAAAATATTTATAATGAACAATAATTCTTGTCTAAAATAACACACAAAGAGGAACTTTTCGACAAACAATGGCAGATAATAGAACACTATATAATCAACTAACCTATAGAGTAATGCAATAGCAAGAAAGTAATATCATTATATTCAATCCCAAGAGAGATATTTCTGGATGTTCTGAGTGGTATAAATATATAAATATGTATGTAGATGTATCTGGAAATGTAGTACAAATATTTTTGAAATTTGACCAGAGAGGTAGTAATTGCACAACCAGTAAAGTACAAAGGGCAAAATCCAACATGTTGGATGTGTCTAATGTGAATCAAATGATCTAAAAATTTGCTGTAATGAAGATACTAAAAACTTGGTAAACTCATGTGGTTTTACCTACTGTTTTATCTATATATGTAATAGCAAATACAAAAGACCCGATGGGGGGTTGGCTACCCTCGCCCTCCCGGGATCTGTGGAAAATACTAAGAAACAGTCAACCAATTTCAGTATCCAGGGACAAAAAGAGGTCAAGCACCACAGAGAGCCAGGGGATGATTAAGACTTAGGTGGGTATGCCTTAGTGTATATGTATCTTTTAAGCTGGTTTCTGAAAGAGGCTGGGGGGAAGACGCATAAATCGCATCAGGGAGAGCATTCCAAAAAGTGGCGGCATCAAAAGCAAACTATAACCAAACTGTTTGACAGATTTATGAATAGAAGGGTAGAACTTTGGAATAGCAAGGAAATTACCACCACTTTGACTATGTCTGGAACTAAGAACTGCTGGAGGTAAAAAAAGATATGGAGCAAAATACTTGGGAACACCAGTGTGAAGAAACTTGTGAACACATGCAGCTGTTTTAAAAACTGTAAGATGTTAACAGGAAGCCAATGCAATTTCTTAAGCACAGGAGATTTACTGGTGTATCTACTGGTGTTTGATACTAACAATTCTATTTATGAATGCACTGTACATTTCATAGATTGAACTTGGAGAGAATCCTGAAAAGTGAGTTGCAGTAATCCAATCAACTACTAACAAGAGCATTAGCCACAGCTACAGAAGCATCATGAGCCTGACATGTCTAAAGTCATGGAGTTGAACAAAACAACTTTTGCAAACATTCTGAACATGTTTGGACAAGCAAAAATCAGAATCAAATCACACACCCAAATTCTTGACTGACTCAACAGGGCAGAGAGGACTACCCAAGATATCAATTAGAAAACATGCTTTTAACTTATCCCTCTGTCTTTTTGAATCAAGGTGATAAACTCAGTCTTGCCAGAATTTAATTTGAGTTTACTAATTGACATCCACTCTTTAACATCATCTAGGCACCTGTTTAACTGTTCAACCAATAATAAATGAAATATGGGTCCAGGGTCAAATGTGAATCCATCAAAAGATTCTGGACATATGATTATCAGTAATTAAGTTGTCTTGATATCCTAAACCTCTAGGACTAATACTAAAGGAAATAAAGGGCATTATATGTACCCATAAGCAGGGAGCTGGACAAATCAGCCTTTGCAAAATCAGCCCTCAGCAAATTGGCCCCCTTAAAACTTAGTCCCTGTAAACTCGACCCCTGGTTAAACAATATGCAATAAAATGTTTTGCAATAAAATATGTTTATAGTGTTCAATCTCTATCAGATGACACACTCTAGAGCTAACATGTATTTATGAAAAGTACATTTTTAGCAAGGATGTATCAAGTTACCATCACTTAATTGTAACCTAATTTTTCTCATTGACAAATACTGGGGGATGACTAGTATTGACTACTTATGATCATGTTTTTTGTTTCACAAGGGCGACAATTAGAGAAAGTGAGATTAACACATGTTAAAGATATTTGGATGCTGTAATCAAGTCCTTTAACCTATGTTCTTTACACACTTGTTTGTGTTAGTTTACTGCTTAAGTGATATTTAAGCAAAGTGCAGTTAACATATATCAAAGACTATATTGATGCTACAATAAGTTCCATTGATCCTCTATGGTTTACTCACTTGTTTATGTCAGATTTACTAAAAATACCATTGTCTTAATGGAGATTAAGTGCTATTTAGCATATTCTCCGAGAGAAAAGTAAGTTTCCGGACGCTGATGTGACAAGGGTATTTTTTCTAGGGGTCAATTTCACTATAGGGTATTTTATCTTGGGCCTAAGTTAGTAAATGGACATGCAGTTTGTCCATGATGCCATACACAGAGGTTGATAAATCGAGATACAAAAGTCTATTTATTTAAATGTATATATATATATATATATTAAATGTATGTATATAAGTCTATACATTAGATAGCTAAGTTGATTTATCGAGTTAGTTGACAATTCAAGATAAAAATGTTCATGTTGGCCATTATACTCTTCCATAAGTAATTAACATTTTTACACAAATTTTTACCATTAGGATTCTGTTACATAAAAAATTAACTTAGTATTATCATATTATTAGAACTTTTTGTCTCGCATTAAAAGGAGCATTTAAATTACATCATTTAATTAGTAAACTTATGAAGAGACTTGAGAAAGATTACTGCCTGCGTGCACAATATTACGTGTTTATATTTCCCTTTCAAAAACACTGAAACTATTTCAATGTTTCGAGTTTTGTTCCATATATTGTCACTTTGTGAAAAAAGGATTGACGAAGTTATATGTTTACAGTTTTATCATTTTGTGCTTACAATTTGATATAAGCGCATGCACAAACGCACAAAACACTGATGTCATTTGTGATATCAACTTTCAATTCAGCTATTGCTTTAATTTTATGTAATACTAGTGTACAGATCAGGTATAAATGTACGCAATATAGGATTCTGTGTGTATTCTACACATTGTTTACAAAGAACTCTCAGTATTCAAGGTGAGTTGGTTGATTTTTGCTTAACTTAAGAAGGATATGCTTTTAGAAGATTTTGTTTTAAGGTGCATCATACAGTAAATTGGGACCGTAAAAAATATATAATGCAATTTGCACATGAAAGAAAAAGAAAGGCAAAATAATGAAGAATTGGACGAGTGAAATAATCGCATTCGTGTACTGTATGCGCTGTTGTGCAATTGTTATTATGACAGACAACGTTATTGTGACTTTAGAGCAGCATATTAGACATAATAACCCACCACAACTCGGAAATCTCACATTTTCTATGCATGCGTGAAATATACAGGGGGGACAGCGATTCGCGGGGGACAGCGATTCGCCAATTCCTATTGTACCTCTTTTAAAACTGACATCTGTGTTGATACTGAAGGAGCCTTATAGCATAGAAAAGTGTGCAACGTACATGTCTTGATACTTTTCTAAGATTTTAGAACTGAGAAATATGCCCAACAAACAGCATCAGACTGATGCAAAGAGCTGTATGTTCTCTAAACTGTGTCTGGGGTCAATATAAAGACTATTTATGACTTCATTAATTAAGTGCTAGAATACAATGAGAAGAATTGATCTTTAGCTTTAATTATTGTTTGCAAAGTGTCTTTTGGAAAAAATTAAAATTTTTTGTAATGAAAGCTATTAACTTTTGTTATGCAAAAGGTCAAATGCCCCTCTCCTGGCGACAAAGTATCATAACTTGTTTACCAAAAGGGACAAAAGATAGGACTTTTTTGAAAAACTGGAGGCCTATTTCGCTTCTTTGTGTTCCATATAAAATTATTTCTGGTGTTATAGCAGAAAGAATTAAACCCTATCTTGACCAAATTATTTCACAGAGTCAAAGTGGATATATAAAAGGTCGAAATATGGCAGAAATTACTCGTTTGATTTATGACTTGATGCATTATACAGAAAAATAAAAAATTCCAGGCCTTATAATGCTCATCGATTTTGAGAAAGCCTTTGATTCAGTTTCATGGAAATTTCTATATTTTTGCTTAGAATCATTTGGCTTTGATCAAAATTTTATTAACTGGATTAAACTATTCAATAGTGATATAAATTCTTACATTCTGCAGTGTGGTGTCCTTTCAAGTCAGATAAATATAAAAAGAGGATGCAGGCAAGGCGATCCATTATCACCATACCTGTTCTTATTGGTTGTAGAAATTCTTAGCTTGATTATTGAAAACGATACTAGCATTAAAGGAATTACTATTGGATCTCAGACTTATAAACTAACACAGTTCGCAGATGACACTACAATTTTGCTTGATGGAAATACCAGTTCCCTAGGGGCAGCTCTGAATATTTTAGAAGTATTTGGTTCGTTATCAGGATTGATAGTGAATGCAGAAAAAACAAAAATGGTTTGGATTGGGAGTAAAAGATTCAGTAAAGATCAACTTAATGTTCCAGCTAAACTAAAATGGGGTAATTCAAACTTTACCTTACTTGGCATTGAATTTTCTACAAATATGCAAGACATCCCAAATATAAATTACAGTAAAGCAATGACTAGTGCAAATCAAGTTTTAAGTTCTTGGAAATACAGAAGTTTAACTCCTTTTGGCAAAATAACCGTTCTCAAAACACTTGTATTATCAAAATTTAATCACCTTTTTGCCTCCATAATAAGTCCTCAAAATTTTTTGAATGAACTAAATAAAATGGTTTTCAGATACTTGTGGGATGGAAAGCCTGAAAAAATTAATCGGAAAAGGGTCTGTCAAGACTACCTACATGGTGGTATGAGAATGGTTGATATATTTAATTTGGAGAAATCATTGAAACTAAGCTGGCTTAAGCAATTAAATATTGATAACAAAAAACCTTGGCTTCTGCTCCTTCAAGAATCAATACACTCATTTCAAAAATTATATACTTTGGGGCCAGAATGGAGTTTAAATTTCATTCCGAATTTAAATCCTTTCTGGCAAACAATATTCAAATACTGGGTGGAATTTTGCAGAAACAATCATGCATACTCATTTGAAGATATTCTTCAGAGTAGCATTTGGTATAATAAAGAGATGGCAACAGAAAACCTATTTTATCCAACTTGGTATAAAAGAGGAATCCATATTGTAGGTGATTTGGTAGATGAAAACTACAAAATTTTAAGCTTTGAAAATTTAAAAGTTAAATACAATCTGAATGCAAATATTCTGAATTATTATACTATCAGGAGGTTACTGACAAAATTTATACCTAAGGCAAACCAATCTGTATATTCAACAGTAAGAAGGCCCCACATACCCTTTCACATAAGTCCTTTGATTAATGCTGAAAGAGGCAACAAAGTTTTCTACAATATCTTGACAAGCCCTAGTCTTGACCAAATGAAGGACAAACATGAAGTCAAATGGTCTTTTGTTTTCAAATATAGATTGAGTGAGAACATTTGGAGAAACATATATAAATCCTGTTTTAAAGCAATTAGTGATAACTTTTTTATATGGTTCCAATATCGAACGATACTATTATCCATTTGTTTGTAACTTGTGGACAAGTTGATGAGCTATGGCAAAATATAATCATATGGATTGAGCAAAAGCTGAAGCTAAAAGTGAAGCTTGATGACGAATCAAAAATTCTGGGGTATTATGTAAAAGATCAGTTTTGGTGGCCAATGAACTTGATATTAATTGTTACAAGAGAATATATTTTTCAATGTTCAAAAAATAATCAAAAGCTTAACATATACTATCTTCAAACCAGAATAAAAGAAATATTCCTGGAACAGCAAAATCTATTTAGAGTGAGATCTTCTGAAAATGTTTTCCGTAAAAGATGGTGTGGATGGGAACAGCTATTTTATGAAATATAATGAACCTGTAAAACTGTAATGTGAAACTTATTTACTCTGAACTGTAGTTTCGTTTTCTTTGTTTATCTCTTCATATATATATGTTATCAAAAAATGCAAGACATTAAAAGTATTGTTATTTTTCTCTCCTGTATACTACCTTTGTTTTTTGTGTTTGCATATTGTGCAAATTAATGTAAGTGGAAAAAAAAAATAAATAAAAAAAAAAAAAAAAAAAAGTGTTTAATTAACAGTCTTTGTAACTTTTTGGGGAACAGTATAAAATAATCGGCGAAATGCTGTCCACTTTCCAACAGTCCTAATCTTATTCCCATGGGACAAGTTCTATGGTTGTATTTGTACTTATCACAAAATATATTTTATGATGCTACTATCATTTTACAGTTTTAGGAACCTCTTTTCATTCTGATAACTTTTATAAAACCACACTGCATATTTGTTCTCAAGAAACTGCATATTGCTGTTTTTATGGGCGAATCGCTGTCCCCCTGTATATATACGGAAGCCTATAAGGGTCATGTTGAAAAAAAATTAAGTCGTAATTACGACTTACTATGTCGTAATTACGACTTATGAAATTTTTTTAAAACAAAAAACAACAATATTATCTCGTACACAAGTCGTAATTACGAGATACTATGTCGTAATTACGACTTATGAATTTTTTTTTAAAACCGAAAACAAGAACTCCTAAGTCGTAATTACGACTTACTATCTCGTAATTACGACTTACTATCTCGTAATTACGACTTACATAAGTTGTAATTATGACTTACTATCTCGTAATTACGACTTATAATTACGAGATCCTAAGTTGTAATTACGACTTGTGAATTTTTTTTAAAACAAAAAACAACAAAATTGAGTGTTGGGCATGATCTCCCTTAGTGGTCAAGTGGGTAACACATTTGCCTGGCACACTGTTAATTAGGGTTCAAGTCTGGGTCAGGGAGATACATAGTGACTCAGATGATCACTATAATGGAGGTCCCGTGTTATTGGGCTCTTTCCCCAGTGACACCTAAAAGAACTTTGGAGACGTTGATAATTAGTCATCTCCAAGCCTCTGTCTCTCTCTATTGTAAATGTAATAGTCCCAGTATGACCCTGGGTGGTTGATGTTGATGTTAAACAACTAAATAACTTTAAATAAGTTGGGCATGTCTGACAGGACAAGGCAACTGTCTAGCTGACCATAAAATCTTTTGCTACATATACTCAAGGTAGGAAAGTGACTCTAACCGACTTCAACCTAAGTAGCCAGTACTACCAGCTTACAGAACACTCACTAATAACATTCAGTTAGAGCCAATTACATTAAACAACTAGCTTACACTCGCAAAATTGTGCACTGACAGTAGCCTGTTATTAACTAGTCTTAGAGCCCCATAGACTTCCAAATTGCCTGACCTAATTTTGCTTGCTTAGGCTAAAGTGGGTGTTCCATTGTACTATCTTTTACAATGGCATGCCCACAACCCTACAATGTGGTTTATTTTTGGGTGAGGGTTGTGGGTAACTTGTGGAGTGTAGGCAGTTGTCTATGTATCTCCCTGACCCAGGCTTGAACCCGAATTAACAGCGTGCCAGGCAAGTGTGTGTTACCCACTTGACCACTGAGGGAGATCATGCCCAACTTACAGCTGTTGCACTAAGCAAACACCACACCCTCTACTAGCATAGATTGGTGCTACAAAGGAATAATGTTTGGTTAACTTAATTCTGCATTAGCTACCTCCATTGTTGTTTTAAAATCGTCCCAATGTAACCCAATCTTAAGTTATAATTGCAAGACAATTTTGTTGTTTTTCGTTTTTCAAAAAATTCATAATCGTAATTACGACTTGTGTAAGTTGTAATTACGACTTATGTAAGTCGTAATTACGAGATAGTAAGTCGTAATTATGACTTAGGAGTTCTTGTTTTTGGTTTTAAAAAAATTCCATAAGTCGTAATTACGACTAAGTATCTTGTAATTAAGACTTGTGTAAGTCGTAATTATGACTTGTGTAAGTCGTAATTACGACTTAATTTTTTTTTCAACATGACCCTTATAGGCTTCCGTATATATACAGTAGTCACCTCGGGGGGGGGGTGGGGGGGGTGGGGACTAACAGATGCTCTGAAAATTACGGAGCCCTGGAAGGGACATAGAACTGTTTTCCTTGCATTTTTTTATCTCATTACCACAAGATAGTAAGTCATTCCCACAAGATAGGAAGTCATTCCCACAAGTTAGTAAGTCGTTACCACAAGATACTAAGATGTTCCCACAAGTTAGTAAGGCGTTACCACAAGATACTAAGTTGTTCCCACAAGTTAGCAAGCCATTACCACAAGATGGCAAGTCGTTCCCACAAGTTAGCAAGTCGTTACCACAAGATAGAAAGGAGTTCCCACAAGATAGGAAGTCGTTCCCACAAGTTGGTAAATCATTACCACAAGATACCAAGTTGTTCCCACAACTTAGCAAGTCGTTACCACAAGATAGAAAGTCGTTCCCACAAGTTAGCAAGTCATTCCCACAAGTTAGGAAAGTCGTTCCCACAAGTTACTAACTCATTCCCACAAGTTAGCAAAGTCATTACCACAAGATACTAACTCATTCCCACAACTTAGCTATGTCGTTACCACAAGATACTAACTCGTTCCCACAAGTTGTCAAAGTTGTTACCACAGGATACTGACTCATTCCCACAAGATAGCAAAGTCGTTCCCACAAGATATTAACTCATTCCCACAAGTTAGCAAAGTCGTTACCACAAGATAGAAAGTCGTTCTCACAAGATAGGAAGTCGTTTCCACAAGTTAGTAAATCATTACCACAAGATACTAAGTTGTTCCCACAATTTAGCAAGTCGTTACCACAAGATAGAAAGTCGTTCCCACAAGTTAGCAAGTCGTTACCACAAGTTAGCAAAGTCGTACCAACAAGATACTAACTCATTCCCACAAGTTAGCAAAGTTGTTACCACAAGATACTAACTCATTCCCGCAAGTTAGCAAAGTTGTTACCACAAGATACTAACTCGTTCCCACAAGTTAGCAAAGTTATTACCACAAGATACTAAGTCGTTCCCACAAGTTAACAAGTCGTTCCCACAAGATAACAAGTCGTTCCCACAAGATAGCAAGTCATACCCACAAGTTTTACTAAGTCATGCTTTGATGCCAATGTACAGGCAATTTCTTTGTCTATGATACCTAACTTATATAGAGGTCACCCATCTACCAGCATACCATTCAAGTTTACATATCCCTGTAGGCCTGGTTATCATTCCATAAATTTTAATGTTTATTCTTCTAAGTTACCTAATTAGTGACCTTCAGAGGTTATCTACTTATTGTTACAGGTATACTGCAATACATGTCTTTTAGAGATTTAAGACTAATTGAGTTACAGTGTCTACATGTGGCACCTAAGGGGGAACCAAGGTAATGGGTATAAAGAAGGGGTTGAGAATGATAAGACTATGCAATTTACTGTATGAAAAGTCTATGCAATTTGCAGCACAGCAAACACGAGTTTTGCTGCATCCAGGTACATAGCTTGTATGAGAATCCAGTGGAGATACTGCAAGGTATGCTGTGCCAAAAAGCACCCAGTCCAATGTAACATACTGAAATATCTTAGAAGGACCAAGGAAAGTGCCATAAAACAGGCATTTTGCTATCTTACTAACTTGTGGGAACGACTTGCTATCTTGTGGTAATGACTTTGCTAACTTGTGGGAACGACTTGCTAACTTGTGGGAACGACTTGCTATCTTGTGGGAACGACTTGCTAACTTGTGGGAACGACTTTCTAACTTGTGGGAACGACTTTCTAACTTGTGGGAACGACTTGCTAACATGTGGGAATGACTTGCTAACTTTGGGAATGACTTGCTATCTTGTGGGAACGACTTTCTAACTTGTGGGAACGACTTTCTAACTTGTGGTAATGAGTTGTTAACTTGTGGTAATGAGTTGCTAACTCATGGCCACAACTTCTTATCTTTGGGGAACGAGATAAAAAAATGCAAGGAAAACAGTTCTATGTCCCTTCCAGGGCTCCGTAGAAAATACTTAACCGTCAGTACCGTTCTAACGATGTACAGTCTAACATAGCCTTGTGTAAGGCTCAAATTTGCATGATATCTTTTCAAACACGCACACAGATGTTTGGTATTCATAAACACTCATACATGTTAAGAGATAGAACTTTATCAGACAGTTTCTCCTAGCTGTATGCTGCTATAAAACCCAGTACATGTATGAGTACATTATAGTAACTGGAACTCCATCATCTGAACTGAAAATTTTCCCCAACTTCGAAGATACTTGAGCCTTCAGCAAGGCTAGGTGTAACATTTATTTGTGTCCTTGCAATGTTTCAGAAACATGAAACGCTAATTATGCATAGTAAGGGGCGCAAGTCAATACAAAATATAAATATATACAGTATTCTACTTTGAGTACATCCCAAGTCCAGTGAAAAGGGAAAAAGTGTCAATGAGTTTCATACAGTTGCATTAACATTTTATTCATTGGTGGAGGTATCATTTTTCATCACATTTTGTCATGGATTGAAGTGAATGATTTACCTCTGTGGCTTGGTTGGTCACCCACTTGCCTGGGATTAATGAAATGCTGAGTTCAATCCCAGGTACAGACAGATAACCATTTAAAATGGCATTTCTCTGTCTTTGGATCTTTAGTTAGCGAAACCAACTTTATCAGGACAGCATCCGTGCATTTACTCACAACAGAGAAGTTGGTTCATCATGCCAGCTATGTATCCTATAACTAAACGTTGATATATTGTCATTCCCGAGTCTCAGGCTAGAAATACACCTGTCCGCATCTGTGTCCACATCCGCAACTTTGAGATACACCTGTCCTTACTGTCATCCACATCCTTATCCATTAAAGCCTCTCTTACTCCCCATTGTATGTGCACGCATGTCCTGGTGAAAATCGGCTGATTTGCAAGGGACACTTAAGGTACACTTGCGATTTTATTACAGAGTGTCAAGGTCACACATACCCTGCAATGAAAATTGGCATGCACATTTTCTCTGGATGCATGCAGTATGGCTATAAAAGCATCCATGTCTCAAGGGTAACTTGCAAGAGACTTGTGCAAGTGCATTCTCCTTGCTAGTGTTGCAAGATCTCCCGATTCAGTTGCAGGGTTTGCACGTGCCATATTATTCACTCACGTGTACCTTGCATCCATATTATAACCCACTGTAGGACCTGTAGCTAGTCACAGTTTGTTCTTTGATGTTCAAGTATAGACACTTGTTGGAAAAATATACCTTGTTTGCACATGCAAATCTCTGCTACCCTACTTCCAGGATACACTCGTAATTTTGAACAATATTTGCAACACACTTACGTGTGTATACATGGACGATGGGATGTAAGAGATGCATAATCATTATCCATAGAGAATTATCTGGTAGATTCAGCTATGGCATTTATCAGACAAGTTTGGAGGAGACAGAAATAAGATCTATGATTGAAAAAAAATTAACTTGATTTCCAGTGAACTCCATCATCATCAACATCATGTTTAATGCTGATGACGATTTCTGACTTGATATATTTTACTGGTTCTTTCAAAGCAAAAAAAAAAAAAAAAAAAAAAGAAGAAACAAGTACTGGGTGCATGATATATTTAGAAGAAGAAATGAATTTGGTGATCATCATTGTCTTGTCCTTGAGTTACAACTGGAGGGTGAGAGGTTTCAACAATACTTCAGGATATCATGGGAGCAATTTAAAATGCTGCTGTATTTAGTGGAAGGGGATATTGCACAAATGGATACACAGCTCAGGATCAGCCTTTCTGCCAAAGACTAGCCATTTGTATCAGGTATTTTTTTTCAGTAACAAAAGAGTATCTGAAGAAATTTCTTGGTCAACTGAATATTCAGTGATTGACAATTTGTACAAAGCTGTCTTGGATAGCACAAGTTATTCAAAATACTTAATACTTAAACAACCATTGCAATTATTTATGCTTGTCACTGTAAGCCTAAGTACAGATATATTTGGCTTGAAACGTCTGATTGCCAATTGGCCACAGCAATTGTTTCTGTCCAGGAGGGCAAAATAAATAAGATGAAGTAAATTCACAACAAAAATTGGACCAAAAGTTAAGAGGTAAGCAAAAATACTGTTGGAAATGAGGCATCGAGGCATCAGATGTCCCAAGCAGCACACATGTGAACAAACGCAAAGGCTGCATAGTTATTAAAATATGTATCACTTTTGAATATGTGAATACTACACAGAATACGCAAAATAATTATGGATCATTCTAAAAAATTACAAACGCTCCAAGAAATGTGAAAAAGTATTTTAAAAGCCTTCATTAAAACCTCAGAAGAGAAACAAATTCTCATTGATCTGAACAATCATCGTATTTTAAAAGAATATCCACTTTGAGTTCAAAAATCACATACATATATATGTGATACAGCCGAGCATGCATTAACAATTATGCCAATCACTTATTTGAAAAACCAAGAAGTCCCAAGCAAGATGCAATCCAGTTGCCATCATTACATTCAGGATGAAGGTAGCTTGTACCTGGCTGGGTGCTACTTGTGGTACCACTTGAAATGGAGGGCCTCTTTTCCATTAAGTTGGAAATTTGCATGCAAGGCTTCATTTGAACAAAGCTGGTTTCTTGAGAAATTAATTCACTTACAGGCAAGGAGCATGAACTTTGAGTACCACTCCCAGGTTTTGTTACATGCTGGTCTGGCTGGGGGGGTTGAGCAAGTTCATAATTTTGATTTTTGTGCTCGAACCTGTTTTTGCAATTTCTTGAATTGACCTGAACAGGCTTGGAAAACAAATCATCAGGATCTTTGCCCTGACCGGCTGTCCCATTTCAAGCTTTCACTGTTTAACCAGTTCAATAACTGCTTCACCGACTGGATCTTTTCTACTTTCAACAGCTTTTCTCTTGCACTTTCTTTTTCCAACAGAAGTAATTTTCAAAATATCAAATATGTTATTCATCTAGTTTTTGATAAGCTATCACAGAGTAAAGTTTCAGACCTGTTGCACATTGGATAGCTGAGTAATAGCTACCTTGGAATTGTGACTGTTGAGTAAATCCATTGTAACTCCAAAACTATTGCCGTTAGAATATTTTCCTAAAATATGTTATTCAGCTACTTTGTCCTTAACTATAAGATGGCATATAGTTTGGGGTTCTATTGCATGCCATAAGTGAGTAATAGCTATTTCCTTATTTGAAGCAAAATAATGACATAAGTAAATGTCAAATATCTTCAAAAATATTAAAATTAGGGAATTCTTTTCAAATATGTTATTCATCTAGTTTTTGATAAGCTATCACATAGTAAAGTTTCAGACCTGTTGCACATTGGATAGCTGAGTAATAGCTACCTTGGAATTGTGACTGTTGAGTAAATCCATTGTAACTCCAAAACTATTGCTGTTAGAGTATTTTCCTAAAATATGTTATTCAGCTACTTTGTCCTTAACTATAAGATGGTATATAGTTTGGGGTTCTATTGCATGCCATAAGTGAGTAATACCTATTTCCTTATTTGTAGCAAAATAACAACATAAGTAAATGTCAAATATCTTCAAAAGTATTACAGTTAAACAAATCTTTCAGATAGGCAATTTCTCCTAAATAAGTCATTCACCTACTTTTGGGTGATCTACCACATAGTGAAGTTGCAGAACTGTAGCTCTTTGGATAGCTGAGTAATAGCTACTAAAATGAGCAAATGTATTTTATTGCTAAAAGTATTACAGATAGGCAATTTCTTCTAAATAAGTCATTCACCTACTTTTGGCTGATCTACCACATATTGAAGTTTCAGATAATTAGCTCTTTGCATGACTCAATCATAGTTACTAAAATGAGTAAATGCCTTTTATCTCTAAAAGTATTGCATACACGCAATTTCTTCTAAATAAGTCATTCACCTACTTTTGGGTGATCTACCACATAGTGAAGTTGCAGAACAGTAGCTCTTTTGATAACTGAGTTATCAACTCAGTGGTAACTTTTTGAGTAACTGAGCTACTAAAATGAGGAAATATCTTTTATCTCTAGAAGTATTTCAGGTAGGCAATTTCTTCTAAATAAGTCATTCACCTACTTTTGGCTGATCTACCACATACTGAAGTTGCAGATCTATAGCTCTTTGCATAGCACACTCATAGCTACTAAAATGAGTAAATGTCTTTTATCTCTAAAAGTCTTACAGGTAGGCAATTTCTTCTAAATAAGTCATTCACCTACTTTTGGCTAATCTATCACATAGTGAAGTTGCAGAACTGTAGCTCTTTGGATAGCTGAGTAATAGCTACTAAAATGAGCAAATGTCTTTTATCTCTAAAAGTGTTACAGGTTGGCAATTTCTTCTAAATATGTCATTCACCTACTTTTGGCTGATCTACCACATATTGAAGTTTCAGATAATTAGCTCTTTGCATGACTCAGTCATAGCTACTAAAATGAGTAAATGTCTTTTATCTGTAAAAGTATTGCATACACACAATTTCTTCTAAATAAGTCATTCACCTACTTTTGGGTGATCTACCACATACTGAAGTTGCAGAACTGTAGCTCTTTGGATAGCTGAGTAATAGCTACTAAAATGAGCAAATGTTTTTTATCGCTAAAAGTATTACAGATAGGCAATTTCTTCTAAATAAGTCATTCACCTACTTTTGGCTGATCTATCTAATAGTGAAGTTTCAGATCTAGAGCTCTTTGCATAACTCAGTCATAGCTACTAAAATGAGGAAATATCTTTTATCTGTAAAAGTATTGAACATATGCAATTTCTTCTAAATAAGTCATTCACCTACTTTTGGGTGATCTACCACATAGTGAAGTTGCAGAACTGTAGCTCTTTCCATAGCTGAGTAACAGCTACTAAAATGATTAAATGTCTTTTACCTCTAAAAGTGTTATGAAAAGGCAAATTCTTCTGAATAACTGATTCACCTTTTGGGTGATCTACCACAGAGTGAAGTTGCACATCTATAGCTCTTTGCATAGCTGAGTCATATACCTGCTAAAATGAGTAAATGTCTTTTATCTCTAAAAGTATTGCAGATAGGCAATTTCTTCTAAATAAGTTGTTCACTTACTATTGGGTGATCTACCACATAGTAAAGTTGCACAGCTATAGCTCTTTGCATAGCTGAGTAACAGGTACTAAAATGAGTAAATGTCTTTTATCTTTAAAAGTATTGGACATAGACAATTTCTTCTAAGTAAATCCTTCACCTACTTTTGGGCATTGTACCACATAGTGAAGTTGCAGAACTGTAGCTCTTTGGGTGGCAGAGTAATAGCCACTAAAATGAGTAAATGTCGTTTATCTCTAAAAGTGTTACAGATAGGCAAGTTCTTCTAAATATGTCCTTCACCTACTTTGGGTTGATCTACTACATAATAAAGTTGCAGAACTGTAGCTCTTTGGATGGCAGAGTAATAGCTACTAAAATGAGTAAATGCCTTTTGTCTTTACAAGTATTGCAATCAAACATTAAAGTGCCTCTTGCTTGTTGCCTCTTCTACATGTGCCTCCATCTCACAAGAAAAGTTATATTCCACTATCTTTAGTACATCTAATTTATACGGCTGGAAATAAATGCATGTGTCAGAATGCTTGTTATTGATAAACCATTAAAAAACATTTAGGAAAAGAGTTTATCACAATAGATTTAGTTGCAGTGGCCCTTGCATTTAGTTTGAATTACTTGCACTGTATACTAATTTTGTCATTTTTACCCCACAGCCCTTAATGGCTGTTGGGGTATTGTTTTCACGCATGGTGTCCGGATGGTCGGGCGGGCGTCCGGGCGGGCTGGCGGGGGGAAATAGTTTGTCCGGGCTGTATCTCAGAAACCGTAAGGTGTAGGAAGTTGATACTTTGTAGGGACATTGGTTAGGGCATGTAGCTGTGCAACGTCATGGTCTGACCTTGATTTGACCTTTGACCTTGCCGTAGTGACCTTGAGTTTGAAAATCTTGTCCGGGCTATATCTCGGAAACTGTAAGGTGTAGGCAGTTGATACTTGGTAGGGACATTGGTTAGGGGGTGTAGTTGTGCAACGTCATAGTCTGACCTTGATTTGACCTTTGATCTTGCCATAGTGACCTTGACCTATAAAATCTTGTCCGGGCTATATCTCGGAAACCGTAAGGTGTAGGAAGTTGATACTTGGTAGGGATATTGGTTAGGGGGTGTAGGTGTGCAACGTCATGGTCTGACCTTGATTTGACCTTTGACCTTGCCGTAGTGACCTTGACCTATAAAATGTTGTCTGGGCTATATCTCGGAAACCGTAAGGTGTAGGAAGTTGATACTTGGTAGGGATATTGGTTAGGGGGTGTAGGTGTGCAACGTCATGGTCTGACTTTGATTTGACCTTTGACCTTGCCGTACTGACCTTGACCTATAAAATGTTGTCCGGGCTATATCTCGGAAACTGTAAGGCTTGGGAAGTTGATATTTGGTTGGGACATTGGTTAGGGGGTGTAGGTGTGCAACGTCATGGTGTGACCTTGATTTGACCTTTGACCTTGCCGTAGTGGCCTTGACCTATAAAATCTTGTCCAGGCTATATCTCAGAAACCGTAAGGTGTAGGAAGTTGATACTTGGTAGGGATATTGCTTAGGGGGTGTAGGTGTGCAGCGTCATGGTCTGACCTTGATTTGACCTTTGACCTTGCCGTAGTGACCTTGACCTATAAAATATTGTCCGGGCTTTATCTCGGAAACTGTTAGGTGCAGGAAGTTGATATTTGGTAGAGACATTGGCTAGGGGGTGTAGGTGTGCAGCATCATGGTGTGACCTTGATTTGACCTTTGACCTTGCCATAGTGACCTTGACCTATAAAATCGTCAGGGCTGTATCTCGGAAACCGTAAGGTGTAGGAAGTTGATACTTGGTAGGGACATTGGTTATTGGCTATAGGTGTGTATTATCATGGTGTGACCTTAATTTGACCTTTTACCTTGCCGTAGTGACCTTGACCTTTAAAATATTGTTGCACCTTTGGGTCTGTCTTTTGATGCGAATTAAGCAAAAGTCATATTAGAATTTATTAAGAATTTTACTTTCATAACTTCCCATTGTAAGAGATAGAATTTCATCAAGTGAGCCGTAGATTTTACTCCAACACCACACATAAGCATTCATTAAATGTATTACCACTTCTGTATGCATGGTAATATTCAAACCATCTAAACCATAATTCGGAAATGCAGATGTATATAAAGAGTGTTGAATTTTAGTTTACTGATTAATGCTGTCATCTTGTCATTGAATTATCTTGTTTTAATACTTCATCTTTATACTCATTATCTTTCTTTTAAACATTATTTCTCCATTTAAACATTGTTTGGACCTTTATATAACTGACAGTGCTCTGAAAGTATCCTGAAGTTTGTACTGGTACAGTACTTCTATATCTCATGGTATATTTCCCAAGGCTGTGGGGAACGGGCATCTCTGATGCTATTTTCAGATTTCTGTCCACTAGAAATACTGATCCAAGCACCACATAATAGTGGGTCACTTTATTAAGCATCCCGCGAGGGATGCTTGTTTGCATATGGGAGGAATTCTCGCGGAAGGGTCCGCCGTATCCGCCGGCTCCGCAAGTTTGCCTACCTATAGCGTCTTTATTAGTGGATGGAATTTCGTCAAACTTGGCACATATATTTAGTAGCCCTGGGAAAATTTTCTGAAATTTTTATTAATGAGGAAAATACAAATCCCTTTATAACTTCTAAACCGTGTGAGACAGAGCGATTTCGACGAAATTTTTGACCCACAGGGTATCTCTGCTAAGTACTCTGCTCAATTTCAAAAAAATTTCCTTTCTCCAAAAATGGCGGCCATTTTGAATTTTGTAATTTTTGACAAAAATGGCAGAAATTTAAAGGTCTGCACTCTGATTTGTGGGAACACAATGCACTCATGTAGTGTTCATTACAAATAATTCACAAATAATTATTTTGGCAAAAGTTTTGGCCCACAGGGTATCTAAGCAAGACACTCTGCACATTTTTCCAAAAAAATTTTCCTCTATCCAAAAATGGCAGCCATTTTGAATTTTCGAATTTTTGACAAAAATGGTAAAACTTAAAATTGCTTGTATCTCCTAAACCATGCGAGATAGAGCGATTTCGGCGAAATGTTTGGCCTGTAGGGTATATATGCAAGATACTCGGCTCAGTTCTCAAAAATTTTTCCTTTTTCCAAAAATGGTGGCCATTTTGAATTTTCGAATTTTTGACAAAAATGGTTAAACTTAAAATTGCTTGTATCTCCTAAACTGTGCGAGATAGAGCGATTTCGGCGAAATTTTTGGTCCTTAGGGTATATATGCAAGATACTCTGCTCTATTTTCAAAAATTTTTCCTCTTTCCAAAAATGGTGGCCATTTTGAATTTTCGAATTTTTGACAAAAATGGTAAAACATAAAATTGCTTGTATCTCCTAAACCGTGCAATATAGAGCGATTTCGGTGAAATTTTTGGTCCACTGGGTGTATATACAAGATACTCTGCTCAATTTTCAAAAAAAGTTTCCTCTTTCCAAAAATGCCGGCCATTTTCAATTTTCGAATTTTTGACAAAAATGGTAAAACTTAAAATTGCTTGTATCTCCTAAACCATTTTAAATTTTCTAATTTTTTTTCGATATAATTTTAGATTGACAGGGTATCTAGGCAAGATCTTCTTTCTATTATAAGCAGCCAACACCATCTTTCATTTGGGACGCTTTGTTTTTGCAAAAACAATCGCTTTGCTTCGCTAGCGATCCTCTAGTTTTAATTATGAAGGTACGTTTTCAGTGGTTCTTATGGCAATTGCAGATGCCAATCTCAGATTTATATTTGTAGATGTTGGATCTTATGGATGCAATAGTGGTGGAGGCATTTTTGCAAATGCTAAGTTTGGAAAAGCATTAAGAGACAGTAAGCTAGAAATTCCCGATGAAGAAGCTCTACCGGGCGATGATGGAGGCACACTTGTTCCTTATGTATTTTTTTGGAGATGAGACATCCCCCTTGATGAAAAACCTAATGCGTCCCTTTCCTGTTGGAAAGAGGAATGTTCCTCAAGAGCACTTGATATTTAACTACAGGCTATCTAGAGCAAGACACATAGTGGAAAATGTATTTGGGAATTTAGTTGCCAGATGGAAGTTTTATCAGACCAAAATTGTGCTACTGCCTGAAAATGTTAAACAAGTAGTGCTGGCTAATTGTGTTTTACATAATTTCCTGCTATCAGCTTCTACCCCTGCTTAAATTGCATCAATGGGCCTTGAAAATGAGTGTCAAAGACAGCATAACTCAGCACAGGGTCCTCATCGAGGAAACAGCTGGGAAGATAGAGCAGCTGAAACTAGGGAGCATCTTGTCAGATACTTTTCTGGGGCGGGCCAGGTACCATGGCAATATGACTATGTACGGAGAGGAATGTTTGATGCCTAAGCTGTAAATAAAGATTGTTTTAGTTTTAAATAATCTTAAGTTTGCTTCCCAATAAGAATGATTTCGTAATGTAAAACAGATTATATACTTTTAGTTATGTAGAAGTTTCAAAATTGACTGTTATATAATGAATGATATATCCCTTTTCTTCACATCTGCTTTGCTGTAATTTTCTTTTGGGTTTTTCAAGTATACATTTTCCAAGACAAATTAAAATTCTGTTACACGATAACATTATGTATACTAACTGCACTGTATTGAATAAATACCTGGCTTCATGTATGTATTGTACTAAAAATTCCAAGTATATGTACCACTAACTTTTTGGGCTTGGTGTCTGTTGCTTGTCCACACTTTGTTTTTGCATTCCTCAGACGTGTGAAATTGTCCTTTTTAGACCACCATTTCTTCTTTGCTTCTGTTCCTACATTTGAAAAATACTGTTAACTAGAGGGAGACAAAATCTACCATTTAATGTCTGGGCCAAGAATACAGTGACCTTAAATGTGGCAGGCCAGTGGATTACCTACAACACCACCAAGATCCTGTCATCCCAAGTTAAACCTTCATTGCAATAAGCTTATTCACAGGAAAGAAGAAAAGCCACGTGGTCATAGTGGACATGAATGTTATAAAATATTTTAAAATAATCTGTACGTAGGAACCTTTTCTGAAGGTGGTCTCTATTACTGCCAAACACAACAGATAAATATATTACTTTGGACAACCAAAATTGGACTTACTGGATGCAGAAGTACAAATATACAGGAAAAGTTTAATATTATAATACCTGAAATATTCAGTGACTTCCCTGTTGACTCCTGCAAATTCTTTTACAAATGTGCATCCTTGTATTGTGGATCTTTAGGGTTGTACAGAGATGGATATTTCCGCACCATTTCTATACGTTTTTCTATATCCACAGTCTTCCCCATCTTGGCCATGTGCTCTCAAAAGGAACTGTGACATCATTATGACATCAAAATGACGTTTTTATTACCTGCAACATTGTCCGTACCTGCAAAGAAAGGGTTGTATTTCTTAATTTGCGGATGCGGGTACCCATGAAATATTTGCATGATGCAATCACGGACAGGTGTATGCCAGTATGAGGAATTAATAGCAAAAAAAGTTCTGTTATTTCACGGATGCGGATTAACGGATGCGGGCGGCTAATTGCAGGCAGGTGTATTTTTCGAATCAGTCTTTCAGTTTTGGCATATCAGTTACTAGAGAGCTTGGGGTCCTGTAGTAAAGGAGATTCTGTGCTCAGTATATGATACAGTTCAAACCAGTTGCCACAAAGGTAAGGGCTTTATAAAACAATTTCCAACTTTGGATATTACAGGTCATAGTTGGGGATATTAGTCTCTTTAAACAGCTAAGGTCATATGAATAAAGCTTCTCAACGAATCCCAAGTATTTCAATGACATGGATTCTAATTTTTCTGCCATTTCTGCAGTGTCAGCGGCAGAATTCTCAAAGATGTAGTTGTCTACCATTTCAACCGACCCAACCACCTGTGTCTCTGATACCTGATTACACATGGTGAATACATGTTGGCCATTTCGAGATGACCAGAGTTGTGAAACGGTCAGGAACATAGATATAGAAGAAATATGAAAGAGAGACTATTTTGCATTTGGAGTAGATTGGTTATGATAAGTAGGGTACTAAAGTTATAATTTTTATAAACCTCCAGGTGCCTAACAAATTAAAAAATATAATTGGGAAGTATTAAACAAGAATGTTAAAACATTAAATTGGGCATTTTCAGAGTGTATACAAGTGTACATCCTATGCAAAAATGAGAACCAAAATGTGTGTACAAAATTGTCCAAGTAAGATATATCCCATTCACATCCAGGGCCACATCAGACATTCACAGCCTGTGATTAGATGCCAAGTGTGCTAACTATCAGGCCACCAAGAACCTAAAATCATCAATAGAATGTATTGAATAACAATTAGAGTTATTGATAGTATGATATAGGTATCTGCATATATGAAGTTATAAATTGTATTTGCAGATTTGTACAGGCCAAGACCTTCACAAACTCCTTGTTTTGCAGACCATTCAGTTGCTTCTCAAGCACGATGACTCGGAGAAAGTTCATCATAGACACAGATGCAGGGATTGACGATGCTCAGGCCATTCTCATGGCTCTAGCATATCCACAGGAAGTGGATGTTATCGCCATAACAACCACATATGGCAACACTTCCTGTCAACAAGTCACCAAAAATGTGCTGAGACTTCTCAAAGTAGCTGACCGTCTTGATGTAAGTCATTTATAATATTTCATGGAATATAATGAAAAGTCTATTATCTAATTTTCTATTGTCCAAATATTAGTTTTATTAACTGTTCTCCGCTTCCATTCCTTATTTCTTTTTTCTCACTCTTACAACATGTTGGTATAATAGAGACCTAACTGTGCCTTTAATGAATAACATATTTGAAAAGATTGGCCTAACTGTAAAACTTTTAAAGATATTAGACATTTACTTCTGTTATTCAGCTACAAATGAGAAAATAGCTATTACTAATTTATTAAATGCAATGGAGCTCCAAACTGTGTGCCATTTAATAAGATATACATTGTACTACTTTTATATTTTTGTATCTACCGTATACTCATTTTGCCAATGAGTAACTCACTTGTAATTTAAAAAGTATTCATTTTATGCGTTTTTACCCCACAGCCCTTAAGGGCTGTCGGGGTATTGTTTTCACCCATGGTGTCCAGATGGGCGGTCAGGCGGGCGGCGGGAAATAGTTTGTCTGGGCTGTATCTCAGAAACCGTAAGGTGTAGGAAGTTGATAATTGGTAGGGACATTGGTTAGGGGGTGTAGGTGTGCAACGCCATGGTCTGACCTTGATTTGACCTTTGACCTTGCCATAGTGACCTTGACCTATAAAATCTTGTCCAGGCTATATCTAGGAAACCGTGAGGTGTAGAAAGTTGATACTTACTAGGGACATTGGTTAGGGGGTGTAGGTGTGCAACGTCTTGTCCGGGCTATATCTCAGAAACCATAAGGTGTAGGAAGTTGATGCTTGGTAGGGACATTGGTTAGGGGTTGTAGGTGTGCAGCATCATGGTGTGACCTTGATTTAACCTTTGGGCTTGTTGTAGTGACCTTTAAAATCTTGTTGCACCTTTGGGTCTGTCTTTTGATGCAGATTAAGCACTGTTAAAGTCGTATTAAAATTTATTAAGAATTTTACTTTTACAACTTCCCATTGTAACAGATGGAATTTCATCAAGTGAGCCACAGAGTTTGCTCCAGCACCACACATAAGCATTCATTGAATGTATTACCACTTCTGTATGCATAGTAATATTCAAAACATCCAAACCATAATTCGGCCATGCCAGATGTAGATAAAGAGTGTCGTAATGTTTAGTTTACTGATTAATGCGGTCATCTTGTTATTGAATTGTCTTCTTTTAATACTTCATCTTTACACGCATTATCTTTCTCTTAGACATTATTTTCTCTATTTAAACATTGTTTGGACCTTTATATAACTGACAGTGCTCTGAAAGTGTCCTGAACTTTGTACTAATACAGTACTTCTATATCTCATGGTGTTAAAAATATTTCCCTAGGCTGTGGGGTACGGGCATCTCTGATGCTATTTTTTTATCAAATATGTTGTTCAGCTACTTTTTGATGTTCTGTGTCATTTCAAGTTTTCAGAGCTCTAGCTCCACAGCTAACTGAGTAATAGCTGCTTTGCTATTTTGTTAATGAGTAAATCACTTGTAACTTTGAAAGTATAAAATTTAGATGTTTTTTATCACCCGCCAGGCTTTAACCCGGGAGGGTGATTATACCCGTTTTAGAGGTGTAACTCAATAGCTAAGTGAGTCATAGCTATTTTCTGCCTTTTTCAGTGACAGAAATGAGTAAATAGCCTCTTTTTGTGTAACTGATAGCTACAGTGCTTTGGTCAAACATGTTACTTAGCCACTCTTAGATGTTCTATGTAAAGGCACATCTTCAGACCTGTCGCTACATAGCTAACTGAGTAATACCTACTTTTAACATTTTTCTAATGAGTAAATCACTTATAATTTCAACACTATTAAATATAGAGTTCTTTCATTGGGGTAAATTGTTTTGTTTTTGTTTTTTACTTTCTTATGTCCTTTATATTTTTGTTTCTTTTGAGGTTCTAGGTCAATAGCTAAATGAGTAATGGGGCTAGTAGCTACTTTAGTGCCTAAAAGCTATTTTCTGAATTTTACAGTGACAAAAATGCAAAAATGTGTTCATCTCAGAAACGGTGCAAGATAAAGCGATTTCAACGAAATTTGTGACCCCAGGGTGTACACAGAGTCATTTGCAACTGTTTCCCAAAAATCGTTTTCCTGCCATTTTTGGCGGCCATCTTGAATTTCTGTGTGAGATGCAAAAACAGATTTATCTCAGAAACAGTGCAAGATAGAGCAATTTAAATGAAATTTTTTACCCTTCTACAAACAATCATCTGTAACTGTTTGCCAAAATTTGTTTTCCCTCCATTTTTGGAGGCCATCTTGAGTTTCTGCGTAAAATGCAAAAACGTGTTTATCTCAGAGATGTGTGAAATTTTTGACTCGCAGGGTGTACACAAAGCTAGCTGCAACTTTTGCCAAAAATTGTTTTCCTGCCGTTTTTGCATTTTTGATGGGCATGTTGAATTTCTGCGTAAAAATGCAAAAACTAATTATCTTGGAAACGGTGCGAGATAGAGCAATTTCAGTGATAAATGAGTCATTCACCTACTTTTGCATGATCTGCCACATAGTGAAGTTGCACAACTGTAGCTCTTTGCATAGCTGAGTAATAGCTACCACATAGTGAAGTTGCAGAACTGTACATAGCACTTTGCATAGCTGAGTCATACCTGCTAAAATGAGTAAATGTGATATATCTCTAAAAGTATTAAAGATAGGCAATTTCTTCTAAAGAAGTCATTCACCTACTTTGGGTGATCTACTACATAGTGAAGTTGCAGAACTGTAGCTCTTTGAATGGCAGAATAATAGCTACTAAAACAAGTAAATGCCTTTTATCTTTAAAAGTGTTGCAGTCAAACATTAAGGTGCCTCTTGCTTAATGTCACTTTTACATGTGCCTCCATCTCAAAAGAAAATCTATATAACACTATCATTAGTACATCTAATTTATATAGTGGGAGATAATTGTATGCATCAGAATGCTTGTTTGGTTTTAGTTACCTGTGCTGTTACGATTGATTTATTTGTTACCCTCCAGTTTGAACACTTTCAAACTTAATCCATCAAAGTTACAAGTATTTCACACTCTCAAGTTGATTTTCGCACCAGCTATTCAGTTTCAAAAGTTTCTTGTGTTTAATTAATATAGGCTCGGTTGTAAATCCTACCTCCTGTAATATGTTTAATTTTGCCTTGCCTTACTCATTCCAGGTTCTTACTAGCTCATTCCTAGTGTACTGGCAGTCACCCTAAAATAATCTTTAATGTTTAATAATTTTCACTGGTTCGTATATTTTCAGATTCCAGTTCACTCTGGTGCCAGCAGACCTCTAGTTGGTCAGTGTGTGAGTTTCACTGCATACCATGGTAATGATGGTTTTGGGGATGTACCAGATCCTGAAGCCCCAGGCATTGAATTGGCCCAATCAGAACATGCGGTACAAACTATGATAAGGCTGGTCAATGAGTTTCCAGGTGAGACACATTCTAAAAACATCAGACGGGTAATTTGAGTAAATTAAATTTCTGACACCTTGTTCTCGTGGATGTTAATGCCAGATGCAAATATATATTGTCAGGTAGACTAATCTGATTGAAGAACAAGTATGTTATGTATTTATGTTGGAGCCAAACTTGAGATCTTGCCAATCTTAATATTGGTGCTAGCCCAACCTAGGATGTAAGTTTGGCTACCAATCTTAAGATTGGCCAGCTGATCTTAAGATGGTTAATTGGATTTACTCAAATCTTATGTTTCTTATGGCCCCTATAGTCTTGATAGGAATCCATGTGTTTTATGTTGATTTTTCACTGTTTTCACATTTAAGCTTTACTGACCTCTAGTCAGTATCTGGCAGAACAATAGGGGGCAAGTGTGATCAAATAATAAAGGGAAGTAGTTATATTAAATCCTAACCTTATATTACAGGATCTTACATTTACTTACTTTGATATTACTTCTGTATATATGGATAGCTTTCTGTAATGAGATAGTAATATGTTTAAAATACATTCTATGTTAAATGTTTAATCTAATTTGCCATAGTTTGTAAAAGATTGTATATGGGGAGTTAATAAATTATTCACATTGTTGAATTCACTCATGTTGTTACATACACAAAGAAAATATAATGAAAATATTTTCTATGAATAGTTTGTCTTTAAAACTTAGCAAAGACTGCAATATTTAATTAAAAGTGCTGGTACACATATCCCATCTTACAATGGACCAACCTGTCTCAGTCCATTTTAAGATTAGCCTAATGAGTAAATGGCTTATATCTTCAGAAGTAATACAGGTACACAATGTTTCTCAAAGTTCTTGTTCACCTTTTCATTTGTGAACAAAAACATAGTTAACTTTCAGACTGGTTGCTCAGTGCATAAGTGAGTAATAGCTTCTTTTATAAGTGAGTAATAGTTATATTATAATCTCACAGTTGAGAAAATTGTTTATATCTTGAAAATTAATGCAATTGTAGTATTTTCTCAAAAATGTATGTTTTCAAGTCGCTGCACTATATCATAATGAAAGTTCAGCTGGCTCTTCAATGTATAAATGAGTATCACAATAGCTAAGTGACTTATAGCAATTTTTATGTCAGCTGACTTGTCAGTCAGCTGACATTATGTCGCCACTCTGCGGCGTGGGCGTACGCGTCCGCGTACGCGTCCACGTGAACAACTTCTCCTCCAAAACTACAAGGCCTAGAGACGTGCTGTTTTTTTTAAAAGATACCTCATCTATCGAGGATGAAAAATTGTTCAAGGCGTGCAAATCTGTCTGTTCGTCTGTTTGCTAGAGACATTACAAAGGGGGTACCCCCATCAAAAGTGTGAAAATTTCAACACTTAATCACAATTTTCTCAGTGACTATTGCAGGGATTTCTCTCATATCTTGCACTTATGTACTAGGCCACAGGTAGATTCTCTTGTGTGAGTATGAGACCTGGATCTGTCTTACTTTTTTTTTAATAAATTTTTTTAATAATTTTTAATGCATTAAAATTCATGAAATCATGCACAAAATCATTTATAACTTGAAAAGTGTTGCATTTAGAGCATTTTGTTAAAATATGTTATTCAGCTACTTTTTTCATAGCTACAATATGGTGAGTAAGTTGGGTGCCTGTCTCAATAGCTAAGTGAGTAATAGCTACTTTTGGGCTTTTCAGTAACTTCCATCATGAGTAAAATCACTTGTAACTTAAAAACTATTGCATTTACAGAATTTCATATAAATATGTTATTCAGCTACTTTTGGGTCAGCTATAACATAGTAAAATTTTAGACCTGTAGCTCATGGCATAGCTGAGTAATAGCTACTTTTAGGTTATTACTGTTGAGTAAATCGCTTATAACTTGAAACTATTGCATTTACAGTATTTTGTTTCAATATGTTATTCACCTATTTTGGGATCAGCTATAACATAGTAAAGTTTCAGATCTGTGGCTCATTGCATAGCTGAGTAATAGCTACTTTGAAGCTCTCACTATTGAGTAAATCACTTGTAACTTAAAACCTATTGCATTTAGAGAATTTTGTATAAATATGTTATTCAGCTACTTTTGGGCCAGCTATAACATAGTGAAATTTCAGATCTGTAGGTCATGGCATAGCTGAGTAATAGCTACTTTAAAGTTCTCACTATTGAGTAAATCAGTTGTAATTGGAAAACTATTGCATTTAGAGAATTTCGTATAAATATGTTATTCAGCTACTTTTGGGTCAGCTATAACATAGTAAAATTTCAGACCTGTAGCTCATGGCATAGCTGAGTAATAGCTACTTTTAGGTCATCACTATTGAGTAAATCAGTTGTAACTTGAAAACTATTGCATTTACAGTATTTTGCTTAAATATGTTGTTCACCTACTTTTGGGTCAGCTATAACATAGTAAAATTTCAGACCTGTAGCTCATTGCATAGCTGAGTAATAACTACTTTGAGGTTCTCACTATTGAGTAAATCAGTTGTAATTGCAAAACTATTGCATTTAGAGAATTTCGTATAAATATGTTATTCAGCTACTTTTGGGCCAGCTATAACATAGTGAAATTTCAGATCTGTAGGTGATGGCATAGCTGAGTAATAGCTACTTTGAAGTTCTCACTATTGAGTAAATCAGTTGTAATTGGAAAACTATTGCATTTACAGAATTTCGTATAAATATGTTATTCAGCTACTTTGGGGTCAGCTATAATATAGTAAAATTTCAGACCTGTAGCTCATGGCATAGCTGAGTAATAGCTACTTTTAGGTCATCACTATTGAGTAAATCAGTTGTAACTTGAAAACTATTGCATTTACAGTATTTTGCTTAAATATGTTGTTCACCTACTTTTGGGTCAGCTATAACATAGTAAAATTTCAGACCTGTAGCTCATTGCATAGCTGAGTAATAACTACTTTGAGGTTCTCACTATTGAGTGAATCAGTTGTAATTGCAAAACTATTGCATTTAGAGAATTTAGTATAAATATGTTATTCGGCTACTTTTGGGTCAGCTATAACATAGTAAAATTTCAGACCTGTAGCTCATGGCATAGCTGAGTAATAGCTACTTTTAGGTTATCACTGTTGAGTAAATCACTTATAACTTGGAAACTATTGCATTTAGAGTATTTTGTTGCGATATGTTATTCATTTATTTTGGGGTCAGCTATAACATAGTGAAGTTCCAGACCTGTGGCTCATTGCATAGCTGAGTAATAGCTACTTTGAAGTTCTCACTGTTGAGTAAATCAGTTGTAATTGGAAAACTATTGCCTTTACAGAAATTTGTGCAAATATGTTATTCAGCTACTTTTGGGTCAGCTATAACATAGTGAAATTACAGACCTGTAGCTCATGGCACAACTGAGCAATAGCTATTCTCAGGCACTGACTGTTGAGTAAATCGGCTATAACTTGAAAAATATTGCATTTGGAGTATTTTGTTAAAATATATTGTTCACCTACTTTTGGGTTAGCTATAACATAGTGAAATTACAGACCTATAGCTCATGGCATAGCGGAGCAATAGCTATTTTCAGGTTCTCACTATTGAGTAAATCAGTTGTAACTTGAAAACTATTGCATTTACAGTATTTCGCTTAAATATGTTGTTCACCTACTTTTAGGTCAGCTATAACAGAGCAAAAATTCAGACATGTAGCTCATTGCATAGCTGAGTAATAGTTACTTTGAGGTTCTCACTCTTGAGTAAATCAGTTGTAACTTGAAAACTATTACATTTAGAGTATTTTGTTAAATATGTTATTCACAGACATTTTGGTCAGCTATAACATAGTGAAATTGCAGACCTCTATGTCATGGCATAGCTGAGCAATAGCTTTCTTTCATGAGCTGGGAATTTTTTGGTGTGGTCGGATTTTACCTTGGACTCCTCCTTCAAGGTCAAATGAGGATAGCCAAACTTAAAAGTGCTTATAACTCGCTTATTATTGGTCCTAGAGGTTTGGAATGGAAAACCAACCTATAGAAAATCATGGGCTGGGAATCTTTTGCTGTGGTCGGATTTGACCTTAGACCCCTCCTTCCAGGTCAAACGAAGATAGCCAAACTTAAAGTGCTTATAACTCGCGTATTATTGGTCTTGGAGGTTTGGGATGGTAAACCAACATATAGGAAATCATGGGCTGGGATTCTTTTGGTGTGGTCAGATTTGACCTGGGACCCCTCCTTCAAGGTCAATTGAGGATAGCCAAACTTACAATTGCTTAGAACTCGCTTATTATTGGTCCTACAGGTTTGGGATGGTAAACAAGCTACAAGAAATCATGGGCTGGGAATTTTTTTGTGTGGTCGGATTTGACCTTGGACCCCTCCGTCAAGGTCAATCAAGGATAGCCAAACTTAAAAAGTGCCTATGACTCACTTATTATTGGTCCGAGAGGTTTGGGATGGTAAACCATCCTAAATTCTTTGGCTGGGAATCTTTTGGTATGGTCAGATTTGACCTTTGGACCCCTTCTTCATGGTCGAACGAGGATATTGCATTTATAGTATTTCTTTAAACATTTTAAACCTACTTTTTACACTTAAACAATTACCTTGTTACTTTATTTCATAATACCATTTGCAGGGCACAACTTTTTTGTCCTTTTCTTCTGTCAGCTTCGGAATATCTTTCGAACATGCTGTTCAGTTACCATTTACTGTATTTCTGTACAGCCCTTTCCCTGATAATTATGCTTTCCTCTCATTATCACCATCACAAATCAAAAACATTCAGTCAGCTGACACAGTGTCCGTTCACGGGCACTCTCCTCTTGTTTTCCTACTTTTCATTAGTCACCATAATGACTAAATGGCGTGTATCTAGAAAAACGTAAGGGATTCATTTCGGGCAAATTTTGGACCAACTGGGTACTAGGGACTACTCTTTTAAGTTTGATGAAAAATTTAGAATTTTCCAAACTTTGTCTGCCATCTTGAATTTTGTAGGAAATGGAAAATGTCATTTATCTCGAAAACTCTGTTAAACTTAGTCATCTCTATCTGGTGGATACATCATGCATCTGGCCACAGATGCATCCTTGGTCTAGTTGGCATTTGCATTAAAGCTGTTGTTGAAAGTTTTGTATATTTGCAACTGATTGATGGTACACAATTGGAGTAATTGGAGTAATATGGAGACAAAAAAATGTCTCATATCAGCCAGTAAGATTGTTTAACTTTTTGGTATTGTTCAGGAGAAGTAGAAGTAGTGTGTTTAGGACCACTGACCAACCTAGCCCTGGCCATGAGACTTGAGCCTGACCTGGGGTCAAAGGTCAAGCAATGTTACATCATGGGAGGAAACTATGAAGGTACTTTTAATTCAGTTAAAGCTCTGTAGGTAACACTCTTTTTTTGTACAACATATTAACATTCTAGGTTATAGACAGGTGGTACAATGCCCCAGGGCATAGACAATAGCTACAATATCTACTAATGTCCTACAATATTAGGAGTAGTCAGATGGAAGGTGAAGTTCTTGAGGTGCCACAGTTTATTCCATGTATTCATTAGTCCACTAAGCAATTTAGCTTTAGGTTTGCCTTTGATGCTCCCAAAGTATGGTATGGAGTTGCCGGATGACATCCACTCTACCACACCTCTTCTATCTTTTTGGAAGAAACTGAAAGCTTATCTCTTCTCAAAAGCCTACCCACCCTAGGTTTTATCATATTTTCTGATTGTGTGGTGTGGACAACTGTTCTGTGTTTATGGAATATGAATTCTATGGACTTGTTTCTTGGTTGTTGCGCCCAAGAGTCTGTCTTTTGATGGAGATAAAGCATTATAAAAGTCATAATAGAATAGAATAGACATCAATCTCATATGTTAAATTGGCCTTTTCCATTGGTATTTCTAGAAATTATGGCTCAGCTGAAATATTACTGGTTGATTTTGTGTCAATACATGTAGTACCTCAATAATCAACGCCTCTCTAGCACAAGGTACGTGTCCTAATTTCTTTAAGCAGGCCCATGTAACCCCAATTCTCAAAAAATCATCCTTAGACAAGGACGTTTTCAAAAATTACAGGCCTGTTTCCAATCTAAACTTTATTTCAAAGATACTTGAAAGGGTAGTAGCAGCCCAGCTACAAACTCACCTTGATGAAGCCGGCCTGATGACTGCCTTCCAGTCGGCTTATAGAAAACACCATTCTACTGAAAGTGCCCTCCTTAACATTCATAATGATATTCTTCTTAATATGGCCAAAGGGTCTGTTACAGCCCTCACCCTTCTAGATCTCTCCGCCACTTTCGATACCATTGATCACACTATTCTCGTGGACAGACTTAATGGTTACTATGGAATCAGTGAACTGGCACTCGGCTGGTTCAAATCATACCTGTCGGGAAGGACACACTCCGTTAAGGTAGGCAGCACACTCTCAAATCCTGTTGCCCTTCAGCATGGGGTCCCCCAGGGCTCCGTCCTTGGTCCAATTCTTTTCTCCCTTTACACCAACCCAATCAGCTCCATCATTCAATCTCACAGTAGCATCAATTACCATTTCTACGCTGATGACACTCAGCTATACATTTCACTCTCTCCAGCAAATTTTTCTCACTCTGTACAAAAACTAAAAAATTGCCTAAACGACATCCAAAACTTCATGTTCACAAATAAATTAAAACTCAACCCTGATAAAACCGAGTTCATTTTGATAGGTTCGAAAAACAACCGTAAACAACTCCTTCCTCACTTTTCAATCAATATTCTTGGTAATCAGGTCTCACCAGCACAAAGTGTCAAGAACCTCGGAGTGGTGTTTGACTCCAATTTCACTTTCTCCGACCATGTGTCACAGGTCATAAAGTCCACTAGAGCTCATGCAAGAGACCTCTACAGAATACGCCCTCTTCTAGACCTTAAAACATCAGTTCTTTTAGCCAATGCCTTGGTCAGCTGCAGATTGGACTACTGCAATTCCCTGTTTTTATCTCTCACAGACTTTGAGCTAAGAAGATTGCAACTAGTGCAAAACTCACTCTGCAGGGTTGTCACCCATTCCTCAAAATTTTCTCACATCACCCCTCAACTGAAAAAACTCCATTGGCTTCCAGTTAGGTATAGGGTACAATTCAAAATAGGCCTCATTACATACAAAATCCTCAACCAAGGTCAGCCTGTTTACCTAAGAGAACTAATCTGCCCCTACACTTCCTTTAGAAATACTAGACAAAGTACCCCTAAACTCAAGTTCCTTCATACCCCCACTTTTGACCGTAGAGTTCATAAATCAGTTAAACACTTCTCAAATTCTTTTAGTCACTATGCCCCAGTTCTTTGGAACTCTCTCCCCTTCCAAATAAGAAACAGTCCCTCTGTCGCATCTTTCAGGAAACACCTCAAAACCCACCTTTTCAACTCTAGCTTCCCAACTTAGTCTCCTTCCCTCTCGGTCTCACCCACAAACCTGGTACACTGACCTTGAACGCCCCTCGACTCTCCTTATAAGAAATGATTTTTGTTAACTAGCGCACTGAGTTCCCCTTAGTGGGGAAGATATTGCGCCTGCAAAGCAGTAGATTAGATTAGATGTAGTGACAGTTGAATCATGTAATGCGGGACACTCGTTTGTATTTAGGGGAGAGGGGAAAGAGAGTGGGTCTGCTGGCTCCCGCATTTTCTATTGCTCAGCAATCACTAGGTGGATTCTCTTTAAATTTAGCACATGTATGCAGTAGCCCCGGGAAAAATTTTTGAATATGGTGTGAAAACATTTCAACCAATCAGAGAAATCACATGACCAAAAACATGTTTTTCAAAGGGGTGTGCTTGTCCGGGTAATAACTTAAAAAGCGCTTTATCTATTCACATGAAATTTGGCAAGTAGGTTTGTGATATAGATGTCTGGAAAACATTAACTTTTGGAAGTGATCCAACACAAAATGGCCTACTTTTTAATGATTAACTAAACGCTGAAAATGAAAAATTTTTAATATCTCAGAAACAGTGCGAGATAGAGCGATTTTGACCCACAGGATATCTGCAGAGTGTACTGGCCACTTGCCCCCAAAATCGTTTTTTTCCCCGCCATTGTTCTCGGTCATCTTGAATTTCTGTAAAATGAAAAAAAAAATACATATTCATCTACGAAACTTTGCATTTTGGAACAAATGGAAAAACATATTAAACACAGGAAGATGGTCATTTCTACAAAATCGTTAATACTCATTGGGACACTTTGTTTTTGCTATGCAAAAAAAATTCTCTTTCTCTTGCAAAGCAATACTCTAGTCATGTAGTTATATATTTTGACCAAAATGGGGTTGAAAGGCAAATCAGATTCTGGAGTAGATATTCAATGTTAATTTTTTTGTAACAGTATAACCTGTAAATTTGTTTCATTCCTCAATCCTGAAATGAGAGGCCAATCAAGAAAGTGTATTGGGGCAGTGCCAACCACAAGGTTAACTTCCAGAGATTGTCAAAGTAACAGGTTTCATTATCACTTGTGTTTCCACTGTAACTGAAATGTCTTTGTTGTAAACATTTTAAGTTGAAGGAGGGTCTTAGTCAGGTTAACAAGTCTGGCATTTAGTTAAAAGTTGTCACTTCTGTTTGGATTTGATGCCCACAAGTAGCAATGCTGTATGCCTGTCCCAAGATGACCCTTGCTGTTAAATGGGACTTAAATCCCTGACTTTGTAACTTGAAGGTAACAGTGTCTTTTGTTGTTATTATTATACATTGTTCAAATAGATTGATTGTATCCACCGGAGGCATCAGGTGGATACTTTGGTTTAGCGTTTGTTACGCCGCCGCGCGTGAGAGATTTCCGGCGTTAACGCTCTAAGAGGGAAACTACACCAGCTAGGTTCATCAAATTTGCAGGATATCTTCATTGGGGGGTAAGCTTCTCTGGGACTGAAATTAGCTTCATTCTGAAAAACAAGATGGCTGCCGCGGGCATTTCTTACTCTTTCTTATAGATAGAAGGTTGAATCTCTTCATAGGTGATATGTATAACAGATATACATATCCTCCAAAACCTTGCAGACATTTGATCTCGAAGCTCTTAATTCAAGGTCATCCCTGGAGTGCCAAAGTAACCCATATAGCGGACTTTAAAAGTGCCTGTATCTCCCTTATTATTGTTCCTAGAGGTTTGTAATGTGAAACCAACCTATAGGAAATCATGTCCTGCAAATCTTTTGGTGTGGTCAGATTTGACCTTGGGCCCCTCCTTCAAGGTCAAACAAGGATAGCCAAACTTAAAAGTGCTTATAACTTGCTTATTATTGGTCCTAGAGGTTTCGGATGGTAAACCAACCTATAGGAAATCATGGCCTGGGAATCTTGTGGTGTGGTCGGATTTGACCTTGGGCCCCTCCTTCAAGGTCAATTGAGGATAGACAAACTTAAAAGTGCTTATAACTCGCTTATTATTGGTCCTAGAGGTTTGGGATGGTAAACCAACTTATAGGAAATCATGGGCTAGGAATCTTTTGGTGTGGTCGGATTTGACCTTGGGCCCTTCCTTCAAGGTCTAACGAGGATAGCCAAACTCAAAAGTGCTTATAACTTGCTTGTTATTGGCCCTATAGGTTTGGGATGGCAAACTAACCTATAGGAAGTCATGGGCTGCGAATCTTTTGGTGTGGTCAGATTTGACCTTGGGCCCCTCCTTCAAGGTCAAACGAGGATTGGCAAACTTAAAAGTGCTTATAACTCGCTTGTTATTGGTCCTAGAGGTTTGGGATGGAAAACAGACATATAGGAAATCATGGGCTGGGAATCTTATGGTGTGGTCGGATTTGACCTTGGGCCCTTCCTTCAAGGTCAAACGAGGATAGCCAAACTTAAAAGTGCTTATAACTCGCTTATTATTGGTCCTATAGGTTTGGGATGGTAAACCAACCTATAGGAAGTCATGGGCCGGGAATCTTTTGGTGTGGTCGGATTAGACCTTGGGCCCCTCCTTCAAGGTCAAACGAGGATAGGCAAACTTAAAAGTGCTTATAACTCACTTGTTATTGGTCCTAGAGGTTTGGGATGGAAAACCGACATATAGGAAATCATGGGCTGGGAATCTTATGGTGTGGTCGGATTTGACCTTGGGCCCTTCCTTCAAGGTCAAACGAGGATAGCCAAACTGAAAAGTGCTTATAACTCGCTTATTATTGGTCCTAAAGGTTTGGAATGGTAAACCAACCTATAGGAAGTCATGGGCCGGGAATCTTTTGGTGTGGTCGGATTTGACCTTGGGCCCCTCCTTCAAGGTCAACGAGGATAGGCAAACTTAAAGGTGCTTATAACTCGCTTATTAGTGGTCCTGGAGGTTTGGGATGGAAAACCGACATTTAGGAAATCATCAGCTGGGAATCTTTTGGTGTGGTCATATTTGACCTTGGGCCCCTACTTCAAGGTTAAATGAGGATAGCCAAACTGAAAAGTGCTTATAACTCGCTTATAATGGATCCTAGAGGTTTGGGATGGTAAACCAACCTATAGGAAATCATGGCCTGGGAATCTTGTGGTGTGGTCGGATTTGACCTACGGCCCCTTCTTCAAGGTCAAACGAGGATAGCCAAACTTAAAAGTGCTTATAACTCGCTTATTATTGGTCCTAGAGGTTTGGGATGGTAAACCAACCTATGGGAAATCATGGACTGGGAATCTTCTGGTGTGGTCGGATTTTGACCCCTTGAAGGTCAAACGAGGATAGCCAAACTTAAAAGTGCTTATAACTCACTTATTATTGGTCCTAGAAGTTTGGGATGGTAAACCAACATATAGGAAATCATGGGCTGGGAATCTTTTGGTGTGGTCAGATTTGACCTTGGACCCCTCCTTCAAGGGCAAACGAGGATAGCCAAACGTAAAAGTGCTTATAACTCACTTATTATTGGTCATAGAGGTTTGGGATGGTAAACCAACTTAGAGGAAATCATGGGCTAAGAATCTTCTGGTGTGGTCAGATATGACCTTGGATCCCTCCTTCAAGGTCAAATGAGGATAACCAAACTTAAAAGTGCTTATAACTCATTTAGTATTGGTCCTAGATGTTTGGGATGGTAAACCAACCTATGGGAAATCATGGGCTGGGAATCGTTTTGTGTGGTCACATTTTACCTTGGACGTGTCCTTCAAGGTCAAACGAGGATAGCCAAACTTAAAAGTGCTTATAACTCGCTTATTACTGGTCCTAGAGGTTTTGGATGATAAACCAAGTTATAGGAAATCATGGGCTAAGATTATAAATCGCTTTTTCTTGGTTCTAGAGGTTTGTAATGTGAAACCACCCTATAGGAAATCATGCGCTAGGAATCTTTTGATGTGACCAGATTTGACCTTTGGCCCCACTTTCAAGGTCAAATGTGGATAGCAAAATTAAAAGTGCTGTTATTTGTGTTCCTAGAGGTTTGCAATGTCACACTTATCTGTTGGAAATCATAGGCTCAGAATCTTTTGATGTGGTCAGATTTCACCTTGGGCTCCTCCTTCAAGGTTAAGTGATGCTTGATTGGCTTTGGTGAGTTTTCTTTCTGGTGGATACAATTTGCATCGGTTCTCCAATGCGTTAGGTCTAGTTACATTTGTATCTTTCATTAAGCAAACATTTTGTTTACTTAGTGTCAGTACAAGTTGCTCCCATAAACACTTAGGCCCCTCCCCACAGGGCTATATTGTGTCAACCATAATACTCTGTATGTCACGCTTCAACCATGTCGCGTCCGGGGATACACTGCGTCAAGGTACAATATCTAATTAAATAAGCTTCTGGAGTTGTTCCTTATAGTTTGCCTTGGGCAGAGATTACACTCTTTGACAGTCTAGAATAGAACCGAAAATATGGTTTACACAATGCATACACAGTCAAAACCTCTTAAAATGGAATAGAGAGTTTGTATGTACAGCTTACTCATTTCTCTTGAATTCTCTGTTAAGTAGAAGAATATTTCCTTGCCCTTCAAATTTGATTTAAAGGGGTTCAACTTATTTACACAAAAGAATGAATCAGTTTGCATCAGAAACTGTTTCTTACTGTTATGGCCGTTTTTCCTTGGTCATAACACACTTTAGGGGTTAGGATCTTATTCTCATATAAGGACTGGTAATCTCATCAGTTATGTATCCAAATTGTTATTATAATAAACAAACAAACCAATGATATCCAATCAGTTTATTTTTTATAGCAAAGGTTATCATGTGACAATTTTACCACAGATAATTTCAATATTTTCACCATTTTTAGGAAAACTTAACACATAACCAACAAACAAAATATAACATGTGTTACCTTTTAACTTTATACATCATTTTAATCCACTTCACTCTAGATTTAATAAAGTCTTTCCAAATGAAATTGTTAAACATTTCACAAGTCCAAACTTCACAAATAATTTCTAAGTCCCAATGAATGAATACTTTTCAAAGTCCAAAACAAACAAATATTTCCTAAGTGTTTTTCTTCAATGTATTTAAGTTGACCAAGACACTAAAGCATAAAGTTCTAGGAAGTCATAAAAGCATCAAGTTCTGGGAAGGTATGGGTTTTTATAAGAAAATGTATATGGGGGCACTTTTAGTCATAACAGGAGCTCACCTCAAGCATGTGTAGTTAAGGTCAGGGCACTGCCAGTTATGGAAAATCAATCTGCGAGTGCTACCACAGCACTTGCAACTAACAGGAGCCCCCCTCAACGTAATGTATCATTGAGGTCAGAGCACTGTCCATTATAGAGAATCAATGTACAAATGCTACCACAGCACTGGCCATCAGGTGTCCGTGCTCTGGCACTTGCACAAACCTGTAGCCCTTAAAAAAGTCAAGTCATTAGAGCACTAGTATAAACAATATTGGCATACAGCAATGGACTAATTACTGCAACAATTTCTCTGGGTTTCCTGATGGACACATCCACCAACAACATGTCCATTTACTGCTAGCAGAGTAAAGAGCAGTATTGGAATTAATGGATTTCTTGTAATGAACAAGCATTATTTTGCTTAGTACAGGAGTTATCACACACAGGTATATTTTATTTTCTATTAGGAATTTATTTATTAACTTAAAAAAAAACTATTAACTTATTTATTTTTATCATGGTCAGTAAGAGAAATAGTTTTCAATCAAGTTTTTGGAAATTTTGATATGCTTGTACAATTTGTGAAATTTGTGTCATAACATTACCAATTGTATCTCTTCCCACAGGAGTTGGCAACATAACAGACACATCCGAGTTTAACTTCTACTGTGACCCGGAATCTGCCAACATTGTACTGACTGAACTGGGCTGTGACATCACCATGGCATGCTGGGAACTCTGCCTCAAATATGCCTTTGACTGGGTAATTACAGCTTTGATATATATAGCTCCAGTCTTTATAACATCTCCTGTGAGATTCACTGCAAAAGCAATGGTCATCCGCTCCACAACTGCACAATATTATAACTATTGTTTGGGCCTTGTTTTAACTGCTATAAAAATGTGATAAGATCAGATCATGCTCAATCTTGTCACAAGTAACTGTTAATTACCTGCGGCTGCCTCCTCTGGATTGGGTCACTGGGTTATGCTTTTGTAAGTCTTTGTCTGAAGAAGGCCATAGGTGGGATCATATCATCTTAGCTTTCTTTTGGATAAAAATTATCTTCTGTTTTTCTATTCTTTTACTGAAATGGTTTCGTTTACTGTGGGAACACTTAACTAATGAAAGTTTTAGTTGGTTAAAGTATATAAAATAATTAACATGTATATATGATTATGTATAAAGTCCAAATAAAATTTTAACTGCAATCAAGTTTCAGTTAGTGAAAACTATATAAACTTGTCTGAAATTTGACATCCACATTTTGATTCTCATCCATAAGGCAATATTCGAGGAATAGATTTTACATACATCCTTTTCATGTGTTCTTAAACCAACCGACTGGCAATAGGCTTCCTCAACAACCATAAAATCTCCACAATGAAATTTTGATGTGTTTTAACAATGGACATAGTTGATTAAAATCATTAAAATATGTCTGAATTCAAAACGCAATGTGTTTTTTTGTAAATCTCTGCTGTGAGTGTTGTTGTGGTGTCTGTACATTTTATTTCAGCATGTTTTTCTTTTGATGCTTCATTTTATAGCTTACTGAATATGAATATTTTGACAGTATGAAATATTTACCATTCAGAAAATTCTATTTTCTTGGAATTATGGGAAATCCCTTTCAAATTTGTTACTATTTCAAACTATTTATATTTAATTTAGCTAATGCAGATGTTTGTGGAATTAAGCATCCTTTGTGGGACGCTTTTTTGTATATGGGAAATAATCAGGCTCCGCCAGCTCCGTGTTTCGTTTTCCTTATAACTCTGTGACCGTTGGGTGGATTCTTTTCAAATTTGGCAGGTGTATGCAGTAGCCCTGGGGAATTTTTTTGAATATGCTGCAGTGACATTTTGACAATCAGAGAGGTCACATGACCAAAAATGTCTTTTTTCGATGGGTAAGCTTGTCCGGATGATAACTTAAAAGCCTTAGGGATTTTATCAATTTCCTGAAAGTTGGCAAATACATTCATTCTATTAAAATCTGAAAATCATTAGATTTTTGCATTGATTGGTTAAGAAATGGCAGAGTAATTAATGATTAATTAATCATTACGAATTTTCCAAATAAGGAAAACACAAAAATGCTTATATCTCAAAAAACGTCCGAGATAGATCGATTTTGACGAAATTTTTAACCCACAGGGTATCTCTGCAGAGTAGCCATCCCAATTTTCAAAAAAATTTTGTCTTGCCAAATTTGGCGGCCATTTCGAATTTTCGATTTTTTCGCAAAGATTGCAAAACACAGAAATGCTTATATCTCGAAAACCGTGCTAGATAGAGCAATTTTGACAAAATTTTTAAAGCACAGGGTATCTCTACATAGTAGCCATCCCAATTTTCAAAAATTTTTGTCTCGCCATTTTGAATTTTCAAATTTTTTGCAAAAAATGCACAACACAAAATTGCTTATATCTCGCAAACTGTGCTAGATAGAGTGATTTCGACACAATTTTTGACCCACAGGGTATCTCTGCAGAGTAGTCATCCCAATTTTCAAAAAATTTTTGTCTCGCCCAAAATGGCGGCCATTTTGAATATTCAAATTTCTAACAAAAATTACAAAACACAAAAATGCTTATATCTCGAAAACCGTGCTAGATAGAGCGATTTCGACGAAATTTTTGCCCTGGAGGGTAAGTCTAAAGAGTAGCCATCCCAATTTTAAAAAATTTTTGTCTCGCCAAAAATGGCGACCTTTTGAATTTTCGAATTTTTCACAAAAATTGCAAAACACAAAAATGAGGAAATTTTTGTCCTGCAGGGTATCTCTGCAGAGTAGCCATCCCAATTTTCAAACAATTTTTGTCTCGCCAAAAATGGTGGCCATTTTGAATTTTCAAATTTTTCACAAAAATTGCAAAACACAAAAATGCTTATATCTACGCAGACTTTGGTTGCCACAACAGTATAAGGCTGGACTTTAGCAGAGCATTTTCTAAATACTTTAGCACTCACTGTTATATCCTTTTCGGGACGCTTTGTTTTTGCTGTGCAAAAACATTATCTTTTTTTGCAAGCGATCCTCTAGTTTTTGCTTATTTTTCCTTAAAGGATTAAACACTTTATATGTACAGTATCTTTAAAATATAAAACAAGATTTTTAATTTGAAAATTATGCAACACTTTAGAAGAATTTTCTACTTTCTAGTGCCTCAAGATCTGTGTTATTACTTGCAATGTTTATATTTGCAATGCATGCACATGTGACATTTTTGGTATTTCTTTGAAAACACTGTACATCGAAAGCAGTTAACTCGTTACTCAGCAGCTAATGTAATCAGCTAGTCAGTGACCAAATTCAGCAAATCGTTTCAGCCTTACCATCCGCAGGTGCTGAACTTTTGTTAATTAGTAGTGATCTGTTTTCTTAATTACATCCATATTGCTTTATAGTTTTATGCCCATTGGCTGTTCTTTTTTATGGCTGTTCTATTTGCACTTCTGGCAGAAAGGCTGGTACAAACCAAACTGATCTGATACGATCCAATATCATATGCTCAGATACCACCCATCTTTAATATTAAAGAAAATTATGAAAAAACAATTGTAAATCAGTCCAGAAACAAGGCAATTCATTTTAACTGGATATCTATGACATTTACTGATGACCCTAACAATTCAATTAAAGTTTGTGAATTACAAAAAACCATTATATCGGCTTGTGTAATACCTTTTCAGACTTTCAGTGCTTGTAGATAAGGTATCTAATACCGGTGTTGATATTATATTTGGATTGTATTAGATTGTCTTGGTTCAGTGTTGGTGTGTAGAGGCCTTTAGAAAAGTGGAATTTGCCAAATAAAGCAAAGAGAAATATCAGTTAAATTTTACAATTTAGAGTAGATTTATTGTGTTTGAATAATCCCTTAATCGCATGTTTCATTAGAATATTCTGCAATTTCCAAGTAGAATAAGGTAAAATTCACTTTTCTTACTGTTACAACATCACACCTTAACTAAAAATTAAGTCTCTATTGTACTTGTTATTGGTTTTTTCTTGACTTGGTTATCATATTTTTAAAACTACTGACAATAAAAATATTGATGGGCCTCAGTGTTATTTAAAGCTTTGGTTGCATATACTGTATCCACTCTCTGAAGCGGCCATGGGCAATGTGACCAAATATTTGCAAAAGTTAGGGATGGGCGTTTATGACAGTGAAAACGAGCCGGGCGTTCTGAAAACAAATAACCCAAATCTGGAGGAACCGTGTTGTAGCCCACACCAACTGGAAGTAGAATGGGGTTGAAAAACGAACCCCTCCAAAATAAAATATAGCAGTAACCCCTGACCAAACCATGGTACACTCAGAATTTTACTATGGTTGGAGGTTATATACCCCGAAGATGATTCTAACATGACAAGTATTTCAATTTTATAAATATCATTTAATATTTACATTTTTATGACAAAATTGTTGAGACAGACATAGAGCGATAATAGAAACCACAGGTTATGCTGATGTTTACCAATGAAATATTTCTTCAATTAGCCAATCAGAACCATAGACACAGCCATGTCATATTAGAATGTGAAATGACTACTAAAATAAGGTAAATTTTGTTGAAAATGGATATAAAATAATAAATAACTGATTATTGGGTTTAATGGAGACAGTTTTCATCGAAACGACATATTAATTTATTAGCAATAACGTAAGATCATGGAGGGTGCTTATGAAAGCATGGGCGCTACAGAGCACGGCACCAGTATATGCGATAATCTTTGAATCTGGTGGATATATTGGATTAAGCTTTTTTACCACTTGTATCTAGGATTTCTCCTGTTACCACTCTTTGGTAACAAAATGACCAATGCTCCTGTGATTTACAAGATATAGTCTTTATTACATAAACTTGCCTGGGAATAATTGCAGATTATCTTCAAATTTAACACATGTATGCAGTAGCCCTGGAAAAATTTCTGAATATGGTGTCATGACATTTCAACCAATCTGAGAAGTCACATGACAAAGACATGTTTTTCAAAGGGGTGTGGTTGTCCAGATGACAATTTAAAAAGCACCTCATGTATTCATATGAAATTTGGCAAGTAAGTTTGTTATATAGATTTCTGGAAATCATTAACTTTTGGAAGTGATCTGATACAAAATGGTGGCCTTATTCACGATTAAATAAACAGCGATTTTTCTTAACAATGAGATTGAAAATCTTTTCAGAAACGATGCGAGATAGAACGATTTCGACAGAATGTTTGACCCCACAGAGTCACCTATCAATTTTTTCCAAAGTAGTTTTCCCACCATTTTTGGCAGCCATCTTTAATTTCTGCACAAAACACAAAAAAATATTTATCTCAGAAACAGTACGAGATAGAGCCATTTCAGCGAAATTTTTTACACCCCAGGATATCCGCAGTGTGATCTGGCAATTTTTTTCCAAAAATTCTTTTCCAGCCATTTTTTGGCAACCATCTTGAATATATGGGTAAAACGCAAATACACATTTATCTCAGAAACTGTGTGAGATAGAGCATTTTCGTCGAAAATTTTGCACCCCCAGGGTACCTGCAGTCATCTGACGATTTTTGACCCCCAGGGTATCTGCAGAGTCATCTGGTGACTTTTCCCATAAATCGCTTTCCCGCCATTTTTGCCAGCCATCTTAAATTTCTGCACAAAACACAAAAAAAGCATTTATCTCAGAAACAGTACAAGATAGAGCCATTTCAGCGAAAAATTTTGACACCCCAGGATATCCGCAGAGTAATGGGGCAATTTTTTCCCAAGAATATTTTCCAGCTTTTTTTGGCGACCATCTTGAATTTCTGGGTAAAAGGCAAGTACGCATTTATCTCAGAAACGGTGCGCGATAGAGCAATTTTGGCAAATTTTACACCCCCAGGGTATCTGCAGAGTCATCTGGCGATTTTTCCAAAAAATCATTTTCCCACCATTTTTTGCGGCCATCTTGAATTTCAAAAACGCAAAAAATGCATATATCTCTGAAACCTTGCATTTTTGCATAAATAGAAAAACATATTAAACAGAGGAACATAGTCGTTTCGACACAATCATTAATGCTCATTGGAACGCTTTTGTTTTTGCTTTCCAAAAACAGTTTCTTTTAATCTTGCGAAGCAATATTCTAATTTCTTTTGGCATTGACAAACTGTCTGGAAAACAGCTTTTCAAGGATGAATGTCATGGGTGATATGTTGAATGGCTATATATGTGTCATATTTGATATTGAAAATAATTCTGATATAATTTAGAGGCTGCTTTTAAGCAGAGATTAAGGGCTATAAAAGTTGATTAGAATTGAGTCTTTGTGTGTAGACATCTGACCTTGAGGCTCTTCCTTCAACAGAATGACATAGAACCCTATGCAGCCAATTTTGATCTAACTTGAAAGTGTCTATATTCACTTACCTATTGATTGAAGAAGTGTGGGATATAAAACCAACCTGCAAAACATCTTTGGCTTTGAGTCTCTGTTTCTGTAAGTATCTCTTGTAAGGACTAGTCCTCAAGAACCTCTGAAAAAATTTAGGCTTTTCTTTCAGCAACTTTTCTTTCAGATTTTCAGCAACCATCATAAATTTTGGAGGAAATGGAAGATGTTGTTTATCTCTAAAACTGTAAAAGATAGAGTGATTTCGGGCAAATTTTGGAGCTACATGGTACTAAGTACTACATATGTAGCACTTTTGAAAAATTTAGACTTTTTCAATTTTGGCTGCCATCTTGAATTTTGGAGGAAATTGAAAAGGTCATTTACTTCGAAACTGTAAGAGATAGAGCTATTTTGGGAAAATTGTGGGCCTCCTTCAGTACTAAGGACTACTCCTGTGGGACATCTGAAGAATTTATACTTTTCTGATTTTCGGTGACCATCTTGGATTTTGGCGGAATTAAGAAATGTTGTTTATCTGAAAAACTGTAAGAGAGCGATTTCAGGCTAATGTAGTGCCTATTGGATAATAAGGACTACTCCTTTAATGTCTATGAATAATTCAGCGTCCCTTGAAAACTGACTTAATATTGGCCCCAGAGGTTTGCAATATCAAACCAAACTATAGGAAATCTTTTGTTGGGAATCTTCTGGTGTATTCAGATTTGACGTTGGGCCCCTCCTTCAAGGTCAACGAGGATAGACAAACTTAAAATGTTTATAATTCCCTTATTATTGGTCCTAGAGTTTGGGGATGTGAAACTAGCCCATAGGTAATCATGGGCTGGGAGTCTTCCGATGTGGTCAGATTTGACCTTGGGCCCCTTCTTCAAGGTCAAACGACAATAGCCAAACTTAAAAGTGCTTCTAATTTGCTTATTACTGGTCCCAGAGTTTTGGGACGTGAAATGGACCTATAGGAATCATGGGCTTGGAGTCTTTTGATGTCTTCAGGTTTGACCTTGGGGCCCATTTTTCAAGGTCGCACAAGGATAGCCCAACTTGAAAGTGCTTATAACTAGCTTATTATTGGTCCTAGAGTGTTGGGATGTGAAACTGACCTATAGGAAATCATGGCCTGGGAATCTTCTGATGTGGTCAGATTTGACCTTGGACCCCTCTTTCAAGGTCAAATGCGGAAAGCCAAACTTAATAGGGCTTATAACTCACTTATTATTGGTGCCAGAGGTTTGCAATCATATTATTATGTCAAAACAACCTATAGGTACTCATGGGCTGGGAGTCTACTGATGTGGTCAGGTTTGACCTTGGGCCCCTCCTTAATTACTGCTTCACAGTGGTCCTTTAGCATTTCATAGAAAATTGCAAGCTGTAGGGATGCTCTGTTTTGTGTACAAAAACCATTTTTCTAGTTTGGAATTTTTTATTTTGAAAAACGCTGTTTATTTTCAAAACCATTTTAGTTTTTCTTTTTGGGTGCATACATCTTGTGTCTGGCCGCAAATGCGTCCCTGGTCAAGTTGTATTTGTTTGGGAATATAACTCAAAGTCAAGAAAAATCAACAACATAGTAAAAGTTATTTGATTTTGTTTGTATTCTCCGAAGTATGTATTTTGGCTTATCATTGTGATGTCTTGGATTGAAAATTGTACTTAAGTCCTGGATATATTACCTTTCAGGATTGGTATAGTCAACAATTCCTCAATGCTTCCACAGATAAGGCTCGCTTTATCAAGCACATCGAAGCAAATACCATTAATAATTTTTACAAGGCAGCCACTAAAACTAAGTACATCACTGCTGATCAGATGATTGTTGCACTTGCTCTTAATCATGGCTTATTCATAGACTTTGAAAAAGCCTTTGCTTCTGTTGACTGCTCATTAACATCAACCAGGGGGAAAGTGACAGTTGACTGGTCTGAAAGTTCCGGGAACATTAAGATTGCAAAAGCTGTTGATCTTGTTGCATACAGTCGAATGATGATCCATAGCTTGCATGGGTGTGAGTAGTAGTTTCATTTATATAATGAGTTAAAACAATTGATTGCTACATATATTGAATTTGTAACGCTTGTGTGACTTTCAGCTATTATCAATAAATTTGCAGTATGTTTGCTATGTTGATTTTTTTCGCTGACATAAACTAAAACATATATTATTTAAGTTTAAAAGATTGATTTTGTTTCAAATACTTCATAGTTTTTTCACTCGCTATGTTTTATCTTTTGTTTTCTTCAATATTGATTAACTTAAAGACTAAACCTATTTATAATATTTCCTACTTGTTTTTCATGTGTACTTTTATAAATAGGAGCTCTGTTTAACTTATAAAACCTAAAATAGTTCAATTCACATCAACCCGGTTAATATTTTTGAGTTTTTCAAACATTTGAAAGGAAATGTTTTGTGAAGGATAAAAAAATTATGGATACAAAATCCGTAAAATATAGAATGTTTTCAAAACATTTTATGTGTTCCGTTTATTAAAATGTTTTATGACAAACAGTGAAAAAATTACTTACTTAATTATATATTAACCTTAATTGGGGTCAGAGGTCAAATTCAATATCTTTTTAGGTTATTTTTATGTCTAAAATTGTAAGATAGTGGTTAATGAATTGTGCCCCCATTCAGTTCTTACCTTTAGGGATTGCATGCGGGGGAATTTTTGACAAAGTGTTTGTGATAGAACGTTTTCAAAACATTTCATTGAAACATTTCGAAAATGCTTTTAAAATGATTGATATGAATATCAGTCGCTATTAAAACATTTGTAAAACATTTTCAGAACAAACATTTACAAAACATTATCAACAAATTTTGTTTAAATGTTTTATGTATACTGTTTTTTCATGTTGAATGTTTGAAAAACATTACCAGCCTTCCTTTCTTCAGCTATTTGACAAAAAAAATTAAAATTGTTTCCAGTCAAACATAGTTTCTTGAGTTTAATAAATGTTTTCAGCAAGAAAAATGTTTGTATAATATTTATAAAACGTTTTTTAAACATTACAGTGTAAACTTTTTCTTGGAAATGTTTATTGAAGCAAAAGATAGGGCTTAAGTTGGTTTTAAACATTTTGTAAGTATTTAAACTATTTTTAAATGTTTTAATGTTTACTGGGAATTAACATATCAATGATGCATGTGTTATGACACTAACAAAAGTCAAAATTTGAAAAGGGCTTTAAAAAACATCTTCCCAGATTGTATTCAGGATTTTTATTTCTACCAATAGAATTTAAAGTGTTGTTGAGGTAAACTTATCTACAGTTGTGATTTATTGGTGGTAGGTCAGGTGTGTAGATTAAGTGAGATGTTCTTGCAACAGATGTGCTGTGAATACTGTAACAAAAAAATTTTCAGTGACCAAGGGTCAGAAATTGAAGCAAGTGGTAAATTTTACAGTCTAGTAGTCTGAAATTTAGGTATCATACTGATTTTAAGATTTTTAAATATACATAAATACTATCACTTATGTTTTTACAGTAGTTGTACACCATTAAGATTATGCATTACTTTGCAATTTTAATTTTGTCATCTATGTTTATTAGCAGTTACACACACAGGAAGTAAGTCTGCAAAACACAAGAAAGAGAGAAATTTAAATGAAAATTTAAATTTAGTGCTTTAATTTATTGTTATGAAGTACCCTTTTATAAAAATGCATTGCTCTGGGGTGTTTATAGTATTAATTATGGTGTGTTATATCTTTCATGTGAGCTACAATTTTCTGCAAATTGATCTGTATGAAAAATTAGGGTATCAGTAGTTTGGGTACCTAAGTACAAACTGATATCTATTTCCTTTTGATATCCATGGTATCCCATGGATGTCCAATCTGATGATGACCTGTTCATGGCTCTTCATTAACCTGTTTGGACTATTTGGACACCCAGTCCCCTAAATGAAATATATCAATGAATATTGTCCTACACAACAGTGTGCATGTGTAACCAGGGAATTTGTAAATTGCTGGACAATTTCTAGGGAATTTACAAATATCCTGGTTTATTTAGAGATTTCACAAATGATTACATAATGATTACTCACTGATTACTCATATTTGATGTAGCATATATAAACAATGACGATGATCAAAATAATAACACTTACAATATTTTTATCTCCCGCCTGCGGCCGAAGGCCGTTGTTGGGAGATTATAAAACGCCTTGCGTGCATCTGTCCTTTCGTTCATCACGTTTTTGCATAAACCTTAATATCTCATTCATTTATAAAGATATCTTCACCAAATTTGCAGGGAATGTTTATGGCTATGAAAACCTGCCTCTGCTAAATTTTAGCCTGATTTTGAAAAACAAAATGGCCGCCATAGCTAATTGTTTGAAAATCATAAAGGTGCTCTAATTCTTGAAATATTCCAGCTAGCTTCATCAAATTTGCACAAAAGCTATATGGCTAGAAAAGCTAGCTTGATAGTAATTTGGGCCTAGTTCAAAAAACAAAATAGCCGCAATATCACATGTTTAATGTCAAACGGGGTTATCCTATTAAAAAGGCCTAATACCTCCCCAAATATTGCTGCTAGAGGTTCAGAATGTGAAAACAACTTGTAGGAAGTCATGGCCTGGGAATTTTTTCCAGGTGTTGAATTTGACCTTTGACCCCTGCTTCAAGATTAAATGAGGTCGTCACACTAAAATGTCCTTATTTCTCCCTTATTATTGGTGCTATGGCTTCAGATTGTAAAGACAGACCATGAAAAGCAAAGGCCGTGGTCGAGAGATTGTAAACGCCTTCCATACGTGTGTCTGTGCGTGCATCTGTACATGCATCCGTTCGTCAGGTTTTAACAAAAACCTTAACATCTCATTCATTTATAAAGATATCTTTGTCAATTTTGCAGGGAATGTTTATAGCTAAGAAAACCTGTCTGCAAAATTTTGGCCTCATTTTGAAAAACAAAATGGCCACCATAGCCAAGTTTTTAAACATCATAAAGTTGTTCTAAATCTCGAAATATTCCAGCTAGCTTTATCAAATTTGCACAAAAGACATATGGCTAGAAAAGCTAGTCTGATAGTAATTTTGACCTAGTTCTAAAAAGAAAATGGCTGCCATATCACATGTTTAATGTCAAATGGGGATATTCTATTAAAAAGGTCTTATATCTCCCCTAATATTGCTCTTAGAAGTTCAGAATGTGAAAACAACTTGTAGGAAGTCATGGCCTGGAAATCTTTTCCAGGTGTTGAATTTGACCTTTGACCCCTGCTTCAAGGTTAAATGGGGTCTCAGACTAAAATGTCCTTATTTTACCCTTATTATTGGTGCTATGGCTTCAGAATATAAAGACAGACCATCAAAAGTCCTGGCCTTCAAATCTTTTGCCTGAGAAAAATTTTAGCCTTATTTTGAAAAACAAAATGGCCGCCATAGCCAATTATTTAAAAATCATTAAGATGCTCTAAAACTTGAAATATTGCAGCTAGGTTCATCAAATATGTGCAAAATATATATGGCTAGGAAAGTTAGCCTGATAGTAATTAAGCGTCCCTTGAAAAGGGGACGCTTATTGGTTTCACCCCCGGTTTTCAGTCAGCCGCCACCGCCGCCGCCGCCGCAGCCGCCACCACATTATCGTCTCCCTTGAATATCTCCCTTGTTATTAGGCCTATCCAAATGATATGTGGCAGTGTTCTTCTATAGGCATGGGGAATTTTTTTGACAGGCATAAATTTGACCTTCGACCTTTATCAAGGTCACATTATCAAAAATTCAAAAAAAAATTTACTTCCTTTTCACTAGATTTCCTCAGAAAGTACTGGGTGTGGGTCAACCAAATTTGGTATGCACATTCCTGAGGGAAGAATCTAGGCGCCAGTCGATATTGGGATCAGTCGGGCCATAATTGACCGATTGGCGGTCGATTGATTATAAGTTCATAAAAATTTTGCTAAGATTAAGCCTTGAACTCGCTTATTATTGGTCGTAGAGGTTTGGGATGGTATACCAACATATAGGAAATCATGTGCTGGGAATCTTCTGGTGTGGTCAGATTTGACCTTGGGCCCCTCGTTCAAGGTCAAGCGAGGATAGGCAAAGTTTAAAGTGCTTATAACTCGCTTATTATTGGTCCTAGAGGTTTGGGATGGTATACCAACATATAGGAAACCATGGGCTGGGAATCTTTTGGTGTGGTCAGATTTGACCTTGGACGTCTCCTTCAAGGTCAAACGAGGATAGGCAAACTGAAAAGTGCTTATAACTCGCTTGTTATTAGTCCTAGAGGTTTGGGATGGTATACCAACATATAGGAAATCATGTTCTGGAAATCTTCTGGTGTGGTCGCATTTGACCTTGGGCCCCCCCTTCAAGGTCAAATGAGCATAGCCAAACTTAAAAGTGCTTATAACTCGCTTATTATTGGTCCTAGAGGTTTGGGATGGTATACCAACATATAGGAAATCATGGGCTGGGAATCTTCTGGTGTGGTAGGATTTGACCTTGGGCCTCTCCTTCAAGGTCAAACGAGGATAGCCAAACATAAAAATGCTTATAACTCCCTTATTATTGGTGCTATGGCTTCAGATTGTAAAGACAGACCATGAAAAGCAAAGGCCGTGGTCGAGAGATTGTAAACGCCTTCCATACGTGTGTCTGTGCGTGCATCTGTACATGCATCCGTTCGTCAGGTTTTAACAAAAACCTTAACATCTCATTCATTTATAAAGATATCTTTGTCAATTTTGCAGGGAATGTTTATAGCTAAGAAAACCTGTCTGCAAAATTTTGGCCTCATTTTGAAAAACAAAATGGCCACCATAGCCAAGTTTTTAAACATCATAAAGTTGTTCTAAATCTCGAAATATTCCAGCTAGCTTTATCAAATTTGCACAAAAGACATATGGCTAGAAAAGCTAGTCTGATAGTAATTTTGACCTAGTTCTAAAAAGAAAATGGCTGCCATATCACATGTTTAATGTCAAATGGGGATATTCTATTAAAAAGGTCTTATATCTCCCCTAATATTGCTCTTAGAAGTTCAGAATGTGAAAACAACTTGTAGGAAGTCATGGCCTGGAAATCTTTTCCAGGTGTTGAATTTGACCTTTGACCCCTGCTTCAAGGTTAAATGGGGTCTCAGACTAAAATGTCCTTATTTTACCCTTATTATTGGTGCTATGGCTTCAGAATATAAAGACAGACCATCAAAAGTCCTGGCCTTCAAATCTTTTGCCTGAGAAAAATTTTAGCCTTATTTTGAAAAACAAAATGGCCGCCATAGCCAATTATTTAAAAATCATTAAGATGCTCTAAAACTTGAAATATTGCAGCTAGGTTCATCAAATATGTGCAAAATATATATGGCTAGGAAAGTTAGCCTGATAGTAATTAAGCGTCCCTTGAAAAGGGGACGCTTATTGGTTTCACCCCCGGTTTTCAGTCAGCCGCCACCGCCGCCGCAGCCGCCGCCGCAGCCGCCGCCACATTATCGTCTCCCTTGAATATCTCCCTTGTTATTAGGCCTATCCAAATGATATGTGGCAGTGTTCTTCTATAGGCGTGGGGAAATTTTTTGACAGGCATAAATTTGACCTTCGACCTTTATCAAGGTCACATTATCAAAAATTCAAAAAAAAATTTACTTCCTTTTCACTAGATTTCCTCAGAAAGTACTGGGTGTGGGTCAACCAAATTTGGTATGCACATTCCTGAGGGAAGAATCTAGGCGCCAGTCGATATTGGGATCAGTCGGGCCATAATTGACCGATTGGCGGTCGATTGATTATAAGTTCATAAAAATTTTGCTAAGATTAAGCCTTGAACTCGCTTATTATTGGTCGTAGAGGTTTGGGATGGTATACCAACATATAGGAAATCATGTGCTGGGAATCTTCTGGTGTGGTCAGATTTGACCTTGGGCCCCTCGTTCAAGGTCAAGCGAGGATAGGCAAAGTTTAAAGTGCTTATAACTCGCTTATTATTGGTCCTAGAGGTTTGGGATGGTATACCAACATATAGGAAACCATGGGCTGGGAATCTTTTGGTGTGGTCAGATTTGACCTTGGACGTCTCCTTCAAGGTCAAACGAGGATAGGCAAACTGAAAAGTGCTTATAACTCGCTTGTTATTAGTCCTAGAGGTTTGGGATGGTATACCAACATATAGGAAATCATGTTCTGGAAATCTTCTGGTGTGGTCGCATTTGACCTTGGGCCCCCCCTTCAAGGTCAAATGAGCATAGCCAAACTTAAAAGTGCTTATAACTCGCTTATTATTGGTCCTAGAGGTTTGGGATGGTATACCAACATATAGGAAATCATGGGCTGGGAATCTTCTGGTGTGGTAGGATTTGACCTTGGGCCTCTCCTTCAAGGTCAAACGAGGATAGCCAAACATAAAAATGCTTATAACTCGCTTATTATTGGTCCTAGAGCTTTGGGATGGTATACCAACATATAGGAAATCATGTGCTGGGAATCTTCTGGTGTGGTTGGATTTGACCTTGGGCCTCTTGTTCAAGGTCAAATGAGCATAGCCAAACTTAAAAGTGCCTATAACTCGCTTATTATTGGTCCTAGAGGTTTGGGATGGTATACCAACATGTAGGAAATCATGGGCTGGGAAACTTCTGGTGTGGTTGCATTTGACCTTGGGCCCCTCCTTCAAGGTCAAACGAGCATAGGCAAAGTTTAAAGTGCTTATAACTCGCTTATTATTGGTCCTAGAGGTTTGGAATGGCATACCAACATATAGGAAATCATGTGCTGGGAATCTTCTGGTGTGGTAAGATTTGACCTTGGGCCCATCCTTCAAGGCATAGCCAAACTTAAAATTGCTTATAACTCGCTTATTATTGGTCGTAGAGGTTTGGGATGGTATACCGACATATAGGAAATCATGTGCTGGGAATCTTCTGGTGTGGTCGGATTTGACCTTGGGCCTCTCGTTCAAGGTCAAACGAGGATAGCCAAACTTAAAAGTGCTAATAACTGGCTTATTATTGGTCCTAGAGCTTTGGGATGGTATACCAACATATAGGAAATCATGGGCTGGGAATCTTTTGGTGTGGTCGGATTTGACCTTGGGCCTCTCCTTCAAGGTCAAACGAGCATAGCCAAACATAAAAATGCTTATAACTCGCTTATTATTGGTCCTAGAGCTTTGGGATGGTATACGAACATATAGGAAATCATGTGCTGGGAATCTTCTGGTCTGGTTGCATTTGACCTTGGGCCTCTTGTTCAAGGTCAAATGAGCATAGCCAAACTTAAAAGTGCCTATAACTTGCTTATTATTGGTCCTAGAGGTTTGGGATGGTATACCAACATGTAGGAAATCATGGGCTGGGAAACTTCTGGTGTGGTTGCATTTGACCTTGGGCCCCTCCTTCAAGGTCAAACGAGCATAGGCAAAGTTTAAAGTGCTTATAACTCGCTTATTATTGGTCCTAGAGGTTTGGAATGGCATACCAACATATAGGAAATCATGTGCTGGGAATCTTCTGGTGTGGTAAGATTTGACCTTGGGCCCATCCTTCAAGGCATAGCCAAACTTAAAATTGCTTATAACTCGCTTATTATTGGTCGTAGAGGTTTGGGATGGTATACCGACATATAGGAAATCATGTGCTGGGAATCTTCTGGTGTGGTCGGATTTGACCTTGGGCCTCTCGTTCAAGGTCAAACGAGGATAGCCAAACTTAAAAGTGCTAATAACTGGCTTATTATTGGTCCTAGAGCTTTGGGATGGTATACCAACATATAGGAAATCATGGGCTGGGAATCTTTTGGTGTGGTCGGATTTGACCTTGGGCCTCTCCTTCAAGGTCAAACGAGCATAGCCAAACATAAAAATGCTTATAACTCGCTTATTATTGGTCCTAGAGCTTTGGGATGGTATACGAACATATAGGAAATCATGTGCTGGGAATCTTCTGGTCTGGTTGCATTTGACCTTGGGCCCCCCTTCAAGGTCAAATGAGCATAGCCAAACTGAAAAGTGCTTATAACTCGCTTATTATTGGTCCTAGAGGTTTGGGATGGTATACCAACATATAGGAAATCATGTGCTGGGAATCTTCTGGTGTGGTTGGATTTGACCTTGGGCCTCTTGTTGAAGGTCAAATGAGCATAGCCAAACTTAAAAGTGCTTATAACTCGCTTATTATTGGTCTTAGAGGTTTGGGATAGTATACCAACATATAGGAAATCATGTGCTGGGAATCTTCTGGTGTGGTTGCATTTGACCTTGGGCCCCTCCTTCAAGGTCAAACGAGCATAGCCAAACTTAAAGGTGCTTATAACTCGCTTATTATTGGTCCTAGAGGTTTGGGATGGTATACCAACATATAAGAAATCATGTGCAGGGAATCTTCTGGTGTTGTCAGATTTGACCTTGGGCTCCTCCTTCAAGGTCAAACGAGGATAGGCAAAGTTTAAAGTGCTTATAACTCGCTTATTATTGGTCCTAGAGGTTTGGGATGGTATACCAACATATAGGAAACCATGGGCTGGGAATCTTTTGGTGTGGTCAGATTTGACCTTGGGCCTCTCCTTCAAGGTCAAACGAGGACAGGCAAAGTTTAAAGTGCTTATAACTCGCTTATTATTGGTCCTAGAGGTTTGGGATGGTATACCAACATATAGGAAACCATGGGCTGGGAATCTTTTGGTGTGGTCAGATTTGACCTTGGGCCTCTCTTTCAAGGTCAAATGAGCATAGCCAAACTTAAAAGTGCTTATAACTTGCTCATTATTGGTCCTAGAGGTTTGGGATGGTGTACCAACATATAGGAAGTCATGGGCTGGGAATCTTTTGGTGTGGTCAGATTTGACCTTGGGCCTCTTCTTCAAGGTGAAACGAGCATAGCCAAACTTAAAAGTGCTTATAACTCGCTTATTATTGGTCCTAGATGTTTGGGATGGTATACCAACATACAGTAAATCATGTGCTGGGAATCTTCTGGTGTGGTCGGATTTGACCTTGGGCCCCTCCTTCAAGGTCAAACGAGAATAGCGAAACTTAAAAGTGCTTATAACTCGCTTATTATTGGTCCTAGAGGTTTGTGATGGTATACCAACATATAGGAAATCATGGGCTGGGAATCTTTTGGTGTGGTCGGATTTGACCTTGGGCCTCTTCTTCAAGGTCAAACGAGGATAGCCAAACTTAAAAGTGCTTATAACTCGCTTATTATTTGTCCTAGAGGTTTGGGATGGTATACCAACATATAGGAAATCATGGGCTGGGAATCTTCTGGTGTGGTCAGATTTGACCTTGGGCCTCTCCTTCAAGGTCAAACGAGGACAGGCAAAGTTTAAAGTGCTTATAACTCGCTTATTATTGGTCCTAGAGGTTTGGGATGGTATACCAACATATAGGAAACCATGGGCTGGGAATCTTTTGGTGTGGTCAGATTTGACCTTGGGCCTCTCTTTCAAGGTCAAATGAGCATAGCCAAACTTAAAAGTGCTTATAACTTGCTCATTATTGGTCCTAGAGGTTTGGGATGGTGTACCAACATATAGGAAGTCATGGGCTGGGAATCTTTTGGTGTGGTCAGATTTGACCTTGGGCCTCTTCTTCAAGGTGAAACGAGCATAGCCAAACTTAAAAGTGCTTATAACTCGCTTATTATTGGTCCTAGATGTTTGGGATGGTATACCAACATACAGTAAATCATGTGCTGGGAATCTTCTGGTGTGGTCGGATTTGACCTTGGGCCCCTCCTTCAAGGTCAAACGAGAATAGCGAAACTTAAAAGTGCTTATAACTCGCTTATTATTGGTCCTAGAGGTTTGTGATGGTATACCAACATATAGGAAATCATGGGCTGGGAATCTTTTGGTGTGGTCGGATTTGACCTTGGGCCTCTTCTTCAAGGTCAAACGAGGATAGCCAAACTTAAAAGTGCTTATAACTCGCTTATTATTTGTCCTAGAGGTTTGGGATGGTATACCAACATATAGGAAATCATGGGCTGGGAATCTTCTGGTGTGGTCACATTTGACCTTGGGCCTCTCATTCAAGGTCAAATGAGCATAGCCAAACTGAAAAGTGCTTATAACTCGCTTATTATTGGTCCTAGAGGTTTTGGATGGTATAACAACATATAGGAAATCATGGGCTGGCAATCTTTTGGTGTTGTCAGATTTGACCTTGGGCCTCTCCTTCAAGGTCAAACGAGCATAGCCAAACTTAAAAGTTTGATAACTCGCTTATTATTAGTCCTAGAGGTTTGGGATGTGAAACAATCATGTAGGAAATCATGTGCTGGGAATCTTCTGGTGTGGACGGATTTGACCTTGGGCCTCTCATTCAAGGTCAAACCAGCATAGCCAAACCTAAACATGCTTCTTCTACTTTGCAGCTTAAAAGACACAGTCAGCTGATACAGAACCTGTTCACAGGCACTGATTGCTTTTTTCGTTTTAAGATCACTCTTGTGACCCTAACATGGTCCTTTCAGGAGAATTTCTCTTCACCAATAACATTTACCTCTTCACATTGGTCCTTTAGCATTTCTTATAAAACTTAAAAGCTGTAGGGACGCTTTGTTTTTGTGTACAAAAACTTTTGTCTAGTTTTTCCTAGTTTTGAAAACAAAATGGCCGTCATATCACATGTTAAATGGGATTATCCTATTAAAAAAGCCTTATATCTCCCTTATCATTGCTACTAGGGGTTCCAAATGTGAAAACAACTTAAAGGAAGTCAAGGCCTGAGACTCTTTTCCAATTGCTAACTTTTACCTTTGACTCCTTCTTCAATGTCAAGTGGGGTTATCTTACTACAAAGGCCTTATGTCTCCTTTAGTTCTCCATTATTACTGATTCTAAGGCGGGAGATAACCGCTGCGGCAGTGGCCTTGTTTCATATAAAACACATTAGAAATGACAAAAGAGGGAATTCTTCGCTTAAGGATAGAGTTTGTGTAGTTTGGAAGAACCATCAGTTTGTATCTTGCACTCTTGTACATATCCTGTAATTTATATCAAGGTACTGCTGAAATGGAGTCTGATGAACACATGCATTGAAACATCTGTGCGTACAAACTGAATACCAGGCCTTTAAACACATGTGATCTAACCCCTGTTCAATAAAATTTACACCAGAAGCCCTTTCAAACATTGTGTAGTTCTATGAATTGAATTTTGACCAACTCATGATGACTGCTTACTTCATGATATGACCAATACATTATTCTAAAAGTGAGAAATCAATCTATTAAAATCAGTCAGTGGTATCATATCTTTACTCTGTATGAATTTTATTTATTTGTTTTTTTTTTTCAGAACAAATATCAACAACTGAGATCCTCCAAGTCTGTGAAATGCCAATTCCTTTCCAGTTTAGAATCCAAGACAGTTGACAAGCATATTAACAAAGATGACTGGCAGACCTTTATCTGCTGTGATGAGGTGATCATGGCAATAGCAATAAACGGCAGTATCATCAGCAAATCAGAAAAGTCTTTTGCAAAAGTGGAATTATCTGGAGAACATACACGAGGTCAAATGGTTCGAAGAAGATGGACAGGGCATGCAGGAAGGGAAAGTGTTTTGAATGTTTGCATTGTGACTGATTTGGACTTTGATGACTTTTTTCAAATGCTAGAAGCCTGCTGTAAGTGATACACAGTTCAACCCATGTACGAATCATTCAATGTCAGGTCTTATAGGGATAATTTATTTTTATGTAGATATCAATATCAGTTGTTTCTGAAGCATTTTTCATCACAATTTGCACTGTTAACTGGAAATCTTAAGTGAATATATATTTGTTGCAATGCCCCTGAAATTCAATACAAGTGATTTGGTTGACACTCTTGTGAAAAGGTGTGTGATAGTTGTGACAATATTGCATAATAAAAGTTTGTTACCTCACTGTAAAAAAATGGTACATTTTATCTCCAGTGACAATGCATATACTAGTCTTATACAATATTTGGGAAAATTACCTGAAGGAAGTATATCTTAAAACTTTATCAGAGAGGAGACAAATACAGTTTGAGTCTGTAAGATGTGTATTTGTCCTACCACAGTAATGAGCACCAGCTTAAATAAAACTTTGAGCTTAACTTGAGATTTCTCAGCTATTTCTGCATAGATCTGTAAAACTGCCTTTCTAATGATTTAGATAAACCTTGTATATAGGTTTCACAGTTTCAGAAATATTTTTCATAATTTATATTTATGTGATCGTTAGAATTGTTAATACTTCCAGTTAAGATCTAAAAAAAAGTATTGTATTAAAGCATTTTATCTGTGCTTTATGCTAAAAATATAAAAATGTGACCGTATTTACTACTTGCTAGGGGTGCGACCGAGTAATTGATGTTCAATAAGCGAACCAAATTTCATAAAAATTTTATTCCATTTTTAGAGTTGAGTGCTCATATGTATATGTTGCAGTGAATTTGTGTTATCAGGGAATTCGCGAATTCCCTGAATGCTTTTTGGGAATTCGCAAAATCCCTAAAATGGACCAGGGAATTCACGAATTCCCTAAAATTTGTAGGGAATTCGTGAAATCCCTGAAATTTTAGCTAGGAAATCCCTGAATATATTTTAATTTACTAACATTTATTAAATAGAAAAAATTAATGCACATAATTTGTTATGCTTCTGTAGGACCATAGTTATAACACCATAAAATAATATGATAGGGGTCAGATTTGTTTACAGATAAAAACTTAGATTAAAAATGAAGATTAGAAGATTGCTTAAGAATGATAACATTTATTGAATGGCTATTACTCATTGTCTCTTCAAAGGTCTGAACAAAACCTTTTTAAAAAGAAAAAGTTAATGCACACATAATTCGCTATTTTGCTTCTGTAAGACCATAGTTATAACACCATAAAATACTATGATAGGGACAAGATTTATTTACAGATAAAAACTTAGATTAAAAATGAAAGTTAATTATTTCTTGGATGGAAGATTACTAAAATTGCTAACATTTATTGAATGACTATTACTCATTGTATCTTTAAAGGTCTGAACAAAACCTTTAATCTGTCTAAACCATAAACTACTTGGGATTACATGCCCTTCCATTGGCGCATTTGATCTCCAATACCAGCTACCTCCTCAAATAAATAAAATTAGTACTTTTCAGTTTCCATTGATCAGTCTGATCTGAACTGACATGGAGTGCACCATTTTGAAGGTATCTATTCTCTGTACAGTTCCTGCTAATTGTAATTGAGATTGAATCTCTTTTAACCTATAAATCAAAGACATATATTATTCTTCCCCTCTCTATTATGGATAAATGAAGATTACACTTAGTAAGTTTTAGGACATGGAAGAACAGAAATAGCAATTAGAGTGTTGCAAGTTTTGATAGATTTAGTATGTGTTCTGTTTATATAATATGTTTGGATACATTAATTCAAAATGTGAAAAGTAACTATATTAGTATAGAACTTAAGTGAAATAGAAATACTTGTATCTTCAAGCAAGATATATTACTATTAAAAATACTTTTAAGTACAGTTAAATTTTAAACACAAACAATTGAAAAGATTCAAATTTAGACTTGAATGAAAATCAATTATTTTTGTGGTATGAATTATTTTGTATACCATTTATATTTTGTATAAAAGGATCAGTTAGAAAATCATATTAGTCTATAGTCCATACGAAACCTAAACTAATTAAAACAAATTAAATACTTTCATAAAAATCACTTTATCAGTTTCTTTAAATTAATCAGTTAAGAAGACAATCAGAATTACTGTGCATGACACACAAAATCATTTTAAAACTAAGAAGTTTTGTTGTAAAATCCCATTAGTTATATCCCCAGACGAAAGTCGGGGATATATTGGATTCAGGTCCGTCGCGCCGCCGCCGCCGCCGCCGCCGCCGTAGAAATTTCCTTGTGGACGCGATAACTCAAAAACAAATTAATATTTTTTTTTCAAACTTGGTACACATGTTAAGGGTGCCCAAAGGAAGATCCCTATTTTAAGGTGACCTTAAACTCCCAGTAAAAAAGAACTTATGGCCACCTTAAGGTCAGAAATTGGACTTTTGGCCACTTAGAGCCCTGTAGGTCACAAACTATGATGCTCAGCTGGCTGAAATTTTACCTGACAACACATTAATATGTTCTTAGTACATGTGCCGAAAATCACGACTTTAAGTTGAGGAGAAAATTGTGTTTGAGGCCCATAAATACCCCCACTTGGGGATTTTTTGCTATACTTTTCACATATTTTGCCCTATAATTTGGAAGTGGTAATTCTGATGAGTCTCAAACTGCGCTAGGTATAACTTTGATATGTAATCCTTGTCTGTAGAAAATTTTAGGGCTGTAGGTTTACCCAAAGGGGTCGACTTAAGGTCCCAAAGGTGCCCACAGAGACCCAATTTATGCACTTTTTGCCACTTTCAAGCACTGTAGCTTTCAAACTATGTCTCTCATCTAAGTTAAATATCATCTGGGAATATATCTATGTGTTTTCTTATATGTGCCCCAACATTTAGGCCTTTAATAGACAGTTAACCTGTGTATCAGGACCATAAACACCCACCCGAGTGACCCTTATAAGACATTTTTCACATCTTTTTCCCTGTAACTTGGAAATGGTAAGTCTGAGAAGTTTCAAACTGTATTAGATATATATTCTGTGTGTAATCTTAGTATGTAACAGATTTTAAGTCTGAAGCTTTAATTTTGAAGGTCAAATTGAGGTCTCTAAAAGGCTCCCAAAGACCCAATATTTGGACTTTTTGCTACTTTTAAGCCCTGTGACTGTCAAACTATGTGACTGATAGAGCTCAAATCCTATCTGGGAAGATATTAGTATGTTATTTATATATGTGCCAAAAATTAAGGCTTTAAGAAGACATTTAACCTGTGTATGAGGACCATAAATCCCCACCCGAGTGACCATTTTTAGACATTTTTCACATATTTTGCCCTGTAACTTGGAAATGGTAAGTCTAAGAAGTTTCAAACTCTATTAGATGCATATTCTATGTGTAATCTTAGTATGTGACAAATTTTAAGTCTGAGGCTTTAATTTGAAGGCCACATTTAGGTCTCTAGAAGGCCCCATAAAGACCCAGTATTTGGACTTTTTGCCAATTTTAAGGCCTGTGACTGTTAAACTATGTGACTGATAGAGCTGAAATCTCATCTGGGAATACATTATTATGTTCTTTTTACATGTGCCAAAAATCAAGGCTTCAAGTAGACATTTAACCTGTGTATGAGGACCTTAAACACCCACCTGAGTGACCCTTTTAAGACATTTTTCACATATTTTGCTCTGTAACTTGGAAATGGTAAGTCTGAGAAGTTTCAAACTTTATTAGATACATATTCTATGTGTAATCTTAGTATGTAACAAATTTTAAGTCTGAAGCTTTAATTTGAAAGCCACATCGAGATCTCTAAAAGGCCCACAGAGACCCAATATTTGGACTTTTTAACCACCTTTAAGCCCTGTGACTGTTAAACTATGTGATTGATGGAGCTGAAATCCCATCTGGGAATGCATTATTATGTCCTTTTTACATATGCCGAAAATCAAGGTTTTTAGTAGACATTTAACCTGTGTATGAGGGCCATAGACACTCGCCCAAGTGCCTTTTTGGACATTTTTTCCGTATTTTACCCTGTTATTTGGAAATGCTTAGTGTGACAAGTCTTAAACTGTATTATATATAATTTTTGTTTGTTATGTATGTCCCCCAAAAAGTTTCAGATCTGTTGTTTAATTGCTAAGGTCTCTTTAACAATTGTAAAATGCCCACAGAAACCCAATTTATGGACATTATGCCACTTTAAAGCCCAGTAACTGTCAAACTATGTGGGTTATAGAGCTGAAATCTTTGAATTTTTAAAAGGAAATGCCTGTCTATTTAAATTTTGAATATTAATAATGTTATGGCTATCTTAGTCTTTTAAGAACTTATTTTTGTGTGTTATACCTCTGCTTGCTGAGTTTTTAACTTTTTAAAATGAAACTGGTTAAACATATTCAAGTAGACAAAATGGACACTTTAAGTGAGCTTTAAGTCCCAATATTAATGAAATTATATCCTTATGTAGTAAAAGTAGGGGATTTTTAACCCTCAACTAGCCCAGTTTTATTCAACTTGCCTCAGTTAATTTTGACACAGCTCCTACAGTTATGAACTCATTTCAGTTGATAATCACATACTTAAAATTCTCAATTCTTTTTGTATTTGAGTACCCCTTTTATATAGATTGTTTGTTTACCATTTATGCATCCCCCACCCGGATTCCCCCCACCCACCTCTGGGACCTCCAGCTATATTGAGTGACACTAAATAAACAAAGGTATTTAATGATATCAGATGAGAAACAAAGAACTCAATGGGGTTGCAGATCTTGTGTAATAGTGAGAGAGGTGTGGAGAAGGGGAGAGGGGTGGGGGTGGGAGGTGGTGGGCTTCATTACATATAACACAAAGGGGAGTCAGAACTGAGATTGTGTCACATATTTAGGTTGCATATATATGGACCACATATATAGGTATAGAGGAAATGAATAACTGAAAACAATTTGCAAATTCTAAAAATAATATAATAAAATAATAATATAAATAATTTTTTTTTAAATAATATTTTATTTGTGAACAAATATAGAAACAGATATGCGCTTTTGGGATTATGAATTTTAGAATGGACATTGAATCATCAATCATTTAAATACTTTGAAGGAAGATTGAAAAGTATGATGAGTTGAGTTAAAAATAATATTTTATTTGTCAACAAATATAGAAACAGATATGCTCTTTTGGGATTATTATTTTAGAATGGACATTCAATCATCAATCATTTAAATACTTTGAAAATAGGTTTAGAGTTATCATTGCAGGAAGATTGAAAATATAATTTGAGTTATGTATTCGGCGTCTGGGGATACACCATCTTCCTTGGAAGATATAAACAGAGTAGATTGATGTGCTGAAGTTCATATAATAATGGGTAATTATGTTTTAAAAAATTCCCGATCAAAACCTGTGGCGTGAGTGATGACCTGTCTGGGGATATGTTGGCGCCGAGTTGGCCCAATCTAGTTTATACAAAACATTAACTGAAATGCACAGTAATAGACTAGTGCACCATAAATGTAATTTCACAAATTCTCTAAAATAACATTCAGTGAATTTGTGAAAAAATTTAGTAAAGTTTTAGGGATTTCGCGAATTCCCTACACATTTTAGAGAATTCGCGAATTCCTTGGTCGATTTAGGGATTTCGCGAATTCCCTAAAAACATTCAGGGAAGTCGCGAAATCCCTGATTACACGAATTCACTGTAACATATATAAACTACCATCTAACTGGTTACATTTTGTCGTAGTAAAACATTAACATACCTTACTTAATTAAATTACATAATGTAGCATTTTTAGTCGAATCTTTGATTCGAGTTATGTACTGAATTGCTGCCGCGATTTTTAAATGGCCGTTTAAGCCCTTAAATATCAAATTCTGCATAATATTTCTTCACATATCGGTACATTAATTTCTATACTATACACTCGGCCATTTTGAAGATTTTTAATGCTTTTATTCAGTTATATTTTATAAAGTAAAAAGCTTGTCTAGCACTTCGTCTGGCTTTCTCCAAGGACCCGTATGTCCTAGAAACTATTGTGTTTGCCATTGTACATGGGTGGTCATAATTGTGTCCGGTTCATAATAATGTCCGATTTTTATTGGAGTTTATTTTTAAAATGTTATAACCAGAACTTTGAATATTTTTTTCAAAGTATCCCTTTGAGATTGATTTTATTTCATGAAAAATTTAAAATTGAACTAAACACCCAAACTGAGTACATTCACGTTAAGTAAAAAATTAAAGGACACAATTATGAACTGGACACAATTGAGACCACCCGTGTAATGGTCTACTCGAAGGAGTCTTTTTTAACGGTTTCGTCTGCTGGTTTCTAGACCTTAAACCCCAATTAATTTATTTGTCTGCAGGGTTTATCACGCACTCACTGTTAATGTAAAATTGCTGTCTGTCCATCTACGTGTACTCAATTTTTGTCAAACAAATAAACCGCAAAGAAATTAATGAATGAAGTGACGTCACGGTAGTACTACACATTTGTAATTCAGCCAATCAAAATCGAGGACACCTCTGGCAGAGACAATGAAAATATTCAAACTCCGTAGTTCTACATTCAACCAGTAGAAGGCGCTTTTTGTATGTCCTAGAAGTTATTCACGATGGGGTTTCTAACAACATTTTACAAATATATAATCCAGCAATATTTTACTGTCGCGGCATCTCACTCTGTCTTCTCGCAATATTTAAAACAAATAAAATATCAAATGCTGGTAGTTGTACACCCACAGAGTGATGAAAACGTGAGGCTACAATGGGGTTTCTAACAACATTTTACAAATATATAATCCAGCAATATTTTACTGTCACCGCACCTCACTCTGTCTTCTCGCAATATATAAAACAAATAAAATATCAAATGCTGGTACTTGTACACTCACAGAGTGCTGAAAACGTGAGGCTACAATGGTGTTTCTAACAATATTTTACAAATATATAATCCAGCAATATTTTACTATCGCCGCACCTCACTCTGTCTTCTCGTACAATACCAAGTTTATAGATTTCAACACCCACTGCTGTCCTAAGATTCGACTCTGTGGTTGGCATTCTGCCAACCACTTCACCCTAGTTAGCATTATGTTCCATATATTATATGGTGACATCATCTAATTCAACTGATTCAAGAGTTTTATCTTCATATATTTTTCATTTACAGGAGCTGCCAAGGTGCACACGAAACTTCGCAAAGGCTCGATTTCTAGTTGCAATTTCATCTCCGAGTAATCGATCCTCATTATTTGTACTCTTCACACCTCGATTAATTACCCAACAATTTAGGCAAATATTTTACTTTCCTAGCATCTCATGATCCGCCATATTGTTTGTTTACATCCAGGACCACATGTCGATGTGACGTTTTCGGACACACTAAACATTGGAAACAGTTAACCAGTTACGACAATAAATGCAAGCAACTACACAAGTAACAATTTATGCTAATCATTTCAGCCTTAGCACCTGGTGGATAAAAATTTGAAAAAATATATTCCAGGATATCAGTGTGACCTGGTTGTTACCAGGTATGGTAAATAATCAATTGACTCTGTGGTCATGAGTGTGAATCCAGGTCATGACAACATGAGGGGTCTCAGTCTCAGCACTGGCTTTTATAAAGGACATAATATCCCAACTCTATACGCACATATTTGGATTTTTTATTATTGTGTTATAATTATTAGTGTGTTTTTATGTGTATATATTTGTGGTCTATTTTCTCAGGTTTGTTTATTAACACTGGCAGGGATTAATAATATATTAGTGTTTTTTTATCTTGTACTATGTATTTATATTAACTGTATTTCAGTGTAAAAAAAGGGAAAAATAATAAATTAATGAAAACTCTTTTTTTAGACTCAAATCCTCACATTTACCTTTCCTTCAATGTCAGAAGTTTATGTTTCCTTCTGTATTTGTCTCTTAAAAGATACAGGACTGGTTATGTTAAGATTGTAATTTAGTTTTAAAGATTCATTAAGTTGTATAACTTTCAAATTAATCTACACTTCCTTGAAAGAGAATGAGGTTAAGGGTTGTTTGTGATAGAAGGGAAAAGGGAAAAAACCTTTTGAAAGGACAGTTTGATTGGCAATCAGCTACTGTTTTTTATGTCAGCTGACTTGTTAGCAGACATGATGGCATCACTCTGGGGTGTCTGTGTGAACATCTTCTCCAAAACTACAAGACCCAAAGAAGATTTTCTTTAAATATGTGGTCAGCTATAACATAGTGAAATTGTAGACCTATAGGTCATAGCATAACTGAGGAATAGCAACTTTCAGGTTCTCTCTGTTGAGTAAATCAGTTGTAACTGGAAAACTATTACATTTGGCGAATTTTGTTTTAATATGTTATTCACCTAATTTTGGGTCAGCTATAACATAGTGAAATTGTAGACCTGTAGCTCATAGCATAACTGAGCAATAGGTACTTTGAGGTTATTACTGTTGAGTAAATCAGTTGTAACTTGATAGGTATTGCATTTACAGTATTTTGTCTAAATATGTTATTCACCTGCTTTTCAGTCAGCTATAATATAGTGAAATTGAAGACCTGTAGCTCATTGCAAAGCGGAGCAATATATACCGGTACTTTAAGGTTCTCACTGTTGAGTAAATGAGTTGTAACTTGAAAACTATTGCATTTAGAGTATTTCTTTAAATATGTTATTGACCTACTATTGGGTCAGCTATAACACAGTGAAATTGCAGACCTGTAGCTCATTGCATAGCTGAACAATAGCTACTTTGAGATTCTCACTGTTGAGTAAATCAGTTGTAGCTTGAAAACTTTTGCATTTACAGTATTTTCTTTAAATTTTTTTTCACCTACTTTTTACATGTTAACAGTTAACTTGGTACCTTACTTCTGAACACCATTTGCAGGGCACAACTTTTGTGTCCTTTTATTCTTTCACTTCTACTCTGAAACTGAAAACACACAGACAGCTGACACAGAGCCCCTCCACGGGCATTGATTGCTTGTTTGTAGGTTTAATATGATAACTTTTGTTAGAAAATATTTAAAAAATAGATTTTATTGTGAAAGGAAGCATACTAGTGTCTGTATATTTAGGGTTTGTTATTTTAAAATATTGTTATAGACTTGAGTTCAACTTGAGTTTACTGATTGGTGAAGTCACTTTGACTTGGTTTCTGAGATATAGCACAGACAAAATTATAAAAATCTTGTCTGCTGTATCTTGGAAACCATTGCGTAGAAAGTAGATACTTAGTAGAGTCATTAGTTGGGTATGTACTGATGCAGTGTCGTAGTGTGACCTTGATTTGGCCTTTGACCTTGCTGCAGTGACCCTGACCTTTAAAATCTTGTCCTGCCTATATCTAGAAGCTGTAAGGTGTACCAATTTAATACTTGGCAGGGAGATTGGTTAGGGTGTAGCTATGTAACATCATGGTAAGACATCGATTTTACCTTTGACGTTGCCACAGTGACTTTGATCTTTAAAGTCTTGTCTGGGCTGTATCACAAACTTTAAGGTTTTTATTAGGTCTCCTGAAAAAAGTTAAAATTGTATATATGGATCAGAAACTCGCAGCCACTTTAAACTTTACTACAGTTCACTTTGAAAGAGAATGGCACAAAGTAAAACTTCTAATCCAGAATCTCTGGGTACCAAATGATGCAGAGACAAATAACAGACAATAGACTACATATTTTTCAGCCCTGCTATATTAAATAATAGTAGAAGTCGCATATGAATACCATATTGTTATGTATAACTTTTTAAATTTTTTTCCATACTACATCGTAATTGCACCTGTACATGCGCCCGATTGGGGGGGGGGGGTTGGGGGGGGTTGGCTGCCCTCACCCCTCCGGGTGTACTTGCACAATGTAAACAAGGGCAAATAAGAATAATTAAACTGGAAGAAAAAACTTTAAGGTGTAGGAAGTTGTTACATGGTAGATATATTTGTTGGAAAGTGTGGGTGTGCAATGTCATGGTGTAGTCTTAATCTTTGGCTCTACCAAAATGTTTTTCGCTCCCACATTTGAGATATATTTCCATCAAAAAGCTATATGGATTGCTGCAACTGATAATGGTATCCACCGGATAGCATCTGACGGATACTATGGATTTCGCTTCGTTACGCCACTGCTGCCACAGTGTGTAGAGAGATTTCACCGTTACCGCTCTAACGAAAAAAATGTTATAGCTAGACTTCTCAAATTTGCAGGATATATTCATAACCATAAAATCTTGCCTGGGAATATTTTTGGCCTCATTTTGAAAAACAAGATGGCCGCCACATGCAGGTTTTTTATGTCAGCTGACTTGTCAGTCAGCTGACATTATGGCATCACTCTGCGGCGTCCGAGTCTGTGTACGCGTACGCGTGACAAACTTCTTCTCCAAAACTACAAGACCCAGAGACATGCTGTTTTTTTTAAAAGATACCTTAACTATCGAGGATGATAAATCGTAAAATTCATGCAGATCTGTCTGTTCGTCTGTTTGCCAGAGCCATTACAAGTGAGGTACCCCCACCCAAAGTGTGAAAATTTCAACACTTGATCACAATTTTCTCATTCACTATTGCGGGGATTTTTCTCATATCTTGCATAGATGTAATAGGCCACTAGTAGAGTACCTTGTATGAATATAAGACCTGGATCTGTCATAATTTTTTTTTATTAATTTTTAAAATAATTTTTAATGTAATAAAATTCATGAAATCATGCACTAAATCAATTATAACTTGAAAAGTATTGCATTTAGAGCATTTTATTAAAATATGTTATTCAGCTACTTTTTCCATAGCTACAACATGGTGAGTAACTTGGGTGTCTATCTCAATAGCTAAGTGAGTAATAGCTACTTTTGGACTTTTCAGTAACTTCCATCATGAGGAAAATCACTTGTAACTTGAAAAACTATTGCATTTAGAAAATTTTGTGTAAATATGTTATTCAGCTACTTTTGGGTCAGCTATAACATAGTAAAATTTCAGACCTGTAGCTCATGGCATAGCTGAGTAATAGCTACTTTTAGGTTATCACTGTTGCGTAAATCACTTATAACTTGAAAAGTATTGTATTTAGAGTATTTACTTTCATATGTTATTCACCTACTTTTGGGTCAGCTATAACATAGTAAAATTTCAGACCTGTAGCTCATGGCATAGCTGAGTAATAGCTACTTTCAGGTTATCACTGTTGAGTAAATCACTTATAACTTGAAAACTATTGCATTTACAGTAATTTGTTTGTATATGTTATTCAGCTACTTTTGGGTCAGCTATAACATAGTAAAATTTCGGACCTGTAGTTCATGGCATAGCTGAGTAATAGCTACTTTCAGGTTATCACTGTTGAGTAAATCACTTATAACTTGAAAACTATTGCATTTACAGTAATTTGTTTGTATATGTTATTCAGCTACTTTTGAGTCAGCTATAACATAGTAAAATTTCAGACCTGTAGCTCATGGCATAGCTGAGTAATAGCTACTTTCAGGTTATCACTGTTGAGTAAATCACTTATAACTTGAAAACTATTGCATTCACAGTAATTTGTTTGTATATGTTATTCAGCTACTTTTGGGCCAGCTATAACATAGTAAAATTTCAGACCTGTAGCTCATGGCATAGCTGAGTAATAGCTACTTTTAGGTTATCACTGTTGAGTAAATCACTTATAATTTGAAAAGTATTGTATTTAGAGAATTTAATTTCATATGTTATTCACCTATTTTGGGGTAAGCTATACCATGGTAAAATTCCAGATCAATGGCTCATTGCTTAGCTGAGTAATAGCTACTTTGAGGTTCTTACTCAACACTAAATCATTTATAACTTGAAAAGTATTGCATTTAGAGCATTTTCTTTAAATATGTTATTCAGCTACTTTTTCCATAGCTACAACATGGTGAGTAACTTGGGTGTCTATCTCAATAGCTAAGCGAGTAATAGCTACTTTTGGACTTTTCAGTAACTTACATCATGAGTAAAATCACTTGTAACTTGAAAACTATTGCAGTTAGAGAATTTTGTGTAAATATGTTATTCAGCTACTTTTGGGTCAGCTATAACATAGTAAAATTTCAGACCTGTAGCTCATGGCATAGCTGAGTAATAGCTACTTTTAGGTTATCACTGCTGAGTAAATCACTTATAACTTGAAAAGTATTGCATTTAGAGTATTTACTTTCATATGTTATTCACCTATTTTGGGGTCAGCTATAACATAGTAAAATTCCAGACCAGTGGCTCATTGCATAGCTGAGTAATAGCTACTTTGAGGTTTTTACTCAACACTAAATCATCTATAACTTGAAAAGTATTGCATTTAGAGCATTTTGTGTAAATATGTTATTCAGCTACTTTTGGGTCAGCTATAGCATAGTAAAATTTCAGACCTGTAGCTCATGGCATAGCTGAGTAATAGCTACTTTCAGGTTATCACTGTTGAGTAAATCACTTATAACTTGAAAACTATTGCATTTACAGTAATTTGTTTGTATATGTTATTCAGCTACTTTTGTGTAAGCTATAACATAGTAAAATTTCAGACATGTAGCTCATGGCATAGCTGAGTAATAGCTACTTTCAGGTTATCACTGTTGAGTAAATCACTTATAACTTGAAAACTATTGCATTTACAGTAATTTGTTTGCATATGTTATTCAGCTACTTTTGGGTCAGCTATAACATAGTAAAATTTCAGACCTGTAGCTCATGGCATAGCTGAGTAATAGCTACTTTCAGGTTATCACTTTTGAGTAAATCACATATAACTTGAAAACTATTGCATTTACAATAATTTGTTTGTATATGTTATTCAGCTACTTTTGGGTCAGCTATAACATAGTAAAATTTTAGACCTGTAGCTCATGGCATAGCTGAGTAATAGCTACTTTTAGATTATCGCTGTTGAGTAAATCACTTATAACTTCAAAAGTATTGCATTTAGAGTATTTACTTGTATCCACCGGACAGCAGGATATGTTCCTCATTATAAAATCTTGACTGGAAATATTTGGTTCCTCATTTTGAAAAAAAAAAACATGGCCGCCACAGGCGTTTCTTTATCAGTCATGAAAAGTGCTTTTAAGTCACTTATTATTGGTTCTAGAAGTTTGGGATGGTAAACCAACCTATAGGAAATCATGGGCCTGGATTCTTTTGGTGTGGTTAGATTTGACCTTGGACCCCTCTTTCAAGGTCAAACAAAAATAGCCAAACTTAAAAGTGGTTATAACTTGCTTATTATTGGTCCTAGAGATTTGGGATGGTAAACCAACCTATAGGAAATCATGGGCCTGGATTCTTTTGGTGTAGTCGGATTTGACCGTGGACCCCTCTTTCAAGGTCAAAAGAGGGTAGCCAAACTTAAAAGTGCTTATAGCTCGCTTATTATTGGTCCTAGAGATTTGGTATGGTAAACCAACCTATAGGAAATCATGGGCCTGGATTCTTTTGGTGTGGTCGGATTTGACCTTGGACCCCTCCTTCAAGGTCAAACAAAAATAGCCAAACTTAAAAGTGCTTATAACTTGCTTATTATTGGTCCTAGAGGTTTGGGATGGAAAACCAACCTCTAGGAAATCATGGGCTGGGAATCTTTTGGCGTGGTCGGATTTCACCTTGAAACCCTCCTTCAAGGTCAAACGAGGATAGCCAAACTTAAAAGTACTTATAGCTCGCTTATTATTGGTTCTAGAGGTTTGGAATGGAAAACCAACCTATAGGAAATAATGGGCTAGGAATCTTTAGATCAGATTTGACCTTTGGCCTCTCTTTGAAGGTCAAATGAGGAAAGCCAAAATTAACAATGCTTATATCTCGCTTATTTGTGTTCCTAGAGGTTTGCAATGTCACACCAACCCATAGGAATCATGGGCTAAGAATCTTTTGACATGGTCAGATTTCACCTTGAGCTCCAAGGTTAAGCATGTTTTAATGGCTTTTGTGAGTTTTCTGGTGGATACAATTTGCATCAGTTCTCCAATGCTATAGGTCTAGTTTCAGTGTGTTATTCATATATTTTGGGGTCAGCTATAACATAGTAAAATTAAAACTATTGCATTTGCAATATTTTCTTTAAATATGTTTTTAACTTACTTTTTACACCTTAACAGTTACCTTCTTAGTTTTCTTCCAAACACCATTTCCAGGGCACAACTTTTGTGTTTTTTTCTTCTGTCACTTCTACTCTGAAACTCAAAACACACAGTCAGCTGACACAGAGCCCGTTCACGGGCACTGATTGCTTGTTTTACTTTCAGCAAGGAGTTTTGTTGGCCCTCTAGAGCAAAGGGTATTATAGGTAGAGATCTCAAATTCGCAGGATGTGTTCTTCATTACAGAATCTTAACTGGGAATATTTTTGACATTCTGAAAAACAAGATGGGCGCCATGTGCGTTTCTTTGTCAATCATGAAAATGCTTATATCTCCCTCATTATTGGTCCAAGGGCTTGGTATGATAAGCCAAACTGGAAGAAATCATGGGCTGGGAATCTATTGATTTGACCTGGGACCCCTCCTTCAAGGTCAAACAAGGACACCCAAACTTAAAAGTGCTTATAACTTGCTTATTATTGGTCCTAGAGGTTTCAATGTGAAACCAACTTATAGGAAATAATGGGCTGGGAATCTTTTGATGTGGTCAGATTCCACCTTTATGCAGTTGTTCCACTGGAGCCAAAAGGCCGGTAACTATGCATTTTTAGAGAGTCGGGACCAATGTTTACATGGTCGGTTAGGGTCGGTTGCAAGTTACTGGCCTGTCTGGGTGAGTCAGTGAAATATCAAACATGTTTGATATTTCTACGGCCGTTGCCGACCCTTGTATCCGACCCTAATTTCAGCCCCCTAGCATCAGGCCTGTCGGTTAACTTAACGGCCTGTCGGTTACACTTCCCGGCTTGTCGGTTAATCAAACAGGCCTGTCTGTAACAAGTATCCGGCTTGTCCCAAATATGGACTTCCAGACTGTACATGATGACTCACCGACCGTGCGGGAAATGTTACAGTAAAGTCGGTAACTTTAGCCGACCTGTCTATAAGTGTTCCCAACAAGCCTGTAAAGTTTCCAGGCCAGTCGGTAACTTTAACAGACTGGGTCCTAGAGTCGGGAAAATTTGTAACCGACAGGCCTTAAACTGAAACAGACAAGCTGTAAACAAAACAATCAACAGGCCTGTAACACTAACAGACAAGCCGGGAACTGTAACAGATAGACCGGCAATATTTTTGCGTCTTACGGCCTGTCGGTTTCAAAATCTGTGGATATAAAAAGCCAAGTCGGTAAACAATCTGCGTAGAGTTGGGTTTTGACTTGTCGAGAGACAACTGGTGTGCAGCTTTTCTTTAGGTTTTTATTTTTTGTAAAATTAGCTTAAGTTTTGAGCTAGGCTGGATTGGTTGGGAGTGAAATCTGTTCTGTGAGGTTTCACTTTTGTTTTTTTAAACAAGCTGTACAATTGATTTCTTGATCAGCATGCCAAGGGGCAAAAGAAAGATTGAAGTACCAACTGTCACTCAACCACAGTTTGAGTTAGGAGATACAGCTGAGGATATAGAGAGAATGAGGAGGGAGAGAGAGGAGAGGGATGAGAGAGAGAGGAGGGAACAAGAGGAGAGGGACAGAGAGAGGATTGAGAGAGAGAGGAGGGAAGAGAGAAGAGAGTGTGAACTGACATGGATACTGATGTAGAATCAACTCAATCCAGACAGAAGAAGGGTCAGATGAAGTCCATTTTCCTGAGTGATTCAGATGAAGAAGCCATCGTGGAGTTTGTTAAACAGCTTGAGGAACTTTATGACAAGACCAACGACAGTTTCAAAGACAAGCAGAAGAAAGAACGACTTTGGGAGCAGATAGCATCTACCAGAAACTTGTCTATCAAGACTGTGAAGAAGTGATTCGAGACTCAACGTACCAGATATGGCAAGCTCACTCAGAAAAAGTCAGGACAAGCAGCTGAGAAGAGGACAGAACGACAGACCTGGCTGAAGGACAGTTTCAGTTTTCTACGAGGTCACATCAGAAGGAAGGGAGTTTCCAAGTCTAATGCTTTCAGGTCACCCCAGAGGCCTTCTGCAGCTGCAGCCTCAGCTTTAGTTCCAGATATATCCAGGGACTCAGAATCTGAGATGGAAATCAGCATTGCATCAGATGTTACTCATCAGCCTTCGAGCACCAGTCCCAAGCAACGACAGCCTCCAGTCGCGACTACCACCACTTCTGCAGATCCAGTCTTCGATCAGTTCCAGCAGATGAGGTCGATGATTTCCACATTTCTGGGTGCACGTCAGGACCCCACTCCAAGTCCTAGACAGTCGTTCTGCAACTATCGCCACTCTGAGATTGACAACCTGGAAGAAAGGGACTTTTTAACCTTCAGGAATGAGACAGTGAAGCTTCTCAGTGAAATACGGTACAAGGCCGAAGAACGCAAGAGACAGGTCACCAAAAGTCAAGAGGTCACCACATTTCAATTTCCAGAAGCATCACAGGCCACAGCAGGACGTGAATACATACTCACCATACCGGAAACTCAACCAGTCTCCATTCCAGTTGTGCAGCCTACACAGACAGCCACAGGAGAGCCTGTTACAGTGATTGCCAAAGTACAGCAACCACCAAGGCCTTCATCAGCGTCAGCACAGCCAACTCCTTATGTAGTTGTAGATGACCAACAGCCTGGGACTTCCAGATAGATGATTTTCAACCCACCTTCAGTTGTACCTTCACCACAGAAGGAAAGACAGCACAACACTTCTGGATTATCCAGCTGGAGCTATTCCCAGTGTGCTTCAGTATCAGCAGATGGACACACCACAGCCATATTCACCCTCTCAACTTCAACCAGCACCGTCACCAGTGCCATCTTCCACTCATCATGAACAGTCAAGACCTCCCAACCAGTCCAGCCAGCAGAGTCAGAGTCAGCCCAAATCAGCGGATTAGCCCGCACAAGTCACACCAAAACTGGCCCTTCTCAGGGCCACCCAAATCTTCCAAAAACAATTAACAAGCTGCATGTCTGCCCCAAAACATAAAAAGCACACCGTCCAACACTTACACCTCCCCACAGTACACAAAAAATTGTGTGAATGAATGAGTGAATGTTAAACAAGTATTAATAAAGTTCCACCACAAAACAGAGAAAAAAAACTAGACAAAGGCAGCTCATTTTGTTGCGAGCTGGCGGTGTATCTCCGAACATAGCAAACCTGTAGAAGCAATAACAGAAGAGGTCAAGGCAGTTTAGGGTTTTAGAAATGTTGTTTCACCTTCACGGAGGTGTATAAAAAGGATAAAATGTATAGAAATCCCTGAAAGTTCAAACCTGGAAAAGTTCCCACATTTTTTGAAAAACAGGGGCCCAAGGTCAAATCTGACCACATCAGAAGATTCCTAGCCCATAATAGATTCCTAGACCAAACCAGTAGATTCCCAGCCCATGATTTCCTATAGGTTTGTTTTACATTTCAAACTTCTAGGACCAATAATAATCGAGTTATAAGCACTTTTACATTTAGCTATCCTCGTTTGACCTTGAAGGAGGCCCAAGGTCACATCTGATCACATCAGAAGAATCCTAGCCCATTATTTCCTATAGGTTGTTTTCACATTTCAAACCTCTAGGACCAATAATAAGTGAGTTATAAGCACTTTAACTTTGGCTATCCTCGCTTGACTTGAAGGAGGGGCCCAAGGTCATATCTGACCTCACCAGAAGTCTCTTTGCCCATATTTTCCCATAGGTTGGTTTCACATTTCAAACCTCTAGGACCAATAATAAGCAAGTTATAAGCACTTTGACATTTGGCTATCCTCGCTTGACTTAAAGGAGGGCCCAAGGTCAAAACTGATCACATCAGAATATTCCTAGCCTATGATTTCCTATAGGTTGGTTTCACATTAAAACCTCTAGGAACAATAATAAGCGAGTTATAAGCACTTTTAAGTTTGGCTATCCTCGTTTGACCTTGAAGGAGAGGGCCAAGGTCAAAATCTGACCACATCAGAAGATTCTTAGCCCATGATTTCCTATAGTTGTTTCACATTTCAAACCTCTAGGATCAATAATAAGTGAGTTATAAGCACTTTTAAATTTGGCTATCCTCATTTGACCTTGAAGGAGGGGCCCAAGGTCAAATCTGATCACATCAGAATATTCCTAGCCTATGATTTCCTATAGGCTGGTTTCGCATTAACCTCTAGGAACAATAACAAGCGAGTTATAAGCACTTTTAACTTCGACTATCCTAGTTTGACCTCAAAGGACAGGCCCAAGGTCAAATCTGAACACATCAGAGGATTCCTAGCACATGCTTTCCTGTAAGTTGATTTCACATTTCAAACTTCTAGGACCAATAATAATCGAGTTATAAGCACTTTTACATTTAGCTATCCTCGTTCGACCTTGAAGGAGGCCCAAGGTCAAATCTGATCACATCAGAAGAATCCTAGCCCATTATTTCCTATAGGTTTTTTTCACATTTCAAACCTCTAGGACCAATAATAAGTGAGTTATAAGCACTTTAAGTTTGGCTATCCTCGCTTGACTTAAAGGAGGGGCCCAAGGTCATATCTGACCTCATCAGAAGTCTCTTTGCCCATATTTTCCCATAGGTTGGTTTCACATTTCAAACTTCTTGGACCAATAATAAGCAAGTTATAAGCACTTTGACATTTGGCTATCCTCATTTGACCTTGAAGGAGGGGCCCAAGGTCAAAACTGATCACATCAGAATATTCCTAGCCTATGATTTCCTATAGGTTGGTTTCGCCTTAAAACCTCTAGGAACAATAATAAGCGAGTTATAAGCACTTTTAAGTTTGGCTATCCTTGTTTGACCTTGAAGGAGGGCCAAGGTCAAAATCTGACCACATCAGAAGATTCTTAGCCCATGATTTCCTATAGTTGTTTCACATTTCAAACCTCTAGGATCAATAATAAGTGAGTTATAAGCACTTTTAAATTTGGCTATCCTCATTTGACCTTGAAGGAGGGGCCCAAGGTCGAATCTGATCACATCAGAATATTCCTAGCCTATGATTTCCTATAGGTTGGTTTCGCATTAACCTCTAGGAACAATAATAAGCGAGTTATAAGCACTTTTAACTTCGACTATCCTAGTTTGACAAAGGACGGGCCCAAGGTAAAATCTGAACACATCAGAGGATTCTTAGCACATGCTTTCCTGTAAGTTGATTTTACATTGCAAACCTCTAAGACCAATAATAAGCGAGTTATAAGCACTTTTACATTTGGCTATCAGTCGTTTGACCTTGAAGGAGTGGCCCAAGGTCAAATCTGATCTCATCAGAAGATTCCTAGCCTATGATTTCCCAGCCCATGATTTTTTATAGGTTGTTTTCACATTGCAAACCCCTAGGACCAATAATAAGCGAGTTATAAGCACTTTTAAATTTGGCTATCCTTGTTTGACCGTGAAGGAGGGGCCCAAGGTCAAATCTGATCACATCAGAAGATTCCTAGCCTATGATTTCCTATAGACTGCTTTGACATTTCAAACCTCTAGGACCAATAATAAGCGAGTTATAAGCACTTTTGCACAGTTTTCAAGTTACAATTGATTTACTCAACCGTAAGAACCTCAAAGTAGCTATTACTTGGCTATGCAAGGAGCTACAGGTCTGCAATTTTACTATGTTATAGCTGACCCAAAAGTAGCCGAATAACATATTTTAACAAAATTCTCTAAATGCAATAGTTTTCAAGTTACAAGTCAAAATTATTGATGTTTTTGACTCCCCAGAGCATAATTTTGACTCCTGGGCTTAAAATAGCTATTACTCGCTTGATTTTGACCCTAGGCCTACAAAAAAGATAGGGTGGCGAGATGTCATACCCACCCATGCATGCACTAAATATAAAATAAATCTGAAAGAAATTGTGCACTACAGCTTGAACACAAGCCGTAGTCAATATTTTAGACATTTTTGGCTCCCCAGAGCCTAATTTTAACTCCTGGCCTACCAAAACAATAGGGTGGCCAGATCCCAAAAGAAATGTGACTTGTAGGTTGAACACAAGAAAATCTCTGTGGATGCGTATGCGGACACGGATGATGACCGTGCGTGATCCATAGTATCCCCGCTTTTCGGGGATACAATTAATAAACAAAAAGTCGCCTTAATAAAAAATAATCCCCTAAGACAAAGTAAGACCACCCCCACCCCCCAAACAAAACTCCATTTTAAAAAACACACTCCCCCCAAAAAAACCAAGATCCAGACTCAAACCCACGTCCCTCCCTCCCAAAACCCAACTTGAAATAAAATGCCACATGCACACTCACAGACAAACAAATGTGAGACCTAACAAAATATTCAAATATATGCGTGGCAATGGACTAACAAACAAAATATAAAAAAAATAATAAACTGGGACTGCAAACCTTTATAATTTTGTCTTACAAGTTTCCAAGCACTTTTTTTTTAATTCTTGGCATAAAATATTTTCAGGTATTTATTTGGAAACTTTTTTTCATATTACTTTTTAAGTTATTTTTTCTAAGAATAAAGCCAGGTCATGTTGGGGTGGGATATCTACTTTGTAAATTGAGGACCTGGGTTTTTATCTGTAAGTGATGAAATTCATTTCTGTGAACTGAGTTTGGGATGGATTTGTGTTTGTGATGGGGATTGGTTTTGGTGAAATGGAACTTATACAAAAGAGTTAGAAAATTGGGGTTATTTTTGAGGCAACACTTTGCTAAATAAAAGTTTTGGATTATTTGATTAGTCCTGAAAAGGACTGATAGATGACAGCATGTTCTCCCCTCAGTCTTTTCCCCTCAGTCTTTTTAAACTCTGTCCTGCCCAGCCAGCGCCCCCCACATGATTGAAGTAGTCTTTCAGTAGGTCTCATTGATGTTTGGCCTCCCTCGATGGGTTTCTTAAGTTCTCATGATGTCTCTGTTACCCCTGGTCCCCCTGTGGTGCTTGTATGTCGTCAGCTATAGTGGGTGGTCTGTCTGCTCCCCTCTGATGGCTTCTCAACATGTTATGTAGTACCACACATGTTAACACAATGTCTCTCACAACTTTTGGCCTCTGCTCCATTGTGGTCAACAGCACCCTGAATCGCTTGACAAGTATACCAAATCAGTTCTCGACCACCCTTCTCCCTCTGGATATCCTGCAGTTGGCTATTCTCTCTTCTCTGGTCAGTTGGTGACTACTGTAAGGCTTGACCAGCCAAGGAATCAGGGCAAAGACATTGTCCCCCAGCAGGAAGTAGTTTAGATCTGGCCCCCCAGGTCCAAGTAGTTCAGGTGGTGGTAGTCCCAAGGTTCCGTTTTCAGTTCTTCTTTTCAGTTTGCTGCGGTTGAAAATCTGTGCATCAGATGATGACCCACTGGCCCCTGCGTTGACCCACAGGAACTTGCAATCTGCACCGACTAAAGCCAGAAGTACCAGGGAGAAGTAGCCCTTGTAGTTGAAATATTCACTGCCTGACTTCTTGGGCTTCTTGATAGCAATGTGTTTTCCATCTAATGCACCGACTGCAGGGGGACATTCCATCTGTTTCTAGATCTTTCTTCAATTTTCTTCCAGTTTTCAGGATCAGTGGGGCACACCAGATACTCTTGTTGATATTCTTTCAAAATGGCTTTGCAGACTTGGCGGACAAATTTGCAGATGGTTGTTCTCCCAACCCTCCAGTGGTATTGCAGTGAGGTGTAGCTTTCCCCTGTGGATAAGTGTCTCAAAGTAACTGCCAGTTTCAACCTAACTTCCAGTGGCTTCCTGAAGTTGGTGATTGACTTTCTGAGGTGGGGGGTGATTCTTTCTTCAATTAAATAAAAAAATGTTGGCTCCATCCTGGTGAAATTTCTGTAGCCTGGTGTCAGTAGTGATTAGCTCGTCCAAGAGTGTTCTGTAGCAACCTCTCTCCTCTCTCTGCAGTATCCAGGGCAGGACCCATGGATTCTGTGGATTCCTTCTCCATCTGGGTGGTGGGGGTGATGGTGATGCTGGCTGGGCAGGTGCTGGGTTCTGCTGCCTTGTGTGTGTTGAAATCACAACATATAAAAATAAATTCAACTCAATAAAAAACAAAAGGACCCTCAAGTGATCTATCAGTTGCTCTTGATGTGTTACTGTCATCTTTGAAGTGTGAAATGAATGGCACATCACAGGGGAGGGGGGTTTATATAGTGTGATATGGATCCTGATTCTGGATCACGACTATAGATACCGACCCACAAAAACAATCAGTCTGTCAGGAAGGGTCGGGAACATGCTCCCGGCTTGTCTGTTTGTTATCCGGCTTGTCTGTTAGGGATTTAGGGCTTGTTGTAGTCACGACTCTACGACTTTTGCAACCGCCCCTAGGGTCGTACGGTCGGTTACAGGGTCGGCTCCAGTGGAACACCTGCATTAGTCCCGCCTTCAAGGTCAAACAACGATAGCCAAACCTAAAAGTGCTTATAACTCGCTTATTATTGGTCCTAGAGGTTTTAATGCGAAACCAACCTATAGGAAATCATAGGCTAGGAATATTCTGATGTGATCAGATTTGACCTTGGGCCCCTCCTTCAAGGTCAACTGAGGGATAGACAAACCTAAAAGTGCTTATAACTCGCTTATTATTGGTCGTAGAGGTTTGCAATGTGAAACCAACTTAAAGGAAATCATGGGCTGGGAATCTTTTGATGTGGTCAGATTTGACCTTGGACCCCTCCTTCAGGGTCAAATGAGGATAGCCAAAATTAAAAGTGCTTATAACTGGCTTATTCTTGTTCCTAGAGGTTTGCAATGTCACACCAACTTACAGGAAATCATGGGCTAATTAAGAATCTTTTGATATGGTCGTATTGGCTTTGGTGAGTTTTCTTCCTGGTGGATACAATTTGCATAGGCTCTCTGATGCGCTAGGTCTAGTTAAATACTGATTCCATGTTTTCAATGATGATAAAAATTGCATTGTTATAAAACTCGGAGCTGGAGCTTTTTTAAGCTTAAAACCCACTAGACACGCGTATGTGTAGGTGTACATAACCTTCGTATACGTTCGGTGTAAACTCATCTGTTTTGGTCTTGTGTAGACAAGTGTTGGTGAAAGATTTATTACGACATTTAGCCAGTTGTAAAGTTAAAACAGAGGGGAAACTTCAGGAAAACATCTGACACAAAAGCCCAGTACACATGCAGTCATTTCACACACCTCTTTGTCTTCTATCAACTGAATATAATAACCTTCTACCAGGCGTTTTTTATCCGAGCCAAGCTTTGTACTGGCCTTGTCACTCAGCAGGTAGAATCTTCACTGTCCCCTGTTTTGAGTTGTTTGAGCCAATTATGCGGCTGAGAAAGATTAACAAGGAGGAAAGTTTTTTTTTAATCCTCACACACGCACACATACATTACCTTGTACTAATAAGTACATCTGTGTGAGTCAGTATGTTTTCTTTTATGTGGTAAACAAGTCTGGAAATCAATTCTACGCATTGCGTATGTGTCAAAAAAGTCCCCCTCTGTAGGTTTCATATGCAATGCGTTGAGATTTAACGCAAGGCAAAAAACGCAACGCAGACAGTGAGTTTATCATCCTCACGCTGGATTGTTTTTCTTCGAAAACAAGAGAGGAAAAAGTCTCGCGAGAGAATGTGAGTTTATGTACTGGCATTTTCATGAGCCGCGCACCTCTACCGCACCCCACCTTATAGAAATAACGCCTGAGAAACCATGGTATATGCAGAATTTTACCATGGTTTGAGATTATAAACCCTGAAGGCTTCTGCATATACCATGGTTTGGAGGGCGTTATTTCTATTCTAACATGACAAAACAATTAAAATACTTGTAATTTCCTTATATTTTGTAAAAAATCATGTCCATTTCACAAACGTTCGAAACAAATCAGGCTGTTTCACCAATTGCACATTGTGGCAGTACAGTAGCATTTTCTCACTAAATATGCCGAAAATAAAGAGTTTTTTAAAATTTTTTATGTTCTATATACTTTCTTTTCATTATAAGAATTATATTCAATAAAAAAGTGCTTTTTGTCAATAATAATAAGTTGTGATCCTTAATTGTCAAAAAAAACGGAAGCTTGTACTTGGTTATTGTTATTTGCGATGGGATGATAATGCAACAGCCAAAATGTATATCGAGGTTTTACCATATCTCTCAACCAATCAAAATCGCGGACACAACCGTGTCATGTTAGAATGTGCATTCAATACTTGAATTCTCGCAATATTTAAGTTATGGAGAATGCCCGAAAAAGTGTGGATTCTTTGATTTCAAAGCTCGAGGCCGACAGGCCGAGAGCTTTGAAATCAAAGAATCCACACTTTTTGAGGGCATTCTCTAACTTAAAATATATATCATTTTGTAAATATGCAATGAGGTTAATCTGATTATTCCTTTCAATATTATTGTCTAATATAAATTATCACAGCACTTAAACCATTTAAGGATGTGGAGTGATCACCATTATGTTAATTTATTATGCCTATATTTTATAATATATTCTATGGAAATCCTAAAGGGTTATCAAATTTAAAAAAATTGTATTACAAAATAATTAATTTTTCAGCATGGTTACTGTTATTCAGTTATGGTGCATCAAAAACATATTTTAATTATACTAAGTTTTGGCAGATTCTGTTAATTCTGTAAAAATCATATAATATAATGATTTTGGTAACTATTCCTTATTTGCAGTACAATAAGTCATGGAGAAAGCACAAGGAACAATAGATTCGTAGATACGAATGTACGAGGGCCAAAGGCCCGAGTACATTTGTACTACGAATCTAGTGTTCCAAGTGCTTTCTCTGACTTAAAATACTGTTTATTAGTATGATAGTTTTTTTGGTTTCAAGTTATTTCTACATTTTAAAAGACGTTTCTCATAGCATGGAAATATAATTAGGTACTTTCCAAAATAATCCCATTACCATTACTTGTTGTAAATATGTCAAATCATAAACATTTCAGCCTAACTAAGATCTTAAATACTTAAACTGTAGAAATTAGAATGCCAAATAAATCTGGGATTTGACTGAATATACATATTACACAGTCTTGCAAAACGTAAAGCCTTTAATTATTGGTATATTTAATATTTTCTCTTTAAAGTTTTACACGGCAAAAAATAAATGTAGGTAAATGTTAACACATTTTTACATACTTCTTAAATCCCAACTTGTATTACATAAAAATATGAATATTACACACAAAATAGTCTATTTTGAATGCATTTTTAAAGAATGTAAAATACTGATACAGAAATTTAAAATGTAGTGATATTTGAAGGCTAAACTGTAAATGGTCAAGCTTTGTACCTTGGCTCCCTTTACAAAAACAGTAGAAAAAAACAGTACATTCTGTTGTACGAATCTACTGTTTTAACAATAGAGTGACGTCACAACTGTATTTTAACTGTAAAGGGTTATCATAGTATATGTATTTCATATGCAGTATTTGCCAGCATTTTCAAAAATGTGTGGATTCTTTAAAACCATTCAGGCATGAAAATTCACCATCCACTTGCATGTCTGTGTGGTGTCTTCATTCTATTTATATTTTGCTGAGAAATTGTTAAATGCATTAAAATACTGATGAAAATGATGTATTTTATTTCTCAGAATACATTAATACAGAATTTGGCTAGGTCAGTTTATAAAGATACAGCTTTCAGTTCTGTAGACATGCTGTTTAGGGGACAAAACATTTGCAAACATTGCAGTGGAAAATGCTAGAATTCAACCAGCAATAAAACTTGGCCAGATTTTTGGATATTTCTGACAATGAATTGGTAGAAACCTGCGAAAAAAATAAGAGTACTGCATGTAAAGAAGGGAATAATTTAGATTATCAAACTAATTAGGAAGACATTTCTGATGTTGAAGATCTAATTCAATTTTACTACTGCTTAATACTGCTTAAGGTTATTACTTTGCCATGAAATCCAAGTGTGGATTCTTTTTAAGAATCTACAGTTTTGGTGAAAAGAATCTACAGAAAAGTGTAGATTCTTAAAAATAATCTACACTTTTAACAATAGTATGACATCACAAGTATGAAACATCAAATGCTGATAGTTGTACACATTCTCTCGCGAGACTTTTCCTCTCGAAAAAAGATTGTTTTCGAGGAAAAGCAATCCCGCGTGAGGATGAGTTGTATACTCACAGAGTGAAGGAAACATGAGGCCACAATGGGGTTTCCAGCAATATTTTACAAATATATAATCCAACAATATTTTATTGTCACCTCGCCTAATACTGTCTTCTTGCAATATTTAAAGCAAATAAAATATCAAATGCTAGTAGTTGAGCTATATGAGGCTACGATTGGGTTTCTAACAATATTTTACAAATATATGATCCAGCAATATTTTATTGTAGAAATACTTTTACCGCACCCCCTCCGACCGCACCTCCGGAGCTCCGAGTTTTATAAGGCACCGCCAATGATATGTTTTAGTTGACAACAAATGAAAAGAAAAAAAAAATAAGGTCCTGCCGAGATTTGAACTCGGATCGCTGGATTCAAAGTCCAGAGTGCTAACCATTACACCACAGGACCTGTGATGAACAGAGGGGGAAGTAAAAGTCATTATAAGCGGCTGGTGTTGAATACCTGCAGACTTGCGAAGATAAATTGATACATTTGTGTTCATGTATTTGAACTTTATGGAGTCTATAGAGTTTCATGGTGCTGGTATATTCAGTGTTACCTTTTTACTTTCAGTCACCAGCCTTATATTTTAAACACACCCTCTGTTTCACAAATTCCAAATATGAATTTATTTAATTGACAGAAAATGTGAATTAAGGCCTTAACAGTACGGCCCTTATGATAAACAAGAAAAAATGCCAATTATCGAATTTCCCATGGTTATTATGTGAAATAAAAGGGATTTTCATTACAAATTTCAAATGTTAAAATTATAAAAAAAGACGAGATTTTGTGCAATTCCGTTCATACTGATCACCATACATTAGGACATTATAACCTGAATGAGTCCGAAGGATCAATTAAGAATGGCTGGTGGTGAGTGAGTTCTTGAAGATGCTCAAAAATGATGTTGGCATGTGAGCGCGTATTCAGTCTTAACACAGCATATCAGATATATCATAACAACTACACCTCCCACATTATGTACCGCTTCATGAAATGTTTCTGCTAGATATTGAGTTACATACCTGACAGATGCACTAAATGAGGACAAAATACACAGTGGTGACCACATGTACAGCCTTGCAAAGTTGTTTGGGGACATTATGGAAAATATTGATTTTGTTGGAACAACTTTCCGATGTCTCGTTTTTCTCGAGATAATGTTACAATGGACTTATTTGTGCTTCAACACACAGTTGTCATGCTTCTGTATTCTTATAGATTTGTTTTGAAGGGGTAAAAATTTCCATATCATGATAAAGACTTGCAAATTTTGTTTTTGAAAGGTTAAAAATTATGGAAGTTGAGATAACGAGATAATCTTTTTATTTGTTTTTTTTTGCAGGGGTAAAAATTTCTATATTGCGATAAGGACTTTTTCTTTTTTTTTTTTTTTTTTTTTTTTTTGAAAGGGTAAAAAATATATAAGTTGTGTTAATGACTCGCCAAAAGACAAAATCCTAAACAGATTGGCGCCAGCGACTGAGCCTGAGACTGGATTGAATCTGAGACTTTTCTTGAAATTGGCTCTGGACTAAAGATGTTCCTCTAAATCTGTCCCTGGATATTTGAAACTGTGACAAAATTAAACAAAAAACATGTCTTTTTTTTTTGCCAGTCTTTACCAATCTTGATTGCCCTGATACATATGTTTCAGATGATTGTCCTATATGTCTAAACCAGCACCTAGCACACACGATTAGTTAGTAATTTTACAAACATTACACTATTACCTAAACCACCTGTTATTTTCTTCAATTTATTCTCGTTTTGTGGGCCAGTGGATATAAATTCAGACCTGTCCAGTACTGTGACAAATGGATTCAATAACACTCCTCGAACTCAGAGATATTAACTCGAAGAAGACGGATGGCTCATTTAAAAGTAAAATGTCTGCTTCCTTTACCTTTAAATGAGGATGTTAGGCCCTAACTCGCGATCGGGAACATCTCGAGATTGTCCTTGCCCAAACTCAAGATCTTGAGTTTGGGCAAACATCTCGAGATTGGGCAGAACATCTCGAGATTGGGCTGCACAAACTTAAGATAAGTTGATATAATATATTAATATAATACTTAAGCAATATCCTTTAGCTAAAATCACTTTCCCTAGATTACCAATTGCACTTGATAGAATTTTTGTCAGATGTATTGTATATTTTTGTAGAAAGGTCGTTAATTTTATAATTAAAGGGTATTATTTGTGTGATGTGCTTCCCTTAGATCTTGAATTGCACTTCTATACTTGTTGTTGGTGTCAGATACCCCATTTTGAACATTATCAATTGCACTTGTACAATGGTTTCTTTTGTTTTGTAGCACTGAATCCTCATAGTAACAAAAAATTTAAAAGCCTTATTTGTGTGATGTACTTTCCTTTGATTTTGAATTGCACTTCTATACTTGTTTGTGTGTGTAAGACGCCCCCCCCCCCCCATCTGTAGATTATTAATTGCACTTTAGAATTCTCATATTTACATGTTCATCGATGTGGATTGATATTTACCCTAAAGCTCAGTAATTATATACAGCCAATCAGAGAACAGGAGACCACAGCTGATTAGCAAATCACAGCCCCAGACAAATATCTTAAGTTTGTGCAGCCCAATCTCGAGATGTTCCCGATCGCGAGTTGGCGCTCAACAAGGATATCTGACCATTGCTAGCCATGTTTTACTAGTGACTACAGGACTTTTCATCTGGTTACTACAAATAGTCTGACCAAGTACTCTCTTATATCGTGTTATTTACAATGTTATAATATTTAAACCAATTATCATTTCTTCAACTAATTATGTTCCTAACTGGAGATGCACCATTTTCAAAATACACAAAATAACTACATGGATGAATTTGAGGTGTATAGTATGATTTCTTTAAAATTCTGCCACATCATGAAATTAATGAAGATGTCTTTATATTTTCTATATCTGCAAATTTTCAATTTTTATGTCAAGGACACTGTGATAATAAAGTTCTAAGAAATAATTGGTTTCTGGGTGACAAATGGCTTGGATGTAGATCCCTCACTGACATGGAAATATGGACTCGGGTGGAAGATTACTGCCTCATTTTAAAGTCAAATCTCTCCTTTCTAGATGATATTGAAACAGATTCTTCTGAGTGATTGGATTATGTAACTGTGGATGTAATTTCAGATTTTTCATCTCGTATGTGACAGTCTAGCTTATTTGGTTTACTTTAAAGTGGCTTGCACATTTCTCAGGATAAATAGCTTGGATAGGGATTGAATCAATCCTCATAACATGGAGACTGAGCCATCTAACACTAACAAGAAAGACATGGAGTGTGGCACTAACTGGACTAATAGTTGCCTCATTTGTCTTTGCACCAGGAGAGTTTTGCTAAGTATTAAATCCATCATGTTGCCATAAACTAGATTTAAACCCATGACCCCCAGAGGTGAAGACAAAGTAATTAAATGCTTCCCGACCTGGCTACTATGACATTCCAAGCCTTTCAAGTATGTAATAGGTAGTGTCCTTTATTATTTTGCACACCAGTCCCAACTGACGTACAAGTTTCCACAAAACTATTTGAATGTAATGAAAAAACTCTCCTGCTAAATGCTTGCAGGGAAATGAACTCAGTTCTTTGCTAAAATAGGAATGTTTGTAAATGCTTGTGGTCACCCTATGACATGCAGTGCAGAATATTTTGGTCAAGCAATATACATTGCCTTCCTCCATACCCTGAACTATCATCCATTAAATGACCTGTATGTTGTCTTGAAAGTAATGTTTAACCCAAATCAAGCAATCTCATTTAACATATGGTTTACTTTATATACCTAGCAAAAAGAAACACATAATGCATGGTATTTTAATCCTTATAAAGTATTTTTTGCTTCAGTATATGGTATCAACAAGTACTTATCTTTTATTTTATTTATTTATGTATTTCTCGTACATGCAAAGCACAAAGCTAATAGAACTTGGTTAATTATCTTAAGAAAGGCGAGAACACGTGGTAATATAAATAAATACATGAAGGAACATAAAATATACATGGAATTCTGTAGCATAAAATACATAAACCAGTGACATAAAGTATCTCAGCTAGTGCATGCAAAATTTGGCAAGAAATTTATTTCTTCAGCAGTAAATCCATTTTTAAAGACCCTCATAAATAATAAATCTATATGTTTTAATTCTTCTCAATAGTATTAATTCATTGTACTGTAGAGGTCTGTCACTGTTTTATTGATATCTGGTTGAATCCAAATGCACTAATTAAAACTCCAACAACAAACGACTATACATTAATTTATTCCCACCAATACCAAATTACTTCGTTGTCAGTTAAAAGACCTTGACCTCAACAGAAAAAAAAACAATTTACCTCAGTTTCTGTAAAGGAGTTTTATGAGCAGGCAGGATTACATAGCAAAAAGCTAAGTGTAGCAAATCACGCATATTTTCCATAGGATATAATTATGTCAATTCCCAAATGAAAGGTCTTTTCTTTGATACGAAGATTTGGCCTTTTGTCCTGGCTATAAATGTGTGTTTCAATATATGCGACTCACATTTAATCTGCATTAATTGAAAAAAATATATATATATCATACCCTGATGCAACTTCAAGAGGCCTTATTTCAGCCTTACTGGACCCCATATCACCCAGATGATCCCAATGGTAAACCAGATGTAATCCTAAAACATGTAGAAAGAATTGAAAAAAGTCACACATAAGAAATCATTTCAATCTTCAGAAGGTTACTCTTCATTGCGATTGTCCTGTTATCCAAGACAGTATCTCTTTTCTGCTTTTGTTTTGATTTGAAGTTTGTTGGTCAACAAAGAAGATTGAAACTTATTAAAGTACATGTATTTCTTTCACTACCCATGAGGGCATGGTTAATATCTTAATACCACTGTCATGACTTTGCCTCCTGATTTCCCTGAGCTAGTCAGTCTGGAGAAAAATACCTAATGGGTGTATGACTTATCTTTTCACTCGGGAAAGTCAAGAGCTAAATTAGTGCAATTCTAGATTCCCTTCCTGGTTTAAACATATCTACAAACCTTTGTGGGTGGTCATTTCAGTCCTGAGTTTTTAGGTCTGATTTTTTAAGAGAGGGCTCTAGCGAGGCTCATGCTTCTAGGAATGACTTTTTTTGGTCTCTGGGCTTTCATGAATTGTGGGCATAGCATGATGATTATCTGTATCTTCACTGAAGTTAAGCGGCAATGGGGTACTTTAGTACTGCGATGGGTGACCACTTTTGCACACTGCTGCAGTCTCTGATGACTTTGCCGCATTCTCTAGTAGACCAAAAAGGTTAGGGTTGGTTGCATGTGAGTCACTTATGACTAATCTCCAGGCTACTATGACCTATTTTAGAGTGCTATAAATAACAATCTGGCTGCAAAGACTAGTCTGATAAAATTATCCCATAAAAAAGTTAGTTGTACAGGTCAGTCAATTAATCTTCTCTGCTTGATAACAGCACACGAGGGGCATTTTTATGAGCTAATCTTTATGGATTCGGATCAGGTTGTAAGACTTACCTTTTTGGTTATGTGGCTTTTATTTTTACTCAGCATGAGTCCCTTTATTTGGCAGTTTTTCCAGATTTTTTCAACAGGATAAGTCGTAGCTGCCTCCTCATGTTATAAATCAGAGAGGTCTTCCGATAAGCCTTGAAACATAAATTAGCATATAGAATTGTATTTTACAGATTCGTAAGCAATTTCTTAGTTCTTGATGTAATCATTGTGTAACAGTACTCTGTTTTATGGACAAACATCCTTTTATGTTAGCATGACAAAAAATGTTATACCAAGCTATGAATATTATTGCTTTCATGAACCGCATGCATGGAAATGTATACTTAGGATTTTGTCTTGACAATAAACTGTGTCTGGACCATAAAGTATTTTGTTTATGATTTGAGGATAAATAGTCCAGGTCAGAACACAATGGGGTAAATATGGATGAATATTTTGGTAAAATATTGCACCCTTGTTGCACAAATAAGACAAAAAAAGTTTGACAAGATTTCTTTGCTGAAAGAAGGCTATGTAATTTGTGATGACAGACCAACTTAGCTACAGTCATATAAAACGTGTTTCTTCAAAATCCTTACATCAAGCCAGAACTTACACTGATTTTGTTTATTCCAAAAAAAATGTAATTTCACATATGCCATCACCTTATTGTGAAAATTTTGTTTTCTGTGCCTTGGTCTGTTTGAAGTGTTTCCCTTCTAAGCTGCCAATCAGGTTATTCACCTGTATAAGGTGAAAACGAGGCAGTGAATCGGTTCAATAAGAGACAAATTACCTGAGTGACTCACATTTTCTAACGTTATCACAAGCAACAATGTTATTTTTTTTTGTATTGTCAAGTGATATATTGTACACATACGCTTTTGATACGAATATTTTATATCCATCATCCACTGTTTATAGTAGAAATAAGTAGACCATCTTCACATATAGCATACCCAAAATTAGTAGAACAGAATAGAAACATTTATATAGCGCAAAATTGATGCACCATCCTCTAATGCCCTTGAGGCAAGAAAAGGGAAAGTCAAGGGACATGCCAGGTTAACATCCAAATTTAGCGCCCGCAAGGGGAGATATACTATGGTGGAGGGTATGCAAGTCTAAACAAGTAGGTTTTTACTGGCTTCGAAACCCTATTATTGTGTCCTGTGATCGGACTGATTGTGGTAGTCACAAAACATGCCTAAAATAATGGGTAACTGTTAGTGTTTATTAAAATTTTAAATTCAGATTTCTCAACCTGTTCTGTATGGATTTTATTGCAACAAAAGAAACAGAAGTCTGTAAAATACTCTTCCAATGATGTGTATAACATATTTGTAGCTTACATAGTTATTGAAATATTTACGAAAAATCTGCTTTTGTTTGCCCCAAATGGGCAAAAGGTTTCTATAGCGAGGGGCTGTTGAATTATGGCCAGAAGATACTCCAAAAGTTGCGAACTTTTCAAAAACAGAATCAAGCATGTTCAATATTCTGCCCACTTTTACTGACCTTCCCAATTTTGCTTTGAATCAAACTACTAGAAGTGAGCACACATCATATGAACTGCATTAGCAATAAATAACCCAATGACCTTATACCTTATTTAAAGGACCTAAAGATATTTAATCAGAAAAAAGTAACCACTTTCTGTGGAGTATCTCCACTTATTTTCTTGCAACTTGAGCAGCAAAAAAAATCGCTTGTTATAATATCCTATTCATACAACACAGCCACCATTTGCGACAACTAAAAGTGTAAAATATCTCCCTTTTTTTCGATTTTCACATTAATTTGCCAGAATTTTTGGGCATGGTAAGAACTAAAATATCAAACTAAAGAGCAAGTGGACATTACCAAGAGAACTCTTCATGATGATGAATTTAAATTACTGTTCCATTAATCTGCTTCCTGAGATAGAACTGCTGTTTGGATTACCCACAATAACATATAAAATGGACACTTCCCTTCATTTTAAACCTGTTTTGTCGCCACTTATTGTAAACTATTTGCCTGTGAGTCATTTAAAACAACTCTTACTCTAAACGTTGTGATATTATACAACATATATTGAGACACAGTACAGCTATATGTTTCAATACTTTAGTAGCCATCTAGACTCTTTCGAAGACTTTGCATTTCACAAATTGCCAGTCTGATGAATCCAAACTGTCATCAAAACTCTTCTTAGTGTGGCATATTTACGTTTGTGAAATACACCTACTGGGTTCAATGTAGCACTGGTGGAGATGTAAATGTACTTACACAATGTGTGACTTGAACACATCAAGTATTCTAAAAGTGCAGTGTTCCAGAAAGATGGCTGTGTCTCAACTAGGCAGTAATGCTGGATTTATAGTAGAAAAAAAAAGCCTGTACATTGTGGTATGTTCACACTTCTCTGGATATGCTGCTGTTATCTTACATCATCTCCAGTTTAACAAGGCAAACAAAATGCGACAGTACATTTGCCTTGAAATTGACTTTTAGCCCATACCAACCAATGTATCAATTTGCAGCTTACATTTACAATATGGCAATGGCAATGGCTAAAATTGTAACACAGTTATGTAAGAAAAATATTCTTATATTACACAACACTCAGACATTCTCTGTTCTCCCGTGAGACATTTGTAAGGAGAGTTTTAGGGTGTAATAAGTCTATTAGAGCAGATCAAATACATAAGTCCTTGTAACCCATTTTTGTCACAATACTGTGATCTGCTGGTAATTGGTGCAACCTGATCACAAAATCCTTATTTATACTTGTTCTATGTGGATGTCTTTCGATTAAAACATTCATTGGCACAACAACAACAACAACTTACAAATTCATTTTATAGAGAGAGAGAGAGAGATTTTTTTATTAAAGTGCCACCTGCAGTAGCATGAAATGGTATTATGAACAAACAGCAAAATCACAAAACAGCCAGCCCTTATTACTAGGGCTTATGAGGCACTGTAAACAAAAAGAGAATTATATTTAAACGTCACACATTAGATCAAAATGTTAAGAACAAAAAAAAAAAAACTTACAAATTCATTTTATAAGTCCAGTTATAAATCCAGTCAATATACCTTTAAGAGGTTTTTAAGGACGTACCAATATAATTTTTACTCGAAATCAGAGGCTGAATTTGGAACCGGCCAATAAGCATACAGCTTACAAATAAAAGTTCTTGCCTAGGTGACCTGATTGGCTGAATGCTGAATAAATTGACTAGATTAATACATGATTTTGTGCTAGTTTAGGTATGTGTGATCTTACTAAGTCAATCTTCATCTACTGCTCAGCCAGTTAACTTGTCAGGATTTGTTCCATTAATTTAAATAATTATAATAAGAAAATTATCTGAGCGGAGGATATTTTAACATTTTAGCACACATTTTATTTTACATATAATAATGAACATTGTACAATAACTGAGATATTGTACAACCATATTTTGTCATTTGATGTGACTTTTAAATTGCACTTTACTACTATGCAAGTCCCTTTTAGGCTGATACAGCTAAAACTACAAAAAAGACACAATGATGTAGCCAATCACAATGTGTAATCTGTTTTTGGCAATTAGGATATTGTTTGCACAGTCGTTCATCATAGATTATATGCTTGGAACAAGACTCACAATGCTTTCATTTGTGTGCTTATCCAGACAGTTAGACATCACACCGAGGTATGTGCCTTGGCCAAATTCACAAAAGGGATCAGGGAATCATGAGCCAAAAATTAGCTGAAGTATTATGTAAAAAAACTGCATACTTTGCCTGATTTTTTTAAAACTTTTTATTTCTAATGAATAGCAGGGGCGATATTCAAGAAAGGTCTTAGCCAGATCTCAGGCTTCAGTTGGTTATATTTGTATACAGCAGTTAAGTCTAAGACTAGTGTGAGGTCTTTCATGAATACAGACCAGAGACATATTCACTGTTAAAGAAATGCCCATTAAAATCCATCTGGTTCTGCAAAGAAATAGCATGTTGAAACAGCCAGACTGTACCCGCTCTTTCACATAAAGCCGAAAGGAGGTTTTGGCCTACCAGTGTGAGTTGCAAAGCCACAGAAATGAGTAGTAAACTGAAGCGGTCACTCATCCCAGTACTAACGTAGCCCATTGCCATTTAACTTCAGTTAAGAGGCAGACACTCACCACGCTATGCCACAATTCACGAGAGTCTGTAGACCAAAAAAAAAGTGTTTTCTAGTAGCGCAAGCCTCGCCAGAGCTCGCCCTTAAACTGAAATGAGAGTTAAGGGCGAATAATCAGCAACCCTGAAATATTTTTAGTCCTTTCTGGCTGTAAACTCTGTTAGCAGTATGCTTCTGCAAGAACTCTCATCAGTTTTCTCTAATCAGTTTTCCTCTAGGAGCGTACTGGCTACTGTGGTGAAGTTTTTCCTGTCGTGACTTTCCGTAGACTTTTTTATTAGCACTGTAGTATGTTTACAGTCATAAGTCAGTTACAACTTATCTTTAGGGTGTTATGACTGTTTTCATGGTGTTATGAATATTCTTGTACACTTCTCTGTAAAAATGGAGCCTATTGTTGCTACCATAAGAGGCTTATGGTTATCATTATCTTAATGAGTTGCAGCAGTAGGGAAAAGGTCCTAAGGCTGATACTTTTGCATGTACAGCTTATCTTTACACTTGGACAAAATCATTGGTTTGTAAGTCGTTTGCCCATTTTCAATGGGATTTTGGCATAACCATCCCCAACCACGCTCTGAAAACACGGTCTTAGTCTTGCAATAACTTGCAAGAGTAGAGTAGTGGTATTACATAGGAAAGACAGACAATGGAGTTCTTCTGGAAAGACTTGGGAAGATCTACTGGGCCAGTAAATTTATAACTCTGGAACAAATTCTTCAATTTCTCTCTTGGTGTATGTTAACTTCACATGCAGCTATCAATCAATCAAACTAACTGTGAGGTATTTTGTCTTTTCCATGTGCCTTTGAAAGCTAAGATCAAATATCACAGTTGTATTGTTGTTTTGGAAGAGTATTTCTATGCCTTGTCAGAAGCTCAGCCAAATTTACAGCCAGAGATTAAAGAATTACACTGACAGAATGAGGTCCCATGGGAAACATCCATAAGCTGCAGTAATGACCTTTTGTGTCTCTCCAGACTTAAAAAGGTTAGCTGATTATAACTAGAAAATGACAAATTATAACCTTTGTAGGTTTCACTTAAAATCTTCTCAATGTCCTGTTTACACTTGTCCAGTAATACACATTGCAATCCCTTAACTAGTAGTGCCCGTTGTGTACCTTTACATATTAGCTAGGTTACCATTAAAGTTTATGGATTATAACTGCAAAATGACAAATTATAGCTTTTAAAGGTTTGCCCAAGATCATTGATATGGCCTGTTCACACTTCTATGGAAGACCAGATTTGTTTTAACTCTCATGTGGCCACACTCCACAGAGATGTCCATACGCTACAGCCTGGGAAAACAGAGTTAGAAACCATGAAATATACAACAGGTGAAAAGCTGTACATATAAAGAGTCACCCAGAACAGTATAAGTTATTCAAAGTTGAAAGAGAAATAACCGTTGAAAAAAAGAGAAAATTTATGTAAAGACAAAGTATCAAAACAAGGCAATTTAATAGCAGGATGAAAAGATGATAATAGCATTCATTTGTCAACTAAAAGTTACATAGTTGTAACATTTATTGATTGACCTATGTCATAACTGAAATATATTTGTCAATGGAGATATCAAATTCGGAACATGTAAGTATCAGTTTCATCAGTCCATATAGCTTTGCCAATCGGTGAAGTTTGTCTCAAATGTGGCAGCAGAAAACATCCTGGAAGAGCCCAGGTCATAGACCAAGGTCACACCATGACATTACACAACTACACCCTCCATAAGTCACAACTTCCTACCCCTGACAATTTCCGAGATAGAGCCCAGACAAAATGTTCAAGGTCAAGTTAAGGTCCATGATCAAGTCAAATTGACACCATGACATTACACACCTACATATTCTAACCAATGTCCCTAAGAAGTATCATTTCCTGCACCTTATGATGTCCGACATATAACTTGGGTAAGAGTTTAAAGGATAAGGTCAAATCAAGGTCACACTATGGCAGTACACGCCTACACCTCTAAACCAATGTCCCTATTAAGTGTCAACTTCAAACACATTATGGTGTCTAAGACATAGCTGGACAAGATTTTAAAATTCAAGGTCCCTATGACAAGGTCCAATTAAAGCCAATACCCACACAGTCTTTAAAAGTTGTTGGGTGAAAATATATAATGTCAGAACTTTCAGTTGTGACGTAGAAAATTTATCATAGATCTATATTAATCTGTTGGAATAAACACTGCCACTACTTCAATCAAATTTGGATAACGTACCACCAAACACTGTTAGTACAGTGCAAATTTGGAGAAGATTTGAGTAAACGTTTCCATATATACAACTTGCACGCAATCCTTGGTCAGTGAACATGATTTATGACATCTAAATTTGTGATTACATACATTTACATGAAACACACTTCTTTGCATCGTACAAAGGAGGCAAACCTAGATTTCACGAATCATGGATTGTCTGTCGCAGATAGCCAACATGGAAACATACATTAGCAGTAAAGACAAGGGGGTAATGACAACATATATCTCACACACTCTGGGTTCTTTTGTCAACAGTCATCACTGAACAACAGAAAAAGGGATTTAAACATAATACCCAAGATTTCCCATTTGGCTGTAAAGTGTCACAGAAAGGCACATAAACAGTGATTGTCTTCATAAGAGGAGACACATAAATCTAATTGTAAGGATAAACTATCTCCCCATGAGAGGATAATTTGTTCATTTTATGTCTAATTTGATCCAGATTGATGCTTGAAAAACATAAAGTTATGTATTCTTCATTTAGTCCAATTTATTATGGGTTTAATATGGATTTTAGCACATTGTTCAGGCCATTCATTATGAGTAGAGTTTATGAGGGTGAATGACCATTGCATCACAAAGTTTTACACTTTAAACCAGTAGCTATTATCGACGAGAAACAGCTAAGGATACATATCCTTTCAACAGATACCAATGTTAACTCATCCGAGATGAACAGGCATCAGCAGACGTAGGTGTTTCTTTTGTTAGGAAAAAAGTCATCAAGAGTGTCTAGGATATCAAGTGGAAACAATGCTTTGCCCACTTCTTATAAATATCACTTGATTGCATCAGATAGCCTGATATTTTTGCGATTGGATCCAAAGTTAAAACAGGCGTCGGCTGACTTATGATTGGATCTGGCTAAGCTTGATGAAAGGAAACATTCAAAACCATTCAAAGTGACTACAACGGTATAATAACATTAATTAAACTTTATATAAAACTCAGCTAAAATGTGTATAGTCTTATTTTACCATTCTTATTCTAGACAGAGACTATAAATCAAAGGTTGGAGTTCAATATGTTACCAGTACAACACTTTTCTTATTATTACCATACAAGATGGTTCTACATCATTGAATGCCAATGCTCAATCACCAGTGGCTGATAGCTATTCCTCTCCTTTCACTAATTTGAGTTGAAATCTTACCTTGTGGCTGGCTATGGCTGATCCACATGACTTATTACTGGGGCCAATCCTTAACTTCCCTCCGTCGGCTAGGCAAGTGAATAATTTGTATTTAATATCAAGACTCTTGTCTCTTCTAAGCGAGGACATATGTAATTGTTAATTTGTTTGGGAAATAAGATAGCTATGCTTTAACACAAATTATGGTTGAGTTATTAAAATATAAAAATCAGCTTTTAATATGTTGGGAGTGGAACAATGACACCAGCCATTGACATTCGAGTTCCCACAATTTATGTTGAGGAAATGCAGCCTTAGTGATGTACCATCGAATTCAAAATAAGTATTTCCAAGATATTTATTGTCACAGGCATCACTATAAATTCTAGTTTGGATTTTAACGTTGACTGTCTGAAGGGTTTTACAGTTATCATCAGTATTTACAATACCAATGACAAGCACGTCACATTCTTGTCAGCTGATGGTTTGATAGCAAATCTTTAGCATCATCAGATACAAAATATACTCACATCTCATTTCCTAACTAGAAATGTTTCTGCCTTGAAAGTGAAAACAGAGGAGAACAGAATGGGTTTCTGACTTGAGAAACATAGTGTTGTGAGAACATCTTGTAAATATTTGTACATAAACATGTGTAAAGAAAATTAATTAAAAGACAGTTAGAAAATTTAAGTTTTACTTTTGAAACTGTGTTGTCATGTTCTAAGGCACAAAACAAGAAACTTTTCACTCTAAGAAAATTTCCCAACAAATAGTGGACTTGCACACGTTACTGGAGAAAAAATCCTCTTGTGTTGTTTGTAAACTGTGTTAAGAATAAAGGTGGAACAGAACTTTATCTGTAAAAAATGCCACCTAAGAAAGATACTTCCAAGTCAAGCACAACAGAAACTTCTGAAGATGAAACTACTTGCAGAGAAAAGCTTGAGACTCTACAGCTTCAGCTTGAAGAGGCCCAGGCAGTTGCCCGAGAGGCTCACAAAAGGGTGCTGACTGCCGAAGAGGATTGCGAAAGGATCCTTGAAAGAGCAAGGGAATATGAAGAGTAACAGCAGAAGATGAAAAAGAGAAAGTAACAGAGTTACAGCGAAAACTCTCGCAGAACTACCAGCACCTGGAGAGGTGTACTTGTGACAATGACCAGCTTTCTGATGAACTACTGGAGAAGTCCAGGGAGGCAGAGGGAGCCAGAGGGGCCGCATTTATGGCACAGGACCTGTCATTAAATATGAGGAACCATATACATCAGCAAGGTATGTGCCCCGTGTCTCCAGTGATGCATGGAATGCCACATGTCCAGCAAGTGCCAAGGGACTCGCCTCATAGTGTCTTCCAGAGATCATGGGAAGTCATATGGGATGGCTTCATAAAGCCTTTTATTTCTCTGACTGCTTCCTGTGGGTCGAGGCACTCCAGTCATTTGATGTCTTAGTGGCTGCACTGGAGGTTCTATTCAAGGACAGGAGTCCTGTCACATCTTATCTGGCTCAATTAAAGGCAAGGAAATTTCAATCACAGGAAAAGGTGTCAGAGTTCTTGGCTGATATAAGACAGCTAGTACTGAAGAGCTACCCAACAGCTGACGATCGGACCAGGGAGACCATTGGGGTGCGACACTTTCTCAAAGGTCTACCAGACCAAAACACAGCTGTTGCAGTGGGAATGAAAGACCCCCAAACTCTAGAAGAGGCCCGTACTGCTTGGGAAACTTACAGTAGTCTGAGAGATGACCTGAGAAGGCCACCACGCCCCCGAGCAGCAGTTGCCATAGAAGACACCACTCCAAAGTTTGTAACCCACCAGGAAATGGCCAAATTCGGAGATCAGCTAATAACTGTGTTTGAGGAGAAGCTTGGTAAGATAGAATCCATTCTGAAAGGCATGGGAAAGAAATCTGGGCAACGACCGCGAAATAGAGCAGATGTTGAATGCTACAATTGTCACGCGAAAGGACATTATGCTCGAGAATGTCCACTGAAGCAAAATGTAGAAAAGTCGGAAAATTAAGTAGGACCAGATCCAGCGGCCGGGTTCAGTCCAGTCTGACCTGTACATAATTAGAATAGGTAGACAGTCAGTGTTAGGAGGTATATCTGTGTATCTACCCATGTGTATTTATGAAGTAAAGACTAAATTCTTAAATGACACTGGAGCAGAAGTGACCATCATGTCACAGAAACTGTTTGAGAGAATCCCAGAGAATTTAAGGCCAAACATTGTAAAAACAGAATGTAATGTTAAACTGGAGGTGCCTGACAAAGGTTTAGTTCAGGTGATTGGGGTAGCCGATATTTCATTTTGTGCAGGAAGTCATATGTACACATGGCATGTTTTGATAGCACCCATAGAAGGTTTGCTTGGAATGGATTTGTTCCCACTTTCTCATTCTCATTTTTTGGTCCCACAGAATCTGGTCATACCATGGATTTTTATCACGAACTGGAACCCTTATGGTTTTACTTGGGGCACGTATGTCCATTGCATTAATGATATGATATTCAAATTCTTTCAAGAAATTATTCATATTATATGTTCAAAACTCCTTTAAGTCATCTAAATGCATATCCATGATCATTTGGTCCATATCAATACCTTTTAATTTGCGGTAGGTAATTTCCTTCAACTGCAGAGATAAGAAAGTGGTCAGAAAGGAGTGGACCACATTTTACATCACTAACTTTGTACTCAGATTCTATACCACTAACTATAAGGTCCAGAGTGTTTCCTTTTACATGAGTTGGAAAATCAACAATTTGCTGCAGACCCAGTGCCATCAATAGGTCCCAAAAATCCTCACCATCTGTCAAAAATGATAGAAGACAGAAAAAAATGATAGAAGACAGAAAAGAAGTCCTTGTTCACATGTTCTTTACTAAATCCACAGATCTGATACTTATTATTTGTGCTGCAACTGTTATTATGCAATGCAGATATTAACAAGGCCGAAAACTGTTTTTCAATCCCCTAGCGCGAGCACAAAGCCATCAGACACAAGTAGTGCACTGAAGCGGTAAACCATCCCAGTACTAACATAGCCCATCGCCACTTAACTTCTATAAAAAAGAGACAGTCATTTTGGCCATGCCACAATTTACAATTCGTAAGTCTGGAAAAAAAACAAAAACAATCAGTGCCCATGAACAGGCTCTGTGTCAGCTGACTGTGTTTTGAGTTTCAGAGTAGAAGTGAAAGAAGAAAAGGACACAAAAATTGTGCCCTGCAACTGGTATTGAGAAGTAAAGTACAAAGTTTACTGTTACGGTGTAAGAAGTAGATGAATAACATATTTAAACAAAATACTGTAAATCCAATAGTTTTTTAGAGAACTGATTTACTCAGAAGTGAAAATCGCAAAGTAGCTATTGCTCAGCAATACAATGAGTTACAGGTCTGCAATATCACTATTTTATAGAGGACTGAAAAGTAGGTGTAGAACATATTTAAATAAAATACTGTAAATGCAATAGTTTTCAAGTTATAACTGATTTACTCAACAGTGACAACCTGGAAGCAGCTATTTCTCAGCTATGCTATGAGCTACACATTTGCAATTTTACTATGCTATAGCTAACCCAAAAGTAAACTGGACCTATGCATCACAGAACCGATGCAAATTCGTATCCACCAGAAAGACAACTCACCTTGAAGGAGGGTCAAATGTCAAATCTAACAACATCAGAAGATTCCCAGCCCATGGCCCATGATTTTCTATGAGGTTGTTTCACATTGCAAACTGTTCGCTCACAAATTTGAGCTATCTATGAAAGGGTTGTTACTCAATGATCAGAAAGTAACAACAGAAACTAAGGGTATTGGCTTGGACAGTGTCATGGTATCAGTGAAAGATGATGTTGTGATACCAGCAAACAGTCAAAAGCAAATTTTGTTTCACTAAAGCACACAACTGCATTGATGGAACCCATTGCAAGTAAAGTTATAGGAGAGGGAATTCTAATGGCTAACTGCCTTGTGAATCAAAGTACTGCAGCCAAGGACTTACCAATTCGTCTGATGAATGTTACCAATGAGGATGTAGTCTTTCAAAAAGATACCAATATTGGCCAGTTGTCAGAGGTAGAATCAACCAAAATATTGTTTGAATCAGAGAGTGATCCAGGCCAAGCAGTTATACATGATGATGTGGTTGGTGTCTATCAACTTGCCATCAGCAAAAGCTCTGGTGCCCAGAATTTGAGGGATGTCTCTGATGCTCATATTGAAGAATGGTCGCAACCTGTCCAAGATCTTTTCCACAGAAGCATCAACAGCCTTTCTTTTGAAGAAAGTAGAAAGTTGGCAAGACTTATTGAACATAATAAACACTCATTTGCCAAGGGTCCAACAGATGTGGGGCAAACATCGGTGGTGACACACCATATAGACACTGGCACATTAAATCCCATCAAACAGCAGCCAAGGAGGACTTCAAAGGCCTTTGAGGGAGAAGAGGAAATATTGCGAGAACAATTTCAGGCCGGTGTTATTCAGGAATCTTCCTCCCCATGGGCTTCACCCATTGTTTATGTAAGAAAGAAAGATGGTTCCATAAGACCATGTGTGGACTACCGCAGGCTTATTCAGTGTACCTAGAAATGTGCATATCCAATTCCTGAGACTTCTTCCTGTCTAGACTGCCTTGATGATGCAAAATACATGTCCAGTTTAGATCTCCAATCAGGGTATTGGCAAATTAAGGTGAACGAACAGGACTGCAAAAACTGCCTTCACCTCCAGACATGGGCTATATGAATATCTGGTAATGCTTTTTGGCTTAACAAATGCTCCAGGAACTTTTTAAAGGTGTATGGAAATTATTTTTGTGGTCTACAGTGGAAGTCTATTGTTATATTCTGGGATGACATAATCTTGTTTAATGACTCATTTGACAGCCACCTTAAAAATTTGAATGAAGTTCTTGGATGACCTATGAAAGCAGGCCTGAAGTTGAAGCCAAGCAAGTGTCATTTACTCCTACAAGAAGTTGTATTTTTACGATATATGGTATCAGAAGCCGGCATAAAGCCTGACCCTGCAAATATCGAAGCTATAGTAAATTGGCCCATTCCAAAAAAGGTGCATAATATTCATGTTTTTGTTGGTTTTTGTTCTTATTAGAGATGTTTTGTCTGTGGATTTTCAACAATTGTAAGGCTGCTCACACATCTACTGGAGGCTGATGTAGTGTTTGAGTGGACACATGAGTGCATGACTGCATTTCAAAAGTTGAAAGATGTTCTGACAAGTGGGAATGTCATGGCTTATGCAAAAGATTCTGGTCTCTTGATATTAGACGCTGATGCTTCCGGTACTGGAATAGGTGGAACTCTATCCCAGATTGCAAGAAACCTGGAAAGGAAGAGGAAAGAATAATTGCACATGCCAGTAAAAGTCTGATCAAGACCCAGAGGCAATACTGTGTGACAAGAAAAAAGCTCATTGCTGTTGTATATTTTGTACAGTACTTTAGACATTATTTGCTTGGTAGAGATTTTATTAGAACTGACCATAGTGCCTTGAGGTGGGTGATGTCATTTAATGATCCAAGGGACCAAATAGCAAGATGGTTGGAAGTTTTGTGCCAGTACAGATTTAAAATAGTGCACCGCAGTGGCAAGAAACATTCAAGTGCAGACAGTCTGTCTAGGGTTCCCTGTGACCCGACAGAGTGTATGTGTTATGATGGAAAGACAGTCTTGCGTGATCTGCCATGCGGAGAATGTGATGTGTGTCAGAGGAAACATGCACAGTGGTCGTCATTTCAGAAAGTGGATGATGTTGTGCCACTAATGGCCAGGAGAGTTAATATCAGTAATCTAGTGCATCCTGCCCATAGCCGATTCGGACGCCTTTTAACCTGTAAATTTCTCCTCTTCCTTGGCTTGTGTCTGTCACTGTTAGCAGTGTGGTTTAAAGCCTGCACTGTTTGTTTCATGGGTAAAAAGCACCAGGTACGTAACAAGCCTGGTGGGGAATCAAGATGGCAGAGGTTATACAGAGCCAAGACTACTTAAGTAGCCAGGTCAAATGAAAGGATGACTAGTGAAAGTGATCAAACTAAAGAAGAGAGTAATAGTCACAAGTGTAAAGATTTATCTGGAACTGGGGCACAGTTACTAGTACTGGATGACACATGGTTAAGTCAGTATACTAAAACTGACTTGAGAAAATTACATCTGGATGATCCAGATTTAGCCCACAGTTAGGAATCTGTGGTTACAATGGGATCAGCATGTACTGAATAATGGTGTCTTGTATACAAAGTGGCACAATGTGAAAAAGAAGACTTCCCCCATGTCTCCAACTCATGGTTTCCAAATTACTGCAAGATACAGTACTGAATGCTTTACACTGTAACTTGATTGCAGGGCACTTGGGTGTGCAAAAGACTACAAATAAAATAAAGCAGAGGTTTTACTGGTACAGACTGAAAGATAGTGTTAAACTTTGGATTTGTAATTGTACTTTTTGTGGAGCAAGAAAGTCCAACAGAAGAGTAAATAAGTCTCAGCCACAAAATTATCAAGTTGGTGCCCCCATGGAGTTGCCACTGACATTCTTTGCCCATTTCCCCAATCTGAGTCCTAGTAACAGATAAGTACTGCTAGTGGGTGAGTATTTTACAAGGTGGATTGAAGCTTATGCTATTCCTGAGTTCTTGGCAAAAACTGTGATCCAAACACTTGTCTATGAGTTCTTCTCCAGATTCAGCACCCCATTTGACCTACATTCAGATCAAGGTTGCAATTATGAGTCTCAACTCTTTAAAGAAGTTTGTGAGCATTTGGAAGTCAATAAAACATGATCGTCACCCTATCATCCACAGTCCCATGGTATGATTGAAAGCTTCAAAAGAACCTTGATAGACATGATTGCTGTATACACAAACCAAAATCAAACAGACTGGGACAAGCATTTGCCCATGCTTACTGGGGCATATCGAAGTTGTGTACACGAAAAGACTGGATATACCCTAAATTTACTCATGCTTGGGAGAGAGGTCAATTTTCCTATTGAGTTGGTGCTTGGCACTACTCAGAGGTCAAAAGGATGCACAGAGGAAAGCCAATATGTTTTAGAAATGAGAGAGAAACTTAGTGTCATTTTCCAGCATGTTAGAGAATCACTTAAAATAAATTCTCCAAAGAAAGATTGTGATTCAAGGATTACTTTAAAGACATACAAAGTAGGTGACTGAGTTTACTACCGTGATAATACAAGAACTGTAGGAAAAAGTCCAAAATTAAAGTCACAAATTTGGACGGGTCCGTGTGTGATTGTAAAAAACTTAGTGATATATTGTTTGAAATAAAAACATCACAAAGTAAATCAAAAATATTGCATTTTGATAGACTAAAGCCTTATACCAGTGAACTTGTTCCAGAGCTGACAGTTATATTGAAGAAAAACACTGACTCAGATATTAAAACTGTTCTCAAGTTGCCCAAACAGGGAGATAAATTCTCCAAGAATGTTACAGGGTTAAAGAGGTCAACTGCCCAACACTGTAACAGGGATATGAAAGTAGATAAACAGCTGTCAGATAAACAACTACTAAGGAGAAGTGAAAGACAGAAGCAGAAGCCTGATAGATTTATGTTATATTAATGACTGGGAATTGAAGAAGATCTTGAAATAAGGTCATTAGAGGTCTTGCCCGTAACGGGTTACGGGTTCGGTTCCTGGGAAAATATGTTGTTTTTTGGCCGCATATTTTTAGAACTTTTGGGGTCAAGATTCCAGTATAAATTTAGATGTTGCTTCAACATTTCAGTCATAATGTCAGGACAACTTGTTTGCCTGTTTTGTTCAAGTGTATCTAAAAGTAAAAGCGAGGGACAAAGACATAGTGTTACACACTTACCTTGGTATTTTGAAAGCATTTATGCATTATATGTGAGCAAAGGTTTGAAGTTAAACAAAAGTTATTTGAACATTGTGAAACCAAAGGCCACCAGAGAAAATTGGATGCTAACAAAGCTCCTTTTGATGTCCAAAGTGAACGAAGACAGTTTATAGATACAGAAAGGTGCACTTACAGTCAAGTTATTATTGGTTTTATAGAAGAACACTTTACAGAAAAAGAGTTCTTCACCAACTTTGACTGCCCTGATGGCATAATAGACAGGTTGGATTTGGTTCCAGATTCTCCAAAAAGGGTTACCATGAATACCCCACAGTTGGATAGTCCTGCAGAGTGTCCGACAAAACTGGCCCAATCCCAGTCTGCTCCAGTTGGTCCAGCAGATGATAGACTTACAGCTGTGGTCAGCAAACTGCAGGCCTTAGAAGGCAAAATAGACAGCCTCAACAAAAAGGTAGTGGATACTGCGGAGAGTCAGACCGTAGATCTCAAAAACAGGCTGTCAAAATAGAGGAGTGTGTTGAGCACAACACCACTCAGGTACAGGGCTACTCCAAAATTATGGCAATGATACTACAAAGAGACATAGCCAAAGTATTGGAGACTGTTGGTCAATCGGGAAGGTTCAAGGGCCACAAGTGTCACTGGAGATCCTGTCAGCATTAGGGACATTGTCACGGGAGGCAATAAAAATGTATCAGTCTCCATATCCGCCCAAGGATGCACAGATGCTCCAGGTACAGAAGGACTTTTTTTTTTTTAATATTTTATTTCACATTATAGCACATTGGTTATTTGTACATTGTATTACATATGACCCAAATAAAAAAGATATTCTACCACCGTTAGATTGTATTTACTTGTCACATTGCTTCATAGTATTTCAATACTTTTTTATATAATTCACATAGACATTCACCATTTTTACACTTATTTAATGCAATCAGGTACATTTCACACTCTATTTGCTTTTTAAGTAAATTAATAAAAATCTTTAAAGTAATATTTTTCTCATTTTTCTTTGTCAAGTAGATGCATTGTTTTCCAACTAATATTAATAGGTTTAGTACTTTGTGAAGTAAACTTGTTGAGGGGATTCCAAATAAAATTTCTAGAACTGTAAGTTGGCAATTTAGCTTTAAAATATTGATATTTAATTCTTTTAGGCTGCTCCAGACAACTTGTACTTTTTTACAATAGTAGAAGAAATGTTCCACAGTATCCAGCTGTGAGCAAGATGTACAAAAGGGACTATCTTTTATTTTCCAGTTACTTAAATTGTAGTTGCACCCTATAAAACAATGAAGGATCTTGTACTGTAAACTATGCAGCCTAATATCTGGTGTTGTTCTGAATGGTATCTTATAGACGGTGGACCAGTCGGTCTTTTCTAAAAAAGGGTAATACTCCACCCACTTGTTCTCTGCAGTAGGAATACTTTTCTTGTATGTTATGCTTTCATAAACCTTTTTATTTGTGAGGTTATTCAGATTTATTTTTAAGTGGGTAATATCATAACAGTCAGGAGTTGTATCAAGCCTGTTCTCTGTTTTTAGTTTAGCCTTCCAGTTTGATGGAATAGCACATATCAAAGCATTGAAGTCAAGGTCAGGCAGGTGGCAGTTATATCTTTGTTTAAAATTAAGCCTTGATAACAAAGTTTGATGATGAAATAGTTGACTTATTTTGGTTATCCCTGTCTCTTTAATGACTCTAAAACTAGGTTCTATTACTTTACCTCCGACGGTTATGTATTTATTATATGTCAATTTCTCATTGAGAATTTCTTCTAAGCTATTTGGAGCAATTGCAAAGAACTTAAACCATGATTCTAGAACCTCACTATAGAATTTAGTTTGGCATTTTCTAAAAATAGTTGGGTCTAGTTTGTGTAGTAACAGAGTTTGATCTGTGATACCAGCATTGGCCAATGCAAGGATTTCCATTTCTCAACGTATGGATTCTCTGTATTTTCTGACAATAATCTTTTAACCCACATGGCTTTCAAGGATGTAACCATATTTTTAAAGTCAATCATCTTGATCCCTCCCAAATTCTTATCATTGGTGGCTATTTGTCTTCGAACCTTTGCTCTTTTCCCTTTTCCCCAGAGAAACTCAAAAAACAATGCATCTACTTCCGTTATAAATGTATCAGGGACATGAATTACACTACATATATTTATTATTTTGCTCAGCACCAATGTCTTCAGGACCATAACCTTTCCAAAATTAGTCATGTTTCTACCACACCACACATTTAAGGTGTTCCTTATTTCTTCAATTCTTCCTTCTAAATTAAGCTGAACCATTTGGAGTTCATCCAAGCAAAACCAAACTCCTAAAGTTTTAAAGTTGTCTTTTTTCCAAGATATACCAATTGACTCATCTAAATTTGAAGTAAAGTTTATGGGAAACACTTCTGTTTTTGATTTAGAAGGACTATTTATTAATTTTACATATGTTTTTATTTTTCATGAACACATCTGAAAAATTTTATGTTTGGTTCAAATAATTTTAGTTGAATTGAAACTGAAAGGTGGACATTTAAATTTAGTAATTAATTTAAATGCAAGTTCTGTTATTTTTAGTGTGTTTAGATTGCCCGTAACCGTAGACTGGCCGCAACCATAGATTAGCCGTAACTGTAGATTGGCCATAACCTTAGAGCAGCTGTAGCCACATTGTATGGTGTGTGTGCTGTATTTATGTTCAAAGCAACAGGTTGTAAATTTTGGTTGGTATTGTTGTGTCTGCAAGTTGCGGCCAGGCTGTGAATACCAAATGCGGCCTGGCCATCAAATTTGCCTATATAAGGCAGAGCATTCCACTGTAGAGAGGACTATACAATGGGTTTCTGACTTGAGAAGTGAGAACAGAGGAGAACAAAATGGGTTTCTGACTTGAGAAACATAGTGCTGTGAGAACATCTTGTAAATATTTGTACATAAACATGTGTAAAGAAGTATAATTAAAAGATAGAAAATTTTAGTCATGTTCCAAGGTGCAAAACAAGAAACTTTTCATGTGAAGAAAATCCCCAACACTCAAAATATTGTTTCTCTATTCTGATAGGGGGCTCGGTGGTGTAGCAGTTAGAGTTCTCGTCTCCAACCTCTGAGGCTGCTGGTTCGAATCTTGGAAACTTGGAAAGTTGGTAGTTACTTGCCTATGCCTGGTGGTTTACAGTGCAGTATGCACTGGTTTCCTCCACCTGTAAACTACCCGTCGCAATATGACCCTGGCTGTTGAACGCGACATAAACCAAAAAATAAATCTAAATCTCTATTGTGATAGCATGACCATAATGAAAATTATTGAAAATAGGATGCTAACTGTGGCATTCCACACTATCCATGACAGAAGTAGGTAGGGTGCATTTGGTTGGGTTACAGGAGGAGGGTTTTGAGTTTACGTTTTAGCTTAAACTTAGTTTTTTCTTCAATTTAAGGCCGTACTTAAAGCCGTAACTCTAAAAAATCCTTAATTTAAGCTAAAACTTAAACTCAAAACCCTCCTCCTCCTCAACTACTACTCATGACCACCCATAGGCAGGTTAAAGATTACCTCTCATAATCAGAACTACAGGTGTGATATCATTTATGTAGTCATGAACATCATCCCTTTCAAAAGAAATCAAGTTGTATGTCAACCTTTACTGTTACTGTTTCTCTTTTTTTTTATCTCTTCAGTGTCAAACTATGACCATTATCCTTGTTTTTTGTATCTCCTCTGTGTCAAACTATGACCATTGTCCCTGTTTTTCGTATCTCTTCTGTGTCAAACTATGGGCATTATCCCTCTTTTTTCATTTTTTTGTGTAGGAAAATTGTATTTAAAAGTGTGTACATGGGTTTACCGTCAAAAAACACCTTTACTGTGACCAGGTCACAATATGCATTTTTCTATCAATTCTAGAAACTGTGCAATACTTGTGGTGATCTGGTTATACTCTTGAAAACTTTGAAATTTTGTTTCCTTTTTGCAATTTGTAGTTTGTTATAGAAACATTGTTAACTAAAATGTTGATAACAGATACAGTCACATCGGCATGTTTCAAACTACGACGTCATTAACAAATAAGGTAATGTATCAGGGGCCATATTCACTAAACCTTCTTTGTTTTTAAGGTTCCTTTATTAAAGGAAGGTAAAAAATCTCCTTTGGTAAAGTGCCCTTTAAAATGCTATTCACTTAACCTCCTTTATGTTTTCCTTACCAGAGGATACCTTAAGTAAAGGATCCTTTATTGAAGGAGTGAATCCAGTCATCTGATTGGTTAAAAAAGTTTCTTGACAAAGGCTCCTTTATGTTTCCCTTACTTTTGTATTTTTACTCTCCATATTAAGTATTCAGTATGAGACTTGTGTTATGATATGTTTTCTATTTCTATTTCCGTTTGATGTAATATATAATATTTTAAGAAATGAATACTTACTTTTAAAGATTTTGGTATTGCATACCACATTGTGGTAATAGCCACTCTTCATAAATATACAGTGACATGCACACACACACATCAAACACATTTTCATTGGGTGTGATGATATATCAGATATTCCATAAATTCATATATACCTTAAATTCCAAAGAAAGAAATATAGTGATATAAATGATATGGTATGGTTAAGGTGTGAGCACGTTTTTTATTATTTTTAGCAAATATTGTAACAGTTAACCAATTACCTCAATTTTTACTTTAAAAGTCGAACCACCAAAACTCCCCTTAATCATAAAGGTAATTATATACTAACCTACCTACAAAGTTAAGGAAAAAACAAGGATTCCTCATTAACGGAGGGTTAGTGAATATTAAAATTAAAAATTGTTTTGAAAGTTAAGGATTTCCTAGACTTTTAAGATTTCCTTGAAATTCAAGGAAAGAAAGTTAGGCTGCTTTGTTTGGGGAAGTTTAATGAATACCAAAACGAAGGAAAAAGCAAGAAATAAAGAAAATCCTTAGTTTTTAAGGATTCCTTGGAATAAAGGAGGTTTAGTGAATACGGGCCCAGAACCTTAAGTCGTCTGATGCCCTAACAAATAATGCCTCAGACGATTAATTTAAGGCATGGAACAAACTTGTAAAATGTAAAAATTATAATATGACTAATAAAAAGGAGAGTAAAAACATCAGAAGTTTCCAAATATTAAAGAACAGACAAATTTAGGTCAATTTTTCAGAAAGTGAAATTATGTGATACCCTTTTTCTATTCCACATTCACCTCCCAGGTCTAGTTAATCATTACTGTATGGAGCTGATCTGGAACAATCTCTCAAGACAAGGGGGCAATGACAGCATAGATCTCAGACAGGCTGGGTTCAAGAGGGCTTTGTCAACAGTCATCAGTAGACAAAAGTAAGGAATATAAACACAATACCCAAGATTTCCCATTGGGTTGTAAAGTGCAACATAAAGGCACATATATACTGATTGGCTTCATATAGGCAGACACATAAATCTAACCCTGAGCATAAGATAGTTCTCTTGTAGTAGAACTTCACAAACTTGCTTATTCTGTAGTCTAATGGGGCCTTCATACATATCCTGATGAATGGAGACGGTAAAATGGGACATGTCCAATAATGACAGAAAGGTGGCTGATCGTGGTTAAACATTTCCCTTATATTTATAACTTCAAGTTGTGACGTCACAAATTTCAGTGTAGTTGTAACATAATGTAATGTATTATTCTCCAGTTCCACTGTCATGGATTTGCCTGCAGATGGCCCTCCACTAGGCAATTAAATCATGGAGGGCAATCAACTCTCCTGTTCACCAATAACAGTCGGTAGCCAAATTGCAATGATTGGAAAATTCAGGAGTTTTCTCAGTGTTACCAGCCTTTTAAAACAATACTAGTTGTAGCAGTCTCGCATGTTATAACTTGGCAAGGTGTTATGATACGTCTTGGAGGTGGAGCTAGGGTATCACAATGTAGTTAAGATGTTGATATATCAAAAGCTACGTAGCCCATACTACCGAAAAAAGATGAAACAAAGCACTAAATGGACTGAAATTATACATTTTATTCTGGGTTTGTGTCCCGCTGATTTCACTCAAATTAAAATGGCTGTGTTTGTTCTTAACAATGATTCAAATTTGTCACCTTTCAAGACTTATCCGTTTTGTTGGACTCAGTTGACAAGGATGGACTCAGTTATCCACACTGTGTTTCCAGCGTATTGAAATGGAACAGTGAGACAGGAGTATTGCATTCAGTGTCTGAACTGAATCTCAGACCATGTGAATTTGGGAGAAAGTTTTCCCCGTAGGTTGATTCTAATGTAAGGTACTGACCAAGTAAGTGTTAAGGAGGATTAACGTAAACTAATTGATTGGGCAGACCCCTACGAGGCTGTTGTCTGCTATGGGAGAAACCAATATAATGAGTCTTTGGCAATGCCAAGCAAGTTTTACAGCCAGGAATAAAACATGACAACTGTTTTCCAAGTAAGAGGTATACCTTCTTTCTCAATTATCAAATAATGTAATGACATCTGGCAGGGAGCAGCATTTGAATGGCAATGAAGAGGGTATGTAGGTATATTGGCTAAATAAGGTCTTTATGATCACTGGTAGTTGTAGTGTATACTGTGTGATCTAACATTGTAAAATTGTCCCACTCAAAGCCAAGGAAGAAATTAGTACAATCAATGTGTGGACAAGTGTGCTATAAACCTATCAAAAATATGCGTGTACAGCCCAGGCTATACTGACTGATATTCCCCTGACTAACAGGCAGAGGCTTCGGGATGGCCATTTATCAATGTTCCTAAGAATCTTTGGCCTGAAACTTGAGATGTCTTTACAACTAACCAAAATGACATTCAAATGCAAAAGATTGCAAAGCAAACACGGCGTACCTGCATGTTAATGTAATTAATGAATATATTGGGTGGGCGAGAATAAAAAACAGCACATTCAAACATAATTTCTATCAGCAGATAACGTTTTACTTAAATTTCCTTCTACTGAGACTATTTAAGCAGAGGCTATTTAAAAGCATTTTTATCTTGGTTGGACAAATATTTTGTAACAAAAAATGCTGTGACAAATAAGCTATTTCTGTGACAAAATAATTTATTTCACATGATTCCTCTTGCAATAATAAAACTCAACTGGAATATGTGACTTTTCACCAGACATAAAAGTTTAACTACCAAAGTGGATGACGTGTGTTAAACCTGGGTCTGTACATTTTGATGGAAATGATATTGCCAGTAAAGGTTGTTGTGTTTTTTTCTGTTTCTTGAGTGCTAGCTTATCACATTTTTTCCAGATGTTATTCCTTCATCTTTTTGGAAGGAAAACATTTCACTTAAACATTACAGCTCTATCAATCTTTCTATATATATTGATTTTGGGGGAATGTACTGTATACTATAGGTAAAAGGTCATGCACATATCAACATGAATTCGCCAAGCGCAGTTAGAAACCACAGATTGCTTACAAGTCAGCAAATACACCCGGACTTCTATAAGTCTTCAGAGAAAAACACACTTACTGTTAACCACACAACCAGCAAAGGTCACAAAGCTAATGAGCTTAGCAATGACAGCAGCAAGCAGTAAGGAAATCTTTGTGATCTATTGCCATTACCTTTTGTGTCCGTCCAGTGTCTCATTAAAACTCCAACTGAAGTATCCAGGTTACTTCCGTATAAGGCCATGTTTCTTCTCTAGTTTTGTAACAATACAACATCAGGTTAAAGGAAGAATTACAGGTATTTAAGAATCAGATGCTGGTGTTCTGGGTTTTGGCATTATTATTATCAGGGGCCGTGGTGGCAGAGTGGCAACATACTCGCCTCTCACCTCTAAGATATGGGTTTGTATCCCGGGTAGATAAAAAATTGGAAAAGCTCAATTTTTTTTTGTCATTGGTAACACGTTGGGCAGTACAAAAGCTTGATCAAGTGTTATGTACTGATTTCTTCTGCCCTTCTAACAACATATACCAGAAACAACACAAAAGTACCTAACATTAGATTTATTTATTTATTTAGGGGTTTTACGTAGCTTTCAACACTGTACAGGTCACATCACGACAGGTAGTTGGAAGGGCAGAGGAAACCAGTACATACAGTTTGTCACGGTTCTGTACTGTCAACTGCCAATAACGGCAAGCAACTACTGGCCCCCCCTAACATTACATAAAACACTATATAATTAGATTGACCTCATTATGCAGTCAAACCTATTTAGTGCAACCGCCCAGGGAAATTCCTAAAGGGATGTTCCTCTTAGATGGTTGCTCTAAGCAGGTTGAGTTATGAACGCCATAGGACAATTTATGACATAAACAATTGCTAAGTGGAGTTCTATTGTGTAAACTTAATGACCTATGGGGACCTATGGGCATCGAATATAAACCAATGAATTAATTGAATGATTTAACCACTTCGACAAAAATGGTCAAATGATGAAATCTTTTCAAGGTCAACAACACTTCACCTCTCTGGGGATCTTTATTTAGTTTAAGTATGTATTCTACATGTTTGCCTAAAAACATAGGTTTTCGTTTTCATTTTGAATGTGTATTTTCTATTCGGTATATTTTCTTAAAAAGTGTGCACTATTTCATTACTTTCTCATCATTATGAATGTTCCAAGTAAAATGTGATAAACATCAAGATATGAAGAAAGGAGAGGTTATTTCTGTTTAATATCATACCTAGCTTTGTTTATATTAGTTCCAAGGTCTATGGTCTTTTTAAAATTTTAATACACATTCAATACTGTATCACCCCTATCATAGGTTTTCTTTCTTGTTTGGAAAATATTTTAATATTGTATAAAGTTTGAAAATTGTGAACATAAATGGGCTGCCACAAAGTTTGGCTAACAATGGTTAGTGACAATGGATTTAGACATCTGTGACTTAGAGAAACCACTTTCCAGAAAGTTTACATGGTTAATGCTATTGATCATGCTGTGGATGATTTGCGGTGGTGAGAGTTTTATGTTACTCTACTGATTTTTGCTTATCTAAGAAAATAACTGACTTTTGGTTTGTGTTTTATGCATTCAAAACACTACAGAGTAGATAATTAATTGCTTTTTTCCAGTTGCTTTGTGTGTGTTCAATTCAGATTTCCTGAGATTTGCATTTTGCCAACCAGTTAACGCCCACATTGTCATTATTATTTAGACTTTAAATTCCATTAACAATGTTATCCCCATCACTGTATCACCACACAACAGCCCGAACACAAAGAAAGGGGTCATTAGATGCCCGGACATAAAAGAATGTTCTGATGAGGAAATATTAAAAGGATTTAAAGATGAAGGTGTCATAGAACTGGACAGGAAATCAGTATTCAGAGATGGACAAAGGATACCAACAGGGACATTTATATTGACCTTTCAGAGCCAGACCTTACCAAAATACATCAGGGTTGGTTACTACAGAGTGGCTGTGTCACAATTTATCTCGAATCCTGTGAGATGCTACAAGTGTCAAAAGTTTGGTCATAATAAATTCCACTGCAGAAAGAATGAATTTTGCACTAAATGTGGGCAAGAAGATCATACAGACTCTCAAGAATGTAAGAATGAAGCAAAATGTGTTAATTGTCAAGGAAACCATGCATCAAATGTCAAATAATGTCCAAAATGGAAAGAAGAAAAGGAAATTCAGGGAATAAAAGCAGAAAGAGGGATTTCATACACAGAAGCCAAAAAACAAATGGATATATTTAATTCTGTGAAGACAACCTATGCCCAAGCAGCTGCAGCAACCAAACCTGTAGTGAAAACAGTAACAGTGGAAAGACAAACAGAAATGACTTGGCCAGATGGTGTGAAACAACCCAAAAAGTGTGCAGTTGAAAAACAAACAACTAGAGTGACTAAAACAAGTTCATCAAGTTAGTCAAGTGCATCTCAAAATGACCCTATTAAATTGAAAATAAGTCAAAGCAAAGTATATTTGGCCAAACAAAATAAGGGATCTAACGACTCTATTAAACAATACAATAAATATGATGCTTTGAGTGATAGTGACAGTGAAATGAGTGTAGAAGAATCCCCAATCACAAATTCACAAGGGTGGAGTGGTAATAAAAGTGTAAATAATGGAACCAAACAAAAATAAAAGTATACTACAATGGAACTGTTGTGGCTTTAGGCCAAACTTTGAAGAAATTAAAAATTTAATTTGTAATTTTAAACCCTACATTTTAGCATTGCAGGAAATACATTTTAAAGATACAGATAATTTTAATATTAGAGGATTTAATCATTATATTAAAACATGTGCATCAGAAGTAGATGGGAGAGTCACTGGTGGCTGCTCCACTTTTATTAAGAAAGGTATACCTCATGAGGTACTTGTGTTAGATACAGAACTGCAGGCAGTTGGTGTGAAAGTATCTCTGCATAAAACTATAACTGAAATGTATATATTCCACCACGTTTTAATGTTGCACAAAGTGATCTTGATAATCTAGTCAACCAGTTACCTGCACCTTTTCTATTTATTGGAGATTTTAATGCACATAGTGATTTATGGGGTTGTTCCTCATCAAATAGTTTAGGCAATAAAGTGGAATTTCTTCTTCAATCCTCTAATGTTTGTTTGCTTAATGATAAGTCACCTACCTACTTTCATCCTGCATCTAGTTTATTCACCTCAATAGATTTGTCTTTATGTTCTTCATTTGTTTTTCTTGATTTTACATGGCAGGTCCATTCTCATCAGTGTGGTAGTGACCATTTTAATTGATATAGTTAAGAGTATGCCTAAGGACAATGTTCCTCATTGGTATTGTAAAAAGGCTGATTGCCCAAAATTCAAACTACAGTGTTTTCTCGATATTAATAGGCATAGTTTTACTGACTCAACAGAAAAATTTCCTTCATTTTAGATAAATTAAATTATATAGCAACAAAATATGTGCCAAAGTCAACTGGACAGTCCACTGGTAGCTACAAACCAAGGTTCAACAGTGAATACAAAAAAGCTGTTAAAGCTCGTCAAAATGCAATGGATAAATGCCGTACAAATCCTACAGCAGATAACATAAATGAATATAAAAAATGTCGAGCCAATGCTTGTAAAGTAATTAAAGAAAATAAAAGGAAATCATGGCATGAATATGTATCAAAGCTAAATGTAAAGACACCAGTAAAGAAGGTATGGGAAATGATTAGGAAAATAAGTGACAAACAAAGTAATACCACAATACACCATCTGGAAAATAATGATGGGACAAAAATAACAGAAAGAGTGGATATAGCAAATAGGTTGGCCCAAGAAAAACCAGCAAGAATTCTGGCAGCAACGACTATCGTACAAAGTTTCAAAAATATCAAGGCACCATCCTCTCTGTTACGTTATTTATTTTAAAGATTAACAGTATTGCTGATGTAATTCCAGCTAGCTTTAAAAAGTCTCTTTTTGTTGATGATTTCTCAATCACTTGTTATTCTAGAAATATGGCTTCAATAGAAAGGCAACTTCAGTTGTGTTTGAATAAGGTAGAAAAATGGGCTGATGAAAATGGTTTTGTAGATATATATATCTGTGTAGTTATTTTGTGTATATTACTGTATTTGAAATTGCTGTACAACACATTAGCATGAGTCATCACACATAAAAAACCTGACCTCGTGGTCTTTGTCTTGTATCTGGATATACAACTGTGAACACACATTCTTGATAATATTAAATAAAACAGAATATTAAATGGTTTATGATTGTTGTTTATTTCAAATAATAAAACACACAATCAACATGGTGTCAGAAGTGCACATTGGATACAACGACCAGAGGATTAATGGTTGGATCACATAAAAAATTTGATTTTAAATGTGATACAACCCAGGATTCTCAAGCTGTAAATTTCAGACAAAGAACTTTTACAGAACCACATGTGTGCAGCCCAGAATTCTCAAGCTGAGACCTTCTGTACAAATTCAAGTGTATATGTGTATATGCAGCAGTATAGGATTCACTCAGACATTCACTAGTCTCAGTCAAGGCTCAATGTTTTTTTCTTTTGTGTTAAAAGAATGTATACAAAATAATGGCTGAAGGTGGACTAAGAAAACCTGCTGAACTGTCTTTTGAAGGCAATGTCTCATACAATTGGGATATCTTTGAAGAAGAATTTAACATATACTGTAATGCTGCCCTGAGTGACAAAGACAGTAAAGTCAAGGCTTACACTTTACTAAATCTAGCTGGCCCAGAAGCTATCAAAAGACACAGAAATTTTGAATACAAACCTGAAATAAAACAGGGAGGTGAAGTTATTCAAACAGCTGAATCCAAAGATGATGTACAAGTACTTCTCCGGAAATTCCGTGATCTCTGCAATCCACAAACAAATGTTTCTATGGAGAGACACATTTTCGTCACTAGAGACCAAAAAATTGGTGAAACTGTGGATGCTTACATCACCGATTTAAAGCAGAAAGCCAAATCATGTGAGTTTGGTGAGCTCCAGAATGAACTCATTCGTGATCGTTTCATATCAGGTGTCACATCGGAGCAGCTTCGCCGAGTTCTCCTTAAAGAAAACAAGTTAACTCTCACTAGAGCTGTGGAAATAGCTCAGCTTGATGAACTTACCCAAGTGAGGTTACAGGTATTCAAGAAGGAGAAAGATGTCCATACACTGCACAAAAAGTCAAAAACAACAACTCACAACGTACCTAAATGTGGAAATTGTGGTGGGTTTCATCCAAAAGAGGGAAAATGTCCTGCCAAGGGGAAGCAATGTAATAAGTGCCACAAATATAACCACTTTAGCAAAGTGTGTAGAAGTTCAATGCACATGAACAAGTTTGTTCCACAGTCCCAAAACAGCACAATCAAAAAGCAGTCATCATCTAGAAACCAAGTATACCAATGTGATGTGGAAAGTGACAATGAAGAGTATTTTGTCATTGACACTGTCAACTGTGCAAATAGAGATGACAAAGAGGAGATCCACGTCAACCTCAAGCTGGAAGGTGAAACTGTTAATATGAAAGTTGACACTGGGGCAAAGTGCAACGTAATGACCAAATTTCTGGCAAGCAAAATCTCCAAAGCACAAAAGAAGCCCATCAAGGTAGATAAAAGAAAGAGTGTCAAACTCATTGCGTATGGTGGAAACAGTTTTCACACTCTAGGCACCACTGTTCTGCAATGTCAACATAATGAGGTAACAACCGATATATTGTTCCATGTTGTTGACAAACCAGTGAAATCATTGCTTGGACTGCAAGATTCGTTGAGACTGAAGCTTATCACACTCAGCCCTGAGGTCCATGAGTTGAAAACCGAAGACGCTCCAGAGTTAAGATCATACGCTGATTTATTTGATGGAGGTTTAGGTAAACTACCTGTCAAGTACAAAATTAGTCTCACTGAAGGTGCTAGACCTGTAGTTAGAGCAGCCCACAAAATTCCAGTTGCCATGACTACAAAAGTCCAAGATGAGTTGACCAAGATGGAATCTGATGGGATCATTTCAAGCATAAATGAACCAACTGACTGGGTGTCAAATTTAGTTGCTGCTAAAAAGAAAGGCAAAGATGAACTACGCATTTGTTAAATCCTCATGATTTAAATGCTGCAATTAAGAGGCCACATCACTCATTGAGAACAGTTGATGAAATTTTGTCAGACCTGACAAATGCTAAAATATTTTCAACATTGGATGCGAAGAATGGGTTTTGGCAAATTCCATTGGAAGAAGAATCTTCAAGACTGACAACATTTGCCACTCCATTTGGGCATTACAAATTTAACAGGATGCCTTATGGGATAAAATCAGGCTCAGAAGTATTTCAAAGAGCCATGGATGATCTGTTCAAGAATCAACCTTGTAAGATCGTAGTTGATGACATACTGGTTTGGGGTACTGATTTAGGAGATCATGACAAAAATTTAAAAACTGTGCTAGACAGATGTTGTCAGATTAACCTCAAGCTAAACCCCCAAAAATGCAGATTTTGAGTCAGTTCTGTGCCATATATTGGTCATCTTCTGTCTAACACAGGAGTGCATCCTGATCCTGAGAAGATTAAAGCTATCACACAGATGCCACAGCCAGCTGATGTGAAATCTCTCCAGCGATTCCTTGGAATGGTTAACTATCTTTCCAAATTCATTCAGCTGCAAAGTACTCTTACTGCCACACTGCGAGAGCTACTACATAAAGATGTTGAATTCAGATGGGAAGAGAATCATACCAAAGCTTTCAATGCAATAAAAACTGCTGTTGCAAACATCACAGCGTTGCAATTTTATGATGTGAAGAAACCAGTCACTGTAACCGCAGATGCATCAAAAGATGGCATTGGATGTGCATTATTACAAGAAGGCAAACCAATACATTTTGCCAGTCGTGCACTCACATCATCTGAAGCTAACATGGCTCAAATCCAGAAAGAATTGCTTGCGATTGTATTTGCCACTCAGAAATTCCGTCATTACATTTATGGCAAATCTGTGACAGTGGAAACAGACCACAAACCATTGGTCACCATCCTGAAGAAACAAATTTCTGATGCTCCAAACAGTTTGCAGAAAATGCTTCTGAAACTTCAAGATTATGATCTTCACTTGATACATAACAGCACCACACAAATGCCAATAAGTGATACACTGTCAAGGGCATTCCTAACAAACACAGAAGCTGTTGAAGAGGATGAGTATGAAGTCCTTTGTGTGACCCATATGACACAGAACAAAGCTGAAAGAATATGTGAAGCTACAGAGAAAGACTCAACCATGCAAGCTTTGATTGCAAGAATCAACCACGGATGGCCAGATCGGAGACATGAAGTTTCAAAGAGTCTGAGGCCATATTTTCCATTTCGTCATGAGCTGATAGCTGACAATGGACTGATTTTCAAGGCAAACCATATAGTTATACCATATAGCATGAGGGATGATATCCTAGAACAGCTACACCACCCACATGTTGGTATTGAAGCCACAATGCGACGTGCCAAAGATTGTGTTTTTTGGGACACCATCAATAATGACATAAAGGCATGGGCAGAAACATTTGCAACATGTATTTCACACAAACCCTACCAGAAGAAGGAGAAATCGGTGTCATTTCCTGTTCCAAAGTTCCCTTGGGAAATTGTTGCCGTTGATGTATTTGAATGGCATAACAAACAGTATCTACTGACAACAGACAGCTACTCTGGATGGTTTGAAATCGATGAGCTACCAAGTTTAAGAAGTGCAACCATTATCAACAAACTGAAACAACATTTTAGTAGATTTGGTATCCCTGCAACACTCTACTCAGATTCTGCTCCAAACTTAACCAGTCAGGAAATTAAAGATGTTTGCATAACTTGGGAAATTCAACACCACACTAGCAGTCCTGAATATCATCAAGCCAACTCCATTGCTGAACTTGGAGTGAGACGAGCAAAGACACTCCTCTCAAAGTGTCATGAACAAGGCTCAGATTTTCACCTTGCACTTTTGAACCATAGAAATGTACCGCGAGAAAACAACCTGAAATCCCCAGCTGAGCGACTACAATCTCGAATCCTACGTTCAAAAGTTCCACAGACAGAAAAGTCATTATATCCAAAAGTGGTGAAGAGGACATCTCAAAATCTCAAGAAATTAAGGCTGACCAAAAAGTATCATTATGATAAAACAGCAAAAAATCTACCTGATTTACAACAAGGGGATATTGTGAGAATGAAAACAAAGAATGGTTACAAGAAACTGGCGATTGTACAAAGAGCTAATGATACACCTCGTTCCTATATTGTTCAATCAGGAAACAGAGAATACAGACGCAATCGTCGTGACTTACTTCAGTCCAAAGAACATCCAGGAAATGTGCACAATGAACATTTTCTTGAAGACTACATTTCACTTGCCAAAAGAGAAGAAAATCAAGAAAATCAAAAATTGGGTCATCCGGAGATTAACACCAATCCCAGTGAAACACCTGAGACTGTCAACCAATCTCCCATCAAGCCACGACGTTCACAGAGGCAAAAACAGCAACACTACCAATACCAACACATTGTTGTTTAAATGCAAACTCTGTTATTCAAAATTTGCAGTTGATATCAATAACTGGCAGAATAATCCAGCAATCAGCTGCATGATGTCAGTGTAGTCCACCATTGACATCAAATTATGTCATTTGTAACGTTTAAATTCTTGGAATAAGTTATTTAAAATATAAGCACTTTATTATAATTCAGGAGACTATGAATGGAATTCTTTTGTGAACTGTTATTGTTTTTTAATTGTGCACCATAAAGTGTGTATTTCATTTGCAGACTTTAACATTTAATTTAAAAGAAGAGGGATGTAGATATATATATCTGTGTAGTTATTTTGTGTATATTACTGTATTTGAAATTGCTGTACAACACATTAGCATGAGTCATCACACATAAAAAACCTGACCTCGTGGTCTTTGTCTTGTATCTGGATATACAACTGTGAACACACATTCTTGATAATATTAAATAAAACAGAATATTAAATGGTTTATGATTGTTGTTTATTTCAAATAATAAAACACACAATCAACAGGTTTTAAATTTTGTAAAACCAAAACTGTTTGCATGCATTTCTGTAATAAAAGAAAACTTCATCCAGACCCAGCATTGACAATATATAATTAACAAATCCCTGTTGTTTCACAAACTAAGTTCCTTGGTGTTATATTTGACAGTAAACTGAATTTTAAGGCACACATTGATTATATTTGTCAGAAATGTGGAAAAGCCATGAACTTACTGAAACTTGTTGCCAAAATGGATTGGGGAGCAGATAGAAGTGTTTTAATGAGACTTTATCGTTCATTTGTTCATTCTAGATTGGAATATGGTTGTGCTGTTTTTAGTTCTGCTCGTAAGTCTTATCTTAAGCAATTGGAACCCATTCAAAACCAGGGCTTAAGAATATGCCTGGGAGCCTTCAGGACTTCTCCAATGCAAAGCTTGTATGTAGAGGCAAATGAACCACCCTTGTATTTAAGGTCTGCTAAATTATGCATTCAGTATGCTTTGAAACTGAGTAGTAATCCTGACAATCCAGCTTATGATGTTGTTTTTGGCCTTCAGTTTTATGATCTTTATGATAAGAAACCATCTGCAATAAGATCTTTTGGGCATTGTGTAGAGGAAGATTTGTCTGCTGTCTGTCCTCAGCTGGATTTAATTCAGACTGTGTCATTGCCAGATGACCCACCCTGGACTGTACAGAAGCCTCACAGACTTATATCTCACCCATCAAAAGAAAAATCTTGGTGATGATTGTCTTTTTCAAAGTCTATTTGCTCAGTTGAAAAGTTGTTATCCTGACCATAGGGCTATATATACTGATGGATCGAAAGCAGAAAATAGGGTTGCTGCAGCTGCTACATCAAATAATCTCAGTGCCCATGTCAGACTTCCTGACAATGCTAGTATATTCACAACTGAATTACAGGCTCTTAAAATGGCTTTTAATATTGTAAAAAATTGTGATTGGGATCATTTTATCATATTCACTGATTCTGTATCTAGTCGTCAAGCTCTTTATAGCAACAACTGTGATCATCCTTTTATTCAAGATATTTTAAAACTTGTTAATGATTGTGTGTCAGTGAATAAAAAAAGTTGTTTTAGCTTGGGTTCCAAGTCACATAGGCATAAAGGGCAATAAAAAAGCAGATGAGCTTGCCAAACAGGCCTTGAATTTTAATGTTTTAGACTTGAAAGTCCCCTATACAGACTTGAAAGTGAATGTAAATAGTGTTTTTAAACAAAAGCAGCAAGCTCAATGGAATGCGTGTCCTGATAACAAACTATTTCAAATAAACCCTACAGTAGGAAATTTTTGTTTTGAACGGGTTTACCTCATAGGGAGGAAATAGTTATAACTAGAGCCCATATAGGACAAACCTATTTCACACACAGTTATCTGTTGAAAGGTGAAGATATGCCCTGGTGTATTCCATGTCATTGTCCTGATTACAGTGAAACATATACTATTAGACTGTATCGACCTACGTGACACAAGAATCAAATATTACAGAGATGTAAATAACTTAAAAGATTTATTATATGGAAATATTTATAATGTTCTGAGTTATCTGAAACAATGTGGTTTGTTTCATAAATTTTAGTTTCTTAACTTATTCTGTGTTTTGTATTAAGTTAATTTATTGAGATTTTTCTGGTCATGTACATCTTGTTGTTATATTTGTTTTGCTGTATTTTTTAGATTTAATCTATGTTTTATTTTGTCATTCTTTTTTCTGTTTAGATTATATTGATTTATTAACATTTGTTTTTAATCTATATACATACTTATGTTTATTTGTGTTTTATGTTTTTATGTATATTTCTAGTCAATTTCTATGAATTTGTTGGTTGGCCTTTTGCCAATCATTATGTATTTGTGTATATATTTGATTTTGTTGTAAATATTAGTTATTCTATTTTATTTTTTTTTATATTTTAGTGCAGTATAACACATACGCGTGTTTGCACTTAAATTTTAATTATCTATTTATTTAAATTCCATTAAAATACTTATATTTTACGGGAACAGATGTTGAAATTAAATTTATTTAAATATCAGTAAGAGCCTAATTTGTATACATATATAGGCATTTGTCCTTCACCTCTAATATAGGGGCCATGGTGGCAGAGTGGTAATACTCTCGCCTCCCACCTCTGAGGCTGGGTTTCGGTTCAAGTGGGAAAGCTGGTTGCTGCTTGCTGTTGGTCGGCAGTTTACAGTACCTTGACCAACTGTATGTACTGGTTTCCTCTGCCATTCCAACTACCCGCTGTTATATAACCTGTACAGTGTTGAAAGGGATGTAAAACCCAAATAAAAATAAATAAATAAATTCACCTCTAATAAGATATAGTTGGCGAGGATTCACTAGTAGGCTAGTATTCACTGTTAGAATGCCAACATGTAAATTTCGAATCTAGAAAAAATTCTACCTGGAAAAAAGCCACCTGAAATAATATCTTATGGAAAAGTTTCTTCAAAAGAATGTTTACTTCATATTTTTCATTTTAGATAAAATACCTCCTGAGAAAATAAAACAAATTCACAATATTAAAAAAACAAAATTTATGTTCACCGCAAGTAGTGTATCATATAAGAAGTACATAATACAGTGTAATAAGGTAAATTGAAATTAAATTGAATCAAATACATGGGAGGTTATTGTAGAGTTATACTTATTGTCAACTCATGTTAAATATCTTGTTTTTTATGTGTGAGGAGGTATTTTTCGGTGATACAAAATATGAAGAAGGTATTTTCCAGGGGGGGGGGGGGGGGCATTTTTCTAGGAGACATTTTTGGCACACCCTGAATTTCATGCCAGAATTAAAATGACTTTATACACGTACCCACTAAACAAATAAATTAATATATCAACAAAATTGTGACAAGATGGTTTTCCTATGTGAGGCCACTGGGTTAGAAGAGAGCTGAAAAATATAAAGGTTGGTTCAGACCGAGTAACTTGTATTTAAGAAGGTTGTATTTAAACAGCATGCTTACCTCATGGGCAGCCAATGTAGTTTACTTGCAACCTGTAAGCTTTGCTCAAATAGAGGCAACAGTGTAAATTCTAGAAACATATCCCAACTACCTTAAACTCCTGTCTCACTCTTCTATTCAGACATATCACTAGGGTTTGATTCCTGGCCCACCCTGAAGTAGGAAAGTGTGTAGTTGCTTGCCTGTGCCAGATTGTTTCAGATAAGAAGCTTTCCACCTTCCCCAAACAATCCATACAATATGTTGAAGGTGATGTTAAATCCAAATAATCTAATCACTCTACATGTAACTGTGTACTAACACTGACTGTGACTCTATGTTGAGTTGTGACAGCTAGCTCGAAATTATAGTGAAAAATATGCCATTTTTTTGTACCTTGCTTGCAGTGTTCTGTTCAACCAGAGATGTTCCCTGAACAAAACCCGTTCCTCCTGAGATATGTGAAAGCTCAACAAACCATATATTGCTGTAATAAGATGCGCGTTTTCTTTAAAACCTGTATAACACATGTATTTTACATTTTTACCTGTTCATTGGTATCTGTTTTGCTTTTTTCACATTTTTGTTTCAGGCTTTTATGAAATGAACATAAAATATTAAACGTGTGACATCATTGGCTAATCACTTTGAGAATGTTTCTTTCAGCTCAAAACATTTGTCTCGGCTAGATTTTGCAGACTAAACAAAGTCACTTACAAATGGGGCCTCAGATGTTAAAGGGATGTTTGGAGCCCTGGTGAGATTTAGCATGTTGCAATTGTCAACATTTCCACTTATCACAAGGAAGAACAAGCATTTTCATTTAAAAATATCACCAAACATGCTGTTCAGGTAAAAGAAGACAAAGCACCTAACTTACAATTCAGTTCAACCTCTAAGATCATTGGCTTAGATCTTGACTCTGACAAATTACTTTTGCATATATGAACACTTAAAAAGGAATAAGGAAATCAATGTCTCAAATTACATTTACAAGTCCTAAAGTTGCAATTTCCTTGCAATCTTTAAATGTGTGTGAATACTTTTTGTAATTTTTCAAACCATTGAACAGATCTTGGATCCCGAATTAATGCAGATTATTTTCAAAATACAATCACTCATACGGTAGTTATATGAATGGAGGTCAGACAGTTGGATGTTTAAATAATACATCAAATGTTGAAATTTTGTTGTCAACTCTTTTGCAAACAACAGCAAAACAACCTACATTGTGGCAATCTTTCAAAATTGGATCTCAAGTTTGTTGAAATGCCTGAGTAGGTTTTCCAGACTATATTTTGATTTTTGTAGGGTAAATGAAATCTATTTTGTTTCATGTTGTTTGAATGCAATATTGTTTTATCAATGTCATATCTATAGCAAAAAAACCCCAAAAAGTGGTTCCTAGATCGGAGAGAAAAATGCTTTGTTTAGATGTTTGTGTAAATAAACATTACCTAGTAAGTATTCTTGATATGAAATTGGGAAAAACAATTTTGTTACACCCTTATGAAATTATAAGAGGTGTGTCTACATATCCAAATATGTTTATTTTTGTTTACCTTAGGACCAAAAACCTGCCAATTTATTGTAATATTGTCTATATTTGTTAGCTGTTCATTTAAAACTGCAGAGATTTGTTGTTTTTTTATCGTTGATGAAATTGTACTGTTTATATGAATAGACAGACATCGTAAAAACTAACAACACAAGTACTACGTCTTCTTCATCTGTACTTTTTATCATTTACATGCCACAGCGATTAAGTCTGGCTGACACCTTCCATAAAATGCCTACTGTACTTTGACGACTGTACATTTTTATCAACTAATGTTTTGTGAACATTCAAGAAATTAAACTATCAACTGTAAAAGAAAAAAATCCGGATATCAATATTTCACCATTCAACCAGCTTATTCATTTGAAAAGGAAAAAAAATGGATCAATGTCTTGTTGAACAATTTGCGTTTTTACAAAGAATTTCTTTGTCAAACAGATGATGTGATGCAGTTCAGACTGATGATTCTTGTAGACAACATCTCTTTATACACCAAAAAAGGAGAGAGAAAAATAATAAATTATAATTTGCATAGGGCATAACATAACTGACCTTTGACAGATTTGTATGCATTTTACCAGAGATTCATACTTCAATTATTTATAACAATCACAACATCTTTCAAAATTTGTTAGTATCAAAAATATTGAACCCTTTTTGGACTATGTTTTGGGATGGAGGTCACTTCTTAACTACAATATAATATCATGTTATGAAAACAACTATAAAGCTAAAAAATATTATAGCTTTGCATATGTTGGTGAAGACTACATTAGTAATAAGACGTGGTCTAATAAAATAAATGATGTAATTTTATGCATTGAAAATAAGATGAGAGTGATATAAAATTGCTTTATAAAATATATGTAATTGTATTCACACGGAACTGGGTATGTATGTTTTTTTAAAGAAATTCAATTATACTTAGTAAACAGTTTAAGTATTTTAAACCATTCTTGAATAATGACTTGATTGTGAAGTATAAAGATATGACCTCAAAGGAACAGATTTATAGGAAAGTTAGCAATTGCTTGTATAAACTGTTTATATATTGCATATGTCACTATAATAAAGAAATAAACTGTTATAATGTGGCTCTCAAACGGAGAATTCAGACAGTGGCTTTAGGAGCCATGTTCAATGACTATGTGACTCTGTAAACTTTGATATTTTATTACACGTGGCTTAGAATCATAACAAAGTAACACAAAGCATGATTAGATTGTATCAGTTTAATTTAGAATATAGTTTGATCACAGAGAACTAGAGAATTAACAAGGGCAATCACACTTTGTTGAGACAATAACCAGAACATTAACCTGTCATCACAGGGCACTTAACATTGATGTACAACTGTTGTTTCTCATCAGTTTCCTTCCGGAAAACAAACAAGTTAGTTGAATGTTGAAAATTGATGGCATCAGCCATTTAGGTCTGCATTAAGTGGTTCTTGTTATTGCTGAAGGAATTACAGAGTGCTAGCTTGATCCTATGGGACACCGGGTGTCAAAAAGATTAATTCAGAGACAGAAATAAGCCCTCCTTAGAAAGGCATCTTGATTGGGGGAGTTGCTTGCTCGGTGGAAAAAAGTATAGAAAAAGTAATACTTGTTTCAAATCTTATCTCAGTTGGTAGCTTGTTTTATCTTTCAAGTATATTTTGTTAGTCCTTTTTAGCAAGATTCAACCAACCATCGGAGGGGCAAGGGCAACGACCCCCGCCCCCTCCCATCTAGGTTATACACAAAGTTCATTACATTAAGTTCCAGAACAGAAAGATTATTTACAACAAATACATAAAGAAGAGATGCTAACACAGTACCGAGAATTCCGCTTATACATTAGAAATGTTTCTAAATATGGTTACTCATTCAATGCATGTCATCGCACTGTTTGAAGTCGGCTGTGCATTTGCATATATGTTACTGGGCCTTGGGTGCCTTTCTCTCTCATAAAATTCTCATTAGAATACCCTATTTCAACTTAAATTACTTTCACCACAGTCTTCCTACCAAAATGTAGTTTACTTTCATGTAGCGTTACATTCCTCCACCCCTGGACCTTTCATCTAATTATCAAAAATTACTTATAGAAGTCCATAATTCTGCTGTCTTTCTGGGGTTGAACCACCTCAATGTTTGTGCATATGCACCTTTGTCATATTCCTTTAACTGCCAGTTTGACCTTTAACCTTGAACAAGGTCATTCGAATTGTTTGACCTCAGTCTCGTCATTCTGACTCCCCCATTTTTCGGCTTTCCTGAGTTGGTTCAACGCCTGAAATAAATAATAAATAAATAGTCATAGGTGGGCAGTTTTTGTATTTGTACAGACATGTTTATGTAAAAAATAAAAAATAAAGTAATGTACCACGTAAAAGAAATTTAGAAATAGAAAATAATTTTAAACCCAACTTGGTGTTTTACTGTCTTGGGGTCACAAAGGGGGCCTGTGCATATATGTTACAAGTATCAAGTGTCTAAATTCATTCATAAACATTTCTCTACAAATTTACCTATATATTGTTTACAAGTCTTTGAAAACCTGAAATATTCAACTTTATATGCTTTCATGAGCATTAGAAAATATAATAGTTGGACGTTTCCAATTCCAAAAATGACTGCGCTTGGACTTAATATTATTTCAACCTTTAAGACTTGTGTGATGCATACTTTGACATCGCTCCAAAAACGAGAGTTTTCTTCAGATGAAACAAATAAATGGTAAATTGTTTCTTCATTCTCGTGACAAAGGCCAAATGTAGGTGAGGTAGATAATTTAATTTCATGTAGATAATGTTTTACACCTATTAATCTATATATGATTTATATCGAAACCAGATTAGGGAATTATCGTTTATTGAGAATAACCAAATTTTATGTATGTTTTTTTTTCAGGAGTTCAGATCTAATGGTATTGTTTAAATCAGTTTCCCACTTGTATAGACACCTTAGATCTCTGGTTAATTTATCAGTTTTCAAGAGATCATAAAAATCCTTACTTCCTTTTGGATATACAGAGCAATTTGATGAAATTGTGGTAATGGGACCGTTAAATATTTTCTAGTGTAGCTGTATGGTGAAACAGGTATTTTTAAAACTTGAATTTATTCTGTAGCAAGAAAGAAAGTCTATATGGACCGTAAAATTCAAAAGTAAAATAAAATTCTATATATACAGTAAAATTTCCAGATGGTAGCTTATTCTAATTATAAACAATTGCAACTGAGTAATTTATTGTGCCCATTTATTTATCCAGGTGGAATGGTCCAAGTTTTTCATCCAGTTCGACACCTAAGGTTATATTTGGACTGGTCCGCTGCTTTGCCAGTTGAGGTAATCAAACCCACATAGACATGACAGTCTGTGAAAAAATACAAAGAGTTTAAAGTAAAAATTAAGGACACATTGTAGTTTTATACACTCACCAGCACCAAAGGGGCCTCATAAATGTTTGTGTTTAATGGGGGTGTTCCACTGGGGCTGTCTTGGAGGAGTAATGTTTACAGTTAGGATCGGTTGTGATTGGTTGTGACAGAGCCTCCCCAGCTACATTTCACTATCAGCCCTACCAAGAGTTTCAATCCACTTTCTGTTGCCTCTATCACTGGAGAACAAAGTTCACACAGCATCTCAGGCTTCTCTAGCCCTTTTGGAAATATACTGTCAGTCATGAGATTACAGCAGATGGACACACCTCAATCTTTTACACCAAGTGACCCGCATCAACTTGCGGCCACTCTTCTAGCCACCCAACAGCCATCAGAGCCTAAGCAGCAGTAGCAGTAGACTTACTGTACGTACCTACAAAGGTTCTTTTCAAGACCACTGCTGTAAAATGTCTTTTTCAGAACAAATACTGATTCATAGGTCCTTCTTAGGACCACCCGAATCTCCCCAAAACAATTAATAAGCTTCATTCTCTCTTTCATTGTGAGGTGTCTTCTGCTATAGGGTTTAAAAAGCATGGCATCAAGGCAAAGACATCATCACAGCTAAAAATAGTGCAAATCTGACCCTCCCTCCCCCAGTGATCTTTTCTTCAACATGCTTCAAATAAATGTTTGTGCACCTGATGAAGATCTACTTGACCCAACATCTAATCTGTAGTCTGTGTCAACCAAGGCTAGCAGCACCAGAGACAAGAAGCCCTTTGTAAAATTTAAGTGTAGGGGACATTCCATCTTGTTCTGGACTTTATCTGTCCTTGATCTGTTTCCAGTCTTCTGGGATGGTGGGGCAGATCAAATACTCTTTTTGGAATTCAGCAAGGATGGTCCTACAGAGAATAGGGACGAATTTACATATGGTGATTTGGCCAGTGATACTGTAAGCATTTGTACGTTTCTCCTGTTGCCAGGTATCTCTGTGTTATTGCCTGTTTCAATTCAATTTCATATGGCTTCCTAAAGTTAGTGACTTCCTTCTAGATGTGGTGGTGTATACATTCTTCAATGAGGTCAAAAACTGCAGGTGGCAATTTTGGTAAGTGGTGGGGGCTGTGGTGGAGGTGCTGGTTGTATGGCAGCTGGAGGTCAGATGTGTCCTTTTTGTCTGCAATTCAGAATGAAAATCAAAATAATCAATTCAATAAAAGCAACAGGGCCCTAAGCTTCTGTAGAAATTCTCTTTGATATATAGCTGGCATTTTACAGTAACAAAAGATGAGTAACAGCAGCAACAAGAGGCTTAGTGTTGCTCAGATCCCGACTCATGATCCCGACTTCAGATATTAACCAGTCTAGTCGGGTAGATTGAGACACTGTTCCAGTGTTGTCAGTTTGTCAGTTAGGGCTTTACAGCTTGTTCTAATACTTTGCCATCTGGTCATGGATAAAAACAATCCGATTCCAAGTCATGTCGGGATATTGATCCAGACAAATTGGGATATACTATATCCTGTCAGTGAGGTGAAACCGACCCAGAATTTTTGTGTTTTTTTCTGGATATTTTGTCACTGATCCCTGACTCAGCAAACTGATTCTGGAGTCAGTAGGGGTTAGTTTGGGTCAGCTCCAGTGGAACACTCACTTTAATGCCCACGACAAGTTTAATTTACCAATTTTGAAAGAAATACCATTAGTGTATTTTCTGGCAATAACAACCCCCCCGCCCCCAGGGAATTTACTAAGAACTACACAGTTGTTATATTAATACATGAGCATCTATTAGTCATATATTTATGTAAAATATACCTAGCAAATCTGCTGTTGGGTGTACGGAAGAATGTCCATCAGGAACAATGTCCAGCAGGTGCTATGCCCATCAGAACAATGCCCTCCAGGAACTTTGTCCATCAGCAAATTTCAAGGGTGGAGGTTTGCTCATCAATTATTTTACCCATATTTTTTTTTACTTAAACTTTACTTATTTAAAGGTTTGATATTTCTTATGTAAGGAAAGCCTACCAGTTGGCCTGGGTGCATTATCAATATCTAAACTTAGTGAAACTAATGGTTTCTATATAGATTTTATTGACATTTTATTGACATTGATAAAATATACATACATCAAGATAACACATCACTGAGGCTAGCCTAGTTCTTTTGGGTTGTAGCTGGCCCTGGGATGCCTGAAGTAGGGCTGTGGCAACTAGAGCTTGGTCCTTCTTTATTGCCTCTATTGCAACCCAAATTGATGGATGACTATAGCCCAACATGTGTTTGAAGCCATTGTTCCAGGATGATTCACATGCATTGTTGGTGCGGTGGCCATCTTCTAATGTAGCTTGATTGACATTCCAGAGCACTGGAGGAAACAAAGGTGACACTCTTCTAAATCTCATTGTTGGCCCCTCATCAACTGCTCCAGGTGTCTTGATAGTGTGGTATGTGCCTGACACATAGGTGGTGTCAAAATAGCGCAGTAGCTGTTGTTTTATCTATATCTCTGTATATATATCAGTATATTTGTTGTAAAATACATCCAGTAAACCTAAACAATGCATAGGTATACAATGTTGCATATACATCACGCTTTTTTACAGAGATACTTTTCTTTTAACTGAATCAATCTCATGACAGAATTCAATTGACCTGCAATGCCACACAAATATTTTCAGTGAAAATTTTGCATAATGAAAGTTTAAGCTGATTGATTGGTTTACTGTTGTCATGAAAACAGCGTTGAGGTCTTATCACAATTGATAGTTGAGCAGACTGGGGGAAGAATATATGTGATAAAAATAATACATCAAGCTTTATTGAAAATCACCAATGGATCTGACACAGCAAAAAAAGTCCATTCTTCTAAATTTTTAAAATTCATCATAATTAAGTGTGGGGACAGCATGAAATTAAATGTGCCAGTAAGTACTTTAAACATTTTCATTGTAATAAAATAGTTTAATATTTTTGGGGTTTTTTAATATTGTTTACATACAATTTTCCAGAGGATAAACAACAAAAATATTTTGGTAATGGATAACTCAAGTTATCATATGTATGTAATTCGCGATCTGATTTGGGAGGCAATTATGCTTTATCCTTCTGAAACGATAAAGGCATTTACCTACAATTTTATGAATTTTCAGTTTATGTTTTTTGTTCTTTTGTAAAACCTGCTGAGTTATTGGGCTTTGTTTATATTTGTTATCTCTGCCAGGAAGTGTTTGGGTGTGTTCATCTATTCGTTTGTCAATTTGTTTTTTTTCTGTGCTTGTCATTACAAAAGTAATGAATGTATTTTTATAATTTTGATGTGGGTAGGGACTGATTAAGTGACAGAACATCCCACATTTTCGGAAATGTCCCCCTGGTGGAGTTTTGGGCTCTACGAGTGGTTTCTGATTAAATATTCTTTCAAAATAAGAGAGATTTACTTTTTTGGGGGGTTTTATTGGTGAAAATGTTATAATCACACTTGTACACATACATCTTAAAAACTAACAACAAAAGCATTTTGGTCAGAATGGCAAAGACGCTTCTTAAATCAAGACAAACACCCCGGATCTTCATCTAATGTTTTATGGTTTACATCTCACAATAATTTAAGCCTGGTGGATGTCTGCAGTAAAATGCTTACAACATTTTGCAAGCTGTACATTTTATTTACTGTTGTTTTCTGGGGATGAAATTATCTCAACTATAAACTATAACAAGATGCACTCAGAGAGAGCAAAACGCTCGACTCTTAGTGACCAGTCTCTCAAGTGCTATAAAGTATTGTACGGAAGACAATAAAATAAAACCAAACATGTAAATTAATCTTCATAGAAATATCAAGTAGAAAGCTAAAGTCATTAAAAATACATTGAAATGGGACCTCTGAATAATCATGATTTTTTTTTATCCAAAATAAGATTCAGATCTTTCTTTTAGTAACTTCTTCCTTCAGTCAGGTCCAACCCACAAATTTTTAAATAAAGATCTGTCCATTAGTTCTAGAGTAATGTAAACACACACACACAAAAAAAAACAAAAAACAAAGAGACAATTAAACAATTAGCACACAAAAATATAAACTGCTGGTGGAGGTAAAAATATTGCTTAAAGATCACTTCTTGGTAAAAATCACGCATGGTAATTTTTTGTGATGGACTGTCAAGGTATTGAAAGAAAAAAGAGAAAATAAAACAGAAATAATAATTAATAAAAATAATGAATATATCACCTCCCTCTTTATTATGTTTATGTCAATTTCAAGCCATAAAATGAGAAGAAATATTTTTACTTAAAGTCAGCAAGTATCACAAGCTAGGTTTGTGACCTCACAATGACAGTTGCATTGTGACATCACTGAATAATGACATCATCAGAAAGTAAAATATTGATTTTTGACGTATGTGATGAAGAGAAGCAGTTTCACTGTGAATTCCCTATTAAAAATAAGAAAAACTCTCTCCTGGCTTTAATTTTCAAACAAATTACACCAAATTTGGCAGAATCTGTCTGTGTCCCATGAAATACCTTCCCACCAAATTTGAGATTGATTGATGTTGTAGTTTTTGAGTTATAAGAGAAAAATGGTGCACAGACAGGGAAGCAGATTTCATTGTAAAAGCCCAATTACAAATAAGAAAAACTCTCTCCTGGCTTTAATTTTCACACAAATTACACCAAATTTTCAAGAATCCATCTGTACCCCATGAAATATCTGCCCACCAAATTTGAGCTTGATTGGTGTTATAGTTTTTGAGTTATAAGGGCGAAACGGTGCACAGACAGACAGACAGACGGACAGACAGAAACAAACTGATCACAATAACCCTCTCCTATCGTCGAGCATTAAAAAGAAATAGTCCAGGTCATCAGTATTTCACCATTCAACTAATTTTATTCACTTGAAAAGGAAATTGATGGGTTAAAAACTGCTCTTATAAATCAATAGTAACTACCCTGTACTGACAGATTGATGTTTGAGTTATTAACAGCAGGATAATGTATTTTACGTGAAGAATTAAAAAGGTTGTATTGGAATTAACAATAACTTTGGTTTAATATTGCTTGCGTAACATTGAAAAGGTCATAGGTTGAACTAAAGTAGTGTCATTCTTGTGGTGTTGGACATTTAGAGTAAGAAATCTGAAATTTGCCACATATCTGAAATTCGCCACATGTGGAAATACTAATAAAATTGAGGTAAGATTTGTTGAATGTATTGTAAATTAAAGCTTTCTGAACTGAAAAATGCCAATTTTAAGACAAAACATCATTTTGTTTATAAAATTATGTAAGGTTTTAAAGGTGGCGAATTTTAGATTTCTCACTCTACATCTAGCGTAATATCTCCTTTAGGTCCCCGAAATCAGTGTTTTGGACCCATTCTGACTGCTGGAGTACAGCCCAAGAACTCTAGGGACTCACATTCAACTAGCTAAAAGACAGAGACTGAGGGATTCATCAATATGTTTGGAGTAGTTTTGCCTGCCAATGGGGACATCTCCCTATTATAGCGGACGGCCATTTTAAATGGTCATTAGACTCACTTTGCACCTGTTTGTACCTGGGAACAAACCCAGGTCTTCTTTATTCCTAGGTCTTTTGTGATACCCGCTAAGACACAGTGACAGGTAATGCCAAATGTGAGGTTAACCACATTTACTTTTTTAAATTTAAAGTTGTAACATCTTATTGGAATGTTAGATCAATGTAATTCTATCACTGTGTAGGTCATATACGTAAACACTGCAGTTGTAAAGGATACCTATGACGAATATATACAGGCAAGACTCTTAAGAACTTAAGAATGACGTTTGTCACAGATCCGAAAGTATGCTGTTCCTACACATGCCACTTGATGTTAGATGGTGTTAGACTTTGGACACCTTTCTGGAAATGTTGGAAAACATCAAGATTTCATTGCAGTGTGAGTGGGATAAAGTCTTCTGATTTTCACCTTCAAAATTTTGGGATTATATATCCGTTTTACAACACTCTATCAATCATATAATGATGTGTATATTTTAAGTATTGAACAGTGCATATTCGTTGGTGAAGATTCTGCACTGTGAGAAACTCAGCATCAGCAAGAAAGCTCCTTTTCAACGAAAATCAAGCAATTAGCTAAAGTTTATGCATATCTGTTCACACATAGACAAGACAGCAAGCAGCGTGGAAAATGTTGATGCATCATGTAGGATTAGTTTGAAGTGACTGCAGTATTCCTTGACCCAGATCCATGTATATTATGTTAACACATTAGGCTACATCTAGAGACAGGCTAAAAAAATCATGCTACCCTTTCATTAGTGGCGCCCGGGTTGATAACCCATCATTCAAAGTAAAATAAAGTTGAAACTCAATCTTGATAAAATCAAGTTTATCATTTTCAGTTCAAAGCTGCAGCATGAAAAACTGAAGACTTGCTAGTCAGTCAGTATCCTGGTTTATCCATGGTATTCTGCCAAAGTGGTAAAAACTCTGGATATGTGGTTAGACTCTGATTTTTCTCTTTTTCTAGGCATGTTCAGAGAGCCTGTAAGGCCTGTTTTGTGCAATTGAGTGATCTCATGAGGTTTAAGCAGTATCTTACACAGGAAGCACCTGTGAAAACTGCAAGTGCTCTTGTGATTAGTCAGCTTGACTATTGCAATTCCTTGTTCAGGGGGTCTCTCATGTTTTAATGTTAGGAAGCTCTGAACTGCCTAAAACAGCTTAGTTAGGATTGTCACCAACACTACCAGATTTTTACATATACTTAAGAGTTTGCACTGGTTGTCAGCACTGGTGGCAAGTTCAACAACATACAGCTACAACTGTCTATAAGTTCCTCCAGAGTGGCTATCCTAAATATTTCAGTATTTTTTTTAATTCCAGAAAAAAGTTGTATAATGCCAGGAGTAGTCAGATGGAGGGTGAAGTTCTTGAGGTGCCACAGTTTATTCTATCTGTTCATAAGTCAACAACATAACTCACAGAAAAAAAACCTACCCACCTTAGCTTCATTCTATTCTTCTTATTGCTTCTGTGGTGTGGACCCCACATTGTTTACGTCTATAGAATATGATTTTTTTTAACTTTTTGTTTCCTTGCTGTTGCACCTTAAAGTCTGTCTTTTGATGGAGATTGAGTGCTTTAAAAGTCATAATAGATAGATATTCTTTTCTTAGACTTTAAGTTATATCACAGTTTAGGTGTTAACTTTTTGGTATTTTAGTTAGGATGGTGTTGATCCTTGTATGCTAGATCTTGTAACAACGGTAAAGTTTGGAATTTTCTCACTGTTTATTATGCTATTTTGAACGTTTTCTGGTCATTTATATGCTTTAATTTATGAGTTAATTGTTCTTGGAGATAACACCCATTAATACACTAAAAGGATATATTTTTTTTAATTTGCGGGATTATACTAGAATGGTTTCGTACGTTTTTGAAGCAATCATTACAGGTTTCAAAAGTTGTCAGAATTCAGAAAAGTTAAAAGCATTTGGACTAGTTGTGGGAATGGAGTTGAAATATCAACAGCATTTAAAGCAGGATAAAATGGAGTTCTCTGAATAAATGAGAACCAAGACTATGGCTTAGGACCCATCTTTGTCAAATGACTGTGTGATTCTGGAACTATGATTTCACAATTTGTGGCTTAAAATCGTGACACAGTACCTGGAAAGTGTGATTATACTGGCTTAGATTTAGAATAAAATTTGATCACAAAGGACTAGAGAATTAGATATTATCTATCACACTTTATCACAGACAGTAAGTGGGACATTAACCTGTCACCACGGCGCAGTAACATTGATTTACAACTACTGTTTCTCATCAATTTCCTTTTGCGGATAAATAGATTGAAAATTGATGATTTCAGCCATTTGTGGAGTTGTTTTCTTTATCCCCTTTGAATATACTGGTGGGAAAGATTAAGTACTTAAAAGGCTGATTAAATTAGATAACTAGAACTTGACCTTACTTCCAATCAGAGTAACATATTTGGGATCCTCCTCTGGCATGTTGGCCTACAAAACTATAACTGTATTGATGTAGGTTGCGGAGTCTATTTGTACTACTGACGGCAAAATAACTTTAAAAAGTATATTTTATGCTAATAGTTAATTTTAAAGCAAAATCAACCAAAGGTCCATGTGAAAATTTATTTTCAATAGCAATTTGTTATCAACAAAGTATCATTTTCACTTTTATTTTATCACAAATAATCATATTCAAGGTCATGTTAAATAGTATTTACAGTGTAAGTACACATTAAACTGATGTCAATACAAATACGAAGCATCTTTTCCATAAACAATGTTCAAACATTAATGACATTAAACATGTTCAAACATTAATGACATTAACATAACACTTTATAAAATTTTCTTAACTTTGCAAAGTAATTATGTTTCAGAAATACAAGCAATCTAGTTTACCATTTTACGCTCTAAAGGTTTAATTCAGTATTAAAGTTTATTATTCATATTTACACAGTTACTAGATTATGCAAGATATTTTACAATTCAGCCTTTTTGTGAAAGTACACACAATACTAATTTTATTCAAATGGTGTTTTATATGTCAATTTTTAATCTCTGTATACGATTTTCATTCATGGCAAGACACAAAATTTTTAAAGAATATTCTGTGTACTATTTATTGCTGTAATTCTGTACATGACTTAAATCGGCACCAACAGAAATGATTACAAACATCAACAGGTTAGAGTCACTGGGACAAGTACACACTTTCGTAAGCTGTGATTGCATTTGTCATTTAAGTAAACATTGTGTTATTATCCCAAAAAAAGCACTGTCAAAGTTTGTTATTGGTTTGATTATTTTATTGTGTAGAAAGTCTGTTTTAAGCTGTGTTTGTGTCAACGCAAATTCTTATTAAGAGAAATACTCACTGGTTCTCATAAAGATAGCCTTGCTTAAAGCTCGGGTGTCTGTGTCATTAGTAGTCAAAGTTGGGGTTTTACGTCCCGTTCAACAGCCAGGGTCATATTGGGACAGGTCCTCAGAATTGCCACTTGTGGGACTCGAACCCACAGAGGTGACAGCCTATGATTAGATGCCAAACTTGCTAACCACTAGGCCACTGAGGACCTATTTGATGATTATAGTAACCATATGAATGCATCTACTGGTGTGTTTATTGTGCAGTACAACCCTAACTCAGGTAAAAATACCAGATACTGGTGTGGCGTAGCTTTCCTACCATGTAATTATGTGCATGTAACATGTGAATCTTCTTCTAAACAACTAGGTCATGCTGATATGTTGGAATGGGTGAAGAAAGCCAACTATTTTGTTAAACTTTCAGGAAAACATATTTATATAGAAACTAGGCTTACAGTTCCCTCAGGTCTTAAAATTTATAATTGGCATTGATATCTTAAACATTATGATCTGAGTATCTTATGTGAATATTTAGAATTTGGTTTTCCGTTATGTGTTGATGAAATCTTTTTTAAATATAACAGTGAACTTTCCAACCATGCTTCAGCTTTATGCAATCTGAAAGGGGTTGATAAATATTTTATAGATGAAATTAAATATAATGCAATGTTGGGTCCCCTTGATACTCCTTCCTTTTGCAAGGATGCACTACTCTCCTATTATGGTTAGGTCAAAACCACATGGGGGTACAAGAGTGATTGTGGACACAATAATAGTATTAATAGTTGTGTACCTGCTAATAGTTTTGTCATTAGTAAGACTTTTCACTAATAATAAGTTTAAGTTTGCATAATAAACTCTAAGGTGCACAAAAACGTCTGGTAAGCCAATGTCCCCAAACATATACCTGTACATTATGAATACAATATTTTGTGTAAATGTTTGAAAAGGAATTTTAGCCTTACACAAGACTAATAAAAGAAGTGTACATATCAATTAAGTACTCAAGTTGTGCTGAATTACAAACTGATCGATAAATCAGAAACTTTAAAACTGGAAATCAGTTTGAAATGATAAATGTTAAATAACGTCAGATGGAATTTCCTTCATTGATTGATCCAATTTATCTCATAAATGCCTAGGTTATAAATATCATATGACCAATTTATATCACACAAATTGTCATTCAATACAGACTTTAAATGACATATGGCAAATTTATATTAGGAAAATTATCATACAATACTGGCTATTAATATCACATTTCTCTCTGAGGAAGTTTGTTATCAACATCATGTGATCTTTTATTATTGACCAATGAAGTTGTCAGAGTTATTTTTTCTTCAGAGCTATACAGAGCATCACAGGTCCAGTTTCTATTTGAAGTTTGTCAAATTATTTGACTGTCACTGAGTAGAGATTTGCACGTGGGAAATAAGGTGTATTCACCCAACAAGAGTGTCACTACTTGAATATCAAAGAACATTAAGACCAGCTAGAGGCCGCACAGTTGGTTTTAGTTTCTCTTAAGCTTCTCTTACATCCCATCATACGTGTATACACACGTAAGTGTGCTGCAAATATTGTTGAAAATATGAATGTGGCCTGGTAGTGGGGTAGCAGAGATATTTACGTGAAAACAGGGTCTAATTTTCCAAAAAGAGGGTCATTACTTGAACATCAAAGAACAGACTGCGACTAGCTACAGGCCGCACAGTGGGTTTATATACATGCGAGGTATACGTGAGTGTATCTTACAGCATGTGCAAACAATGTAAGTAAATGGGTTGAACCTACAACACTAGTAAGGAGAATGCACGTGCCTAAGTCTCTCTTAAGTTACCCTTGAAATATGGATGCACTTGTAGCCATGCTGCAAGCAGGCAGAGAATAATGTGCATGTCAATTTTCATTGCAGGGTGTCTGCGACCTTGATATTCTGTTATAAAATCTCACATGTGGCTTAAGTGTCCTTTGCAAATTAGGCGATTTTTCTCTGTAACCAAGACGTACGTGCATATACGATGGGATGTAAGAGAGGCTTAACATTCTATCATACATGTGTACCCACGTACGTGTGCTGCAAATATTGTGGAAAAATGTGATCATAGACTGGTAGTGGGGTAGCACAGATTTTCACGTGCAAACAAGGTGTATTCTCCCCAAAAGAGTGTCACTACTTCAACATCAAAGAACAGACTGCAACTAGCTACAGGTCCCACAGTGAGATAATATGGATGCAAGGTACATGTGAATGTATTATACGGTACATGCAAACCCTGAAATTAAATGGGGAGCACTAGCAAGGAAAAGGCTTGTGCCCAAGCCTCTCATAAATTTCCCTTGAGACATGGATGCGTTTGTAGCCATACTGTATGCACCCAGAGAATAATGTACATGTCAATTTTCATTGCGGGCTTTGTGCAACCTCGACATTCTATTATAAAATCGCACATGTAGCTTTAGCGTCTCTTGCAAGTTACTGGTTTTTCTCTGTAACTAGGATGGTCGTGCACACATGATGGGATGTTAGAGAGGCTTATGGTTGTTACATAGTGATATTACGCGCTTTACTGAGATACTTCATTATATTGCAAAAGCCAATACACTGCATGTAACACTGTAACGTTTTGTTGTATAGATATATATGTCAGTGAAAACCAAGCAAACTGGTGTATTTTATAGTTTAAAGTCTGCAATAAGAAGGTTGGTTATCAAAGGTTTTTTTGTGAAGAAACACCACTGAGAGTTATTGTATATTGAAAGACATTACCCAACTGATAGCAACAACTGTGTGATATTATAGAATATATTACTTTAATATAATTTTCACCTTGTTCGTGTGTTTCTGAAAATGCTTTTCTTTTGAATGTATGAATTCATAAAATAAACATGACCCCAGTAATTAAAATACATGTTTGATTTGGACAAACCGAGCTATTTGGATATTTTGTCAGTAAATGCAATGTTAAACTACAATATAATTAAGATCAGCTTATAGTATAACAGATATTTTTCTCACAACACAGAAGTTGTTCATACAAATGCAAATGTACACATTACAATATACCTTTTGACTTCAGGAACATAATCACTACACCAATAGTTTATGCTACACATGTTATTTTTAATGCAAAATGCAGATTTTCAGAATATCAGATATATTTGTACAATAAGTGAATATATCTTAACAACTGGTAAAACTTTGTTTTAACTATCAATACATGAAAAATAATATATGAAATCTTAAATTAGATTAAGCAGCCAGGTTTTGTCTTATCTATAAATCATGAACAGGAGACGGCTGTTAGATATTTTGCAGGTAAATTAAATTACATACAACCATCAGAGTTTTATTATTTAATAACATTAGCTTGATAGAGTAATTACTCTCTCCCATTTGTCACTTTATTGACAGTGAGATTAGGCACCAAACAGTCTAATCAAATTACATTACACAAACACATTAGGGTTTAAGTCAACCTGTTTCTTGATGGCTCATACATTTTTAATGGTCAGTACTTAAATGGCTTTTTTGACTCCTTTATTTTCATTGTACAATGACTTATATCAACACCCCTGCTTCTCTGCTATGAGTTTGTTTCCAGACTGCCCCAGTATGTGGTCAGGGACAATATCAAATAGGTTGTATACTTATCTTTACACTTGTGAAAGTCTGGACTGGAATCACGGTGGTGATGGCTGCCCATCAAAAGATTAAAGATGTTTTAAAAACCTTTGCCAGTGGGAATTCCTGTCTTTTGTACTGACAACCTATTAATTTGCTCAGTAATTAAGTTCATGGAGCTGCCAATCAACTTTATGGTGGTACAAATAATATTACACACTCTTTTCTACATGCAAAATGGAACTGCCATTCTAGAAGAAGACTAGTCATACAAGTCTGCCAATTTATCTTCTCTGCGTCTCAAGAGTAATCAGATCTTGGTGCTACAGAATATTGTATAATCTTAGAGTTTAGGAAGCTGGTGCTACAAGTTACACAATATATCTTTTCACTGAAGGGCAAGTCACAGGCTCTGTCACTCCCCCTGGCCTCTTTGGGTAGTATTAGTTGTAGCAGTAATCCTAAGTATAAGATCTGCCAGGTGTTAGTCCAAAAACAGAGACAGTGATGTTGGATTAGGCACCACAGAAATAAATGACATATAATCATAGAGTTTAAGTGGTCACACATTTGTGCCCACTGAATTCAGGCAAACCACCCAAGCAAGGAACATTACACCCATGAACTAAGGTTGAACTGTATCTTTACTTTACTTGCTGATAAATTTGTTATAGTGAAACAATAGCAGTCGTGGTGTAACATATACAATATATTGAAAGTGACGTCAAACCCACGTAAATCAAACTGACACTGATGTTATCACTTCTTTTTTTCATCTCTAGATATGCGGCTGTACCAGTGATTCGGAGGGGTCACGGTGGCAGAGTGGTAACACCCTCATCGCCCACCTCTGAGGCCGGGGTTCGGTTCACGGCTCTACCTCAAGTGGGAAAGCTGGTAGTTGCTTGCCGTTGGTCGGTTTACAGTACAGAACCTTGACCAACTGTATGCACTGGTTTCCTCTGCCCTTCCAACTACCCATCGTGATATGACCTGTACAGTGTTGAAAGTGACGTAAAACCCCAAATAAATAAATAAAGTACCAGTGATTGGTGGCTGACAATCTTTATTTATTTAATATCTTATGCCTGGTATCTTTATACTGGTTACCGGTAGTTAGAAACAGCAGAAGAGACCAGTACACACAGTTGCTCTGTACTGTAAACTGCTTACCAATGCAAAAAAAAACTACCAGCTCTCACACTTGAGGAGGTGGCGATGAGTCAGTTATCACTAAACCACACTGACCCCAAGAAGCCACTTAAAAGATTACTTGTAAATATTCACACAAAAATTTAAACTTGAAAGAATTTAGTTGACAATCACTTGCTACGATTGTTCACGTTGTAATACCAGCCAGTAAAATCTGGTTGCTAGGTATAATCCATTAGGTGTTTGAGGCTAGCTATCTGTAATATGAAAATATATATGAAATCATATCCTTAAAGTCCTTGCACACCAGTTATCCGTACATTCTTCATACTGCAGGTAGAGACAACTGAAAAACAGACCCACAAAACCAACCATGAAGAAGAGAGTGGGCCAAAACATCAGGTTCAGTACCACCAGGGTGGACATCTTGTAAAGCAGCACTTCCGGTTCAAAGGTATTGAGGTAACATGGAAAGATGTCTGTTTGCAGGGTGTAAGTGGCGCCACCTATATCAACAGTGTGAAGGTCACTCTCGTGAACTGATGCATGGCAACTGGGGCAAGTGCACTGGAAGTAGATAAACAAGACACATGGTTTAATTTTATGCCATTTTGTAAAGGTTATGTAGGCCACATCAGGACAATTAGTCAGAATAAGCTTCTAATGGCACATGCCTTAGTAAACATTCGTCTCGACTACTGTGTTCTGTCTTGGAAGTGTAACCAATCAGATCTTTATAAGTTTCAGTACATTCATAACAGTTTGCCAAAATGATTACTGATAGCATTTGTACTAACTTTACCCTATACTTGTAAAGAACTTCCCTATACATTGTATAGGGAATGTATACATTTCTAGACCCATGATGCCCACAGTACTCTAGTCCTTGCTTTATGCACGTTTCACACTACAGGCGGTACATCCCGCGGTTAGAAGTTTTACTTGGCGGCAGAACTGCCTCCCAGGTTGCCTCATTTCATCTGAGTTGTTAACATTACAGGCCGATGGCCACTGATTGGACACGTTTTTAAAACTGTCAATAACAGTAGGATGATAGTACTGTTGATTGGTCACCGAGAAGCAACCATTACCTCAACTCACATTCCATAGCCGTCGGACGAACATGTGGTGAAACGACCAAAATCTCCACTCACCTTGTGTCGCCTTGTTATACCAAAGGACGACCGAGTTACCACCTTATATACACTGTGGACCACACCTTCAGTTAGTGTAGTAGGAAATTCAAATGGGCATGTGCATAGTGTCTGTGCATGCCCACGGTACTGAATTCAGAGGCAGAAATTTTAAACTTTTCAAAACTTCTGTGGGACACATAAGGATTGGGACAGTTCGCCACTGACTCGCAAGTTTGCAAACAGACGTCAGACACTGATCCAAGGACAGGGATATTTGACCAAATGCGGGTTACCGTGGTTCATATCGCCTGTAATGTGATAGGAGTATTAGCATTGAACATGATAACAGGTGAGCATCATTACAGATCCAATAAATATTCAACTTCTACAAAGCAAAAATAAAGTATTATAGCATTATTGAATACATTGTAAAGACATTTGGGACATTACATGCCTGTTTGAATGTTTGCAACAAAAAAATTTAATAATAATAGATGGAAGATGAATGATGGATAATGCTACTAATAGGAAATTGAAACAGTCAGCTTCAATCTACAGAAAATAACAGACATGCATAATAAGTCTATTAATAAAATATAGCTATAATCGAAATTCCTTTATGGGTGATTTGGAGAATAATAATATGCAATCATTTCAATTAATTCCAACTTCATTTAGAAAAACTTGAATAATAAACCTCATTTGAAGCGAGTCATGAATTTACTATACCTTTATGAGATATAGCAATATTCAGTTACATTGTATAACTGATTTACATACAGATAATAAAAACTTTATCTCCAAGAGGGTATAATAATCTAAACTATCGCTATGTGATTTTTCAAGCCATAAAAGCCATAGTTAAAACCATAAACAAACAAAGCCGAAAGGGGTTTCGGTCTACTAGAGCAAGCTGCAAAGTCATCATAGACACTAGTAGTGCACTGAAGTGGTCACCCATCCCAGTAGTAATGTGGCCCATTACCGACTAACTTCAGTGAACAGACAGATACTCATCACACTATGCCACGATTCATGAAAGTCCGGAGACAGAAAAAGAAGTGGTCTCTAGAAGCGCAAAGCTCGCTAGAGCTCGCGCTTAAAAAAGTACAAGTGTGTTAGTAAGTTTGGTTCTCTCTATTGCCTATTACATTTAGAAAGCCAGAATGTTAAATGTTTTGATTTTACTTACATGAAACTATAAGGATATTCACTTTGCCCATAAGGCTCCGGGAGTGATTTCTCGCGTTGAGCCAGAGCATGCCAAATGAGGAAAGCAGATATGGCCTGAACATTGTTTTTGAAATTTCGTCCCAATATCACTGTTGCTACAACAAAAGATACAAACCTTGAACACATCCTGATATTCCCCGAAGAAAATCCCTGAGTATTGATTTTTTTAAAATTATTAACTAAATTGATCATCAGTTAGACAGGGTTTGTTCTATCCCTTAATGGAACATAACTTCAATACCGCTATATTCAAGGCATATTCTACACTTCGACATAATGATAATGTAATGAGAATATTGTGAAATATCAGAATAACAGGTTTTACCAAGACAAATTGGTAGGTGTACACACACAAAAATGGCTATACAAAGCAGCAGAAAGTGATCAGGATAATCCATGCATCTGAAAAACCCTACTAAAGTCAAATATTTCTCTATATCCTAAGTTTAGCGAAGAGCACCTAACCCCGCCATCATACTGTGTACGCTCAGGGTGGCACACCTCTCCCATTTCTGGAAAAACATTTGTGATCCATATGGCCGAGATACATGAAAGGGAATATGTGATTAATTGACACAATTTTCATTTTTCTTTTGTTCTTTGACCAAATGCCAATTGCTATGAAATATTTTTGACAATATTCCTCAAATAGTAATTCAACATTTGATGGGACTTGCAGTTTATTCTGCGTTATTTTGGTTAAAATGCCTCTGACAATTTCACCACATGTATACGCAAAGAATCACTCATGACACAAGATATTTGATGACCAGAGGTTGCTGATCACGTATATGGGAACATACACTAAGGCCATTGTAGGTGAAATCGTTTCTGGTAGGTCAAATAAACATATTTAGCCGATATATATTTTTTAAAAGCCTGCAATAGTTACATCATAGAAAACCCCCAGGCGACCTAAATGCATCTGATATTTTTCATCTCAAGAGACAGTAAATGGGTTTTGGAGTGACTACAGCTGCTACTTGCAGCAATAAGATAAAGGCATTAAGATACAAGATGCAAGCTATAAGAAATTTTTATTATGAGTTATATTTTTTTTTCCTGAAATCCAAGGTCATCACATTCAAGTGTATGTATGGTTTCTCAGGTTAGTGCCAGAGTCACATTAAGATATATTTTGTTATTTTATAATTATGTTATAATATGATTTTTGTGAATAGTGTAAATGAGTATGACAAGGATTGAAAAAAAAATCGGAGATGATAGAGATTCTTTTGACACACATTGTAATCGCTATAGCTAACCTTGTTAACGGCTTGAGTTTCACAATAAAGTCTCACTTTATATAATGTAATCTTACACAATACTGGATTTTACATCAGCTTAATGTTAAGACAGTCTGGTGAAATTATATCTCCTAACATGTACAAGTGATTTATAAATACCAAATATTTCTGTAAATGTTTTAAAAAGATATGGTACTAATTTGAGCCTCAGCAAGGCTGTCTTGTGGGTTAATTTAAATTTGTATAACTACAATATTAGATAAGAACCCTCATGCTGAATAATGGGGCCACGGTGGGAGAATGGTAACACTCTCACTGCCCACCTCTGAGACCAGGGTTCGGTTCCTGGCCCAATCTCAGGTGGGAATGCTGGTAGTTGCTTGCCATTGGTCAGCATTTTACAGTATAGAACCTTGACCGACTGTATGTACTGGTTCCCTCTGCCCATAAAACTACCCGTCGTGATGTGACCTGTACAGTGTTGAAAGCGACGTAAAAACCCAAATAAATAAATCATACTGAATATCATCAATCAATGTACATAAATTCAATATTGTTGATTTTCCTTGTTAAAAAGTTAATTGTACCTTAATTTGGGTCGATAGTCCCAATTTAACTAAATTAAGTATTTTTATGATCCTCCGAAAGATCATTGTTTGAAGGATACTTTGAAAAATAAAAAGTACAAGTCTAAATAACCATAGGATAACCATAGATTCTATCAAAGGGCCCACTGGAAAAAGTTCAAAGCAACATTTTTATTATATCTAGAGAGCTGGATTGAGAACAAACATAAGAAAGAAATACAAATAGGAATTTAGATAACAGTTACATGCAAAATGGTACTTTGATGAATGCAGCTCTGCTAAAACTATCAAAATAAACTTTATATAAATGTTTTTCAGCCTATATATTAGACACAAATATAAAATGAATTAAAAATACATCCAGTGCTTAACTTAAATGACATTAACGTGACAAAATATAAGGTTATTCTTCATGTCTGCTAATTTCAGATTTCCGTGGCTGTAAGGCACTTTAAAGTCCCGAGGATATTTCTCATTCTCCGAACCGGAAGCCAGACTGACATGTAGATCTAGTCCTGAATTGATTGTGTTACCAATTGTACATTTCTGACAAAAATATCTTAATATTAATAAAGCATTTGGCTCAAAATGTATGTGAGATCTGTCATCCAAACCTTTAACTGCGAGAGGTATAAAATAAGACGTATTAACCAAAGAGCATTACTTCATTGCAGTACGGTGATTTGACTTCAGATCAGGGTCTATATGTCTCCCCTAGGAAAAATGTACAAAGTGGAAAAAAGGAGCAGTGCATTAAAGCAGTCGTTCTAACCAGATGGGATCTTACTCCACTTTTTTCTCTGACTCACATTTACTCCACTCATTTATTGAAGCTAGTCTTCCCCTGACACAACTACTAAGTAAAAAGCTAAAGATGGAGTTTATAAGCCATTTGACAACCAACATCATATCAGGCCTTACATCTAAGTAAGTGAAAGTTTTTCACTTAACTTTTGCTTAGAATTAGTATTCATTATAAGGACCGGAAGTGCGCAGACTACACAAAACAATGTAGTGCGCATATTTTTGCCTCCACTTATCTGAAGCAATTAATGTACGATCGTCGCTAATAGAGTACCACACGATACAGACAAAATATAGTGCGACAAATAGGTGTGTAAAATCATATTGATAATATTTATGGGTTAATAAAACCCAGACAGCCGACCCTTCCACTGTCTCAACTCTCCATTATTTTTGCATAATGGAGAGTTAACACTACATTATTTTCTAATAGTGGATTGTGGTTTAGTTCAATGGCCAGTCTATCAAGAAGAAAAGGGTATATATATATATTTTTTTTTTAAAGGGTATTTTTGTATTTGCCAGTCATCCTCAGCACAAAACATTCAATATTGAAATGTTTTCACAACTTCTTTCATATTAATTAGTTCAGTTGGTACATTTACAAAGTCTTTTAAATTCTGAATGACATTCATAGTTCATAGAAAAATGCCTCATGGAAAAATGCTACTTTGAAAAAATACCTCCTGACAAATACAAAACAAGCAATTTAATTTATAAAGTTATATATTTTTCAATTCTTTGCATTTCTTTACAATCTGACTTTACAATAATCTTCTGTGAACTTAATTCAAGGAGCAGCTAACTTTCAAACAAACTCACTGTGAAAATCTAACCCAGCATACTATATTAAAAGGCGTGTTTTTAGTGGCTCAAAATTTACTCAAGTAAAATGAGAAAAAAAAACGTAGTGCAAAAATGCAGTACTGAAATGCATTACTGCTGGGTTTAAATTTGATTTAAATTTTCATTGTGTTTTTAAGTTCAAAACAAAGATTTTAATTTACCTTATTACAGTTTGTTAAATACTTCTAAAATGATACACTGTTTGTGGTTGAAATGAATTTTGTTCTTAATGTTGTGGATTAATTTTCATAGGAGGTATTTCTGAAATACAAAATGTGGAGTAGACATTCTTTCTATGAGGCTTTTTTTCCAGGAGACAATCATTCCAGGAGGCATTTTACCTTGATTCCATATTAAGAGACAAAGAAGTACACAAAATGAAAATATTGAGAAACCCCAAAACTTCAACACAAAATGAAACAAGTAAGTAATTCTCCAGTTTCTAGTACTTTCAATGCCTGAAACACAAAAATAATAGCTTACTGTCTTAAAATAAGCACAAATTAATAAAGTAACATGAAACACTCACCACAACAAATTATCCACAGCATTGTTAAATAAGCAGTCTATTTTTTTCTGGAAAGTGCTTTCTGTAAGTCACAGATCCATACTTTATCGATTCTCATTATCCATGGTTAAATTTTGTGGCAGTCAGATTATATTAAAACTTTTCAAGCTTTATCCAAAATTATATTTTTCCATAAAGAAAAACCAGTGGTACACATGGTGAAACAATGTTGATTGTGTATTGAAATAAAAAAACAACCATAGAACTAATTTAGTGAAAGCCCCGTATGGTATGCACACCAAAGGAAACATTGCAAAAATTGTCTAGGTTGATCATTTGGTACAATGTGTTAAATAGGTGTTAAATAAATTGGTTTTAATTTACAGGGTTTTATAATAGATAATTGCCTCGTGGCGCTTCCATTATGTAAACTTAATGACCCTTCGGCCCTTTCAGGGCCTCAGGCCATTAAGTTTATATAATGGAGCGCCACTTGGCCATTATCTATATAATAAATGAAACCGGTCTTTATATTAGAAATAAAGTCCTCCGGTTTGTACTTAATGACCTCTATAAAAGGACGGTACCTCTGGAATAATGGAACGAGCACTTCCAGGCTCATCTATTATCCCCCCGGGAAGTACCGTCTTTTAGGAAGTTAGGAATGGCTTAAGTATTGTTTGTGAATATAATCCCTGGACTGAGCATCCCTGCATTCCATATTCTGACTTCAGCTGGACTCAAATCCTTGATCACAGAAGTAGCAGCAAAGTTTAATTCTATACTTTTTAAACTGTGACTCTAGTTACCTCTATCAAGCAGGTATTGTTTTCATGACCGTTTGTCTGTTTGTTTGCTTGCTTGTTAGCAGGATTAATCAAATACTGCTGGTTGGATGTTCCTAAAAAATCAGAACAAAGGTTTTGGTCCAACTTAGGTCCCATTAAATCTTAAGAGTTTATCGATCAGTGTCTTGATACAAAACAATAATCCGGATTTTCCATTTATTTATTATTAAGTGCCTTGGCCCAGGTATGCAGTATCTGAATAACCTTGTTTTAAATGGACAACTTGTTACAGTGTCCAGAATTTAATTTGATCAAGTAGTTTCTTCTTCATGTTCTGATTTGATCTACTTTAATCAGAAGTTACTGCGTTTCTACACTTGTTGAACAAGAAAGTATGTGATATAACTCTAAATTTATCATACATACAAATTGATGGTTAAACGTGTCTCTTATTTTTTTGAACAGTTATCTCCTAATTAGACTCCTCTGAGACATATGGGGTAGGGAGCTTATTGTTACATATGTAGCAGTCAATATTGACATTTCTGATGTTATGGTTTGAAATGTTTACATCGGGTTGAACTGGGTTAACTGGTAGTTACTTGGTAATGCCCAGGTCAAACCTTTCTCTGCTGTGGTAATGAGTGGGCTATTCTTCCTTCAGCTGATGTCTGGTCCACCTCATATTTTGGTAGGACACAGTTGGTGTGATATGGATATATTACATTTCAGTAAGACCTTTTGGGGACATCTGATAAACTTCAAAAGTGATAAGTATGCAGGGCTCCTTTATGGAAATGTTTGAAATACCTGCTGCAACCTCTCATGAGCTATACTACAAGTTACACACTGGAGAAGAAATGGGTGGGGCAGGGTGGACGTACAAGGCAGCTTATTCTTCAACGCCTACTCCCCAGATAGGAGGTTTCTGTTCAGAGATATAAGGAGGAGGACATCAATTGGAAATCAAATACACACAGAAACAATTAAGGACAGATATGGCCGAGACATTACACCCAGTTGAGACTGATTGGTATGCACTGTTTTAAAAGTTTCAATCATGTCCCACACCCAACTAACAGTCCCCTTAAGGGCTACAGATTAATCAATCCTTGAAGATATAAATATGTATACTATACATATATATGTATGTTATGTTTTGGGGCAATTGATTTGTCATTTTAGTTACATAACCTTTTAAAGTTATATTTCAAGTATTCAACTGTGGGGTGTGAGCAGAGGGAATTATAAATTCAAATCCAGTGGGTGCGATCCGACAGAAAGGCTGCAAAGGAGGTAAATTTGTTTTCCATGAGATTATTGCCCTGTGTTCTTTATCTTACATGAACTATCCCTAAAACACTCCTTAACTGCTTAGACTGTATAAAATATGACATTGCATCATGAATATGTAATTGGAGCCCTGGTTTTGTTAATTTAGATATCTTGCTGAACATAAATCAGAGGTAAAACTAACAAAACCAACACATCTGTGGCAAATTTATTCCTTTTCGTAAAGTGCTAACTGTATTATTTTTTTATATTTTATTTGTGGTGTGTATAATATCTTTCTTTAATCAGAATATTATATTTAGATATTACAACAGTCAGACTGTGCAGTTTGATATTAGATTTTTTCCGTTTTGCAAACACAAGTAAATAAGAATTAAAAAGACTACACAAGGAAACATCTGTTGTATTAGATGTCATTTTTTGTGTTATACTTTTAATATTGCAAAATGATATTTCAATATAACAAATTTGATGTGAGCAGTGGGAATCAAACGCAAGAAGCTTAAACTGAGGCTCCATCTTACATTGTGGACCAGCCATCTTTATTGCTGAATATAAGGAGATGGCATGACTTCCAAACAGGCATCTAATTACAGGCTGGCATCTCTATGTGGCTCGACTTCCACAGGTGACCAAGCTGAGGACCAGTCCCAATATGACCCTGGCTAATAATGAAAACGCATATTGGTAACCATGTTCATATATTAAATATTCCTGCACTTTCTGATCCCGAATTCTGCTAATATTCATTAACTCACACATCCAAGTCATTTAAGAGCAATTAAAATATGTCAGTATTATCAGGGTGGGCAGTTGAAAGCAACACATGTTCGTTGGTCAAGATTCTGTGCTGAAAACAATCAGGCAGGTAAAATTAAGCAAATACCAACTTTATACCAGAGTGTAGCAGTATTGAGTACATATAGTTAAATAGGCCACAGTGCAATCAACACCATTTAATTTGATTAAAATATTTGTGAATATGGTTTATAGCTATATAGCTAAAATAGCTATATAAAATACTAGGATATGTAGCCGTTGCTTTAGAGCTTACTTGTCTGCCAACCATGTTTTATAAGCATTGCTAATTTTTTTTGTCTTTGATAATATTTTTTTTTCTGAGATATTGACCTGAAAATAAGATTAGGTAAGTGAAATAAGAATGAAGAATCTGTTGAAAGACAAGTAAACAGATTTATGGTCCATTTGAACACCATTCATACATAACACCATTTCATGACCTATTTCAAGGATACCATTGAAATATTTTTTCTTTTGTTTGTGAAAGGTCCTTAAAGAGACATAATATCAGTGGACTTTTAACTACTATCCTTTATTGTTTTCTTTATTTGCATTTTGAATTACTATAATTATTTTACTACTGACTCACCTGTGTATAAATAAATGAAATTGCGTAAAAAAATGGCATATGCTTTGAATCCACTCAAACATGAAGGAAAACAGTAAATTTTCACATAAATCTGACATTGTTTTAGCTGTCAGCAGAAGAAATGTAACATAAATCTTAAATATTATTTACTCTCTGTTAAATCTAAAGAATCATAAAATATTTAGCCAAGCCTCCAAAACAAATCCATAAAATCATTTTTGCCTCCTTGTTTTATAAGATGGCGTGGCATTAACTCAAGTTCAATTTTTTCCTTCAATTTTCTTTAAAGACTGCCGTTTTGTTTTTAAATAGCTGATCATTTTCCACATTCTCGTACTGAGTAGATTGCCTGTTTTTGCTTTGTGACCAGTTTTTCCTCTTAAGCAAAAAGTTTTATGCACCAATTTACCCTTTTTAATTCCTGTATTATTGTTGAATTTGAAGTGGAATTGTGTTCCTGGATATATCTTACATATATTTTGAACAATGAATTTGTTTTGTAAAAATTACTTCCAATTTAATGGTTAAATATGTATCAATCTATTAATTTCTTTAGTCAGAAACTGAATAAATATCAATGGAAATATTTTCAAGTTAATCTATTAAATTTAAATGAAAAGTATCAAAATGTCATTCCAGGTCCACCATTACAATAAAGACATTTATTAGTTTATGGGCCTAATTATAGTGAATAAGTTGGGTTGCAGTGCTTTAAATGTATATAACCATATGTAGAGAATGACATATCACAGTTATGGGTTACATTTATATACTAGTTTTGATGAAATTTTCTCAACTTTTATTTTTAATTTATAACAATATTATAGTTTATATCAGTTATCATTCATGTTCTAACCTTAAAGCCCTTGTTTTTGTTTTCTTTACAAAAATATTGCACACACAAACACATTTAGGTCAAACACTAAAAAGATTTTGTGGAGAGCTTTTGGCTGATCCTGTGGCAGTAAATAAGGTTTTGCCTACTGTAAAGTTGTTAAACTCCAATCTGTTTCCTGGGATAAACTAATTTCTGGTAACAGCAACACTATGATGTCACACCCAGCAACAGAATGTCTAAAAGGGCTGGACTTTGTGATTAGAATAGTACTAGAGAAGAACATTTCCTCCAAACTGTAAACTTTAGACAAAGCCAACCTCAAAGTTAAATACGTCTTTTTATTATTTAAGTAAAATGGCATGTTATTTATTTGTTTCGTCCTGTTCACTGAGGTTCATGCTGTTATGAGACTTTTGTCTAAATCTTATTAAATTTTAAAAAGGCAAAAAAATAAGTACCTGCTCGTTATTTAATGGTAAGACTTGTATAGCTTAATTACACTGAGAAAGTCAGTCTGACTGTTATTTTTGTCTAATTTATGTCTATAATTTATTATGCAATTATTATTATTATTTGCCTTTATTATTATTCGACCAACACAGTATATTAATAAGCAATGTTAAACTTAAGTTTAAAAATTAATAGAAAACTAAAGGAATCAAAAGTGTTGTTTCGAATATTATCCATTTTATAAGTTTACAGATCTTCAGTAATTAAAGAGACTTACTTTTAATGAAATATTCTCATTTAATCAATATGTGACAACTGGAAAATAATTGACCCCCACATTTGTGGTCATAGCTTCAAATTCAACTGATGTCCAACAATAATCTCAGCTGTTAATGGCACAGCTATACCTCTCCTTGTAGTTGTATCTGTACATATTTGTTTTCCCCATGAGGACCTTGGCACCAAAAAAAAACAGAATGTCACATCTGGGTTGTCAACCTACAAGAACGATCCACCCTGAATATCCATCCAACCTCCCTCTTCACCTGCCCAGTGTGTATAATTAAACACAGCTCATTATGTCTTGTATAATGATTTTTTAAAAACATTTTAAAAAGTGGTCCCCAACCTTGTTCTGGTTCTGTCAAATCACACTGAAGGAGTCCTACCCAAATGTGAACCTCACAAAATCCCATCGAAGCCTCACAGACGTCCTGCTGATATAAGCCAAAAAAGGAAGTAGATGAGTCTGTTTCATAGTACCTTGTAAACCCAGCACAGAGAGGTGTCAACTGGGTATGGAAGTTGTACTGGGGTTCGGGGTTCGCCCACACCACCACACTTTACACACTTCTTAACTTTAATCCCCTCACCTCATCTCCTGTATTCAAACCTAGTTCATTATATATTACAATGGGACGAGTAACTGCAGAAGTCGCTTTAGAAAATAATTATGATAAATTGCCTGTTAAAAGGGTAACTTATAGCTCAGATCAACCCACCAATGGCTTAATCTTGCATTGTTTTGAACAACATTAACATTGCTAATCTCTCTACTCAAGTTGTACGGTAAACATAAATGCTTACCTTTTTATTGCTTCACTAAATCACTGACCTTATTCCAAGGTCAATCTATACTCTTGAAATTTAATTAACACTCAGGCCACCTATGGCCGTTACTACCAGTAGATTCAGGTCACCTTAATTATTTCAGTATAAATAGAATGTAGTCATGTAAGCTATCCCATGTTACTATTGAATCTTGTTATATATGTCATTGTTAAGGTAGCCTTAAATTTCTTGCAGTATGTTAATGTATTATTAGTTGTGTATTCTTAGAATAAAATGATGTTCACCATACTTGCAGCTTGTCAGTCTCTGACTAAAAACGCAGAACACTGAACCCCGAATTTGAGCTATTCCCATATAAATTCAAGCTCAATTTAACTCTATTTTCACACCAATGAAAAGATCCCTTTATTGACATTCTTCGGTGTGACACGCCAACGTTCATGTTGGGTGCTGTGACTCTGCTCTGTCACATAATTGAGGCTAATCAAGATTCCTTACCTAATAGTAACATGGACACCCCCACCCTTATTTTGTTGCAACAGTTGAAGAAAGTTCTTACAGAGTAGTGCTCAAGCTGGGTTGGCAATGGGCATCAGTGTGTTGTGTACATGCAAAACTGACACTAGGATCTGTTATTATTTAGATATGTGTATGGATTTGTCTGTCTTATCATCTGAACATGCCTGATAATTGTAGATGTACTTATGTTTTGGGTTTAGTTAGAGCTTAATAAAGTTTCCATTTGTGGTGTATGAGTATCATGCTTGTCAGTACTTCAGTCTTCCAAAAGTAAAAGTCAAAAGTCCAAAATGAAAATAGGGCATGTGTGTTTCTTTCAAATGGCAAATATCTCAACCATTTGACCACAGGGGGTTCAACCGATATGTTGTCTTACAGTCTCTGGGTTTATTAGGTCAAAGCTGGAGTTTGATTTCACGGTCAACATATTAGTTGAAAAATATTGATTTGAACTAAACTGTTCTGCTTGTCAGTAGGTTAATATATACTGAATACACTTGGCTTTGAAATACAGGTGCCTAGTTTGAAGCTGGTTCTTCTATCCTTTATAAGCATAAATCCTGAAGTAGAGCGGCCAAAGAGCATTTAAAATCATATATTTCTTTGTCTAATGCCAACATAAACAACCTGGCATTTCCATTACATGGGGCCCATGATTGACATTTTTATTAAAGTGTAAAAAGATTTTTAAAAATCCATACAGTATTTTGGCTTTACTAGGTAAAGGTAAGAGTATTTTCGTCTCAGAATGAAAACATTCTCGTTTAAATGGATTACTTAATATTTAACCAGCTTAAGGCCTTATCCATGAAGCCATTAAGGTAGCCATTGAAGAGGGCGAATACAATGTGACAATATAAGAACTAAGTAACAACATTAAAAGATTATATAACACCCTAAAATATCACACTCGTTGATAAGAATATCTGAAAACAATCAAAATCACTGTCATGCAGCTAAATTATATCATATTTAGATATGGATGAATTGCACTCTTTAAGAACAGATTCAGAACTTACCAATGGTATGAAACATGGACATAGAAGACAAATACATATATTTTAATTTTACGAATTTAACTTAAATATCTTAATTAAATGGACATGTCTGACAGGAAGGATTTGATTGGTTAGGAAGGATGGACAGACTTTAAATCCATTAATCTGATCTTTCTCGGGTCTTGACTGATTTATCAAAATATCAGTCTTTTTGTTTTGGGTTGTATTTTTAGGGTTTTTTTGGATTGTTTTCTGAAGAAATGTTTGTTATTAAATAGGGCCTGCACTGGTTCTACCTAAGACCAGTTACTGTAATAGCAGCTTAGGTTTAGCTTTGTTTTTAAGCATTTTCTTAACGTACTTTTCATAATAAGGATATTTATTTTTCATTTCTGAGTTGACTCTAGTGCATCTGTTCCTCATCTAAACTTGACACATCTTTGACATAGAACCCTTATTGGTGATTATTCTAAGTGTAGTGACGTGGATTTCTATTAATAAAATGCATTTACAAAGTACATTTATTTTACATTTATTTGGCGTGTGGATTTAAAGCAAAAACTAATTAATGTGATATATTTTGTGTAAATAGATTTTTATATAAAACACCTTATCTAATATAAAACAATAAAATATGGAATTTTCCTTTTTTGGAATAATCTTTTGCTTAACCCAATAGTAGTGATACTTGCAGGAAATTACATTCAATGGTTGTTCACAAAAATAGGTAACCTCATTATTTAAATGTTTGACTTTCGGGGTTTGTTTTGGTAAAAACATGAAATATTGAACACAGAAGCCAAATTAATACACGGAGTGGCTTCGAAAACAAACAAATTATCCCCAGAAGGTGGTGAATGTAACAGGAACGCCAATGATATTAATAATCAAAGCAGCACTGATACAGGGACCTGTCAAGGATGTTATTTGATCTGTGCATGACGTTAGCAGTTAAATACACGTGCCTCTGAGTAATTATGGCTACACAATGAGAAGCCAGAATCTTTAATATTCTGATGTTTACACCACTGACAGAATTCTACAGAGAGACAAACAAGTAAATCCAGACGTGTTATTATCTAGTTTCTAGTCTTGCAAAGGCGCTATTAAAGTGTAGGATAATCTCGGTTACATTATTTTCAGCTGATGTGTATTATCTTCACTGGGAACCACATGTTGGTAATTACCTGTTTTAGCACTGAACTTCATCTTGTTACTTACCTGGAAAAATGCAGGCACTCAAATTATTATTAGAAGTAGTATTATATGAAAACCCCTTCCACAGCTGAGGCTGAATCATTGCCCTAGCTTCTGAGGAATGTGGGGAAAGTTATATCTAAAATTGGGGGTTTAAGTGACATTGCTGAGTAGAGCTTCACGAGTATGAAAACTGTCAATTTAAAAGGTTTGTAAACCACAATCAGAACGTTCAAGACAAACAGTTGTGGATCAGGAATGTTCTGGAACATTGGGGAAAGAATCATATGTGTCCCCGGTAAATTTTAGATTTAGATTTATTTGTGGTTTTACATCACATTCAACATCCAGGGTCATATTGCGACGGGTAGTTTACGGGTGGAGGAAACCAGTGCATACTGCACTGTAAACCACCGGGCATCGGCAAATTAACTACCAACTTTCCAACATGAAGTGCCTGGCCCAAGATTGTAACTGGCGGCCTCAGGGGTTGGAGGCAAGAACTCTAACCGCTACACCACCGAGCCCCCCGTCCCCGATAAATTAAAACTGTTTAAAATTATTGCAGACTGTCGTCAATCTGATTAGATATAGTGTTTGAGGACCCAGTAACAAACCTATCTTGAAAGCTGTCTTAACATTTGTAAAGCAATGTTTTCTGTCTTAATCTAAGTGATCATACAGGGCATCTAAAGATTTATAACCCATTCAGGAGCAATTGGAAACTGATTGGGAAGTTCGGATCAGATGGTTCTAGAATCAGTCACAATGTTTTTGGGTAGCAAGTGGAAGGCTGTGAGAATCAATTGCAATGTTACTTTGAAAGCTATTGAAAAACTACATTGGAAACCTATCTTAAAATCCATACCTGGATTATGATTATGATTGCTTTATAGTTTTTCCATTTGGGAGGCAGGATTATAACCCAATCACCAGTGTGAAAGTGGTCCTTAAAACCCTTTGTGAAATAAACAAGGCACTACATGTAAACAAAACAATTTAAATACAAATAACTTGATTTTGCCTGCCATTTTTGTCTCCAAAGTTTCTACCATAGCTTGTCTCGGGATCCATTTCTCAAAAAGCTGACTTGTAGTATTATGATACTCCTAGTTGTTCCACCCACAAAGTTGAAACAAATCAACAGAAACATAATTTTTTCCCTGTTGAACCCCTTCCACTGTTATTGAACTGAAGGGTGGATCCAATTTCCCACGGGGTGTGAAAAAGTTAAAAGGTTGTAGATTCAATCATGGCTTACTCCTCTTACCTTTTTTTCTTGCCAAATCTGGCCCCTGGGGGGAAGTTTCACTTAGGTACAGAATGAAGTGACTACATCAAATATAAATTGATCAATGAGCTGATTAAATATTCCATTAGAGTAACATGGCAAGCTCCATTAGTTTCCGAAAGTCGTCCAAAGGGTGGTTGAAATTCTGGATACATAGTGACTAACAATGACAAATGTGAACATTTTAACTGGATTTACCAAAGCCAGCAATTTATTGTTTTGATGTTGAAGGCTTGACATGTCTTATATCCGGTTCACTCAACCAGGTATTATGTTATTTTACTTAGCCATGTCCCAATGGAAAAGGGGTACAATGCAGTTCTAACACTACATATCATATACAGACACCATAGCTGTAATTTATGAAGATGTTCCTGAAGTGTGATCACACACAAAAAAACAACAACCGCTTAACGGTTGTAAATATCCAGGGTGACTTTTTATGCATGAACATAACTTGATTTTAGTCTTTATGGTTATATATATATAACACTATTCCACAGTTTGTATTCCAAGTGGTGATACATGTGGTCCTTTATTGTAAAACTGAGGGTTAAAGTGGTGCAGTGGTAACACACTCACCTCCCACCTCTGAGATCAGAGTTTGAATCCTGGCTTGACCTCAAGTTGGAAAGCTAGTAGTTGCTTGCGATTGGTCAGCTGTTTACAGTACAGAATCTTGATGAACTGTATGTACTGGTTTCCTCCGCCCTTCTAACTACCCATCACAATATTATCGATAAAAAGGTACTTGGCATGATGTAAAACACTGAATAAATAAATAAATTCATGGTAAAATTAATGTGGTATTAGGTACAATATGATAGAGCAGCTCCTACTTCTAAGATAATTACAACAATCAGGCTTTTTATTTCCCTGTTATCTAAAGCTGTTGCCATCAGCATACAATTTTTTTAATCTTATCCTACATTCATACTTTCCCAGTGAAGTCGGATGAACCTGCATTCCAAACTGATCATCAAAGTCTGACACCCTCACAATTGTTTCATTACAGATAAATTGTTCAATTGTTCATTTGTTTTGTTCATTCCCTCTGTCTTTTTGAACCAAAGATGATAAAATCAGTCTTGTCAGAATTCAGTTTGAGCTTACTAGTTGACACCCACTCTTTAACATCATCTAGGCACCTGTTCAACTGTTCAAAGGCAGCAGGTGCATTCTTCTGGGATGAATGCACATAAACTTGGATGTCATCTGCATAGAAGTGAAACTTTATTCCTTTATGTTTACCGACAATCAAACTGAGTGGGGTGTGTACAATGAGTACAACAACGGGCCCAGGACAGAACTTTGGGGGACACCAAATAGGAGTTTACTAACATCTGACAAAGTAGAATCAATTTTTATTGACTGATAACAGTCTGTTAGGTAGGAAGTGAACCATTTCAGAACAGAGCCACCGACACCAAACCAAAATCGGAGGCAACTGAGAAGAGTGGAATGATCTATGGTACCGAAAGCGGCAGATAAGTTGAGCAATACTAAGGCAGTGGGTTCACCTCTGGACAATGTTAAATGAACTTTATTTGTTATGGAGAGAAGAGCTGTCTCAGTTGAGTGACCAGCTTTATATGCTGAGTGGTATGGGTTGTCTAAGTTATGGACAAGGATTTTTAATAAGAGCAGTGACCACAGCAGTTTTGAAAGCATCAGGGGCGCATCTCTCCATGAGTGAGCAGTTTACCAAAAAAGTTCTAAAAAAGATCCATTTGTGTGAACTGGGCATAAAGCAGATCTTACAAGTTGTAAAGGTACTAAAGATGTGATAAACAGTTTACATCTGAGTTATGAAGTTTGGTTTGTGAATAGCACTATATTTGATGAGTTGTAGAAATCATATCAATTCAAGCAATGACTACCAGTACAATAAATGAATCAACATCAAAGGCAATATTGTGGGAGGGACTGGCAATGGCTTAGATAATGTCACCCACACAAAGGCACATCCATTGTAAGGATTGCCTGTGATCTTTCTTTAAAGTGAACATTTGCATGCATCAGCTTTCCTCAATACTTAGTTTACAACGTCAAAAATGACAAATTAAGCGATTGGCCATAGTTACTTGCATTGTTGTAATTCAGATACAATTAGTAAGTTAAGTCTTGTACTCAGCACATTTCCTAAAGTCCCAAGCCAAAAAGAAAAAGAAATAACAATGAAAAGAGGAGTGGTGGTAATTTCCCAAGGTACCAGAAAAAGTCAGAGGTTTCAGATCCCATCATGGGTGGGGATTTCCTTCTCAAATTTGGTCTCTTGATAAAACAGTGCTATGTCAAACAGATAATAGATTATACCACATGAGACTTAGTCCTTGACATGGAATGATGAAGCCTTTCAATTAGAGTAACTTGTTGCTTTTATCTTGCTTTGACACTCTTTATGTACAAGTTTACGATGAAATCTTTTGATTCAAAGAGTCCCCAAAAAAGAGGTTTTACATCCAATCATTGGCTGGTGTTTTCTTTCAACAAATCAATTCTCTCGATAAAAAAGTGCTATATCAAACAGATAATATATTATAACATATCAAGCAGTATAGAGGTTCTGAGTAGCCAAATTATGTTTATAGTACGCCAAATTAACCACTTAATTAGTTGTATTATTGTGATGAGGACACCCTTTTCTGGAAACAAATAGAGAGGTAACTAGCTACTGTTCATTCTTTTGAGATTAAATTTACAACAATAACACTTGGGCAGTGCAGACCTCTGGCGAGGAAGGTAATAATAAGTCAATGGAAAAATACAGCTTTTTTGTGTCCAGACGATGATCCAGATCAGTTTCAAAATCCCATGGGATCTAAGTTGGACTAAGAGCCATATTCTGATTTTCTTTCATGAAGTTCCAACCGGTAGTATTTGTGTAATCCTACTAACAAAGAGACAAGTGGACAGACAAACAGACAAACAGTCATGAAAATAATACCCCGTTGGTTGAGATAATAATGAACATTTTACTTGGCGTTCCTTCTATAGAAACAAAGTATTATTTCTCTGTACATTGTTTTATAATACTGGGAAAGTACTACATCTTTCAAAGTAAGCAAAACCTAACAAAGCCTTCTTGCATAGTCTTTTATAATTAGTAAAAGATTGATCATTGTTGAACAACTAGATTTATATCACTAAGGGCAAACAGCAAGTTTTTTTCGGTAAAACTTGGTGAAATATTGAGACTAATTGAACAACAATAACTGATTTTCCATTGATGTTTCTTTATCTCTATTTGTTAGATGTAATATTATTTTGTGATAAAAAAAGTTGCATATATAAGTCATATATACAAATAACTGACTCATAAATATGACCTACTAATTAATACGTCACATATACTCAGTCCAGTCACAAAGTCATGTATCACCAAAATAGTCAAATAAACAACCTACAAGTGGTATATATGAGATGATAAGTCGTATATTCTACTGAGAAAGTCGAATATACAACTTAGTTTCTCGTATACCATGTTACTTAGTCATGTTTGCAACTTACTAGATGTTAAGTCCTTATATGACATGCTAAGTTGTATGTACGACACAAATTACTAACTGATATATGCTATTTACTAAGTGATATATTTGACACACTAAATCTCTGCCAAAATTTATCTTATGCAAAGTTAATACAGTACTTAAGTTGTATAAGATACTAGGCAGCAGATACAATATACTAAGTCATACATACAAGTGATTAAATTGAATAAATGACTAATTATATTGTATATACAACTTGGTATCTTGTATGTACAATTTAGTATCTCATATATTCAACTTAGAAAAGTTAAACTTGGTCAACTTGTAAGACAAAAATTACTCCTCGATGTAACAATGATACATTTCCCTTCAAGTAATATGTCTTATTCTTCTTCCTTTGATAAAATCTGAAAGAAACTTTGAATCACGTGGGATCAATATGCATAATTCCACAATGAAATCTTGGTGATCCATTGTACACTAAATTATTGATTAATTGATGATTTAGGTTCAACATTGGTCTTATCACTTGATAAAGGTCACAGCTAGCTGAATGGTGGAAGATGTAATGCTACATGGTTAAGATTATGAACTCTCAGTCAGCCACTGGCAGTGAACTTACTTCTCAGCACCTCTGTATGCTGATTTTATAAAGCACTGACCAGTTCTATTTATATTTGTTTCTTTTGATTTTCTCCATGTAATGAGTAGGTTGGCAGGTGTTAAAACCAAACTCAAACATGAAATGCTATTTACCCCTTTTATGGTTTCAGGTAAAGGTTACGTTTTGCACAAATTGAATATTTTTATTAATTTTAAAAGGAATATCCCAATCTCTTAGATTCAAAGCACATCTACCTCAGGGGATATCACAAAAAGAATATCAAAGTAGCTTACCAATGAGGATTTCTCATCCGTCACCAGACTGTAATATATCCAGGGATCTTCTATCAAAGGCACTCTCTCAGCAATATCAGTCTCTATTACATCCACTAATATCTTATCACATCTGCTAAATCCCTCATAACAGCACCTGCTCCCAGGAGCTGCCATATCTGTTTCAGGCATATTTAGACCCTCATTTTCCATTGCTCCAGTGTTATGTTCAAATGGAGTTCTGTCAGATGTGTTATTTAGTCTCCTGTATATAATATTCAGGTGTGGTTTATCGTGCTGACGATCTTTCACATCATTGGAAGCTTTCCCATTTGGCTTTAACGTCCCAGTCTCTCTTCCACTGCCTTCGTATATGACCCGCTTTCCATAAGACACATTTGACAAGATATCCAGGCTGTTCGACGTTGCTTCTTTGATGGAAACTATAGTATTATTCCTACTAACTTTTAAAGAATAACTATGTTTCCTATGATAACTTTTCATATCTCCTCCATTTTCATTGATTCTTTCTAACTTGTCCAACTGGTCTTCACTATTTCTGTCAAGTTCTTCTATAGCCTCATTAGCATGGTTATTAATCTGTTCATGCTCTACCTTTTCAACCTTTTCAACCTGTCCATCACTGCCTCTTCTGTCACCAGTTATCAGACATTCTTCTCCGCAGTCTATATCCACAACCCTACAGGACGTGGGTATAAACATGTTGGTTAGAGTGTGAGGTACAGTGTAGAGCTTGATGAAAGCTATCAGGAGGGATGTAGCAGCAATGAGACAAAGACTGCTCAACAAAGTGGCAAACAGTCTTTTCCGCATTATCATCCACTGGTCTGAAGTTACTAAGTCATTGCCTTGGCCTTACATATATTGTCATTATTTTTCTGTTGGTCCACTCTCTATGTATTTATCCAGTTATTATGTCACTTACAATTGCTTCGCAATAGTCTCCACGTTAACGTATATCCTTGGAATCGTACTACTTCAGTTTGTAAGATTGCATGAGCATTTCCCTTTGAGTATTTATGGTCAGTCTTTTTTGCTTGGTTGTGCTTTCTATTATGCATCCAGTTTGTATTTATCTTATAGTGACTGTGAAAGGCCTTCACAATCCTTACAATTTGTCATACATAATTACTAGTCATTCAACCGGACTGAACATTTCCTTTTAGCACCAGCAGGCAAAGTATACAAAAGGCGTAAGCTTTCAGCATCAACATGCAGTACGTAATCTGTATTCCTTCATTTAGTATTTCACCAGAAGAGACACAGTCATATCCCTTCACTGACAGAAAATGTGAGAGATGTAATCCATATTTTATTTCAATGAAATAATTCCACCTGAAAATAGAAATGTCAATAAATATAAGCGTAATATTGCATGTATGTTTCTAGTCACAAATGCATCACTTCTGTGGGAAATAGTTCCATGCAGACTGGTTTAAATATTGATAAGTAAATAACATGGAACTTCATTAAAAGGAGCACACTGCTAACTCCACTTTTCTGAAGGAGGATTATTCTTTTCAAAAGGTGGCAATTTTCAATGTTTGCTTTGCGAGGATTAATTTCAATGTTACAGTGTTTCCTATCAATTATTCAGTATTGACAAAGTACTGTGGGGAGACATGGCTTTTACTAAAATTCATCTGTCACTTTTTATCAGATGTTGATGCAGTAGAGTATGTCCCAGGTAATGGACTAGGTTATTTTCACTAACTGTAAAATCATTTGGTTATTCCCGCCTGAAAACACATGTTTAGAGCAAACCACAAATTGAAGGAGGATTACACTTGTACATTCACTGTGTAAATGATACCCTTGGTGGCTAACTGGTTCACAATTTTTGGCATTGTAGCATATTAGCAAATAAAGCATCTAAAACAATTTTCTTTGTTGCTTCATATTCAACCACCCTTGTCCTTTCACATGTTTAGGAAATCGGCTACCACATGGGCTTTTCATAAAGGCGTACCAATGCAAGATATAATGTATCATGGCACATGGTTGTCTGATGCGGTCTCGAGATATCTACACTCCCTCCCCTCTCAAGTCTCACAAGTTTCCCGTACTTTTAGACATTTCCTTTATCTTTAGCTTGGGGTTTGGCAGACATTTCTATCACATTTATTTGCCACATCCTATGATTACATACATATCTGCATAATATATATAGCTATACATAAAGCCATGCAACTTTTCATTCATATGGAAATTCTGTAACAGGACATTATGAATTAAACTTATAAAGTGTTGCAGATGGCTTGCTTTGTCACTTTTTAGGACTTATTTCTTATTTGATTTCCAAATTCCTATAATATTGCACAATTCTTCCTTCAGGGCAGTAAACTTGTTTACTGCCCTGAAGTCGAGGGTGTTTCATGAATTTTCATTGATTATTGGGGTTCAAACTTTGTGTTTTTCGTGTATCAGGTGACAGGGTTTATGAAATTGATTGTCATGCTTTAGTTGTATTATCTGTTGCAAAGATGTGTTAAAGATTAATAAAAATATTTTAAACCCATATCATTTCTCATTGGCTTTGGGGGGTCGCAGGGAAATGGTCAGCAAATTTGATATTTAATTACTTGACTATCCTCAGTGACTTGGGATTCATTGACGGCCTTTGCGATATGTCGGTTTAAAGGTACGTAAAACACCAACGTTGACTTGTCACTTATATCCAAGCCAAATCTGTAGGTATTACAGGTATTAAAGGTACTCTGTTACATTATCTAAGAAATATATCAAAATGATGGTGTATATGATCATCATTCTATAACACATGCACTGCCGCCTGTGTACCTTAAGTTTAGACTTCCCTCAAGTTGATCTTTTTCTGATTTTATGCTTTTGTCATGGATTATGGAATGTGTCTCATTAGTAAACAATGTATACATCAGGATACCCACAATGGCCAATAACCACAAACTCAGAACTATTAAACAGGATTTGTGATATTCTGTAGTGCATTTCATGCATGCGTAAGTGGGTGACTTACAGTAAAATTACAGTAAAATGGGGATAATATCAATCCTCTTGCACTGTATCTTAGACAATCACATTTCCTTTGTTTCCTCCATGTCTTACTTCAATGAAAGACCCACTAAAGCCTCAATTAATTAAATGCATCCGATGATTTTTGTCCCTGTCGTTTGGAACCAGTTGCAAGTCAGTTGAAATTAATTTTGTGCTTTTGAATCACTTACAAAAGTGGAGGAATGTAATGTATTTTAGCTGATGATAACTCTGCAGTATAAACTATTGAACAACGACAATCAGCTGTCAGCTTTTAAATTTTTTCTCTCATTTTCGTTAGTTTTACATTTCTTCAAAAAAGGGGGAGGTATTCAGTGTTTAATAGTTGGTGAAATCTCTGCACCTAACAGTATTGATTACTGTATAAATAGAAATTTTAGCTAAAACAATTTTTATGATTAAATTCATTAGAAATAATTTTCATTAATAGCTATCTTTTACATGAAAGAGAAAGAGGAATTCAAAATTTCACTGGGAATTAATGTCCACTTTCCAAGCTTATTGGCCTAAAATAGCTAAACTTTATATCTATTGAAAATTTCAGCTGATATAGTATTAGCAAACAACTGTCAGCTATCAGACTGGAGGCCAGTATGATTCAAACCATCAACAATATAGCTGGAAGACAAGTTTGTAACCACTAACAACCACTATCCTCTTCTTCCAACTAATTAGGTGCCACTTCCGGTGCAGGAAACCCTAGAATATCCTCAGCGAGTCCTACATTTTTGACTCTGAGACTGGCCAGTAAGAACTCGTTAATCTAGATGGCAAACTTAACCTACTGTGACAAGTTCAGCCTATGGGAGTCTCGACAAATGATTCAAGCAGCCTGTAGGTATATGCAAATTTGTATTACAGTACTGTTTATGGTAATACAATAAAGGGAAATTAAAATAAAGTATGTGCTTCTGTGTGCGCAATGTCTCATTGGTAATCATAAGTGTGATATTTGTGTATCATTTGGAAAAAAATAGCCAATTGATGGATTTCATTAATGGTAAAGTCAAAATCTCCACTCAAAACAAAATTTGAAGAAACACTAAACATGTATTGAGACAAATGCAGAAACTCGTCTATTCAGCAACATTATCATTGTTCAAGTGTCTGATCAATCACTGCATACTACAGTTACAAATACAGATGAATTGAAATTCTAAATAATATATACAGCGCTTCATCTCCCCTTTACCAAGGGGACATCAAAGTGCAACAGCACCAAGATGGTCAACCAATTTCAGTATGCAGGGACCGAACAGAGGTCAAACACCACACAGAACACCAGGTGGTGATTAAGACGGATGTATAGACAGGTTTTAAGCGCCTTTCTGAAAGAGGCCAGGGAGGGGGACACATGAGAGCATCAGGGAGAGCATTAGAGTGTGGTCCTACATAGTTTCTTGCCCCCAGTCCAAGTGTTCTGTTTCCCTTGCTTTAAAAAAAAACCCTACACCATCCCTCCTAACTAACCCCATTTGGTATTAGGCAATCGCCCAACAACCCCAACTCATCTATGTAGCCATCTCAAACAGCATCCCACCTCACTCCTAAAAGTAAACCTCTAATTCTGGCTTAGTTGGTACTTTGTGGAAAAAATTATTAATAATCAACTTTGCAATGTTACTTAGTTTTAGTAAAACTCACCTTATTAATGCCTTGAATGTTCATTAAAACAGAACAAATCTGGTTTAGTAATATTTAGCAATATTTATCTTAGTAACTTTTAATAATTATTAGTGTCAACTTGGCAATTTCTTGCAACCGTATTAAACTTTAATTTTAACAACTTCTTTAGCAATGTTTAGTAATACTTATCTTACTAAATTGTAGTAGTTAGTAACATTTAGTAATTTTTATCAGTAGTTTTAGTAAATGTTAGTGTGTGTCAATGTACAGTGTGTGTTTACTAATAAATAATTTTTATACCATCCTGGCTTACTTATAGGTTTGTAAACAATGGGAGTATCAAAGGCAAAGCTATGGCCAAACTGATTGACAGAGTTTCGAGTAGAAAACGGTAGAGCTTTGGAATATCAAGGAAATTACAACCACTCTGACTGCATGTAGTACTGTAAAAACTACTGTAAGAAGAAAAATATGGTGCAAATACTTGGGAAAACCAGTCTGAAGAAACTTGTTAAGAAATGTCACCATTTTAAACACTGAACAATGTTCAACAGGAAGCCAATGCAATTTCTTAAGAAGAGGAGTTATACTGGTGAATCTACTGGTGTTTGATACAATTCTAGCTGCATTTTTTTTGGATACGTTGTAATTTACGTAGATTGAACTGGGAGAAACTCCAAGAAGTCAAATGGATCAGACCATGCTTTTTAAGGTGTTCTTAATCTGCATGAGTACAACACTTTTATCTGTTCACATATTCATGAATTGCAGACCATACATCCTTACATACTTAGACCTTTAATTCTTGCCCTTAAATTACAATGTCTTTTTACCACCACAAAGAAAACTCTTGTACTTTGATACAATATTTACCAGGTAGCAGAGAACTATATAGTGGTAACATAGGTTGACACAAAACCCCTAACCTTGAATAGGAAAGTTGATAACTGCTATTGTTATATATATTTAAATAACTTTGTTGTAAGATATATGCAAGTTACAGTATGAAGTAAGTATGTGATATATATTTTAATGTAGACCAGTTAACAGTAATTTAGGGTTAAGTAACTAAAACGTTACAAAACAAGACTTTTGTTTTATCTTATAACTATAATGCATGGACTTGTTTACCACAAAAAAATTTGAACATTTCAAACCATAATCTTTACGTGTAGACCTACCACTATTTTTAAAATATGTAAAAAGTGTCTGAATCAAGCATTTGCAAAGACGTTTAGATACATCCGGCATTGAGAGGAAAAGTAACAAGAAAGAGACATAAGACGATCCCAATAACTTAGTCCCGGTTATAAAAATTCATTTTCTTCGGGAAAAGAAGGACATAAATCAGATAAACCTAACAAAAGAGGTACTTCTTTATCAGCTACAGAGGTTCCTTGCAAGCCAGTTATAAATCTAGTGCCACTTGGAAACTATTTCTAACGACATTGGTATTGATAAAATGTGTCTATGGAGACAGAAAGTTACAGCGAGTTAAGGAAGCAGTTTTACACCTTAAGCTGCTGTTTCACATTGGTGACTGATAATAAGAGCAAGCCACCTTTCAACTGAACTTGCTACAAAGAATCCTACGGTACAGGTAGTGAAAATGTGCCCTTTCAATTAAACATGTATTGCCTTCTAATAGTGGTGGGATCATGAACAAAAATCAAAACCAGTTAGTGGGACTTGGAAATGGACAAAATCTGGTATTTCGTACACTTGTCACTGATATGGTAAAACTTGACTGTGGGCATACATGAGCCATAATTTACAAACGGAAATATTTTTTGCGATATATTATCAATTGCAAAAACATAATTCTTACCCAGTATAAAGTAAAAGTGTGACATAGTTCACCAAATATGTACATTGTTAACAGTTTTGATGAAGTATCAGCCATTAGAAAGCCTAAAATAACAATGTTTTCAATAACCGGTACCCAAATGTTCTTAGCAGATGTCGCAGTTTCTGGCACAATGAAACAAAAAAGCAACATCTGGTTTATCACTTACACTACTACCTTATGACCAAAAAGACCAAACAAAAGATCTTATGACTTGCTTAGACCACCACACTTGTAGTAGAATATGAATACTCCCTACATGTAGACAAGCAGACAAGACTAATCAGATCACTACCTAAGACTTATCTTCTCCTTTGACAAAATCACATAGCTTTATTTATACAGGAAGATTTATTTCCTTGTGAGAGAATGAAAACGAACAGAATAACTTTTACAGCCAAAACAATAACTCACATTATCAAAAAATAAAAGTCTTGATGCAGTTTTAACTGACATTAGGTGCTAGCAGTCAGAAAAAGGGACGCTCAATCACAGAAGTTTTTTAAATATAGTTGAAAAATGGGACCAGTGTCAAAAACGGCTCCAGTTACACCACCAACCATCTAGACTCTTAAAGGCTGACGAGTTTACAAGGATATCAATTGACCGCATAATTGTGGCTGTCAGACACTAACCTGTGATAGTGAAACATAGGTATTAGTCTATGTACGCTTGTATGCCACAGCTATTTTGCTGAATTTGACTTATTGTCTGCTTGTCCAGCTAGCTAATGCATTAATTGTATGCTTTACTTGCCATTACATAATTTTCTAGGAATTCTTAAATATGTTTTTTGAAGATTACTTCCCAAATTAGGTGGCTTATCAAGTGATTATAACTGTACAGGAATCTCTCTTATGGGATTGCTGGCATTACAAATTCTGTTAGCTGACCACGGGCTGTCATTCATGAACCGTGCACACTGACATACAGACCCAATTCTGTGTTGACATGTTCGAAAAGTCAGTTTAAAATACACCTGATCTTACATTATTGAAAACTGATCTCGTGAAAAACAAGTGTGAGCTGAAGAAGAAACAAAAAATGAGCCAAAGGAACAGACTTACGTTTGAAATGTTTGACAAACATTCTATGTTCCTCTTTTTATATCAATATTTTAATATTTTACAATGTTTACAGTTGGTATTTTAGGTCCCCTTCAACAGCCAGGGTCATATTGGGACAGGCCCTCAGCATTGTCAAATGTGTGGGTCAACCCACACAGAGGTGACAGCCTGTGACAAGAGGCCAACCTTGCTAACCACTAGGCTACCAAGAAGTTTTTATCTTTTGCATGTGTCATGGAGATTTAAAATTATATTAAAACTATATATTACACAGTTTACCTGCCACTGGTACTGGCTTTATAGGACCGGAAATTGTTAGCAAATAATCAGAGAATGGTATAAATATTGAAAAAGTCTTTTTTTACACAAATGTACAAAAAATATATATATATTTCTGTTATATCAATCAATCATCACTAAAACATTGACATTATGTTACACAGCTGCAGAGTAAATAATTATAATAGGCTGTTGAGTACTGATATTAAATAACGGTATAATATCAAATGTTAACAAAGACACTACTTACCAAAGGCTTATTATCAAATAATATCTTCTTTTTAATATATTTTAATATATCTATGTTGGATTTTTCAGAAGTAATTTCAGTAATTGTTATTTACTTTTTTAAACACGCACATCAATTGTTACATTATGAAATGCCATACGTACTCTGAAAATGTACAATTTATTCCACATATTCCAAAAACTAAGACACAAAAATATTGTTATTCCTTTTGCTGGTACAGTTTCATCACCTTGCATAATCTACCTGTATCCCAGTAGCTATTTGGCCAAGTGGATTCACTTACCATAAATACTGCATATCAATAACAATTCACAATAACACTCCACACTCTATTGCTATATAAACAAATCCAGACGGCCTATCCATAACACCAGTGAGGAGGTTTGACCATTAGGCTATTACATCTTCATTGCCCTCACATCTCGTGTGAAAGAAACAGCTTTCAATAGAACAGTATATCTAGGAACTACAAGGAAGGATGCTTTAAAGCATGCAGTTAGCTGGTCCCAATTTCATCATTTCTTGTGAGCATTTTAACTTGGTAAATTAAAAAAGTCTACATAATTCTGGCAAAATTTGAATACTATTTATTAATTTTCACAATCAGTCAACCGTCCAGATAAATCTACATAACCCAGTGAATGAATTAGATCATAACTTAACAAATTTCATAGAAGATATTAAAACCTCTAAAACTGACAGTTAATACTCCTCTTTTTAAACTAAACGATACTTATTGTAATTAGTATCGTATTTCAAGTACATCCTTACATGATTTCTACTATATTATCATCAATATAATTATCCTAGGCTTCCATTTCGTATGTTTGTATGAATAACAACCCCCTTGGGCAAAAAAGTGACTAAAACCAGCTCATTTAAGTGTGTTCATGTCTAAAGAGCACAAAAATCAAAGTTACAGAGAATGTTGATCCAACCAATGCATTTGTACTTGTGTATTGGATTCCAACCCACATAAAAGCCCAGCACTTCAAATTATCAATTACACTATCAGCTATTTCTATCCTGAATATTTCATTCCCAGCAGCCGCTCTGACATACCCTCAGTATAAATTGTCTATGGTTCTCCACATTTATTAAGAACTATAATAGAAAATCAATAAAGACGAGGAATCATGTTACTTAGTGTACCAACAAACAAATTTTGAAAAAGTCAGGTAGACTTTCGTTGAAAAATATCTCCTCTCAACAGAAAGTGCCACGATCACGTGACCTGACGAAAAAGCAAATATTCAAATGAGCTGTCAGTGACGTCACTCGCTTGTCATCGCCCAAACTGTTTGCACAAGCTGTGTTGGTTATTTATGGGTGTTTTTTTCCGAGCTTGGTTAAGAATATTTCTATCTAAAACTGAATTTTGTTTTTGTAAAAGATAATAGATTTCATTTGAATGAAATTTTAGTTTATACTGGAAAACCTACGCACGGATGTTCATTGATAAAATCATTCAATAACACATTTCGTACTAAATTTAACACTTTGGTGAGTTTGAAATTATATCAGTTGAAATTATATCATTGAGACATGAAACGTATGCTTAAATCTAGAGATACTTGTTTTGTGGTCAGAGTTAGTATTATGCACATGCAGTGAGGCCCTTTCTACTACTTTTACGACACGAGCTGTCTGTCCGAAGGTTTAATCTTAATTATCCCTTAATGTATATTGTCTATAAAAAGGAACAGATATGAAAAAGATCTGTCATGTGGTGCTGTATATTACAGACAGGGGTTGCCCTGTGTGAATACAAATCACTGCTTTCCACTGGGGATATTCAGATGGTACAAGCATTACACCAAGCTTATTTCTACATACAGTGTAGTACTTTGGTTTGGTGTATGAGAATATATAACATAAAATTATAATGCCCCATTTCCACTGTGACAAGTTTTCCTCCCAGTAATACTGAAAATAGTTTGGGGAACATCATTATGGGTGTAAAACCCTGGTTTATGATTCAGAAAGGTAGGGAGTGTTATTGCAGTGTTATTTCTAACAATTGTTGCAAATCTTTGTGAGTGAACATTTCTCTCGGTACTATTTGCATATGATATAGTCATAAGTGAAGTAAAACCTATGTTTTGGGGGGACGACAATATCGCCTTACAGTCCCACATCTTAGGTTGTTAAAGTGATCTGGGCTTTATGTGTGTCAAAGGCTGTGTCAGTGCCACAGATCCAACAGTGAAAATTAATTATAGACTTAAACTAAAAGAAAACATACTCTCAAACTGTTGTGTATTGTGCTTATGAAACAATCATGCAAAATTTTCAAAGGATATTAAAGAAGAAAGCAGCTTTTTAACTGCTTTTGAAGTGTAATACTGGAACACACGTGGGCGTGAGATTACCTGACAGTATGGCATGACTCATTAGGTCTTTGAAATCAGACATTGGTTTTCAGTTTGACAGGGACTCCTTTGATGTTCAACACTTAATTACTTTACCCTGCACTACTGTAATATCCAGACCTTTAGTTGACGTCTTTATAATCAGTTTTGTGTTTTCTTTGCAATTTCTTGAGAAGAAATTCATAAAAACATGAAGTTGAGAACTTATTCTCTCAACAATTTAAGAAACACCATTTGTTTTAATGATGTTGAAAAGTTAAAACATTCTCCATGACCTGTTAAAAATAAATTCAATATTTTGCTAATCTTATAATAACCTAAGGCAGCCTTAAATAACCACAGTCTCCCAACATGGTTGTGAAACCCAAGAGCAGACTCAAACTGTGCAGGTTCATATGAATGGTCACCTGTTACCTTATATATCAGAGTACATGCTTGCTGGTGAAATGTTTTAGCAGAGTGCTGGGTTTTCAAAACCATGACGGAGGAATGTGGTTGTTTTTACCAGTCTGATAAAACTTGTCTAAATCATAAATGTCGCTGAGGTGTCCTATGTTTAAAAACATTGTATTACAACCCAAAGCACGGTTGCAAGTATATTCAAACTGTTATTATGTTCCACTTATGGGGTTGTTCCCCTGGAGCCAACCCTATAATCGACCCTATGACTCTAGAGTCAGTTGCGAAAGTCGTAGGGTGGTGGGACAAAGGGTGAAAATGCGAAAATGCGAAAATGATGAGTCGGTTATGTAATCCCCGACAGGTCGGTACAGTTACAGACAGGACGTGATGCGCATCCCGACAAGACATAGGGTCGGGGACATTTTTTGCACGGCCAGTCGTAGAAGTACTACGACAAGCCCTAAATCCCTAACAGACAAGCTGAATCAAAAACAGACAAGCCATAAAGACAAACAGACAAGCCTGGAGCATATTCCTGACCCTTGCTGACAGGACTGATTGTTTTTGTGGGTAGATATCTATAGTCGGGATCCAGAATCGGGATCCATATCACACTATATAACACACACACACACACGGTGATGTGCCACTCATTTCACACTTCCAAGATCACAGCAACACATCAAGAGCAACTGCTTGATCACTTGAGGGTCCTTTTGTTTTTTATTGAGTTGAATATGTTATTATACATCATGATTTTAAGACACAGGACATAGCATAACCTAGCATCTGGCCAGCCAGCACCATCCCAGAAGGAGAAGGAAGCTACAGAATTCAGGGGTCATGCCCTGGATACTGCAGAGAGAGGAGAGAGTATGCTACAGAACACTCTTGGACAAACTAATCACAACTGACATACCAGGCTACAGAACCTTTTCCAAGATGGAACCAGCATTTTTGATTTGATAGAAGAAAGAATTACCCCCCATCTCAGGAAGTCAACCACCAACTTCAGGAAGCCACTGGAAGTCGGGTTGAAACTGGCAGTTAAATTGAGACACTTATCCACAGGAGAAAGCTACACTGTACTGCAGTTCCACTAGAGGGTAGGAAGAACGACCATCTGCAAATTTGTCCCCCCTGATCTGCAAAGCCATTTAAAAAAATTTCAACAGGAAAATTTGATGTGTCCCACAGATCCTGAAGACTGGAAGAAAATTGAAGAAAGATTTAGAAACAGATGTAATGTCCCCCATGCAGTCGGTGCACTAGATGGAAAACACATTGCTATAAAGAAGCCAAAGAAATTAGGCAGTGAATATTTCAACTACAAGGCTACTTCTCCCTAGTACTTTTGGCTTTAGTCGATGCAGATTACAAGTTCCTGTGGGTCAACCTGGAGGCCAGTGGGTCATCATCAGATGCTCAGATATTCAACCGCAGCAAACTGAAAAGAAAAATTGGGAATGGAAGGTTGGGACTACCACCACCTAAACCACTTGGATTTGGGGGGCCAAATCTACACTACTTCCTGCTGGGGACGATGCTTTTGCCCCTTTGCTGGTCAAGCCATACAGTAGACGACAACTGACCAGGGAGGAAAGAATAGCCAATTACAGGATATCCAGGGGGAGGAGGGTGGTCGAGAACTCATTTGGTATACTTGTCAACAGATTCAGGGTGCTGTTGACCACCATGGAGCAGAGGCCAAAAGTTGTCAGAGACATTGTGTTAACATGTGTGGTACTACATAACATGCTGAGAAGCCATCATGGGGTAGCAGACAAACAACCCACTCCAGCGGATGACAAACAACCACCACAGGCAGACCAGGGGAAACAGAGACATCATGAGAACTTTAGAAACCCATTGAGGGAGGCCAAACATCAACGAAACCTACAGAAAGACTACTTCAATCATATGGGGGCACTGGCGGGCAGCTGGACAGAGATTAAGAAGACTGAGGGGAGAACATGCTGTCATCTATCAGTCCTTTTCAGGACTACACAAATAATCCAAGTACTTTTATTTAGCAAAGTGTTGACCCAAAAATAAGCCCAATTTCAATTTCACCAAAGATCATCACCCATCACAAACAAAAATCACTCCTAAACTCATTTAACAAAATTAAATATCAACTCATACAGATTTAAACCGAGGCCCTCATTCTACAAAGTTCACATCTCACACCAACACGACCTGGGTTTATTGTCCCCCCACAAAAAAAAAATCTGCCAAATAATTAAAAAAAATCAACCAATTTTCAAAATGAACTCTGGCCCCCAAATACCACAAAGAAAAACAATTTTGATGAGATATTTCGTCCCCAAAATAAATAAAAAATATTTTAAAATAAAATTTCAAAAACAAAATTGTACAAGGTGACAGTCCCAGTTTAACATTTTTGATCAGTCACCCAATAATAATTCATATCTTGGAATATTTTGTTATGTTTGACCGTCTGTTTGTCTGTCCCTCCACACATTTACAAGAATTTACTTATGTAGGTGTTGGGTTTCATTTCAATTTTTGTTGTTTTGTGGGAGACATGGATTTGTGTCTGGATCTTTGTTATTTTTTTTTTTTGGGGGGGGGGGGGGTTCGGGGAAGTTTTCTTTTAAAATATTTTTATTTCTTTTTGGTGGGGGTTGTTTTTTTTAATTCTTTGGAGACAATTTTTTTAAGTTTTTGTTTCAATTTTTTTTCTGTTTTGTGGTGTTCAAAATTCACTCATTCATTCACACAATTTTTTTCATGTTTTGGGGTGTAAGTGTAAGTGTTGGACAGTGTGCTTTTTTGTTTTTGGGCAAAGACAAGCAGCTGAATAATTGTTTTTGGAAGATTCTGTTGGCTTTTAGAAGGGCCGGTTGGTGTGACTTGTGCAGGCTGATCTGCTCATTTGGGCTGACTTTGCTGGCTGGACTGGCTTGGAGGTCTTGACTGTTCTTGATGAGTGGAAGATGGCACTGGTGACGGTGCTGGTTGAAGCAGAGAGGGTGAAAATGGTTGTGGCGTGTCGATCGGCTGGTACTACACTGGGAATCCCTCTAAAGAGACTGGATAACTCAAAAGTGTTGTGCTGCCTTTCATCCTGTTGTGAAGCTGCAACTGAAGGTGGGTTGACTGTCTTTGTTGGACTCAAAGTGAACATCAGCTGTCTGGAAGTCCCAGGCTGTTGGTCATCCACAACTAAATAAGAGGTTGGCTGGGCTGACACTGATGCAGGCTCTAATTCTAATTTGACTTTTATAGCACTTAATCTCCACTGAGTAGTGGACTCTAAGGCGCAACAAGACCATAGCAATAGGCAAATTCAAAGTCCAGGGACAAAAAACAGGTCGGCACCACAGAGAAGCCATAAGAAAAGTGAACTAAGGAGGATAAGCCTTTGCTTAGAGATAGGTTTTGAGCTTCTTTCTAAAAGAGGCCATAGTGGGTGATGCACGGATGTCTTCAGGGAGTGAATGCCAAACAGTGGGGGCATTAAAGGCAAAACTGAAGCCAAACTGCTTAGTGGACTTGTGAATTGTGGGTTGAAATTTTGGTACATTGAGGAAATTGGCAACACTCTGACTGCATCTAGTATTGTAAGTAGTGCGGTATGTGGATAGATGTGGAGCAAAATATTTAGGGAAACCAGTATGAATAAACTTGTACACCAGGGTAGCCAGTTTGAACTCTGAGCGAAACTGAATAGGGAGCCAATGGAGTTTCATGAGTACCGGTGTTATACGAGTGTATCTACATGAATTTGTGACAAATTCTAGCAGCACAATTTTGGATTGACTGTAATCTATGGAGACTGGCTTTAGAGAGACTCCTTAAAAGTGAGTTACAGTAGTCCAACCGACTACTAACAAAAGCATTGGCAACCGACACAGCTGCATCCTGAGTCAAGAACTGCCTGATATTTCTAAAATCCCTCAGTTGACAAAAGCAGCCTTTACAAACTTTCTGTACGTGTTTTGAGAAGGAAAAATCAGAGTCCAACCACACACCCAGGTTCCTGTCAGACTCGGTGGGGTGGATATCAATTGGGAAACATGCACTTAACCTTTCTCTCTGCTTCTTGGAGCCAAAAAGTATGAACTCAGTTTTATCAGGATTGAGTTTAAGTTTGCTAGCCGACATCCATTCTTTTACATCTTGAAGGCATCTGTTCAACTTATCAAAGGGAGCAGAGGCATTCCTGTGTGAGAGATGGACATAGAGTTGTGTGTTTTCTGCATAAAAATGGAAGTTTACACCTTTGTGTCTACCAATCAGTGTGTTAAGGGGAGATGTGTACAGAGAAATTAGGAGAGGACCCAAAACAGAACCTTGAGGTATGCCGAACAGGAGTTTTTTTAAGTTAGACAATGTGGAACCAATCTTTACACACTGATAGCATTTAGTCAAATAAGAAGAGAACCATTTCAAAGTTGAACTGCCAACCAATCCAGAAGACAGCCAAGGAGAGTGGAATGATCAATAGTATCAAAGGCAGCCGAAAGATCTAGAAGTACCAAGGCAGTAGCTTCACCCGGAGATAGTGACAAATGAATATCATTTTTGATGGAAAGCAGAGCCGTCTCAGTGGAGTGACCTGACTTATATGCAGACTGGTATGAGTTATCCAAGTCATGTTGATGAATGTCATTAACCAGCTGTTTAGCAACTACATGCTCCACCAGTTTAGAAATGAAGCTAAGTCCAGATACTGGGCGGTAGTTTTTCAAGTCCTCAACAGGAAGAGAGGCCTTCTTGATAAGTGGAGTGACTACAGCTTTTTTGAAACTGTCTGGAACCAGTTCCTCACTGAGTGAACAATTGACCAACTTGGATATCGATGGTAGAAGGATGTCCATGCATTCCTTAATAAGGAATGTGGGTAATGGGTCCAACAAGTATGATTTGGTGGGTGATTTACTGATTATTTTTGCAATTTCATCTTGAGTGACTTGAGTAAAGACTGTTAGTTTCGGAGGGTCAAACGGGAGATGTACAGTGTTACAAGACTCAGGTGAAGAAAATCTCTCACTAATTTTCAGCTGCTTGTCCTGACTTCGTCTGAGTGAGCTTGCCATATTTGGTATTTTGAGTCTCGAACCACTTCTTCACTGTGTTGACGGGTAACTTCCTGGCAGATGCTAGTGTGTCTCACCAAAGTCTTTCTTTCTTCTGCTTGTCTTTGAAACTGTCGTTGGTCTTGTCATAAAGTTCCTTGTGCTGTTTAATGAACTCTACGATGGCTTCTTTGTCTGAATCACTCAGGTAAATGGACTTCATTTGCCCCTTCTTCTTTCTGGATTGAGTGGATTCTACATCAGTAGCGGTGTCTGTTCATGCTCTCATTTCTGTTCTTTCCAAGCTTTCTTCCCCCCTCTATCTCTCTACCCTCTCTCTGTCCCTCTCCTCCTGTTCTCTCCTCTCTCCCATCCCTCTCTCTCCTCCTTTTCCTCTCTATATCCTCAGCTTTATCTCCTAACTCAAACTGTGGTTGAGTGTCAGTTGGTACTTTCTCCTTCTACCCCTTGGCATGCCGATCAATCACATGTATAGCTTGTTTCAAAAAACAAAACTTTAAAGTAAAAGTGAAACCTCATAGAACAGATCTCACTCCCAGCTTAGCTCAAACTTAAGTTAACTTGCAAAAAAAATGAAAAACTTAAAATCAAAGCTGCACACCAGTTGTCTCTTGACAAGTCAAAGCCCAAATATATGCAGAATGTCTGCCGACAGGCCTTTTTATACCCACAGATTTGGAAAAGGACAGGCCATAAGAAGTAAAAATATTCCCGGCCTGTTGGTTACAGTTCCCGGCTTGTCTGTTAGTGTTACAGGGGTGTCGGTTACAGTTCCCAGCTTGCCAGTCGTGAAAAGTTACCGACTAGCCTGGAAAGTTTGCAGGGAATACTTACAGACAGACCGGCTAAAGTTATCGACTCTACTATAACATTTCCAGCTCAGTCGGTTTGTCATTACGTACAGTCTGGATCACCATATTTGGGACAAGCCCAATACTTGGTACAGACAGGCCTGTTTGATTAACCGACAAGCCAGGAAGTGAAACTGACAGGCTGTTAAGTTAACCGACATGCCTGTTGCTAGGTGGATAAAATTAAGGTCTGTTACAAGGGTCAGCAACAGTCGTAGAGATATCAAACATGTTTGATATTTCACCAACTCTCCCCGACAGGCTGGGAAACTACAACCGACCTTGTAAACATTGGTCCTGACTCTCAAAAAATACATAGTTACCGACCAGTTGGCTCCAGTGGAACAACCCCATTAGTTCTTCTATTATTGACTCAATTTAATTTTAATTTTCAGATCATCTTTGAGGAGGACTGATCCACACATAGACCCTATCTTATTGTTACACATGACCCCAATCTGAAATATAGATTTTTTCATGTTACACAAGACTATCACTCATCTCCTTATAAGGTTAAGAGTAATAAAATACGACAGAGTGCATGGAGATGAGTATATCAGGCCCTTAGTGAAAACAAAAAAATTTAAACAATGGTAATATCTTCGATAAGCATTGAAAATTGCCCTCTCCAGCCTTTATATAAGAGAACATAAGTCACACCACCACCCAGATTACCCTGAGGACACAATCTCACTTTGATGAAAAATTGTTACTTGTAAAGGTATTTTAAGGTATTTTTTACCATTTTTCTCTAATCACTACGGTTATATTTTCAATTTGACGACTGAAACGATTAAAAACTCATGTTCAGGAGACACACCTACAGCAGTGGCACAGGGGTATAAAACATGGGGGACTTGTCTCCTGTTAAAACATTTGACATTTTGATTGTTTTCAAAAATAGAAAGCAATTTATATTTCTCTGAATGTTTCCACCTGATGCACAGTGTGGATCCTTTAAGTTCAGACGATTACAATACAGCCTGGGTAACAGCTGCTGTTGAGGCAATTAAACAAACAAGAATATATTTTCTCATTATCTATACTGTGTCTTTTTCAACCGGAAATCTCAATTGGTGCCATAAAGTACAATGGATGTGTATTTTTAGCTCATTTTGCTTTTTGTTAAGGGATTCAAACTAATTAAAGTGTCAAGGAAGTAGGGTGGGAATGGTTTATGTAGCAAGATTTCAGTTGTCCCGGTGGCGCAGCGGAAACACACTAGCCTGCCACCTCTGAGGTCAGCAGTTCACACCCGGGACCTTACGTGGGAAAGTTGGTAGTTGCTTACCGATGGTCAGCAGTTAACATTACAGAACCTTGACCAACTGTATGTACTGGTTTCCTCTGCCTACAAAACTACTCATCGTGATATAACCTGTACAGCGTTGAAAGCTATGTAAAACTATAATTAAATAAATATAGCAAGATTTCAAAATTATGAGTTGTCACTAATGGAACTTTATATTTGACTAAATATGTAGAAAGTACACACGTTTGGGTAATAATCCATCACTGGGCAGGTTTTTTGCAGAATCATAGTCTGACTAGCAGTTCAGCACCATGAAGGCAAACCGGCCATCCTTATTGACCTGCTTCAAACGATAGTGATTTCAGTAAATTAGTCTGATTTGTAAAACTCTATTTTATTTCAGGTTTACCATTGGGATTGCACAGGTCGTTTACCAAAGAATCCAGACAACTAATAAAAAGTTGAAGTGGGAAATCCTGTCAAATAAGTAGGTGAGTTTTTTATTAGTATAATATATCTGCCTTCTGTCGATTATGTTACCCATTGTACTTGTAGTAAAGAAAGAAAACTGTTCATGATTAGAACATAGCTTCTCACAAGTTTAATCAGTACATTGGTTACATGTTTCTCAAACTTCTCTGCAGTTGTTTGAACAGGAACCCGTCATGTTATCCACCGAACAGATAGACAGGCATTACTCTAGAATGGTTTCCCTTATGAATTAAAAAAAGAAGTAAAACCATTTGGATTACTTAATAGAATTACTGTACAATGGCCTTTAGCTTACTTATTAAATAAATATCATTGGTGAAAACAGCCAGTTTGGTTTATGAATTTCTTGCCTAATGATTTCCCTTTTATTCTGGTGTTTGCCTTACTCCTGACAAAGGTCAAAGGTTAGGGTTTTCACGTCATTGCATCAGCTAGGATCGTACAAGGATTATTTTCAAAATTTTGTTACAAATGCACTGCGGTGTTAATGCATACATTTATATTATGTTAAAGTGTTAGAATCACACTGGCCTGACTGAAGTCTGTATATCTGTCTTCCGGCTGTGTTGGTAACCTTAAAATTTATAATTATGTTTCCTGTCAAGGATCGTCCCAAACAAGATGTAAATGTACATGTAAATTTTAAGACTTTGCAATAAATGTGATTAGTCAAATAAGAAATATTTTCAATACAATTGTTAATTTGACCAAACTTAAATCTAACGTCTTCAAGAGTACAGTAGAAGTTGGGTTTATTTGAATGTGAAATTATAACTTGTACATCCTATCTTGTACGAGTTACAACTTGTAGAAGCAGTTTGTACAAGTTGTAACTTGTACAGGCTTTTTGTATAAGTTGCAACACAAAATCTCTACTTGTACATAACATATATACTAATTTATCTTGTAATTCCTTCGGTCATTGTGCAAAACTGTTTTGGACCCCTTTTTATATAATAACCAGTCCTTCAGCCTCCCCATTTAGTATATTTCACTTTATTAACATCCATAAGTCTGGATTACTCACCTAGCAGATCCATTGACTATCCTTTTTGGCAATTCTTTTGATTCTTCTGGCTATTGATTTCCCACTTTTGGGAACATATTGCTCTTTGAAAGCAGTCGATTATATCAGATTAAATAAAATTAACAGGAATTTGCTGCACTGATTTTTCTACAGTTGAAATCATACCAATGGGCTGTCTGCATTTGGACAGACATAAAAAATCCTATTCTCTCGCTCACGAATCATGTACATCTAGTCAAAATCCATTCATACCAATATCAATGGTAGGAAAGTGAATGTATCACTATTAAAGAAAGCCCCCTATTCAGACGATCATGATTTCATTAAACTAGCATGCTTTGTAAAAACTTGGATTTATCTGCTATCAGCTCTCTTTGGTGGTCAATGCCTACTAATACCCCTGTCACACTACAGGTGGTATAACCCATAGTTATTAGTGTTAGACAAAATACCTCTGTCCTTCAGCAACTGTCTGACATCTGTATGGGTACTCGGGATACAGTGGCCCACCGTCCCATTCCTTGAGCATCCTGTACAGAAGGTTTGGCAGTGTTCAAAGTTTTTGCCTATGAAGTCAAAAACATCAGTTACCATCAGCCACCATCTCCCATATGCCTACCACCCTACTACCTATCCTTTATCCGTGTGTGTCAGTGCCTATCCCACCATTTCAGTGACCATCCACAGATAAATTTCTAAGTGCGACCCTCGAAAGAGCTCGCACTTCTACAGATCACTTTTTCTGTCTCCTGACTTTCATCGGCTGTGGCGCAGTGTGATGAGTATTTGTCTGCTCACTTAAGTTAAGCGGCAATCGGCTACGTTAGTAATTTGATGGATGACCGTCGTGGTTCTACACCAGCTGTGGGATGTGTCTGACTTGGAATTTCTTTGTGTCCCCAGATTTTCTTAAATTCTAGTGCACTACTCGTGTCTCTGATGGCTTTGTGCTCGCACTAGGAGACCAAAACACCTTTTGGCCTTGTTTTATACGGGAAGTGAAGGCATCGTCCAGGTTTACATAAGGTTGTGACTCATTCTTAGTTCAGTAGCAGGGGTTTGTCTGATGGCTAAATAAGGTGAAGGGAGGTAAATGGATGTTGCCTCGTGGTGATAGACATGTTTACTACTCTCATGCTACTGTTATTGATAATTACACACCATATCCCATCAATGGTCGTCCAACTCATACTGTGTGGATACATCGAAACTCGGAAGATATGGGGCATCCTAAGAGACAGTTCTGCCACCGAGTAAAACTTCTAAAAGCACTACAACTGCCTGTAGTGTGAAAGGGGTATAATTGACACAGAATAAGTTATTCAGCCCATTCAACACTGTTACATTTCTCAATTCTCCATGATTTATGGCTTCAGAATCAGAAAATTGTAGACATTTTAATGTCCACTTGATCCGTTTATCAAATTTTCTCCTACGGGTAAAAGACAGAATATTTCACAGTAAAAAAGTCATGAATATGTTTAAATTACACAAGATCTTGCGAGGTTTCTCTTGTATGCTTCAAATATTGGCAAATATTATTACCATTTTGTATATTGATGCACAACTTTACTTTATTGTCTAAGTTGCATATATTTTTTCACTAAATATTCTTAAATATACATAACAAGAGATATTACATCTATATCATATTTATATACATGCCTATATGACCGTATGTATGTTTCTGGTTAAATCCTCATAATTCCTCGTGATGTTTCTGGGGTTGTTTTGGATTAAAAATATGCCTGTTTCAAGATGCATGTAGGAAATTACCATTTTAAATTTATGAAGGAACTTTGGAAAAAGATGTTTGTTATTGTAATAGTGAACTAAATAACCATGGTGAAAAAAGTGACTTTGTATGTTAAAGAGAAAAGTGGAAAAGATGGTTTACAATACAGAATCCTGACAAACACAAGCCCGCAATGCTTTCCCCCAAACCCTCAACTTAATGTTGTCATATGACCAAACACAGATTGTTAACTATAGGTTAATGGCCAAGTAATTGTCCAATATTTAAAAATAATGGACTGTTGCCTCAGTCCCTTTGGGGTCTCGTATCTGTCCATAATTTTCAAAAATTGAACACTTGCGCGGTTATTAACCTATTTAAGTTACACCTCTCCCTTATTTAGTGATTTTAAAGATGTTGTTTAAACTTCTTTACTTTTTATTTCTTTGTTTCGTTTGCATTTTGTGATCATTTTAGTTGAAATAAATGTGAAAGGTTTTCTTTTGGAAATGTGTAAACAAGGCTTCTATATAGAATCTATGGTTAAAATCACAGAACACAACAATTGGCCATTGGACATTTCTCAGCTTTGGAGGTTTCCCCAACCTAGGTAGTTGGTTTTGCCTCATTTGCATACACTGTTTATGATATAATTGGAGATTCTCCTGGTCACTTTTGTGAAATACCCAGGGACAATTTATGTTAATTTGGTGTCAACTGACATTATGCTAATTCAATGCACCATATAAACCAATAGAATTCTGAAGCAAATTATATGAAACACAAAACCAAATATAACAAATGGTAAACCGTGAACAGATTAATCAAGGCAGACTTTAATAAACATTAGGAATACCCCTCTTCCACTTTTGTAATAGACCTTAAGGCACAACCAATGATAAAATTGAGGGGAGAACTAGGAAAACTGAAATAATCTATTTATTTTTCCTAAAATGAAAAGATTGACTTCACCAGCCAAATATTAAACTTATGACCTGTTCTATGACTACCACAACAGATAAAAATAGCTCTGATAACACTGAGTTGCATTCACTCTTGGGAAAGATTTGTTGCATGGGAAATGTGGACAACATAGGCTCTATCACAGAACAGATTGGTCCTAATGAATCATACATAAATTGGCGTTTTTACCAAATTGGCACCCACCAGATTGATCTCAAGATAAAATACTCTTATCCAATAGACTCTCAGAAAAAAACCTACTTAAATTGGCCCGCAGGATAAAATACCTTTGTCAAATTGGCTCCAAAAAATTATTGTGGTTTCAAAGAAATTATGTTAAATAAGGATAAAGATCCTAAATGTTTTATGTTGGTGAACAAAAGGTATTGGTTTAATCTATATATGATTCAATAAAACTTTTATAGAACTTTAATCTCCATCAAACCAATTACACTTTTCATAACTCTAACTAAACAAGTGAGCAAATGACAGACCATAAATGGCATTGATTTAAACATCAAAAATCATCATGAAATGATATGAAGGACATTACGCTTCCAACTGGGGGCCAAGTTTACATGGTTAAGATTTCAGGGGGTTGATTTGCCGATTTGGCAGAATTCAGTTTTGTCCAGTTCCCAGCCCTAACACCAAAAATATCAGTTACAACAACTTGGGAAATAAATGCTTACTGAAACATCCTTAATGTATTTGATTGTCCCCAATGATCATACCCAACATGATCAGGGCAGTCAGGAAGAAAACTTGTTACAGTAGAACAGGGGTATTGTAATGAGACGATAATCTTAGTGAAGACCAATACCTTTTTGTAATTTCATTTTATATTATTTTATAATAATCTCTTCAGTGTTCAAATACTTTTATCCAAATTGTTTCTCTACATTTGCAACTATGTTGGCTGGGTGAACTCCACGAATACTAACATTGATATAATTTAACACATAGTCACATTTGACTCTCTTTTATGGCAATATATTTTGTTTTTCATACATTATCTACACCATAAAGTACAATATTTTAAAAAGAATCAGTGCTCCATGAATGTAAATTTTATGGTATTTAAAGCCTAAGTATTGTTTTAACTTTCTCTGTCTAAATGAACAGTTAAATTTCTGTTTGATTTGTTATTTACAAATAACACTGACAACACTAATATTAGATTTCATGGGTTTTGCACTCTGCGACTTGGTGGGGAAAACAAATGTGTCAAAGAGAGTGTTTTCACTAGCAACTTCATTAAAAAAATGATGACCATTTTGTCCAAACTATCAACTTAATATTACAAAAGTAATTATATAAATAATCAACAATGCATAGACAATAAGGAAATATCTTTATTTTATCATAAAACAAGAAATCACATAAAACTTTATGATGATTGGGTTGCCCTTTAACATTAGTTTGTTACAGGTAAAGTCAAGCAATATAATTTGGATGCAGACAGATCTTGCATGCCCCTTCAATATAAACAGAAAATGTCACTTTAATGTCGCTTACACATGGTATGGTCAATTAGCATAATTTGTCCCTGGGTTTTACAAAAGTGACCAAGAGAATGTCCATTTTATATCATAAGCAATGTATGCAAATGAGGCAAAAGTAACTACCAGGGTGGGGGAAACCTCCAAAGCTGAGAAATATCTAATAGTGAAAGATATTGGACACTTTTAACAAAAGAAAAACACCCAGGTGTAATTTAAAGCGAGCTAAACCAAAATCAATCAAAGCTGACAACTTCACACACGTCCAAAAAATAAAAAACCGAGAACATGGCTGTCTATATGAAATTGTGGCTGTTTGAGCACACAGCGCGTTTTTTCCATTTCACCCAAATTATGTAGGTTAATGGAATAAACTTTTCCCCCTTTTGAGATGCTCATTTTGCTTCATTTCAATTAATATCTTAATAGGCTTGTTCTTTTTGTCATGTTTTACGAGGTAATATTCTGTCAACATAGGGTCTTCAACACCAAAGGTTCATCTACATATTTCCAATCTACCAAAAGCATTCCTCGATCTGGCAACACAGTTTACCCTTGTCTCCTTCCAGTGTCAAAAAGAAACAAGGACACTCAGAGAACGAAGATTCCCACCAAGGTACTTAATAATAAGGAAATGAAAAAAACCCCAGATTATTATTATTATTTGGGGGGTCCAGAGGGTGATCCAGTCCAGTCTTAAAATTTAATGTTACCTAAGTTGGGCTATGACCCATCTTCTGATTTTTTATGAAGGTTCGAACAGTGGTATTTGCATACTTCTGCTACCAGGCAAACAGACAAATGGACAGACAAACAGGCAAACAAAGGGTCATGAAAATAACAATTCCTTGGGGGAGGTAAAATTACCTATACCGGAATTGTAATGACATTTGGTGATTTGGATATTATAGTTTTATTATTTTCAGGAATCAGCCCCCAAGGACCAACATAAAAAGACATGGCTGGGTACTATTATTATATTATCTATCATTTTGTCATTGGCACATTATATACAATGAATTTATTTTAACATACATGATAAAACATATTTATAAATTGTTACCTAACCTACTAACATGCTGAAGGTGCTTGAATCAATTCAATTTAATTTGGTAAATGGTGAGGCGACCCTCAAAGGTTAAAAGTCAAGTTGACATTTTGAAAACCGGTTACATAGACCCCAATTTTTATAAAAAGAACAGAATAAATAATTGTAATATTAGATATGTTTACTTGGGGTCAAGGTCAAATCACGACCAGGTTGATAAATGGAAGGGAAATTTTGAAAGAAGCCATTCACAATGACTAAGGAAGGAATACAAAGACTAGTACCGAATGAAAAGATAAAATGAAGGACTGACCATGAATCAAAGGTCATATACAGAGGAAATTCTGATTAAATCTTATAAATGTGAGAATTGATTCAAAGACCAAATAGTGTGTTTCATATCTGGTTATGCCAGAAGTCACTAGACAAAATACAAGTTAACCTTGTGGAAAGGTCGAGGTCAAAGAGAAGCAAGGTCAAAGGTCAATCTGAGTGACAGTACATCTATAAATTCTACACAAAGAACTGGTTTCAGTTTACAAGAGGGTAAAAACAACACCCAAATGCCAAGTAGGGACTAGGAATGTAGAACAGAATGAAAAGCAAGGGAAATAGGAGAATGTAGGGAAGGGGAAGACGAAAGATATGACCACACCGCATCTGACTTCCACGTTCCATAATCTGTTCCTATGGAACTCCATTCTGGAAGGCCCAAGAAGCCCCACCCCTCCTAAAATCGTGGAATGTTACTGTTTTTTTTGAAGGGCCAACAATCTGCATACATCCTTAAGATGTTTTCTGGCCACAGAATCTGTCAGGGGGACCAATCCTTTGGGTTTTAGGACCAGAAATAATGGATCATTGTCAGAAGCTGGAATTTTTCTTAGCATGATGTTAAGTGCCTCAATAGGGCATAGTAGAGTTTCTCCCAAAGCAGGGATGGAAACATTGGCTACATCTTTCCTATTCTGAATAATCTTTGACCATTTCACCAGTACTACTGCTCCCTGTGGATGCATTATGACATCCCCATGACCTAGCTGCCTAGTTTTATCAAAGGAAGTGGTTGAATGAGGTAATATATTAGAAATCCTCAAAAAGGAGAAGAAACAGAGGAGCTATAAAGTCCAGCTACCACCTTGAAGGGTTGAAAGTCATGCCATGATCTGGAGTATTGGTGTTTGGTTGCAGTCCTGAAGGCGTCAAACAGTCTAGAGGCAGCAGAGGTGGCCAGCTGAGCTGCCTCTAGAGGAAGATCTAAAATATACATTATATGGAGTAATTAAGAAATGTCAAATCTTTACTAGTAGGAATCCAAGTGGCATATGGGCAAGTTGGTGTAATTTTTGATCAGTTTCCAACAGATGAAGTTTAGGTTGAAGGTCAAATAAAGGTGAAAACAGTGTTGTATCTGGGAATTTCATTTCTGTTCATAGAGAGATGTATGTGTGGGTTAGGATAACACAAAGGTTCAGGTCTGAGGTTCACATGACCTTCAAGGTCAGATTGGGGTTGAAGGTCAGATGAAGGTCAGAGGTCAGGATGGAGAGAAAGAATTCCAACTGGGAATTTTATTTACATGTTAGTAATACAACTGTAGGTTAAAAGACTTTTAAAAATATTAAAATTTTTAAAGCACCACCCCACTCGGGGGAACAAGTAATACAAATACACAGCAACTGTAATACAATAGACGTCTAGCGTCAACTGGCAAATAACCAGAAATGTAACATTTATCCATTAAAATTTCATAGTCGATAGGGGGCTACCAGGGTAATGCCTGGCCCTGCCTTGAAACTACAATTTAGGTCTCGCATCAGTCACAGTGGCAGTCTAGTCTAGAGGGGGAACCAGGGTCCGCCTGGCCCAACCTGACTCTGCCCCACCCCAATCTAAGCTTCCCCTGTGTGAGGGAGGGAGGTGGGCTAAAATAATTTTCATCCACATGTGTTCTCATCGCTTGCTATATGAAAAGTAAACCCCAAAGTATTTGGAGGGAACTAATGAACTGTGACCTTATCCCTGATTGGTGGTAGTCAATAAACAATAATAGTAGACCCAGAATGTAAGAAACTTAAGGTAGGTATACAAAATGTCTTTAAGGTCGTTGTAAACTGACTCGATAGGCCCCTATTCAGGCCATATCCCACATAGTTTCCAACAGATGAAGTTTAGGTTGAAGGTCAAATAAAGGTGAAAACAGTGTTGTATCTGGGAATTTCATTTCTGTTCATAGAGAGATGTATGTGTGGGTTAGGATAACACAAAGGTTCAGGTCTGAGGTTCACATGACCTTCAAGGTCAGATTGGGGTTGAAGGTCAGATGAAGGTCAGAGGTCAGGATGGAGAGAAAGAATTCCAATTGGGAATTTTATTTACATGTTAGTAATACAAGTGTAGGTAAAAAGACTTTTAAAAATTTGGAATATTAAAATTTTTAAAGCACCAAGCCCAAATCCCGGGAAAAGATGGAGGCAAAGGTTGTGGGTATAATGGAAGGAGCTACAGAAGCTTTCTGCAAATAATGCCAAACTGCAGAACTTCTCCACAGACCATGGGTCATGATGTCTTGTAACTGGATATTATTGTCAAAGGCCAGGGTAGCCCCTGACCTTCTAAATGCATGAAAGCCATGGCCCTGTAGGGGTATGTTTAGATGGTTCTGGACCCATTTCAGGGCATCCCTAATGGAGGTATCAATAACAGGATGGTAGGGATAAGATCTATGAGCAAACAAGGGCTGAGTGGGTTCCAAAGGCCTGGATCTCAATAATTGCTTCAACGCTTGCACAGGGCACAGAGGGTTATTAGGTAGGAGTGGAATTTGAACTAGGTGGTGAGATTTACTGTGCTGAAGAGTTTTTGTCCACTTAAGGAGAACATGGGACACCAGGGGGTGCAAAAATGATATCCTGTTGGAGAAAATGCTTCTGGGAATCAAATTTTTGTTTAGAATGAGGGGCAATATTTGACATTCTTAAGAAACCAAAGAAGGCCAGCAAAAAAACTGCCTTATATAGGGAGGGATCATTCAGAAGGTCACATGTGAGGATGATCTGTGCTAATGTTTTGATATCAAAAATTCTCTTGGGAACCGGGGAAAAGTGGGAGTTTATGGTTATACTTCTTACATAATCGAGCACTAGTTTGTGCTCGAAAGGGAGAGTGTCCCACCCTCTCAGTTTTACAAAAGTTTTCAGGGAAGAGAGGTAGTTCTGGACTACCCTGGGGGACATATTATTTATGTACAAAAATTCCAGAAAAGCCAATACAGAATGTAGTGAAAAACCCACAGGTAAGTTCATGAATAAGACAAAAGACAGATATGTCCTGCAATGTGTAGTGTGAGCTGCACGAGTGGAAGGTCTATAAGCTGTTTTTATGCGCCTCAAAGCTCCAATGGCCAAAACTGAAGATGGTGCCCCTGGATCTGAAATTATATAGAAAAATCTAGGTCAAAGGCTTGCAACGGTACCTCTTCCCAGATGAAGTGGGCTAAACATTGCAATATTTCATGTTTCATTGGTTTATCTGAGTAAACTCGTGACAAAGCATCAGCAATTACATTTTTCTTGCCCTCAACATGCTTAACTTCAAGTTCAATGTCAAAATGTGCAGCTAAGAGCCAGATGTTCCGGATAAACAGGGCTAAAAATTTGTCCCTAGTCCTTCCAGAACCGACCACCTGGACCACAGCCATGTTATCACAAAAGAATGTGATGGCAGAATGTCTCCAGAACTTGCCCCAAACTTTCAAAGCTATGACCAAATTCAGCATCTGTAGGTGTGCTATTGCAAGTTGGAACCCAGGTATTTCATAGATAGGTGTAGCATATACCCTATTCCGCCATACCGCCCCCATCCCTGTGAGACATGCATCCAAGTACAGTACCTGTGAACTGTCAACTGGAACCTTATTCAAACATGTAATGCCATTGAAATGGGGAAGGAAACGGGCAAACCAATCCAGATCCTGATGAAACTCCTGAGTCAATGCAATCTTAGGGCCCTTAAAAGTCCTAAATAGTGCCAAAATACGGTTAACAAAGATCCTGGATGGCTTCACACACTTTTGTATATACAGGAGCTTGCCCAAAAGGGACTGATATGCCTTCTTAGTCAGAAACTTCTTGCCCCTAACTGACAGACATTCCTCATGAATCTGGGCAAGCTTAATAGGATCAATGCGCAGGGTATTCCTGTGAATGTCAATTTCAATGCCTAAGACTGTCAGACACTTAGTAGGGGGTGTAAGTTTGTCCTGATTTATGGGCAAGCCCAACTCATGTAGAAGGTCACATAATTTTTCAAAATATCGTTCTGCCTCGCACCGAGGGGCAACCGCCACATAATCGTCAATGTAGCAGTGTAAATTGACTCCTTCTTCATGATAAAGGCTATGCTATCTGAGCAAAGCTGAAACACCGCCGTCCCGTGGACTCAGCCGAACGCGATCGCCCCATCGAGATAATAAGAATCCTTCCATTTAATCCCCAATTTGATGCAGTCAGCTGGGTCCACGCGTAAATTCCTGAAAGCGCGAGCAACATCCACCTTGAACAGGACTGGATCAGCGGCGTTCGCAATGTCCCTCACAATATCGTCTATACAGGTAAGCTTCAAAGCAAATTCATTCTGGTCAAACTTGTCCCTATCTACATGGTCATTGAGGGAGGCCCTTTGGGGTAAGAAAGGTCAAGAATCACCCTCCTCTTATGTATATCCTTAGGACGGGTCATCAAAGGTGAACAATGGACCTCCTCAGCCCCAAGGTCACAAACTGGGCCCAACATAGCCCCCAAAGAAACCTCCTTATCTAAATATTCTTGAACAGCTTTTGGGTGTGCCAAAGCCAAGTAATGATTTGATACTTGTTTACTATTCAAGCCCTCATGACCCTTTAAGGACAAAGGAAAACCGAATTTAAGATAATTAATTAATCTCTTATCCGGATAATCTGCCAATCTACTTTCCCAGGCCCTCAAATTGAGGCCCGATTTCAAAGGGAACCGGGCAACCTTATAATTGGGTTCACTGGTGTCTCTAATTATCCTAGAGATAAGCAGACACTTGTCAATACTGTCAATACTGTCAATACACACCTCCTGTCGATCAGGACCAATAAAAGTAAAAGTGTCCTGCTGTAAAGCAATAAAACCAGTTCGTGTTTGTGTGTGTGTCAAGACCAGCAGGACATGTGTTATATTTGGAGAATATAAATGTAATTTTTTAACTCATTTCAGATTCTGAATCATGGAAAGTTTGATATATTTATGAAATTTAAGATGTATAGAATTAACTGAAATGAATTATGGAATGAATTATGAACTATAAACAAAATTAAAAGGGGTTGAACATTATGCCAACATAGGATAAAATCTGTGGCATGTGTCAAGACTGAAGTATTGACCATCAGATTGATATTTATGTGACCATAAAAGGAATAAGACCTTTGTGTCAACACTGTAGCTTTTTCTCCCATGTTAAAGAGGTTACCAGGTGTATACCATTAAAGGAACATCTATTGTGTGCATACATCAACAAAGAATTTCACTCTTGTGTTTTTCAATCTTGTGACAGGGTTATAGAAGTATTAAATCTGTGTACTTGGACAAGGTTGTGTTTCCCCAGTGGTGTGAATAAATGGGATTGAATAAACAGAGCTGAGTCCCTCTTCCATACCACAATACACAAACTGTGATAAACTACAATTAATTTTGGATGTTTTCATGGATAGTGACAATAGAAAAAGAAACTTAAGTGCAGTATCTCTAGCTAGTACCCCCAGTCCAGTTGTACTTCCTAAAAAAACACAGAAAATGAATGAATCAGGGGACTCCATTTCAAACATGAAAAGTTTAGTGGAAACACCGAGCGAAGAGGATTCCTTCAGTGCAAATGTGAGTAAAATACCAACACTAGAAAGGAAAGTTGATGAGATTCTCTCTTTACTTAAATCTGAAACTGTGAAAACAAGGCTGGATTTTCGTGCACTAGAAACAGAAAACCATGCACTGCAGCTCAAAGTAAAGGAATCTGAAGGGGTCATTGTTAAACTTAACTCTAAGGTCCAGTCCCTTGAGGAAAAGCTTGAATCTCTCCAGATATATTCCATGAAGAATAACCTAGTCTTTTATAATATTCCCGAGGTTGAACAGGAGGACTGTTCTACTGTTGTAATGGATTTTATGAAGAACACCCTAAAAATCCCTGAGCACCTTTTGTTTTCACCAAGCAATCCAGCGGCAGATATACGTATTGATACTGCTCATCGCATGGGGATGAAAAAAGAAAAACCAAGACCAATAATTGTGAGATTCATGTCCCATCGAGGCCGGGCCATGGTGTTGTCAAATACCAAAAATCTCACACGATTGCCATATGCTATCAATGAACATCTGCCACCCAAAGTCCGAGAGAGGAGATCAGCTCAAGTCCCTGCTCTTATAGAAATGAGAAAAAATGAAAAGGTGAAGAACACCAATACAAGCATAAAATTAATAAAAGACAAGTTAATGGTCAACTCAAAAGTCAACTCAGAAACATTTGAGAAAAATCCACTGGACTACACTGCCTCATCCGGTGAGCCTATAGCTTACAAAAACATATTCCATTCAGAAATTTCGACAGTCAAGGGCAGTTCATTTCAGGGCCATATCTATCCAATCCAAACTGATAGTGAGGCAATCCAGGTACTCCGAGCAATGAGGCAGAATAAAGAGACAGTAAACTGTGAGCATACTATGTACGCATTTAAATTTCACGATGCAGATGGTCACATAAAACATGGCTACTCAGATGACGGTGAATGGAAAGGTAGTGCGGTACTCACAAAACTATTGCATGAGAAGGAAATGAATGGAGTTATACTAATTGTCACACGTAAGTTTGGCGGTCAACACCTGGGACAACAACGCTTCAATCTTATAAGGAAAGTGGCAGCAGAGGTAGTGGACAATTATAATAACTAAATATTGGACTTCGAATATACATAAAGATCAGAACCTTTGACTGTAGCCCAGTAAAGACACCAGTAACTCAATTTAAAGTATAACACCTGATATTAGAGTACCTATATGAATAAATATAATAATTTGAGTGTGGATTTGATATATTATTTTTAATAAAATGGTATAAAAATAGACTCTGAACTCCTGTGTCAAATTAAAGGCAGCGTAGTTAAAATATTAGCAATACCATTAAAGGTATATATAATAATATGTAACATTACTTGATTGCATTTCCATCTCTATTTTTGTCAGAATTACACAGGTATTTTATACAAAGACTGCAGCGTAGTAAAGAAATAGTAACACAACTTAAAGTATAACACCTGATATTAGAGTACCTAATCATTTGTGTGTGGATAAGATGTATTATTTGTATTAGATGGGTATTATTGGATTTGATATATTATTTTTTATTAAAATGGTATAAAAATAGACTCTGAACTCCTGTGTCAAATTAAAGGCAGCGTAGTTAAAATATTAGCGATACCATTAAAGGTATATATAATAATATGTAACATTACTTGCTTGCATTTCCATCTCTATTTTTGTCAGAATTACACAGGTATTTTATGCAAAGACTGCAGCGTAGTAAAGAAATAGTAACACAATTTAAAGTATAACACCTGATATTAGAGTACCTAATCATTTGTGTGTGGATAAGATGTATTATTTGTATTAGATTGGATGTGCTGTTTACAATTTTTTGATATGCAATACACTTATTTCGCCATCATATTTTTTCTATATCTACAAAGGTCGGAGGCATAAATAATCTTGGTTAAAGAAAGATACCACAGATACATGATTATATTAATTATCAAATTACAAAGGGGTTTATTGCATAAAAAAGTTCTCGGTTGATATGACACTATAACTTTTCTTTTTCTATACACTGTAAATAGATGTGGTTCAGTATCTAGTTCGAGTTAACGTGGTCTGTAATTTTTTTTTCTTTTTATTAGTATTATTCTTTTTTCATTGTTCTTTTTTATAACTTGACTGTATTTTGTTTCTTATTTCTTTGTTGTTAAATGTTTGTACAGTTTAATATGGGAGTTTTTCTTCTGTGGCAAAGCATTTGTTCTAAGATTAGTACAGTTGGAATGCAGTGCATAACAAAGGATATAATCAGTGGCTATCCATTTTCAAGCAAGTTGACAGCCGAAAAAAATCTTTGTACATATGAGGTATTCCTGAATCCATATTTTAGGCATTTACTTGATATTCGTGTTTTTACTACCGATCTGTTTATCCTTGTAGAGAAACTTTATGCAAAAATCGATGAATACCATAATGAATAGTATTACTGTGTTGTCCGCAAACTGTAGAGGTTTACAAAACTACCAAAAGAGAATTGATGTTCTGAACTATTTCAAAGAAACAAAGTCTAATATTGTATGTGTCCAAGACACACACTGGGTTGAAAATGACGAGGCATCGGTCAATAAAATCTGGGGTAATAAATGCTATATTAATGGAAATAGAACTAACTCTAGAGGAGTGGCTATCTTGCTTAATAATAATTTTGAATATGAAGTCATATCCTGTAAAAAAGATAAAGATGGTAATTTTATTTGCTTGACTGTAAAAGCAACTTCTATGACCTTTAATATCTTAACTCTATATGGGCCTAACACTGATGAACCTCAATTTTTCACAAATATCAAAGCTGTGGTCCAAGAAAATAATCCTAACTACTATGTAATCTGTGGAGACTTTAACCTAGTAATTAATCCGGATATAGATTATTCCAACTATTTGCATATTAATAATCCAAGGGCAAGGCTTGAAGTGTTAAATATGCTAGAAGAGTTGGATCTAATAGATATCTATCGTACTTTTCATCCTGAAACCCGTAGATATACCTGGAGAATAGCTAATCCAATCAAACAAGCACGATTAGATTTTTTTCTTGTCTCGAATTCTATGATTGACATGATACATAAATGTGATGTTAAAGCATCATATAGATCAGACCACTCAATAATATCTTTAGAAGTTATTCAAAATAGGTTCACTATAGGGAAGGGTGTTTGGAAATTTAATAATAATTTGTTAAAAAACAAAGACTACTTAAAAACTATTAACAGTGTCATTGATGACGAAATATTAAAGTATGCCATACCAGTCTATCAGCTCGAATTTCTGCAGGGGAACTACCAAAACATCTCATTCACTATAGACGATGACTACTTTCTAGAAATGCTTCTGCTTAGAATGAGAGGGGAAACCATAAAGTTTGCCACATTTCTAAAGAAAAAGGAATTTGAGAAAGAACTAATAAAAGACATAGAACAGTTAGAGTCAAACTTTTCTCAAAATTTGCACTTATTATCCGATAAAAGAACTGAATTGGAAACCATTCGAGAGCATAAACTCAGTGGTCAGTTAGTCCGCGCTAGAACACAGTGGTTGATAGAAGATGAAAAACCTTCCAAATCTTTTTTTAATCTCGAAAATAAAAACTTCTTGGATAAGACAATAAAAAAAATTCAAGATAAGTGTGGTCATTTTGTCACTGATCAAGCTGAGATTCTTTCTTATGTGAGGTCTTATTATGGATGTCTTTATGAGAATAAAGACCATAAACTTAAAAAAGCCAACTTAACAGAAATTTTGAAAAACAAACCAGTATCTAAAGTACCCAATATTGAATTGGGTGACCTCATAAATACTAAGGAACTTGGGGAGACATTAAAAACTATGAAGCACAACAAATCCCCTGGTATGGATGGTTTTACAACAGAATTTTTAAAGGTTTTTTGGTGTAGACTCAAACATTTTATAACAAATGCTATCAATATTTGTTTTAAAAAAGGAACACTTTCCACTTCTCTTAAACAATGTATTATTACTTGTATCCCAAAAGGAAAAAAGGACAGAAGTTTGATAGGAAACTGGCGGCCCATTTCACTCCTACCTGTTATCTATAAGCTTGCCTCAGGTACTATAGCTAACCGTCTTAAAAAGGTTTTAAATACCATTATTTCTACAACACAAAATGGTTTTATTTCTGGTAGACAAATTAGCAATTGCACCAGACTTATATATGACATCATGCAAGTGGCTGAAGAGAAAAAATTACCAGGCCTTCTTATGTTAATTGACTTTGAGAAGGCGTTCGACTCTTTGTCTTGGGACTTTCTGTACAACAGCCTTGATTTTTTCGGTTTTAGTGCAAATTTTTCGAAGTGGATAAAGTTATTTAACAACGATATAAAAGTTTATATACTACAATGTGGATATCTATCTGAATCGATCAAGATAGGGAGAGGATGTAGACAAGGGGATCCTATAGCACCATATTTATTTCTGATTGGGGCTGAGATCCTCTCACTTTTAATTAAAATAAACCCAGAAATTCCTGGCTTCATTTATCATACCCATGAATATAAACTGACTCAGTTTGTGGATGACACAACAATCATTTTGGATGGTTCCCAGTGTTCTCTACAAGCTGCACTTAATACTCTTGAAATTTATGGTAGTATTTCTGGCCTTCGGATGAATAAAGAAAAAACCAAACTTATATGGATTGGTAGGAAAAAGCACTGTTAGGAAAAATTAGATGTTACGCTTGATCTAGACTGGGGTAAACAGGAGTTCATATTGTTAGGGATAAAGTTTAATGTGAACCTTACGAGCATGCCAAAACTAAATTTTGAAAATAGTCTACAAAAAATTCAGACAGAATTAAAAATGTGGCAGGTGAGACATCTCACTCCTTTTGGAAAAGTAACAGTATTAAAGAGTTTAATTTTAGCTAAGTTTATACATTTATTTTTATCTTTGCCTACTCCAGAAGATGTAATTACCAAACTAAATTCCTTGTGCTATAGGTTTCTGTGGAATGATAAACCTGATAAGATCAAAAGAGATGTAATTTGCCTAGATTATTTGAAGGGTGGAATTAAAATGGTAAACATTAGCAAATTTATAATATCATTGAAACTTACATGGATTAGAAGGATATTCTGTGATGTGAAAACCCAGTGGTTTAACCTTTTCTCAGAAATGTACCCAGTACAAAAACTATCACTAGGATTTGATCTTAGCAAAACAATACTGCTTCATATGAAAAACGAATTCTGGATCGACATTATAACATACTGGCAGAATTTCTGCAAAACTAAAGAAATTAGGTCAAATTCAGACATAGTTTGTTCACCCCTGTGGTACAACACAAATATATCTAAGGATGCTCTATATTTTCCAAAATGGTCAAATAAAGGAATATCAATGGTAGGGGATATAATTGATGATCAATGGAATGTACTAAACCCTGAGGTTCTTAAGAGGAAATTTGAATTTAGTTTTAATATTTTAGATTATTACAGATTAAAATACCTTGTGAAAACATTTATCACTACTTACAAGGAGGAAGAACCCAGTAATTACATGAGGCCCTGCTGTCCGTCTCACCTAAAGATACTATATAAATCCAAAAAGGGATGCAAAGATTTTTATAACCTATTATTGGAAAGAGACACCAAGTACCCAGTCCCTATACCTAAATGGGAAGAGCTAGTCCTTCACAGTAAATACTCATGGACTCAGATTTATAAAATCTGCTGTAAATCTATCAAAGACAATAAGTTCATTTGGTTCCAGTATAAAATTTTAAATAATATATTAGATACGCAGTACTACCTTTACAAAATTAAAATCTTGGATGATAACACTTGTAGATTATGTAGTCAACATCCAGAAACAATTTTGCATCTTTTTGCAGAATGCACAAAATCCTCAGAATTATGGAGAAATGTCAAACATTGGGTTTTCACTAGACTAGGTCTGAATTTAGATTTTGATAGTGGAGTTAAAATATTTGGTTACAACGACAATAATGAAAACTTTTGGCCACTAAATTTCATGCTGATAGTAACTAGATATTATATCTACTGGTGTGCAAAAAAAGGCTTTCAATTGAATATCTTCCATCTCCAAAGGGAAATTAAAAAAAGGTTTAATGAACAGAAAATTTCATCATTTATGAACAATTCAAATCAACTTTTTGAAAAGAGATGGAGTGTCTGGCAAAACCTCTTTATTGACATCTAAGGTTAGATTATTCACAATAGAGTACATGTACTTTCTCATTCCTGGTTATTCTGTTTCCACCAGTCCTTTGGTTAATGGTGTAATGATCCTGGCCTGAACACAATCAGATGGCTAGCCATCTCACTGTGTAAAACTCCAAATATAGTTTTTTTTTTTCATCTCAATGTTATTTTCACTAGCTTTCCTTCTACTTCTTATAGATCTATTGTGCAAACAAATGTAATTTGTCAGTTTTTTTTTTCTTTCATTTTAACATTTGTATGCTGTGTATATAGTGCTTGTCTTGACAAAGCATCATTGTTGATTTTGTATATATAATTCCTGCTCTAAAAAAGAAATAAAAAAAATAATAAAATAAAACCAGTTTGCTTATCCGGAAAGTATTTATCGACTAATTGAAACTTATTATCACCCCTGTCCGGGGAACCGAACCCGACTCCCCCATCAGGAGGGTCACCCAGAAACTCTACTCTCCGAACTGTCCACCTTCTTTGGTGGGCTAGCATTCTCACTATAAGTATTCGTCATTGGTGATTCGCATGAAATGTCATTCGAATCAAAGCCAGGGGAATCCACGAGAATGTCAATGATCTGATTCATATATTGTTCATAAGAGCAACCGTAATATTGGCTAAGTTGTAAGTCCTTACAGTAATTCTCATAAACTTGATGAGGGGACAATGTTGATTTATCATAACAGTGGTTAAACAACTGTAGATAAGCCTGACACGAATAAGTGACAGTTAAAGGGCCTAAAACAGAACTGTCGATCCGACACCAACTGTGCAATCCATAGTATCCACTTCTGTATTCATGCCATTTATGTTCCAGCTTATTAGCATGTATATAAATTACAGGTGAAAACATATGACCATATTCATTCAAACACTCGAAGAAACTGACCTTACAGTACTGAGAAACAGCTGATTCATTCTCCCCCAGACATATATGGGTCAAAACATTGAAATGCTAATATACCTAAACATTCAGATTCACCATATAAATAATTCACGTGACAAGGTGTATCATCATATGAATAACAAGGAATATTGGTCTGTCTCTGGACCTTGTACCCAATGTTACTCTGTGCATTATGCACGAGGTCAAGAACTGTGTCACCTGCTACATGTTGAAACTCACTAGAATCAAATGCTTTGTCATTGTCAACAAACATATCAACGCTGGTATTGTTACACACATTCTTATTTAACACCTTACAATCATTATTGACACGACTTAAAGATTGAAGACTACAAAACTGGTCATACACATGGTTATTTACATTTGGATATTTATGTTCAATACTATGTTGACTTTCACAGTGCTTCGACACAATAAAGTGACATGATTCATTACAAAAGTCATTGTCCTGGAAAACACATGGTGTGGTCCCAAGTGGTCGATCAGGGTCCTACCTCAGTGTAGCTGTGGTCTGCTTGTTGATCTTTAGATTACATTTGATCTCAGGGTGAGACAGAGAACGTCCTTGCTTGGAACAATGTGAACATAAATGTTTATAGTTTCCATGGTTAAAATCATGCACACAAGATCCTTCATTGTAATAACGACAAATCCTCACCTTCTATTGACTAGAAACATTCTGGCTGTTGAAAACTGCTACCTGAGACATACCGATTCTGTTGAGGGCCCACTGTGTGTCATTGGCCCAGGAAAGACGCCCATCCTTGATTTGAGTCATCGAAGCTGCCCAGGCAGACCTAACAGCAGGCCATGGCAAAGAAACAGCATCAGTGAGGGCCATAGTTACCTGTGTTAACATACGTTTCATCACCTCAAAATCTTGAATAAGCAAAATGTTGGACAACTGCCCACTTGCCCACTGGGCCATCGTGAGATCATCATAAGAAGGTTTCTTGGTCGTGCCTGTGGATACGTACCCTTCATTGGGCCACCTCAGCTCTGGCCTAGCAGTGCAAGTATCAGTGGTTTTATAACGCCCAGACTTTTTCCTCAAAAAGTCCTTACCTGGGACAATGTCCTGATGTGTTTGATCTTCATATTAGGCCAATAGCTTGGATACAACCGCTGAGATGTTGGGGATGTTCCTCATAGCCTCCACTGATGGGACAATGGCGTCCTTGCTGGCTTCCATGGCTTCTGGGTGGCCAGTGAGTGTGTTGTCTGGCAACGGGCGATGTAAAACTGCCTGAGACGGATTGGGCAGGGATTGTTGGCTGGTCAAGACTTCCCTTCCCCCACCTCCATGGTGTCCCTGTGAGTGAGCTCTCAGTGGGGCTATTGGCGACGAATCCCTACCCAATCTGGGGCCCTGCGGCAAGTTAAAACTGATTGTTTCCCTGGGTCGGGGCGAGGGCACTGGCGTGGAGTTAGTGTCCCCTCCGCTCTCCATTCTCTCCATCCGACGGGCAAGGTCTTGATTAGCAGCTTCTAACCGGGATAGAGCAGACAAGATGGCCTGGTTAGGGTCTGAAACTCCAGTCCCATGTGAAATGGAGGTGAAAGACTGAGGTGGTGCACTTACAGTACCAGGTTTGGATCCGACTTGTAAATAAGAGCCATCCGCATGAGAGGACTTCTGGGAAGATCTGTTCTTAGTCCGAACTGTGGTGGCAGACAAAGATTTCTTCTTAGTTGCTGATATTGGTGCTTTGGCCCTTGTCGAAGGCATTTTAAAGTCAATAAATGTTATATACACAATAATAAAATAGTTAAAATCAGTAAAAGCTTCGTAAAAGAACTAAAAACCCTAAAAACCTAAAATAATTTTCATCCACATGTGTTCTCATCGCTTGCTATATGAAAAGTAAACCCCAAAGTATTTGGAGGGAACTAATGAACTGTGACCTTATCCCTGATTGGTGGTAGTCAATAAACAATAATAGTAGACCCAGAATGTAAGAAACTTAAGGTAGGTATACAAAATGTCTTTAAGGTCATTGTAAACTGACTCGATAGGCCCCTATTCAGGCCATATCCCACAAATCCGCATTAAAATTGGACCAACATGATAGCAAGTCGGCTGTAACATTGTTTTTCCCTGGGATGTGATATACCATTATTTCAAAATTATGGATAGCTGATAGTAGCCAAATAATTCAGGCACACGTAGCCAAGGTGATCATGTGATCTGCCACTGTTCAGCACTTCTACAACTGCCAAATGATCACACCATATTTTAATACGTTTATTAGCCCAATGAGCAGCTTATACTTTGCAAGCAACTAAAATATTAAGAATTTCAAGTTGAACAATATTATAACCCATATAATTCTTTTCAATGGGAAGATTATAAATCATGTTATCAAAGATGGCCCCTAGTCCAGTGAGACATGCATCTAAATGAATTTCTGCAAGGCAGGTAAGGGGGTCATAAAATGTAACACCATTATATTGGGTTAGAAACACATTAAACCAGGTAAGATCCTGAAAAATTGCTCATTTAATAAAATTTTTGTCCTATGAGCGTTGTCTCGTAAGAGTTGAAGCATTCTGTTCAAAAATATTCTGGCAGGCCTGGCAATTGCAAATCTTGTTTACTGCAATAAGTTTTGTTAACCCACAGGCTACACATCTAAACAATTTGGCTCAATTTTTGTGGGGGGATTGATATAGTTTTTGCTGAGAATCTATTAGTATGACAAGACATATGGCCGAAGTGGAAGGAGGCACCAACTTCTTGGTACTGACCTCCAAACTGAGGTCTGCCAATAGGGATAACAAAAATTTGTAGGCAGCATCAATTTTTGATGGTAAACCGATGTATATGAGGTTGTCAATATAATTATAAAGGTCAGGGAAACCATGACTGGCCATAATAAACCTAATGATGTCTGAGCAACAGTGGAAAAACAATGATCCATTACGATACCTGAATGCCATCAATACTTCAACGAAGTGATGCTGTTCCACCTGTAAGCCCAGTAGATCAATGTCAGCTGGATCGACCCTCAAATGGCGAAACGCCCTGCTTATATCTAGCTTAAAAATTTTAGCTCCAGGACCTAGTCAACGCAGGACAGCTGTGATATTGTCTACAGAAGAATAATGGAGAGTGTAGGAAGTCCCCAAATATAAGTTTTTACTGACACCGTCATTTACAGAGGCTCCGTTGGGCCAACTGAGGTCCATTATTGTCCTTTTTTATTAGAGTCTTGTTTGTCCCTTGTCATAAGAGGGGATATGTGAAAAGGCAGTTGTAATTTTTCAAAAAGGTCCAATAACAGCTCCATATGATAACTCCTCATTAAGATAATTCTTAACGTGATCAACATGAGTGTCAGCAGACTTATGATTTGAACCCACACTTCGTAGTTGACAATTCCTGTTAAAATCCAGAGGAAATCCATATTGGAGGAGGTCCAGGAGCTACTGATCCCAATAACTTCTCAAGTGATACCTCTAATTTTTAATATTGAGATTCGTATTAACAGGAAATCTACATTTTAAATAATTTAGAAGTTCACTATTTTTAATAACATAATGTGCTTGCATAACATCAGGGATTGTTTCCCAATGTATTGGTTCCCCCTCGTATAATTTCAGATCCGTTTTGGAAATAAAACCAAATTGACCACCTGTTTGTCTGATACACTGTTCATTGTGTTCAGATGTATGAATAGTCTGGTTTAATAACGAGCAGTTAACATTATGGTTTCCTTGCTCAACACTATTAAGGTCACAGTTTCCAGTTAATATTTCTTCCAAATCTGACTCATGAAAATTGTTATCTGCTACAGACCAATCCTGATAATTACGGTTGATGACACTTTTAGATACCCCATCACATGACCCATTTTTATTGTTTTTTTATTGCCCACCAATATACTTTTCTCCTGCTGAGTCAATATAAGCTCTTTATTGTCATCAACGGGTAACACCATAGCATCATGTTTTATTTTTTCACAGAGTTTCTTTTTCTGTGTACTTTTCTTGATGCAAGGTACTGAGCGAACAGAAGCAGGAGACTCCTGGTATATCTGGTGTTCCTGCTCCTGATCTCCAATGAGAGACTGAACAATTTGAAATCTGTTGGAAAGCACCAAATGGTCATGATATTCTTGTTTTGTAGCTTGGACCCCATTCACACTGCCACAGTTTACCCTATCTTGGTTTTGGTTACATTTTTTAATGCCCTGGGTGACGGTTCCGGTTCCGGCAACGTTTGAATGGTCAAGCCTATTTCTTACAATCTTGGAGCGTGTACTTACGTTTTCAAATTTTTGATGTAGAGCTTTGGTTTGTAAATTTTTAACTTTGATATGCATCTTATACAGAAGAGCTTGAGGATATGTTTTTCCTGGAACAATGGTATCAAATGCTCTAAATTTTTTATACCAACTTGATATATCTGATTTTTAAGCATTTGATTCTCCAATCACGTTCTTCTGTTTGGTAGTATGAAAATATCTAGTACTATTATGCAGGGTATGTGAACAATCAACCATACCCCTACTTACTCGTTTTTTGGAATATTTCTTTTATTTTTGTTTCTACACTCACTTTCTGGATGTGGAAAAGTTCTACCACTAGCAGTAAAACAAGCAGAACAGATGTGTTTATAGTTTTTGTATGGGTACAACTACCTTTGTTAATGTACAAGCAAGGAGTAGACCTGGTGGGTTTTTTTGAGCTTGAGATTTTGAATTTTGGCTACTAGTACCAACCCCATGTCTTTGTGCATTTGCACGCCTGATTCTATCATTTTTTTCCACTTGCATATAATTTTTTACCTCCCCTTGTTCCATTCTACAAAGTAAAATGGCATGGCTGGACTTTGCCGCATCCCATGAAAAATCATTTGCGTCCTCAAGTAATTGAATCAAATAATCAAGCATGTGTTCTTTGTTTTCTACATGATTTTCTTCTTTCATTATGCAGCAAAAGCCAGCCACCCACAGTGTAACCAACAACTGATCATACTGTATTCTTTCTTTCTTGCTCCCTGACAGAACATACTCTTGTGGCCATTTAACTCTATGAGATACGACATCAACAGCCCCGCCTCGCATAGATTTAATTTTTGTACCTGACTTATTTTCATCCACAAGGTCTCTTAGTCTTTGGTCAACCTGTGCCTGGATGAGGGCATCACTTCTCAGTGCATGCAGAGTGGGTATAGGTGACACCATGGGCTGTTGTGTAGGCAGTGTGACCGGGGGGTCATTGGCAGAGGATCTGACACTTTTACCTTTGATTTTTGATGCATTGCTAGTTTTATTTTTTCCTTTCTTTTCAATGGCATCAAGCCGCTTCCCGATAACACCCAACTGATTTATAATTTGCAAATTAATGGCCTGTTGTGTACTGCCCTCAAGTACTGAACTCCCAGCAGAACTCATACTGCCAGGTAAACTATCAACAGCATTTTCGCTACTTACTGTATGAATGGCCTACCACAACATCCTCATTCTGTTCCGCATCAGAAGAAGTGTCGGAATTTTCTTCAGTATTCGCATTTTCATGTGCAAGAATACCCATAAAGTCCGTATCATTGGCGGATTGTATTTGTATGGGTACATGAATTACTTCCCCACTACTGGAAGGCAAAAAATACTGTTTTCTCTCTGCCATTTGACCACAAACAAGAAATAGTTTAAAAGAATAAAAAACTAAATAGGTTAAATAAACTTTGGATTAAAACAAAATGTTCTGATTTTGTCCACTTGATGAATTCAGATGTGACCTTGTGTGCTTCCAACATTCAAATGGAAGAAGCATGGGCTTAGAATTTACATTGACCCTCCTAAATTAACAGTCTTTACTCAAGTCACTCAAGGTGAAATTGGTAAAATAATCAGCAAATCACCCACCAAATCATGCCTGTTGGACCCATTCCCAACATTCCTTATTAAGGAATGTATTGACATCCTTCTACCATCTATAACCAAATTGGTAAATTGTTCGCTCCAGGAGGGACTGGTTCCAGATGGGTTCAAAAAAGCTGTAGTCACTCCACTTATAAAGAAGGCCTCACTTCCTGTTGAGGATTTGAAAAACTACTGCCCAGTATCTGGACTTAGCTTCATTTCCAAACTGGTGGAATGTGTTGTTGCTAAACAGCTGGTTGACCATATTCATTGACATGGCTTGGATACCAGTCAGCATATCAGTCAGGTCACTCAACGGAAATGGCTCTGCTTTCCATCAAAAATATTCATTTGTCACTATCTTGGGGTGAAGCTACTGCCTTGGTACTTCTGGATCTCCCGGCCGCCTTTGATACTATTGATCATTCTACCTCTCCTTCTGGATTGGTTCGGTGTTGGTGGCTCCGCTCTCAAATGGTTCTCTTCCTATTTGACGGAACGCTTTCAATCTGTTAAGATTGGTTCTACTTTATCTGATTTACAAAAATTGCTGTTCGGTGTACCTCAGGGTTATGTTCTGGGTCCTCTGCTATTCTCTCTTTACACATCTCCCTTAGTAATCTGATTGGTAAACACAAAGGCATAAAATTTCATTTCTATGCTGACGATTCACAACTTTATTTCCATCTGTCGCACATGAATGCCTCAGCTGCTTTTGATAAGTTGAACAGATGCCTTCAAGATGTTAAGGAATAGATGTCGGCTACCAAACTTAAACTTAATCCAGATAAAACTGAGTTTATACTTTTTGGCTCCAAGAAACAGAGAGAAAGGTTAAATGTATGTTTCCCAATTGACATCTTGAGTAACACCCTTCACCCCACCAAGTCAGTTAGGAACCTGGGTGTGTGGTTTGACTCTGATTTCTCTTTCTCTAAACACGTCCAGAATGTTTGTAAAAGCTGCTTTATTCAACTGAGGGATTTTAGAAATATTAGGCAGTTCTTGACTCAGGATGCAGCTGTGTCGGTTGCCAATGCTTTTGTTAGTAGTCGGTTGGACTACTGTAACTCACTTTTCAGGAGTCTCTCCAAATTCAATCTTCACAGATTACAGTCTATCCAAAATAGTGCAGCCAGAATTGTTACAAATTTGAGTAAATATACTCGGATAACTCTGGTACTCAGGAAACTCCATTGGCTCCCTGTTCAGTTTCGCTCAGAGTTCAAACTGGCTACCCCGGTGTACAAGTTTATTCATACTGGCTTCCCTAAATATTTTGCTCTATATCTATCCACATACCACAATACTTACAATACTGGATGTAGTCAGAGTGTTGCCAATTTCCATAATGTGCCAAAATTTCAACCTAAAATTCACAAGTCCACTAAGCAGTTTGGTTTCAGTTTCGCCTTTGATGCTCCCACTGTTTGGAATTCACTTCCTGAAGACATTCATGCATCACCCACTATTGCCTCTTTTAGAAAGAAGCTCAAACCTGTCTCTATACAAAGGCTTATCCTCCTTAGCTCATTTTCTCTTATGGCTTCTCCGTGGTGCCGACCTACTTCTGTCCCTGAATTTGCATATTGCTATTGTCTTGTTGCGCCTTAGAGTCCACTACTCAGTGGAGATTAAGCGCTATAAAAGTCAAATTAGAATTAGAATTAGACCAATGGTTGACCAATCAGAGACAGCCACGCCAGCAAAAACTGGTACATTCTAATTTTTAACCAATTTCCAAATACTGACCCTCCAGAGCTGGCCTACCCGTCACCCTCCATGATGGTCCGAAAAATCATTGCGAACAGCTGATTTCATATACAAATGTCATTGTCTGTTAAATATTTCTCTGCTTTTTTTGTTTGGTTTTCATTGTGAGAACAATCCTGCAATGACAAGGTGATTTGTGGTACATGCACCTTGGCAATAGGTGACATAAATGAAAAAAAAAACGAAGTTTCAGATTTGAAGTCTGAATTGTATCAGCTGCAGGGAAGGAAGTCCAATTATAAAGAAAATGCAGCGATACACATAGTTTGGAGTTTATTTTTTAAAGTTAGACATTTATGTTAAAACAGCAATTTAGTTACAGCAAGAGTTAAGATCTAATACTAAACAACTAACTATATATACCCCTTGTTGCTGTTACTCCTCACCGCAGTGCACATGAGTGAGCCTTTCTACAGAAGCTTAGGGCCCTGTTGTTTGTTACTGAGTGGAATATTTCGATTTTCATTCTGATTTGCTGACAAAAAGTATACATTTGAACCCAAGACCTGCACCTTTCATACAGCCAGTGCCTTCACCGCAGCCTCCACCATCACACAGGTGAAGAAGGAAGCCACAAAACCCTTGGGTCATGCCCTGGATCCATAAAAGAGAAGACCAAGGATCATCTTGGAACCTCCTGGGTGACTTAATACAGACTGGTATCCCAGGTTACCAGAATTTTGTCAGGAGGCCCCCTGTTTTAACCTCATTGATGAACACATACACCACTGCATCAAGAAGGAAGTCCCCAATTTTAGGAAGCCCTTACAAGCTGGATTGAAACTGGCAATGATATTGAGCCACCTGGCAACAGGAAAAAATGTACAAGTCATAACAGTATCACTGGCTGGTTGGCCGAACCACCACATGTATATTTGTCCCTATTGTCTGCAGGGCCATCCTTGCTGAATTCCAGAAATAGTATTTGATCTGCAGTACTACAGTTCTGCAGTACACTCCAGAAGACTACCCAATTATTCCAGGAACTTTTATTTAAGCTAGTCTTGCACCAATGTCCCCCGAATTCTAACAAATTGCCCAAAAATCTCCAATATATTTTCAACAATTTTATAAATAATAAACAAATCATAAGTCCCATAATAATGTTTAATAACGTCAACACAAAGTTTTTTTAAATGCCACAAAGTAATTGTCAAAATTTGTAAATCCTCAGATTTTATTCATCTTTCAAAATGGATTTGAGTTAAAACGTTTACAAAAATTAACCTTTTCTTTCAACTTTTTAAAAAATTTTTATGTTTTTTTTTTACATTTTTTGGAAAGTTTTAAAATATATCAAACTTTAAAAGTTTCTGAAGTGTCAAAATATTTTTATAACTTTTAAAGTTTGTCAAATTTAAAGGTGAATGGTTAAATCCAAAGGTTAAAATCATTCCATAGTTGTCAAAGTTTCTCAAAGGTCCAAGTATTTTTAAAATTTCAGAAATTTCTCAAAGGTCAAGATAATTTTAAAATTATCTGAGTTGCTTAAAAGTCAAAGTCTTTTTCTAATTTTAGAAATTTCTCAAAGTTCAAACTCAGTTAAAATTTTTCAAAGTTGTTGTCAGATCCAAGTGTTTTCCAAATCCAAGAAATTTCTCAAAGGTCAAAATATTTTTGAAAATTTCAAAGTTTCTTAAGATTAAAATTTTTTCCAAAGTTTCCAAGTTTTTTCGAAATTTTACTCACTCATCCATTTTGTTTTTGTGTATTGAGGCTATGTGTTTGGTGTGGGTGGGGTATCGTTTTCGGTTTGGGGTTTTTAACAGTTCAGCTTATTGTTTTGGGAAGATTTGGGTGGTCCTGAGAACCTATGAATTTGCCTATTGCTATGGTCTTGTTGTGCCTTAGAGTCCACTACTCAGTGGAGATTAAGCGCTATAAAAGTCAAATTAGAATTAGAATTATGAATCAGCACTTGTTGGGAAAAGGACATTTTCCGCAATTGTCCTGAAAAGGACCTTATAGGGGTATTTGCAGTAAATCTGCTGCTGCTTCAAGGGCTCTGATGAAGGCTGACTCTTGTATTCAGTTCTGTCTCTCCATCATTTCCCTGGTAGCCTGACCAGACTTGGACTGGGTTAAATTTTCCATATTGAGTCCTTTGGCATTCGAACCAAGTCTTGTATACTCTGACTGAGAGGTAGTGGCTCCTCGCAAATCTTTCCCACAGGTAATCCACCCTGGCCTTGTCCCTGAACTTCTTGTTGGTACTGCCATAAAGCTCCCCATGACAATGTCTACTATAGCCTCCTCATCTGAGTCTGTTGAATAAATGTTTGTCATCTGTCCTTTTTGCACCTGGATTGGCACTCAGTAGATGTTTAGCTGACCTCTCCTCCACCCTCTGTGTCCATTTCGCTTTCACTCTTCTCAGTTCTTGATGTTTTTTGGCCCCTGTCTCCTCTGTCTGTGAAGTATCCTCCTGTGGAGTTTCTGACCTCCTGGGTTCCCCCCTCTCCTCCCTCTTTTGTTTCTCTGCCTCTTCATTCCCTCCTCCCTCCTCCTCTGGATGTTAGCAGCTATATCACTCAACTCTAAATCTATGGGTGTGTCTGTGGGGACTTCTATCTTTCTTACATTCTTTCTTGACCCATCTTACATTTTTCTTGACCCATTTATAAATCAAATCAAGGCAGCATTTTTAAAAAACAAAAGCCTATTAGCTAGCCAGCAAAAGTTATATCTGTGCACTAAATCCTTACTTTATTTTCTAAAAAACAAGGCCTATCTCAACACTACCAGTTATCATCTGTTGGTGTTGCAAATCCAAATGATTCATTCTTTTGTAGACACATATCCCATAACTGACAAGCCATGACTTGTTGAAATGAAGCTGGCCTGTCCTACACAGTTCCTGGTTTGTTTGTTGCTATAATCGCCTTGTCAGTTTCCTGTTACATCTTGTCCTGCTGTGTTCCTGGCTTGTCCTGCTGTGATAAAACTGACTCTACAGACAAAGAATTGGAGACTTCCTATCTTGATAGGAAGTGACCAAGTCACGCCTTGCTTGCTTACAACAAACCGGTTTCCTTTCAAGTACAGTTGGCATTGTTCTATGGCTTGCCATTGATTGATGTTGGAGTACTTGAATGCGATAGGCTGAGAAGTATTTCCCGACAAGATAGTAACAGTAAAGGACAGCTCTGGAAGTGACTATGACAGGGCGTTGAGAGAAAATACAAGACAGTTTTGAGGTGGGCAGATCAAGAGTCTTGGAGGGTCAGAGAAATCTCAAACATGTTTGATATTTTGCTGACCCACCACATCAAGCCAGGAAACCATAACTGACCCTAACCGACTCTGTACACAATGCGAACTGACCATCCAAAAGACCTTGGCAACTGACAAGACAGCTCCAGTGGAACAGGCCCAAAGCTGGACACATGGGAAGGGATATCCTACTTCCAAAATTAAATTTTGAATAAGCAAATACTGCATTAGCTCAAAATTGCACATATAAAATAACTAACACTATTCTATAGGGGATAGTTCATAAAAGTATATTGAGATAACCAATATTGAGATATAAAAACTTAAAACCTTATATAAAAATAAGTCAATAATATAAGTTATGATTGATACTGCCAACAGGCTTACTTGCTCCACATCGATGTCTTTTATACAGAAGTAAAATAGACTGCAATCTCCATTGAGATCTTAGCATGGAAAATGTGCATATTTTAGATCTATAATTTTGTGTGAAGATATGAATTTTTATTCCTTCGAAGTTAAATTAAAAATAAAAATAGCATCAGAGATGCCCGTACCCCACAGCCTGGGGAAATAATTTTCAACACCATGAGATATAGAAGTAGTCTATCAGTGCAAAGAACGGGAAACTTTCAATGCAGTGTCAGTTACAGAAAGGTCCAAATAATGATTAAGTAGAGAAAATAATGTCTAAGAGAAAGAAAATGTATGTAAAACCCAGACGGGCGACCCTTCCATCGTCATAACTCTCCATTATTTTTGCATAATGGAGAATTAACACTACATTATTTTCTAACAGTAGATTGCGGTTCAGTTCAATGGCCAGTCTGCCAAGAACAAAAGGGTATTTAGTATTTGCCAGTCATCCTCAGCACAATGCATTCAATATTGAAATGTTTTCGCAACTTCTTTGATATTAATTAATTCAGTGGGTACATTTACAAAGTATTTTCAATTCTGAATGACATTCAGCGTTCATAGAAAAATACCTCATGAAAACATGCTACCTTGAAAAAATACCTCCTGACAAAAACAAAACAAGCAATTTAATTTGTAAAGTTTGATATTTTTAATTCTTTGCATTTCATTACAATCTGACTTTACAATAATCTTCTGTGAACTTAATCAAAGGGGCAGCCAACTTTCAAACAAACTCACTGTGAAAATCAAACCCAGCATACTATATTAAAAGGAGTATTTTTAGTGCCTCAAGATTTGCTCAAGTAAAATAAGAAAAAAACGTAGTGCAAAAATGCAGTACTGAAATGCATTACTGCTGGGTTTAAATTTGATTTAAATTTTCAATGTTTTTAAGTTCAAAACAAATATTTTTATTTATCTTATTACAGTTTGTTATATACTTCTAAAATGATGCACTCTGGTTGAAATGAATTTTGTTCTTAATTTGAAAATTTTAATTACTTAAATGTAGTTTTTATAAGCTACAAGCTTACCATACGAGACTAAAAGCTGTTATCAGATGGCCGCAGGCATCATGGCCAACGTCTAAGGAAAAAAGACATTTATAGTTGGCCGTAGCCTCAGGTTGTCCTCTCCTGGTACACTACGAGATCTCTTCCTACTTTCTTGTTGCAATTTTTAAACCTTACCCCCTCAGCTGTAATACAGCGGGGAGGCAGGGTGGGACTCTTCTCAGTCCCACATGGTAAGTGGAAAGTAATAGATTAGAATTAATGTTTAAAAATACCAGTCTGAGTACCGTTTACAGTGCCCCAATCCCGAAGACCGGGCATGTAAAGAGCCAAAAACCTGAATAGAATGAATGACAGTGCTAAAAACTGTCAGGATGTTTTGATTGTAGGAGAGAAGTGCAACCATGCTCACTTAAGAAGTGTAAGGGCCCTTAGGGCCCAACCACAAGTGAAAAACCAGCCCTTTGGTTGGAATTCTCATAAATTTTTGCCAGCTAACATGAGATTAATGACAACCTTGATAAGTCCCTAAGACATATTATGCTTGATAAACTAAAACTAAACAAGATGCACTCAGAGAGAGCAAAACGCTCGACTCCATGTGACCAGTCTCTAAAGTGATATAAAGTATTGTAAGGAAGACAATAAAATAAAACCAAACATGTAAATTAATTTTCGAAGAAATATCAAGTAGAAAGCCAAAGTCATTAAAAATACATTGAAATGGAACCTCTGAAAATTCTTGATTTTTTTTTATCCAAAATAAGATCCAGATCTTTCTTTTCGTAACTTCTTCCTTTGGCCAGGTCCTACCCACAAAAAAATTTTTCATAAAGATCTGTTCATTAATTCTTGAGTAATCTAAACACCAAAAAAACAGACAGACAGACAAATAGACAAACAATTTGCATTCAAAAACATAAACTGCTGATGGAGGTAAAATATAGCTTAAAAGTCACTTCTTGATGAAAATCACTCATGGTAAATTTTTGTTATGGACTGTCAAGGAATTGAAAGAAAAAAAGAGAAAATAAAAACAGAAATAATAATTAATAAAAATGATGAATATATCACCCCCCCCCCCCCCCACCCCCCCTCTTTATTATCTTTGTGTCAATTTCAAGACATAAAATGAGAAGAAATATTTTTACTTAAAGACAGCAAGTATCACAAGCAAGGTTTCTGACCTCACAATGAGAATTGCATTGTGACATCATTAAGTATAATGACATCAGAAAGCAAAATATTGAGTTTTACATATGTGATGAAGAGAAGCAGTTTCACTGTGTATTCCCAATTTAAAAAAGAAAAACTTTCTCCTGACTTTAATTTTTAAACGAATTACACCAAATTTGGAAGAATCCGTCTGTACCCCATGAAATACCTGCCCACCAAATTTGAGAGAGATTGATGTCATAGTTTTTGAGCTATAAGGGCAAAACGGTGCACAGACAGACAGACAGACAGAAACAAACTGATTACAATAACCCTCTCCTATCGTCGAGCATTAAAAATGACCTTACCCATAACATCTTGAGAGGTAAACCTATACCTAGACCCTGGGATTAGACTCCTGAAGACTTGGTTGTAGCGGATGTGCCCCCCCAATTTTTTTCTTTCCAAGGATAACTGGTCTGAGGGGAAGGGTCTAGGACTTGTTGTGCCGCCACCACTAATGGCAGATACATATTGTTGACCAAGTAAGGTCTTTTAAGTAAATATTTGTAAATGTGTTGTGAGCTTTCCAGTGACAGGCTTGCATGATTTGGTCCACCGATACCCCACCGTAAAAGGCCTTAGAGACTGTGAAGGCCCTAATGTCATGCGCTTTAACTTGGACCAAATCCAAGGCTTGCTGGTCTGCTTGTTTATGACAAAGTAGAATGGTTTGTTTCAACCAAGAAGAAAGAGTAGTGGGTCTGATGTCTGAGGTGTGTCCTTTCTTGAAGGAGATGAAAAAAAGGGATCAAGACCCTCTCAGGTCTTTAGTTCAATCCAAATAGTACCTCAGGGCCCACACCGGACACAAGGTCCTATCTTCTTTGAATTGTCTATCCACAATGGTAGTCAAAGCATGAATAGTCACCAGAGACACACTTTGAGAACCTTCTCTTGCTAGTTGGTTTTTGGCAATAAAGTCAGAAGAAGGGAACAAAGCAACCTTTTCCCATTGGCCCAGATTAGATACTTTGTTTGCAACCCAGGCATGGATTTCACTGCAGCAAAGCTAGCAAGAAAGCAGTTTTGAGAGTAAGATGTTTGAGGTCTGAGTATTTCATAGGCTCCAAGGGTGATTTTGTGAGCTCATTGAGAACAACAGAAAGGTTCCATTTTGGAAGATTCCTGGAACTTTTGGGATGATGCCTGTGAAAACTGGAGAGTAACCTGTGAAGGTCTGAACTTTGTGAAATATGGTGGTCCGCTGTCAACAATGGCCGTCCATATGTAACCATCAATGGTCGATGGGCGCCTGTTTAGATCTTGGTCCAGGTACACGAAAAAGTCTGAGACTTGTTTCAGAGATGGAGTGGAGAAATCCACCAAATTTTCTCTGCACCATTTCTTCAATAGGTCCCACTTTGACTTATAGATGGTCCTTGTTGATGACCTCTGAGGGGTAGCAATTCTCTTTGCCACCTCCACAGAGAAGCCTTGTTCTTGGAGCTGTCCACTCCTAGACACCAGGCGTGGAGGTTGAGATGTTTTGGATTGATGAGGAACATATAATTGTGGGACTGTTTGAGAAGTCATTGACACCGGAAGTTGCAATGGGATCTCTGTTGAGAGCTGCACTAGGTCCCAAAACCAGGGCATCCCTCGCCAGCCAGGGGCTATTACAATGATCAGGCAATTGCATCGCCTGATTTTTGGATCACCCTGTGAAGGAGAGCCATCAGAGGGTAAGCATAGGCAGTGAGACCCGTCCAGTTTATGTTCAGAGCATCTATGTCCCAAGCATTTTGGTCTGGGCCTGGATATACGTACAGTGGAAGTTTGTGGTTCAGATGAATGGTAAATAGATCTACATGAGGAGAGAACCACTTTTGACAGATCTGTTTGAACACCTGAGGATGCAGTGACCATTCTGTTGACTGCACTTGGTTCGACCTGGACAGAAGGTCGGCCATCACATTCAGGCACTCTGGAATGTATCTGGCCTTTAATGTTATGTGATAGTGATGGCACCATGTCATGATCTTCCACAGGAGAGTGCACATCTCTGCTGAGTGAGTTCCTCCTTGTTTGTTTATGTAGGCTACCACTGTTGAGTTGTCTGTTGCAACTAGCACTGTTTGGTTCTGACACTGGTTCTTGAAGCTTTGGGCCAGGGAGACCGCCTTCAACTCTAGAACATTTATGTGTAGCCTTTTTTCCCGGTCTGACCACAGACCCTATGTAGAACTTTGATCTAAGTGAGTGCCCCAACCTTCGTTTAAGGCGTCTGTAAAGAGTTGGATGCCGTGATCTTTGGGATGAAGGTCTGCACCTCTCATCACGTTTGTGGGGTTCTGCCACCAGTCTAGGTGTGCAGAAATGGTTTCTGTCCAAGGGAGGAGCCTGTCCAGCAACTGAGGATATCTCCAGTGCTCCTAGCGATGAAACTGAAAGGGCCTCATGTGAAGGCTTCCCTCCATGACCAATTTCTCCATTGAGGCAAGCAACCCAATTAGCGACATCAAACATCTTGCAGTCAAAACATGTTTTGACTTGAGTCATAGGATCAAATCCTGAAGTTTGAGCCATCTCTCTTGAGTGGGTTTTACAAGGGCTAAATCTAGATGGTATTCGTAGCCCACGAACGAAAACACCTGAGTAGGTTTTAGTTCTAATTTTTCCTGATTTATTATCCACTCCAAGGACTGGGTTAGATCTACCACTGCCTGGGTGTTCACTTGGGCTTCCTCCTGAGACTGGGACCTGATCAGCCAGTCGTCCAGGTATTGGTAAAGTCTGAGTCCTCTGGAGAGGGCCATTAGCTTCATTTTCTTTACAATCAAAGTAAAGACCTGGGGGGCTGTGGCTAGTCTGAACGGGAGGGAGGTGAACTGGAACACCTGTGACCTGTGGCAAAACTTTAGGTATTTCCTTGAGTTTGGGTGGATGGGGATGCGATGGTAAACGTCTGATAGGTCTATCGACAATACACCTTCCCCTGGAATCAGGGAGGTCCTGATAGACTATGGAGTGTCCATTTTGAACTTTTCTACATGTAGAAAAGTGTTGAGCCTGCTTAAGTCTATGACCGGCCTCCACCTTTGGTGAGGCTTGGGGACTAGAAACAGGCGACAGTAAAAGCTGAGAGATTTTACATTTTCCACCCTTTCTATTGCGTTCTTTGACAGAAGAGACTGGATACAAGTGGCCAGAGCTTGGTCTTTTGACGGGCCTTGTATTCTGATTGAATCAGAGGGAATCTGACCAGACTTGGTTTTGAAATGAATGGCAGTATGTAGCCATTGGTGATCATGTTTAACATTTTGGATGAACATTTGTTTGTTTGCCAGTTTCTTCTGAAAGAACGGAGGCGACCTCCTACTGGTGGACTGAGGGAGGCTTTTAAGGAGTCATTAAGGGGAAGGGCTTCCATGCCCTCGCCCCCTAGAGTGGGGTCAAAAATGACTCCTGGAGCCTCTGAAGTTCAGTTTCCCCCTACCTGAGGAAAATGATTGGTTACTGCTTTGTGAGGAATTGCCCCCATAGGAGCCATTATCACCCATTTCCTGTAGGAGCCTCTTTTCTTGTTGTGGGGACGGCGAAAGGGCTTATTTTGATAGGGTCCAAAACCCAGAGAGTCTTTAGAGGTGCCTTTTTTGAGGAGGAAGTCTTCTCCCTCCTTCACAAGTTGAGACTTGAACAAGAAGGAATACCAGAAAGGAAAGTTCCTGAGTTCTTGGCATCTTGTTTCCCCTAGATGTGGTTGTAAAAGGGTCATTTTGGCTTCGCGCCTTAGCAAGCCAGTGTTACCCATAGTGTAGAGCTCCCTCTGGAGTATATGGGCTAAGGATTTGCTGAGGTATGTAAGAGCTCTGTGTTGAATAAGAACAGTCTTATTCCATATGTCTAAGTATTCACAGGCCTGTTCATATCCACGTTTAGCTGTTCTCTCAGGATTGGCACCTTTTTGGATTTGAGACTTAATCTTCTTAAAGGTTGACTTCAGGCTATATTGGCACTTCTCAAGAGTGGCATTGCAAAATATGAAGTCTTGGCAAAGGCAGTAGTAAAGTTGAGAGTGGATATATTTTGCCTAGCTTGGTGTTCCAATTCCTTAACAATTGGCAGGGGAACCTTGCCCATAGGGCCCCCAGGAGGTTTAGGAGTAATGGCAAAATCTGTAGTCAACTCCTGCATTTTATCCTCGTAACAGGGCTGTCCCACCTTGTACCACTTAGCAGTGGATGGAGGAGGTTTGATGTATTTACCATCAGGTACATTAGCGGCCTTGAAGTCATGCTCGAATTTATCAAAATCATCCTTGATAACTGAGCTGAGTGGGAGCATAGAGGAAGGGCCTCTTGGTCTGAGCTCCTGATGGCCTTTCTCGTCATCCAGACCCATGACGGAAGTTGAGGACCTAGGCATGGACTCCCTGGGATCAGGGAGAGAAAGAATGTCCACTTCTTCAGCGTATTGGGAGGGAACATCAGACAAAGCTACTTCCCTATAATAAGGGGTCTGGATCTTGTTGAGGTTGGTCTTGATCAGAGATAGCCCCAGAGGGCTGGGCCCCAGAGGGCTTTAAAGACCTGTGTCTGGGTGCAGAGGACTGATCCTCCTCTGAAGAAGATGACATGTATCTGGACCTCACCTTATGTTTACTCTTGTCAGCATGTTTTCTAGGTTTTGAAGATGAAATCCGAGGTTCATCGGATTCATCGGGTTCATATGTGTATTGATCCGAGGTGGACCTCGGATCAATGTCATGCCTTTTATGAGAGTGCTTTTTAGGTCTATCCGAGGCCTTCTTAGAAGGCTCCTGAATGCTGATCCGATGCATTATGATGATCAGCACCGAGATGTGGAGGAAGAGCAGGACCATAGTCCACTTCTATTTCTTCATTAGAGTGAGAGCTAGATTGGATGGTCCAGGCTTAGAAGCTGAAGCCGAGGTCTGATCCACCTCCACTTGTTTTTTAGCTGTCAATTCGTCTCAGAGAGACTGAAAAGCTTTTAACATAGATGCCTGGAAGGACCCCATTTGCTGCTGTAAATGGATATTGAGAGTGTTACCCAAGGATTTTTCTAATTTTGATTCAATCTTCTGCTGTAAGGCAGTACCTGGGGTGGGTGGGACAGTCTTTCCGGGCGTTTTTAAAGATAGTGACTTAAAGGGTAGGGGCTGAGGACGTGGGGGTGAGGTAAATGAGTTGTCTGCAGCACTTTCAAGGTCTGCATGAGATCCTTACTAGGAATCCACGTCCTCATCCCCTAAAAGATCGAGTTCATCATCTTTAGAACTGGTAGTGTCCTTCTTTTGCTTTTTGTAATTTTGATTAATTGCTCTTCGGTGAAAGAAGCACAGATTTCACAGGGGGATTGAAAAGTGACACAGGGGTCATCACTCTTGCCAGATTTCCTACAGGTAGGGCAATAATTGTGTGTATCAAACGCAAAGCCAAATTGGCGACACTTAACAGACCTCGGTTTGTCTTTACTAGATTGTTGGGCAGACATCTTGAAACGCACTAAAACATAGATGACAAAAGTCTGTACCGAGGAAAACTCAAAAACACCAAAATATGAAAATATACTTATCCTGTCGAAACGAGACTTCCACAGAATAAATTATGTTATATATCAAATAAAATGTCCAAAAATCAACATCCAACAATATGTATGTGCTGAGAAATAGATGAAAATATCTGTGTAAGTGACAGAAGGTACCAAAACACGTGGCCAACGAGAAAGTAGGAAGCGATCTCATAGTGTACCACGAGAGGACAACCTGAGGCTACGGCCAACTATAAATGTCTATTTTTCTTAGACGTTGGCCATGATGCCTGCGGCCATACGAGACCAGCATTCAGTTCCACATGGTAAGCTATTGTAGCGCAATAAAAGTTGTGGATTAATTTTCATAGGAGGTATTACTGAAATACAAAATGTGGAGTAGGCAATCTTTATATGAAGCTTTTTTCCAGGAGACAATCTTTCTAGGAAGCATTTTTCCTTGATTCCAAATTAAGTGACAAAGAAGCACACAAAATAAAAATCTTGAGAAACCCAAAAACTTCAACACAAAATAATTCTCCAGTTTCTAGTACTTTCAATGCCTGAAACACAAAAATAATAGCTTACTGTCTTCAAGTAAGGACAGATTATTAAAGTAACATGAAAAACTCACCACAACAAATTATCCACAGCATTGTTCAATAAGCAGTCTAATTTTTTTCTGTAAAGTGCTTTCTGTAAGTCACAGATCCATATTTTATCAATTATCATTATCCTTGGTTAAATTTTGTGGCAGTCAGATTATATTAAAACTTTTCAAGCTTTATCCAAAATTAAATTTTCCCATAAAAGAAAACCAGTGGTACACATGGTGAAACTACGTTGATTGTGTATTGAAATAAAAATAACCATAGAACTAATTTAGTGAAAGCCCCATATGGTATGCACACCAACGGAAACATTGCAAAGATTGTCTAGGTTGATCATTTGGTCCAAGGTGTTAATTTATTGAATTAATAAATTTGTTTTAACTTATAGGATTTTATAATAGATAATTGCCTCGTGGCGCTTCCATTATGTAAACTTAATGACCCTATATAATAATTCAATAGCAAGATGACAGCATTAATCAGTAAACTAAAAATTTTATTAACTGGAGAATAGATGTCAATGGAAATAGCACAATTACGTAAAAGTACAAAACATAATCAGTTGCAATCCATATATATTTGTCATAAGAGAAACATGTCTCAAATATGGCAGGTGAACAAAGCAGAAGCAGAGCCAAAGCTGAAGTTCACCCCATGATGCACACCTACACCTCCTAACCGATGTCCCTACCAAGTGTCAACCTTCTACACCTTACAGAATTCAAGAGCCCGGTCAAGATTTTAAAACTCATGATCAATATAACAAGGTCAAAGGTCAAATCAAGGTCACACCATGACGTTGCACACCTACAATCCCCAACCAATGTCCCTACCAAGTATCAACTTCCTACACCTTACGGTTTCTGAGATATACCCAAGACAAGATTTTATAGGTCAAGGTCACTATGGCAAGGTCAAAGGTTAAATCAAGGTCACACCATGACGGTGCGCACCTATAAACACCTAACCAATGTCCATACCAAGTATCAACTTCCTACACCCTATGGTTTCCCAGATATAGATGGGACAAGATTTATAGAACAAGGTCACTATGGCAAGGTTAAAGGTCAAATCTAGGTCACACCATGATGTTGCACACCTACAATCCCCAATCAATGTCTCTGCCAAGTATTAACTTCCTACACCTTACGATTTCCGAGATATACCCCAGACAAGATTTTATAGGTCAAGGTCACTATGGCAATGTCAAAGGTCAAGTCAATGTCACATCATGACCTTGCACACCTACAACCCCTAACCAATGTCCCTACCAAGTAGCAACTTCTTACACCTTATGATTTCCGAGATGTAGCCCCGACAAGATTTTATAGGTCAACGGTCAAATCAAGGTCACACCATTACGTTGCACACCTACAATCCTCAATCAATGTCTCTACCAAGTATCAACTTCCTTATGCCTTACTATTTCTGAGATATAGCCCAGACAAGATTTTATAGGTCAAGCTCATAATGGCAAGGTCAAAGGTTAAATCAATGTCACATCATGACTTTGCACATCTACAACCCCTAACCAATGTCCCTACCAAGTATCAACTTCCTACACCTTACGGTTTCCGAGATATAGCCCAGACAAGATTTTATGGGTCAAGGTCACTATGACATGGTCAAAGGTCAAATCAAGGTCACACCATGACATTGCACACCTACAACCCCTAACCAATGTCCCTACCAAGTATCAGCTTCCTACACCATACAGTTTCCAAGATACAGCCTGAACAAACTTTTCCCGCCGCCAGCCCGACTGACCATCTGGACACCATGGGTGAATACAATACCCTGACAGCCCTTAAGGGCTCTGGGGTAAAAAACTAATAAATATATTTTTCAAGCTATGCTCTAATGAAGGAAACTTATTTAATATTATTTGCTACTTTAAGAAAGAAATAACATTTTTACTTGCTTAAAGAACAGCAATGATCTACTGATTTTTGCCGTCCAAAATAGCACTTATCTACCACAAACGTCATTGTGATGTCACATAGTGACGCATTTGCAGATTGTCTCATACATTACTTATTACCTAACCAATGCATTACAAGGTAGCTAGTTAATATTCTTTACACATTACACCTAAAAGGAAATTTGTCTACTTATTTTGTTACTTTAATGGAGCATAATTCTGTGACGCCTGTTCTTATTGGAACAAACTTCCTAATCAATTGGTTTGTTATTTTTTATTAACCTGAAGCCTGCAATGAATTTGAAATGAAATATGTTGTTTCTGTATGAAATCACTTAGTTAACTGACCTACATCCTGTAGAATATGTCAATTGTATATATGCTTGTCTCATCACAGTTTTCGTGAACTCGTGATGATCACTGATGGTAAGATTCTGTGAGAAAAATGTCTAGCATTATTAATTAGATGTGTATTTATTGGCACATTATTTAACATTAATATTTTTTGGTCATAAAAAATGAAAATATTTTAGACACAGACAATGTTTCACTGAGATTGACGTCAGTGGGTCAATTGATCAAAAATCAAAGTATGATTTTCAAATTCCATTTAACAGCTACATGGGTTGACAGGGTATGGATTTAATAAAAGCTTACCAAAAAAGATGCACTATTCTGAAAAGGCGGGACTTTAATATAGCAATTGAATGCTATAACTATCTTGTTTATAACGCACCAAACAAGTGTTGTATTGCAAAATAAAGATACTTTAGTTTGGCATCTAAAGAAAATTAAATTCATAAAACTCAAACTGTAATCTTAGCTCAATTTTTGTTCAAATTTTTAAAAGCTATAACAAGTGTCATTACAAAGTCACAGACCCTCTTCAGAAATGACAAATATTCCACCGCCATTTGACAGAGTTATAAATTACCTAAATTCCTATTACTTAACTCGGGCTGAGAAATGGATGGTTCTGAAGGATCGTAAAAGAAGACCAAAGGTCACCAGTAGTAATTCACCAAAGTGGGTTTTTACATTCATTTTAACATATACGGCCATCTTGCTACAGGCCATTAGCATTTATCACGTGATGTTATTGATGGGATTTGAACCCATACCTCACAGGAGAGAGCCGAGTGATTACTAGTCGCACATTATAAGCACTGGAGCTTCTGGCTCCTCTCCCATTTAATCAATACTTCTTTGGTTATATTTTAATTAAGATACATACATAGGTTCCGATGACTGCTGGCAGTAACCTAAAAAAATTAAGCAATTTCAGTAATTGTTTCAGGAAAAATGGGGTGCACTTTAAGAAATCCCTTTATATTATAAGTCTAGTTTGTGGGTTTCAATACAACCCATTAGATTGGTTTCCACATTATAAGGCTTTATGCAGGTGTTCCAATGGGCCGGCCTGTCGGTAACTATGCATTTTTTGACAATGTTTACAAGGTCGGTTAGGGGGCCATGGTGGCAGAGTGGTAACACTCTCGCCTCCCACCTCTGAGGCCGGGGTTCGATCCCGAGCACGACCTCAAGTGGGAAAGCTGGTAGTTGCTTGCCGTTGGTCGGCAGTTTACAGTACAGAACCCTAACGAACTGCACGTACTGGTTTTCTCTGCCCTTCCAACTACCCGTCGTGATATGACCTGTACAGTGTTGAAAGCGACGTAAAACCCCAAATAAATAAATAAACAAGGTCGGTTAGGTCGGTTGTAGTTTCCCGGCCTGTTGGGGAGAGTCAGTAAAATTTCAAACATGTTTGATATTTCTTTGACCATTGCCAACCCTTGTAATAGACCCTAAATTTATCCACCTAGCAACAGGTTTGTCAGTTAACTTAAGGGCTTGTGACACTTCCAGGCTTGTCTGTAACCCTTCCAGGCTTGTCATTATCACTTGCAGGCCTGTCGTAACATGAAGCTGGCTGGTCTTTTGTAACTTAAGTACTGCTCATTTGCAGTCCATTTCCAGCATGATGTGAGGTAAAATTATGATCAAAAATTATGTGAAGAATGGCAAAGAAACAATGCAAGTGATCATAATTTTCAGGAGAAGTTCCACATATATGATATAATTAATTAAGAAACCTGAAAAAGTATTAAGCAATTTCATATTTTAAGTGGTTTTTCATTCATAATCTAAAGCAGACATACATTGATTTATTTCTCATTAAATATTAAAGCAAACACCTAAAAACTATAATTAAAATAACAAAAAGTACAGTTGGACGTTTATGTCACGTGATGGGATCCAAATATTTTCTTGTGACCTTGTTTAAGATTTGTTTATTGGTTGATACTTGATCCTCTTTTTCCCCAGAAATTCATCAAAATCTGTACTAGCAATACTGACTGCACATCTGGTCGTGGGGTTCTGTACGTTTCTCCAGTCCTGTCTGTTTGTCAGTACGGCTTGTAGGGACCCACTACGGCTTGTCTGTTAGGGGTTTAGGGCTTGTCCTGGTAGAATCCCGACCAGTCCTGTAGAAAATATCCCGACCCCAAGGTGGGTCGGCCTCTAGATACAGACAAGCCTGGATGTTTCAAGTCCTGTTGGGGAAGTGCAACCGACCCAGTATTTTCCAGCCTTTTTGTGGATTTTTGTTCCCGACCCCAGACTTTTGCAGCCAACCATAGAGTCATAGGGTCGGCTCTAGTGGAACGCCTGCATTTAACACCCATAAAAATCCATACAGATTATTAAAATAATTGCAAATTACAGCATGGCTTTCACAAGCTGTTTTAATAGATTTACCAAACAAAAAACAAAACAAAAATCCTAAAAATAAATTTTGTATTGCTGGTGACTAACTTCCTACATAGCTTGAAATATACAGGACAATAGATTAGCAAAAAGCAACATTTTATAACACATGCGAGTCTGGTCACATTGAGTCGAGCATTTTGCTCTCTCTGAGTGCATCTTGTGCTCAAAATGTAATCACTTCGTCCTTTAGTCAGGCCTTACCCACATGATAAAATCAGAAAGATCTGCCCATTACTTTTGGTGTCATCTTGAAAACAGACAGAGAGATAAATTAACATGTCGAAAATATAACCTTCTGGTAGATGTAATAACAAGTGTAAAGGTGGGTATTTATCAAGTTGACAAGGCAAGCAGTATGCAAGATACAGTGTTTTATTAAGTCACCACCACTACAGTATTTGTATCAATGGTATATTGTGAAAACAGAATTCAATAAATGCTAATAAAATAACTCTTCTCATTAAAGCTAAGCAGGTCTGTCACGGGAATAGACGTTCAGCTGCCCTTTTACAGAACAGAATTACAAATAAATGCCACTGTAACAAAAAACTGTCTTTTTTTACTCTTTGATGAATAGGTCTAGTGACATTACTGAAGTAAATGGGATAAGTAAGCTTCCCAAGTCTATTGTGGACTTATTGTGCTTTTAAACTGCTCAGTAAACCTTCTCATCTATCTGCAATGGGAAATTCAAGTAAAGTCACATTCTAGTATCCTTTACCGAAAATAAAATCGTGCAATTACTGTGGAAGACATTACAAATAGTATAAATTTTTTTCGCAATTTTAAATTGTGATGTCAAAATACAACAAATTTCTATGTGGTTTTCATGCGATAGTTATTTCATACAAAAGTGTCTTGTTCAGTTTAATTTTCTCAGTATGGCCCTGGCTGTTGAGATTTAGCCGGCATCTCCACCACCCTTTGCCCCTAGGCTTACAGAGAATGACGTTCAATTGAAATGAGACAGGTATATTGGTTTGTGAATTTATTGCTCACGTCAGATACAAAATACAGCATCTGTACACCAAACCTACAGAATTTACAACAGCCTATAAAGTAGATTTTTAAAAGTGTTTAAGTGGTTAAAAGATTTTCCACTGCAAAACTTTTCTCTTTCTGACAAATTTGTCAACAGTAAGAGGACAAGTTTGACAGTATATATCAACACATATCCAATGTAAATTTTTCCAATGTTTATAGAAGCAGCAAAGTATTTAAATTATGTTTCTCTAAAATACAATTGTAACAATAATATAAATATTGTTTACATATTTTTGTGTGCAGAAAGAAGAATTAAAAACATATGGCTCTTAAGTTCACTTGTCTGAACAATTGATGTTTATAAGTTTTCTTGTAAAAACAGCAAAAGACAATTGTTGCACAAAATTGGGAAACAATATTTCAGAGCTCTTTATAATTTCAACAGTGTCATTTTGTTGTTTCTTTTTCATTTGAAGTGTAAGGTTGAAATTTATATATTACTATTAATACTTTAATATGTTCTGTGTTCTAAAAGAATGCACTGAGAATGGATAATGCAACAAGGAGACAAAATATTTTATGTGAATATTGATACTTTATTACAGTTAGTTTATTACAGTTAGAACCTCTAATATCTAAACAGGACGAAAGAGTGAGATTTTGTTCAGATAATAGAGTTTCATGAACAAAAGAGGGATTCAATATACAATACTAGGAAATTACAAATATAGGAGAGTGGAAATGGTTCAGAAAATTGAATATTCAGATAATAGAAATTCAGATAAGTTTCAATGAAGTTTCCTTGAAATTTTAGGGTTTCTTTTAAGGGAAGAGGCTTTGTAAAAATGAATGTTTTTAAAGGAGGAAGAAATTCAAGGAAATCCTTACATTTATGGTGACCTTTATCTTAAGGAGGCTTCGTAAAACTGGTCCCTGGGCAGCTGATAAAGTGTATGATCAGCTTACTATCAGAATAGTTTGTAATTAGGAGTATAATGTGGAGTGAAAATATCTTGTTTCAGTTCCTATTGTCCTTCACCACAAACAAGTTGGTAGCATGGAAGACATTATCACTTGTGAGGTCACCAACAACAATGCCTTTCTTTACAGGAACAAGATAAAGTCTTTACAGACTCGCCTTCCTACTACCTCTCTCCTGTGGGATGTTGTTTTATGACTACCCAGTTTCCTGGTTTGCAATTGGTTTCTATGCTTTATTCTTGAGTACCCCGACAAGCCCAAGTTTGCATGAGCTTTAGTTCACTGGCTTTTTGCCCAGTTTTTTTACTATTTTTTGTAATTCAAAACAGGAAGAGTGTCATATTTCTGTCAAATGATTTAAATTTTAAAAAAAGACTGAATGACCATGAAAATGCTAAAGATGATCCTTGTAATTAATATTTGTGTCATGACATCTGCATTGCAATTCATAGACCATGATATGGAGTTTGCTTTATTTTAAAAAAAATTTCAATTAAAATAATCATCCCAGGTAAACCTTTCAGCATCATTTTCCTATCATTATATTGAAAGTTTTCAATTCAGTTGTCACGAATAAAATGATATTAAGATGAAACTAAAATTTTTCATGATGAAATAATCACAAGCACCTCAGACTCAGTAAAAATATCAGCAAACACAAAACACTCTTAATTACATTGCTTTCCTTAGAATGATCTCACTGATTCCTGGTATTTTCTCTTAATAATAATAATAATTTGTAAGTTAAAATTTTGTCATTTGTAAACATTTGTAATTTGATAAAATCTTCCCGACAAGAACGTTGTTTAGAACTTGCAGATAACAGAGACAGACATTTCCACATTTGCTGATGACATCATACTAGTATCTGTAATCATTTCTACTGATGGGTGAAGAGGGATACATATTTATCAATTATCTTGCCCAAGGGTACAACTTCCATGACCAGGCCAAAGATCAGATACCAGGCATCCCACTCTATAGTCTATCATCCTTTCCACAAGTCAGAAGGGACCACTATGGTATTTACATGGGTGTTACTACAGTTGAGACAGCCTTGACTTACAACAGAAATCTAAATAACAAAAACTATGTGGATAAGCTAATGTATACCATTACAATATCCAAGAGCATATTGTCCTGCCCATTGAGTGTTCATATATTTATTCTGTTTTGTTTCTCGGTTAACAGGAAAGGGCAAATATATAATATAAACCTTGAGGCAGATAGGTTTGTAACCTTATGTACAAAATATCCGTAATCTATTTTATGTATATAGTTTCTTATTGTCATTTTTAATGTCTTCAGATAGATTACTCTAGTTTTTCCCAAATTTATGAAGACAGTTATATATTAATGATTTATTATCTTGGGTATATTTATTGCAATATCAAACCTTTATGTGACACTAATATATAATTTATGTGGAATGTATGTAATTTCCAAACACATACAATACTGCAAAATAGTTACACCATAATAACTCAGATAGTATCTATGATTATGTTAGGGATTTCCTTTTCACTGCAGAACATATGGATCTAATAAATCAAGCAAAAACTGATCTTTTTGTCAACACCAGGAAGCCCAGGTGATTAAACCCATTCTTATCAAGAGACCAGCTGGTTTTATTGCAGGTCACCTTTATGTTTAAACACCACGACTCTGCAAAATAACACATCATCCTTACAGCTTCCATGGCAACATGTCAGTTTAATTACAATTCTACTCTTATTGCAATCTGGTAGTAATGGCCCTAAATATCATGGGTTTTTTTAATATCCTTGCTGGTGTGTCCTGCTGAGCTGTTTTTTTAACTTGGGCAGCAACCAACTGAAAGAATACTTTGTGAAACGAATGTTATTTACAATGTATATATCAAATACACACTGAGGACTCAAATGCATTGCACTACTAGGTTATTAGTTTTATAATTGGCACTAAGAGGTCACATCTGAAACACTCTTATGTGTTCCAATTTCCTTGTTTCAGGTGTAAAGAACATGAAACAGGTATGGGAGGCATCACTGTCACATAAAGAAACCGTGCCTGAGAAGGTAAAAAAATCCTCGCCTAAAAATAGTGCTGAGAAAAAAAGAGAACAATTCTGGATTCGTGACCCAGATCCAGATAGGTTTGAGGGTGACTGAGACACAGATGCCACCTGGTTTGAACTTATGAGGCCAATCCGTTGAATAGTGTTTGAGTTACGTGTACTGAGAGACAAACAGACCCAATTGCTAGAGTAGAAATTGGTACTTTCTTGTAATTTCCAGATGTGTATATATGGATGATTGATAATCTTTTTTAAATTTTGATATTGACATCCCCCCCATTGGAGATTAGGTGCTGGAATATTCCCATTAAGTGTGCTTTTTGTCAATCATTCTTTAATAGCTATCATTAGCTTTATAATATTCAAATATCAGCATTCTAAACACCAGTGATATAAAAATAAACTGTTTAAGTAATCATTACACATATTTGTGGAAATAGATACATTTCAATTGTAAATTATAGACATTTGTATTACATATATTGTATTGTGTATTTATACTCAGCGCAATATCTCCTGATAATACAAGAATCAAAATGCTATGTCAACCATCCGACTTTACAAGTACAGTCCAACTCTCAACTTACTGACATTCCCCAAAGTGAAAGACAGAGGTTCAAGGATGACCACTTATCAACATCCTTTAGGTTCTTTAACCAGCCACTATGTATCTGCCTGTACTTGGATTTGAACCAATGCCCTCTGTGTCCCTAGGCAAGTGTTTGACCCACTAGGCTACAATGGCAGATGTCTTATTCTTGTATACGATTGATAATGTTGTCACACTGACCGTGTCTTTTCATTTGAACTGAAAATTTGTAGCCAATAATATTAATGGAAAAAACGGGGGAAAATTACAACCCTGAGAAATACATTAATGGTCTAAGTTTCTGATCAGCAATATTGATGATGGACACTATTCATGGATTTCTAAATTGTAACATCAAGCAGTTTGGTTTCAGATATTTTTACTCACAAAATTTGTTCTTAATTGAAGAAATATAAAGTTTTGATATCAATATTTGTCTTTCACTCTACCGAGTTATCTCCTGTAGCATTTACTCTACTTGGGTTTAACATCGTTTTCAAAACAATTTTATACGTTGTATCATAACAGTTAGTTTTAAGGACAGAGAAAACCAGTACATACCAATTAGTCAAGACACTGCACTGTAAACTGCTGGGCATTGGTAAGCAACTACCAACTTTCCTACATAGGATCCAGAGTTTGAAGTACTGACCTGGGAGATGTGATACGAGTGTGTCCGCTACTACACCACCTCACTACCTGTGGTCTTTAAGGGCAAAGCTCTCTTTTCAGGGTTTTGTCAAAAGAATTGTTGTAAATTGTCTTATTCACACACCTATTTCCGTTGATACTTGTGCCATTCAAATGGCTCATGCCTATCAGCGCTACCTGTGCAGTTACCCTTTCACACATTGAATTATTTTTAAATACAATATCCTGTCTGTAATTGATGTTTACTCTGGTCTTTTTATGCCTAAGCTTTGGTCAAAACAACACTGGCTAGCGTCTGAGAACTTACATTCCCCGTGTACCTTTTATTTAACACGAGGAGTAAAGGAGGGTGTATTGACATTACAACTCACTCAATTCCAATAAGGTGTTTTTGGTGTCTACCAGCCACTGTTTCGACCATGTCATTTACTCAAAGGCGTAAATCTGGTTGCTTGTCATAACCAAAGAAAGACATTTTTGCTTGATTTTTTGCAGTATTTACAACTGACCTGACCTCAGTCACACATCTTTATGTTCATTTTGTTTCAAGAGGGCAGACACGTTTCCAATTTCTGGTAACTTACAACGATGTTGTTAGGATAATCCTTTATATTTGGATAGTATTAAGACACCCGTGACCTTTTTTGTTGAAAGTGATTACTTTTTCCTAATGCTACTTCTCGTAACCACTTTTTTACATATATTTCCCTTTCTCCCATACCCAATAAGATATCAAATTACTGCTTTAGTTAATACAAATGTTTCATTTACTACTGTTAATGCTGTCACTATATATACATTAGATCGGGCATGTAGCTGATTTGAGGGGTGTCCCACCTGATTTGGCCTCAATTCATTCAGCACTCTTTAGATAAGGGCTTAGGGTTTGCTGTTGATATGACGGTTGGATTCCCATGAGTAAAAATGCTGAGGATCTATTCCAATAGGGGGTAACCTTTACACTTTAACCTTTGACCTATTCTATATATTCCATACAGCACACACCTTTGAAGAAATTTTCACCAGACTTGTCCACTTGGCTCATTCTCACAAACTCCCATTTGGTAAAACTTACACGGGACATCATGAACTGAATAAATTTTGACCATGTGCATTAACTGTTTGTCCTAGAGCAAAAAACTCTATGTTTTCAGTCTCCTGAGTCTTTAAATAGCCATCTGACCTTCTCCAATTTGTCAAATAGAACAGCTTATGATACTTTAGCCAATGCCCATTTAAATAAGATGTGTTTGTCTGTCATGATATGCGAGCACTTGCCCTTCATCATATTACATAAAACGGTCTTCCATTGGTCTGCTTAGACTTAGTATGGACCCTAATGCCCCTGTTGCACCAAAGGATTAAGCCCTGATCCTGTCGCCGACCCTTAATCGTGGACAGTCGGTTGAAAAATAACAAAAATGGGCGGGAATACTGGGTCGGTACTGAAGTCTGGGATTAAGAACAGATCGTCCTCAGGAAGCCTCAGGACGCCTCAGGCGGCCCCAGACAGTTCCCAACTGGTCTGGGACTAAGAACCAACTAAGCCAGTTTTCAGGTCGGTTTCAACCACGATCCTGTCGTACACATACCGACTGGGTCCCAGGATGCCTCAGGCCTCCTGGGACTAAGAGCCGACTAACCCACGATTAACTACCGGCGTCCTCAGGCGTCCTCAGGCCTCCTCAGTCTTCCCCAGACCAGGATCCCCGATTCTTGTTTTCCAAAGTTGCTGGATTTTCTGGGTATATATATATAAAATTCGCGATCTAATCACCATTGCTTTTCTAGGAACACAGCAGGATGCCACCTTTTAATGGGAGACAGATTCAACAACAACTTAGGGCTTTTTTGGTTTTTATTCAGTTACAAATAATCATGTATTTCCATTTTTTATGTCGACCACAGCAACCACCACCAGCACCACCAGCACCCATACAGAGACCTAGAAGAAGGCACAACATGTGGGTCAGGCCATGGCTACTGCAGAGAGAGGAGAGGGGGGCCTACCACAACATTATGGCTGATCTGTATGCCACAGACATTCCAGGATTCACCAACTACATGAGGATGACCCCAGAATTTTTTGAAATGATAAAGACCAGACTGGAACCACACCTTGCCAGGCAGGCCACCAACTACAGAGCACCAATCAGTGTTGGGGAGAAGTTAGCCCTCACCATCAGATATCTGGCCACTGGAGAGTCATACACATCATTATCATGTCAATTCAGGGTTGGAAGATCCACCATTTCCAAGTTTTTACCAGAGGTCTGCAGGGCCATGCAGGATGAGTTCACCAGAGAGTACCTCAAATGTCCTACTACCCCAGATGAGTGGAAAGAACTGGAGAGGGAATTCAGGATCAGGTGGAATGTTCCACATGCCCTGGGAGCCCTGCATGGGAAGCATGTGGCCCTGAAGAAACCCAAGAACATTGGAGCCCTCTACCACAACTACAAGGGGTTCTTTTCCATTGTGATGTTGGCCCTGGTAGATGGACGGTATAAGTTCAGATGGGTGGATGTGGGTACAGCTGGATCTTGCTCAGATGCCCAGATATTTAATGCCTCTCAGCTGAAGAGGAGGATTGAGGATGGCAGGATAGGCTTCCCTGACCCAGCTCCTATAACCCATGGTGGTAGAGATGTCCCCTACTTCATTCTGGCAGACGATGCTTTTGCCCTGAAGACCTGGCTCATGAAACCCTATGGCAGAAGGCTGTTAACAAGGGAGGAAAGGATTGCCAACTATAGAATATTGAGGGGCAGGAGAGTTGTGGAGAACGCTTTTGGCATCCTGGTCTCAAGATTTAGAGGCATGAGGACCACCATTGAACTACCCCCAGAAACAGTTAGAGAAGTGGTCATGACCTGTGTTGTTCTGCACAACATACTCAGAAGCCAGTATCAAGGTCAACCTGCTGGTCAGCAGCCTGGGGAGGATGATGATGATGATGATGTGCCTGGTGATTGTGGATTGATTGGTGGTGCTGCTGGTGGTGGCCAAGACTGAAACCCTGCTAGAGAGGCCAAAAGACAGAGGGATTACCTGAAGGACTACTTCAATAATGAGGGAGCAGTGGCCTGGCAAGATGGCAGAATATAAGTCCTGCTGCAGTAAACAGTCCTTTTCAGGACTAACTATAATGGTCCTTTTCAGGACTACCAATTATTCCAAAAACAATTAATCAGCTATGCTTGCTACAGACGGACAAACCCCATGCCAAACATAACTTTTTCAGACGGACAAACAGACAAACCCCATGCCAAACATAACTTCTTCAGACGGACAAACAGACAAACCCCATGCCAAATATTACTTTTTCAGACGGACAAACAGACAAACCCCATGCAAAACATAACTTCTTCAGACGGACAAACAGACAAACCCCATGCCAAGTATTACTTTTTCAGACGGACAAACAGACAAACCCCATGCCAAACATAACTTTTTCAGACGGACAAACAGACAAACCCCATGCCAAACATTACTTTTTCAGACGGACAAACAGACAAACACAAGTCACTCACCCAACAATCATACAAACCCAGTGTTAAACAAGAGCCAAACACAAAGTCACACATAATATCCTAAAATGAATTAATTTTTTATATATTTGGAAATCCACCTCCTAATTTCACCAATTTGATTTTGTTCATGGGTTGGAAATTTATTTGTAGCAGAAATGTTTCTATGGAAATCTTCAATTTTAAATCATCACCTCTAATCACAAAAATGTGGAAAATATAACCATAAAACAAGTTTTGTTTTCAATAGTGGGGGATTGTGTTTGCAAAATAGTTTGACAGTTCGTTGGCATGGGTTCTATTTAATTTTGGGTTTTTGTGTTTCTTGGTTGGTGGTTACTGGGATTGGGTTTATTATTGGTAGTTGGATGTTGGGTTTCTTACTGGGTTTGTTATTTGGGGGTTCTGTTTGGTATTGGGTTTGTCTGTTTGTGGGTTGGCAAGTATGTAATAATACCTTTTAACTCTAGGGAAGGTGTAACTGTTGGACTTTTCACTTACAGATTTTAAACTATCCCATGGATTTTATTCTAAAAATGGGCTGATTAATGGCCATATTGGGAGTTATTTTTAATTTTTTTTATGTGGCCTTTCTTGTTATGTGTGGTACCATGGGTTATTTGTTTCATGTTTGGGATGGTGTAAGTGTTGGACTTTAACTTTTTTTCTTGTGATAAGTATTTGTACCGAACTTTTTTGTTTTGGGAGGGGAATTGGAATAAGATGTAGCTGAATAATTGTTTTTGGAAGATTTGGTGGCCCTGAAAAGGGCCTGGCAGGTCAAAGACCCGCCCTGACTGGATGGCTACTGAGGAGGCTGCTGCTGCTGTTGAGGCGGTGCTGAAGTGGTGATAGTAAAGAGCTGCAGCTGCGGTTGCTGCTGCTGCTGCTGAGGCTGCTCGACGATCTGTGTTGATGTCAGATCTGGTAGCTGGCTTAAGATTCCACTCAGATTGTGTCTGCTCCCTTCGTCTTGTACAGTTAGGACAGATGTCGGGTTGCTGAAGCCAATGGGGCTTGGTGTATAGTACACAAAACTGCTGCTAGCTGCTGCTTGAGTGGAACTAGACGCCTGTGGAGTGGTTGTTGGCAGTAGGCCGACCCTCTGGGACTCCGTGGTTACAGTGGCTGATCTTCTGGGCAATGGCTGACGTCTGCGGTTACTCTTAATAGTTTCCATGTCTCTAAATATCTTGCCCTTTAATTCTTCAAATTCTTCTTGAGTCATCTGTTCGGCCTCTGATGCCATGTAGTCAAAGAAGGGCTGCCTGTCTGACTTCTGATGCAGAAAACCTGAGATAAGTGTCCTCATCTGTTCAAAGTGTTCGAGAATCTTGGAGTCTGTAGTTGAAACGGGCGTTGATGTAATGATGGACTGACTCCTCTCCCTCAGGACACTGGACTCGAGGTGTTCTGTGTCAGTAGTTGACCCACGTGATTCGTCCTGCCTGCTGGTATTCGGACTGGCCTCAAAACCTGAACTTCTGTTGGCCCCCTTTCTTCTGATGTGGGTTTTAAGAAAACCCATCTGTTGGTAAACCCAGGACTGTCTCTTGGTCATCTCCCTTGGGGCTTGGCCAGATTGGAGCTTGGACAGCTTCCCATAACGGGTTCGCTGGGACTCGAACCAACGTCTCACATCAAAGGGCTGGAGCTTCAGTTCCTCAGATATTTCTGCCCAGAGAGCCTCTCTTCTGGTCCTGTCGTGGAAACGTGAATGTTCCTTGTCATACAGTTTAGGGTGCAGCTTTACAAATTCCACAATGGAAACTTCCTGGCTGTCTGTAAAAGTGGCACACACCCTGGCTCTCTTGGCTGAAGAATGGCACTCCGGATCTTCTTCACACCTCTCTTCTTCTTCTGCCACAGCTTCCCCAATAGCTGGACCTTCCTGAATCTCCTCCTCCTCTCTCCTCTCAGTTCCTTCTTCTGTAATAACTTCACTCCTCTCCTCTACTTGACTTTTCTTCTCCCTCTCATCCATCTTTTTCCTTCCTCTCTTCCCTCCTTTCTCTTTCCTCATAATCCAGTCGACAAAATAATAAAAAAATAGTAAAATGTGTCTCCTAACTGTGAAATTTGCCTTAAGCTCAAGTAAAATATATATAAAATAAAAACTGAAAACCCCTACAAATCAGTGACACACGTCTCTCAGTAGCCAAACAGTCAGTAACAACGAGAATGTGTGCGCGGTCGCTTATATAGTCCCAGACCCCCTCATTGCCTCATTTTAATTTCTGACGCACGGAAAACAGTCGGTTCTTAATCGGTTGTTAGTCCCAGGCCTCCTGGGGCGTCCTCAGACCATCGCAGACTAAATTTGTGCTGTCCCAGGCATCCTGGGGAGGCCGGTTTGGATCAGTTAGGGTCGGTTACCCTTAGTCGGGGCTTAGTCCCAGACCTTGATTTTTGGGTCCCAGGACACCGCAGACGGTCTGAGGCTTCCGGGGACTAATGCAACCGACCCACTTTCACACGCATGAAATTTATACGCATCATATTTGAGTCTGGGATTAACAACCAGCCTCCTAGGACTAAGCTACGGAGGTCTGGGACTAAAGGTCGCAGGCGGCCTGGGACAACACACGACTGTGTAAATTTGGGTCTGAGGAGGCCTGAGGACACCTGGGACTGGACATTTTGTTGACGGCGGAAAATATGAATCGGTTTGAGTCGTGAGAAATATCAAACATGTTTGATTTTTCACACGGCCCCAACCGACAACAACCGACCCTTACAAAAGGTCTGGGACTAAGTAAATATTTCAAACCGACCCTCAAAAACCCTTAATCGGGAGCCTTTGTCGTGTGTTGGAACACCCACATAAAGTCCCATTTCGTTGTCACAAGCTTGCCTCTTGCAGTTCGGGTGAAAGTCTTGTTGGCCTTGCGACCTATTGCATGTGGGAAATATAAAACAGGTGATTGATGGAATGATTCGTTATTTTTGCAAAAGCTTAAAACCCTTTGCAGGTGATCATTTTTGTTGCCATTAGTCATGTCCGATTTTGCCAGTCATAAATATGTTACGATCTACCTTTTAACATGTGCGAATTATCTTTTCGCTTGTACCATATGTCTTGTCTAAAGTTTTACAGTAAGACCAGCTTTTCCTGCAACCAAAGAGCCCAGTAATCTTATCCAGCAAGAAAATAGGTTGTACAAATAATCGTCTTGAATTGTAGCAGTCAGGAGGGGGTTGTAAGAACTAACTTTTTGGTCAAATGACATATCTTCTTTTTTCTGGGTTTTAAGATAAATCCCAATAACGAAACTGACATATATTTTACAGGTCTGCTGTGGTTATAAATAGTTTCACTGCGGTATTTTGCTGTACAGACTAAGGGGAAATTTGCCATAGCATGCTACAGCCTAGGTAAGTTGTAGAACTGAGATATATATTGCAATGTATACTAGATATGAGTAGCTCTGGCATTTTACTGAATTAACACTAACTCGAGACTGAAACTGAATCAAACCTATAAATGCCTGACTTGATACAATTTAAAATTAAAACCACCTTTACTTGGAATGCCTGAGGTTATTACTTATGCTAATTTGTTGGTTTTTTAAACGTATATTCCTTTCTACTTTCTTCCTTTATTAACTGTTATTTCTGACTATTTTATGGCAACTTTATCATAATCGAATTCCAATGAGAGGTTTGGGATACATATACATGTATATTGGCAATGAAAATGTATTACCAAAACTCTTTTGTCCATAAAAGAAAAGCAGCATCAAATATGTTGTAATTATCCTGAAATTGACACTGAAGTAGTGTCTATCTAGACTCAAGGGAATCTGCCACAAAAAGAAGTATGAAAATTTATTGAAAAATTCTAGCATTGAAAGCATTAGGACCTCACTCTAGAGACTGTCTCCTTCATGAATAATCCAAAGGCATCAGCTTAATGGCTCTCAAGACTATATCACTAAGTTCTGTTTGTGTAAAAGTCATTATCTTAGCTATATTATTTTTGCAAATATCTGTGTGGTATGGTTTTTTCTTCATTAAAAATATCCTGACTGTATCATAGAAAATCTACACATTCTGATATTTACTAAACAAATCTCAAAAAAAGCAAATGTTTTTGCCTTCACATGACACAATGTCGTTGTCATTCTCCCGACCTTGTCTGCTCTATTTGACCTTTGCTCTTAGGTGTCTTTTCTCAAGGTCGCTGGTAATTTTTGGTTCCCTGTTACAATTTATAAATATTATAAAAACAGACAAAGATTATTTGTGCTATTATAAAAGTGCTGCTTTAAATTGTTAGAATAAAATAAATAATTTAAATATGCTGCATTTTATTTCTTCAATGGGGAATAAAACAAATCTCAAAAAAAAAAAAGATCAAAGGTTTGAATGTGTTGCCTCGGTCACACCTTTCCATTATGGGGTCAAGAGGTACAGATGAACAGGTTCCTCTGGCTTCTGTTGTGATGTGGTCCACCTTGTGTTTGAGGTTGAATTCAGGTGGGATTCATTTCTTCCGTTGATTATGCCCTGCACACATTAAAAAATTTTGAAAAGGACTATTCAATACCTTTGGAGATATCACAAACACTTACAAACAACAGAGAGACATATAAATATACCAGAAAAAAATAACGCACCAGGTTGTTGTTTCCTTTGACCTCCCAATATAGTTCAAAATTTTTATTTATTTATTTGGGGTTTTTTATGTCGCTTTCAACACTGTACAGGTCATATCACGATGGGTAGTTGGAAGGGCAGAGGAAACCAGTACATACAGTTTGTTAGGGTTCTGTACTGTAAACTGCCGACCAACGGCAAGCAACTACCAGCTTTCCCACTTGAGGCTGTGCTGGGAATCGAACCCCGGCCTCAGAGGTGAGAGGCGAGAGTGTTACCACTCTGCCACCGTGGCGCCCAGTATAGTTCAAAACTGTAAATCCAAAAATAAGAGAGATATTTGCATTTTTACAAATCTCGTCTGCTTATGTACTGTATACCAATGTCACCCGGGTTGGGAGATTTTAAGTTAACCCTAACATGAAGATGCGACTTTTGAAGCTATATACCCTTTTTCGCATTTCAATAACATACTGAACCTATGAGTAAGATTCTAAATATGAGTAGTACAGACAATATCTACCTAGAAAGGTTAAATTACCATATTTGTAAAACTAAACCATAATAAATCACCCCTCAATCGGTCCCTTGTTGTCCAATTGATCTGAAAATTTGTTCTAGAAAAAAGGAAGTACAAGGAAAAAAAATTTATCATATGACCTTTATAGAGGTCAAAGCTCAAATTCATGCCTATCAAAGCTTTTCCCTATGCCTATAGGTTATAATTGCCAAAAAGCATTTATATATGCTTTATATTAAGAGGGATATTCAGTTAAGAAAATACTGTATGGACATTGACTATCTGAAACATCAGGCAGAACAAGTAAGTATACCCTTTTCAAGGAATGCTGGGGCCACGGTGGCAGAGTGGTAACACTCTTTCCTCCCACCTCTGCGGCCGGGGTTCAATCCCCGTCATGGCCATAAGTGGGAAAGCTGGTAGTTGCTTGCCGTTGGTCGGCAGTTTACAGTACAGAACCCTAGCGAACTATATGTACTGGTTTCCTCTGCCCTTCCAACTACCCGTCGTGATATGACCTGTGTGATATGACAGTGTTGAAAGCGACGTAAAACCCCAAATAAACAAACAAACAATTCAAGGAATGCTTAATTACAAAGAAAACATGAGTCCTCAGCCAGGCTATAACATGCCCTAATATTTGAAAATACACAACGTATAGAGTAAGAAATCTAAAATTCGCCACATATCTGAAATTCGCCACATGTAAAAATACTAATAAAATAAATGAATTGTGGTGAGATTTGTTGACTGTATAGTAAATTAAGGCTTTTTGAAATGAAAAATACCAATTTTTGGACAAAAACATCATTTTCTTCATAAAATTAACTAAGGTTTTAGAGGTGGCGAATTTTAGATTCCTGGCGAATTTTAGATTTCTTACTCTATCTATTCAGCAAAAAAGTCTATTTTAGGACAACTAAAATAGCCACACTGGTAAAAAATGAATTCTGAAGTCATACCCAATGCAAGGGACCATAACATTGTAATACATCACTGGTGTACAGTACAAAACACAAGAAAGGGCTTTAAAAATAACACTCCTTCAGGACATATATCTCTCAGCAACTCGGCTGTTCAGCTGACCTTTTTAAAGAATGCCATATGTTACTATATACAGACAGAGCAGACATTACTAAACGTGACTGCCATAAAAGGCCATTAAGCCAATTGTTGATGATGGATGGATTTTGTAACCTCTATGTATTTGCCTGAACAAGTGTACTTTGTCCGCATGACATGTCTCAGTATTTACAGAATAAAATCTGTGGAAGCAGGCTGTGTTTTTGTTCTGCCCATGGACTGTTAATCCTGTTAAGGCCCTGTCAGACATATTAGGTTTTGCTTTTTTATGCCATGATTACAAATTGAAAAATGTCGAAACGTTTTAAAGGTGTAAAACATAATTTTTAATAATACACAGTAACTATGGTGATATAACCTGAGTACAAAAGTTGTCTTTTTTACATTAACAGCTACTAACTTATACTTAAGGTGGAGATAGATAATCAAACCCATGGCCATAAAAGTAAGAGTCATGTGTCTTACTACTACAATGCAGAGTTGTCTGGGAAATGATCTTTTGTTGTGCATGTTTTATTTTCCATGAACTAACAGTCTACGTATGTAAACATGGATAATTATCTCACATTATTACAGTTTATCCTGAAACCAGAAACAAGTTTGCTTTTTTTTAAACTCAAGCTACAAATCTGTGAAGGAAAAACTCTAAAAAACAAATATGTACTATTGTAAAGTGAGTATTGTAACACAGTTTCCATGAGCAAACACTTGTCAATCCTTATATTTAACTCAATGTTCCAGAGCCCTAGGTTGTTGCTGACCCCAAGAAAAGGTCAAAATAAAGGTCAAATCCAAAAGCATGCCAAATTTAGACGAATACCAGTATACGAAACCAGTCTCAGAAGATAAATATCAAGGTTATAAATGTGTTGTCATGTAAGTTTTTTCCTCAATCTAATGTCATAAAAACAGAATATCCTTACGTCAAGAAAGTTCAGATCAAAACTCACCATGCAACCCCACAGGTATAGTAGACATTTTAATAGACGTCTTCATTTGGTGCTCAGAAGCTCAGACCAGCTGAGAAGGCCAACATAACAACGGAAAGGAACCATCTCGGTTTTTAAATTTTTATATTTTATTATTATGCAATCATCAAGCCACTTGAACAATCAAAGTGAGTCATGTGGTCATTTAATTAACGCATTATTTACGCAGGGTAAAATTATATAGGGGCAGAGGAATGACAAACCACCTAAATACCGAATTCTTATAACTACATGTTTGTCTCTCCATAAATTTATTTATTTATTTGGGGTTTTACATCCCTCATAACACTGTACATGTCATATCATGACGGGTAGTTGAAAAAGAAGAGGAAACCAGTAAATACAGTTGGTCAAGGTTCTGTACTGTAAACTGCCGACCAATGGCAAGCAACTACCAGCTTTCCCACTTCAGGTAGGGCCAGGAACCGAACCCCCACCTCAGCGGTGGGAGGCAAGAGTGTTACCACTCTGCCAGTGTCCCCGTCTCTCCATAAAGATTTTGCTTCAGTGGCTATGGTAGGTATAGAAACAGCATAGAGATACTGTTATAGATATAGGTATAGAGACAGTATAGAGATACTGTTATAGATATAGGTATAGAGAGAGTATAGAGATACTGTTAGAGATATAGGTATAGAGACAGTATAGAGATACTATTATAGATATAGGTATAGAGACAGTATAGAGATACTATTATAGATATAGGTATAGAGACAGCATCACAGGCAGTCACCTCTATGTGGGTTTGAGTCCCACAAGGGACATAGCTGAGGACCCATGGCTGTTAAATGGGACGTAAACCCTCAACTTTGACTTTGACCCACAGCAGAATTCACAATATAAACAGGTAAAAAACAGATGTAAACATATGTAACACATTGCCAAAGAGTGTATTTGAGCGAGAAAATCGGAAAGACAAACCAACAATGTAAAAAAGTAAATATAAATTCCTTTGGGAAGGTAATAACTGGTAAACCTAATTAAGTAAACATCCTGGTTCTTATGACTTGATTAGCTTTCTTGTGGTCCAACTTTTCACAAGGCTTTAAACCAATTAAGGCTTTAAAATAAACTAATCCCAAAAAGTTTATACAAAAATTGTGATAGTTAACCAAGGCCTGTTTTTTCCAAAGCAGCATTCTTTGTATAAAGTTAATGAACATGAATTAAACTCAGATATTTTTTTAACTAATTCATTGAACATGTTTCTCTGAAATGAGACACTCTAACCATAAATTTGTACAATTCTTTGATTGACGCTTGCGTTGTGGCCTTTGAAAAAAAAATATAGAAATTTACACCAATTTAATTACGGCAGAAACATAATAGTGAAATTTTAGTAGAAACATAAAAAAGAACTACAATCCCAAGGTCATATAGCACTTGGTTATTAGAGTTGTTACATGTAGTGGATGAACTGTGCAGGTTACTTTTGCACCATAAATACTTTTGCATACATAAATTTACAACATCTAGTGAATTTAAATGATAACAGTATGTAAGAGTGAGTTTAATCTACAAATAGATGCTGTATTTAGTATGACTAGACAAAAAGAATTTCCACGAAAAAAAAACACGTAAACTTGGTGTAGTATAAATTTCTTACACAATGTGAATATTATCAGTGTCTTAAACAGAACCTATTTCAGTCTTGAAGTGAGATGTTTGACATACCCTCCTTTTATTGCATGTATTCCCTTTCACTTTAGTCTTTGTAACTTTCTTTAAACAGCTTTTGTGTCAATTTTTGGGGTGCAGTCAATTCTAATATGTGACAAGAATAATCTCTGGAATTTCCATACAAAGAAACACCAAACAAGGTGCAAAACTTTCTGGATTTGTAAATTATTCAGACAAGTCACCTGAGAATGTCTACTTCATCAATTACCCATGTGCTAGTGTCGTCTAATGGGTCTCAAACAGCTATTTTGGTCCAGTTGTGTTTGGCTTTTCATCATCAATTAGTTGCCATATACGTCCGCAGTACATATACAGCCACATTCTGACAAAAGTAAGGGGGAACTTCTCCAGTTTATCTCTCCGCTGACCGTTATTTTGAGCAAAATTTGATTTTCACATTTTTAAAACTATCACTATTTTTGGATGTGCTGAACCAGAATGTTAAAAATATTGCCAGTTGTTTTTAACAAGTAGTGGTAGTAGCAGTAACAACAGCAGTAGTGGCAGTATTAGAACATACCAGCCAGAAATAGGATGATTCAATTGAAGAACGATTTTAGAATTCTATAATTTAATATTAACACCTCAGATAGAATGTGATTAGCTAATTTTAAATTGAATTGACATATTTAAAAAAAACATATTATGTCACGCCAGGTAGTTTTAATAATGAAATTGAATTTAACCCCTCTAGTTTATTTAAGTGCTAAAATTTCAAGTAAGCAGTTTATGATTGTAAGGTGTTATTTATGATTTTTTGTGCCCATCCCCTCTTTGACAACGTATATTACGCGAAATTGTATATAATTTTCATAGGCAGTTTCCCATTCCAAAATCGAAATGATATTATGTACTTAATTTTATACCAGTATTTGAATCTCTTCTCCTTACCTCAATATGCATTGATAGGGTTAGTCTTTTTAATTCATTTTTCATTCCAAGACTCGCTTTCAGTTAGTTTATGAATGGGAGGGTCATTAGGGAACAAGTTGTCTGTTGTTAGCACTTCTTACAACTTGATGTGTTTCACCTCTGGGGAGGCTGAAGTAAAGAATCTTTGTATTGGCTGACTCCTATGTTGGGCTCCAACAGTTATAAGCGCAGAGGAAGCCAGTACATACTATTTGGTCAAGATTTGCACTGTAAACTGCTGGGCATTAGTAAGCAACTACCAACTTTCCCAGATTCAGTTGGGTCTTAGATTCATACCGAGGATCTCAGAGGATGGAGGCTGTTGAGTTATCTACAACTAGTAGTAGTAGTAGTAATAGTAGCAGTAGTATCATGAATTGAAGTACTATCATGAGTTGTAATACTTTTGATTGAAACCTATTGAATAAAAGAGTACTCAAATGACCCCAATTATGGAGTGCTTGGTGGCATTTAGGTGCCAGTGGTGTCCCTTATAATCACTTAGTGGGTACCATAACCGTTTCCTTCACTCTTCCTTGCTCTTGGGCTTAGTATCATATGGCATGGGGAGTTAGTATTTTTCTAAATAATTTGGAGTTTGGAAAAATCCTCACAATTTGGGTTGATAATGTCCTCTGTAAATATGTCAAAAATTCATTTACCTTAAGCAATGATGACTGAAGGGTTATGGGTAACTTCTACTTTCAAAACTAATAAATCCCTTAACTATGTATCTTTTAGTATTTTAATATTATGTCTTTTACAAATATGTTAGACACATAAAATATAATCATAAATTGTAATAAATTTATTTAACCCAACTGGTCTGTTATTTGGACCCCTGGTGGGGAAATGTATATAATGTTTTATTATATCCACCACATGATGTATTTGACTTAAATACCGGGGAATAAAGACATTTTATTAATAAACATTTAAGATATTTTTATTAATTTCCTGACGCCATTTTTATTTTGGATAATTAGCATTTCTCTCTTTCTGGCATGGTTTAGGTCAATCGGAAATTATTTCCCTTATTATTCAATGGTGGATAATAAATGTATCATGTAGTGGTAGCATCATGAATTGGAGTACTATCATGAGTTGTCATACTTTTGACTGAAACCTATTGAATTCCCTTACTATTCAATGGTGGATAATAAATGTAAAATAACATTTGTGAAGTATATTTTTAAATTTCATCTTTCGAGAAGACAAATACACAACTCTTGTCCTACGGACACGGATTGTAAATATTTGTATTTCCTTGTGATAAATATTTGGGTAATTTATCTGTTCAAAGCTTTATTGCTTATAACTAGTACATTATAAAAAGGTTAATTCGGGATACTTTGATGTCATATTCATATAAATCCTAACTTTTGTGGAATCTCCAAATAGATGTGTAACAATCATGACAACAATGCAATTCTACATTATCTCCTGAATAACTGTTATGTTAGGGTCAGTCATTACTCACAAGGGACAAGGCTTTTATCACAGTAAACCACTGCACATCAAATCAGAAGAGAATGGGGCCACATGCCATAACAGGGCCATTTTCTTGGGGAAACTCTGATATCATCACATCTGATTTATGGGAGGTGGAATGTATTTGCACTTGTGTGATGCCTGTGTTTTATGCCATCGGAATTCTAGAGCTATAACAACACTGTTCCAATTATATCATAAAGCTGCAAAAAACTAGGGGCTTGTAATATCTGGACATGCGGACAGTTAACTGTTCCAGTGTGGAGGATTCTTGCAATAAACTCCATTGTAAAGTAAGCTTCATATCATGATTCAAATGGATTTTGTCGTGGGTTATGGGGTTCACAAAAAGGTTAGCTGAAAGGTGAGAATCGTGTGTATTAAAAAGCAGAGAATGCAATACTAAGAGGGCAGTTCCATATTAGCGATTGTTCTCCCTGATGAGTTTACCATCCTTTGTGATAAGGTTTGTAATCTAGTTTAGAGGAATCGGGAACATAAGAGAATATTTTATGGGGTTCTTACATCTTGGCGAGCTGATCTTAAAACTACTTTAAGATTGGAAAAAAATTAAAATATTGCACGATCCATGGGTAACGCTTGAGAAAGGTTTAAGATTTCATCCCAATGATGCAGAGATTGCCACACAAAAGTTCCTGAAAAGTTTACGATAGGTTTACGAACATTAAAGATCGACTTAAGATGAAAAGAATGATTCAAGATAGGTTTAAGATCACTATATGATAGAAAAGATTGCTATGCGAGTGTGGAGATAGGCTTAATATTGCTGCAAGATCAAAAAGATGACTTTGGGAGCAAAAAATAGATTTCTAATGGGTTTAAGATGATAAAAATCGCTAGCAGTTTGCCATATGTTCAAAAAGTTTCGTACACAATGTGTTTGTAATGAAGCTAAGATGTGACAACTTACAGAATCGTAAAATTATCGCGAGGCATTATCACCAAGATAGAACAGGCCTCTTAGGAACCAATCAGATGGATCAGTAAAAATTGGATGTTTTCTGGAACCACCAAAAGATTGTGACTGGTTTTTTCCTTTTTTTTTCATTTCACTGCCAATCCAATCAGTTGGTTCTACAACTTTATAGAATTCTCCAACTTTTATTTTAACTGCAGGTATTTCTGGCATAAAGCAGTGACTTCCAGTCAAAATTAACAGAACTTACTTATTTATGGTCTAATTTTGGAACTTTTTTCTTCAGTTGGTAAAAATTTTCTGTCTGGCCCTACTGTGTGTATGAACCTTCAATCAAGCGCGTCTGGGAGTTAAATAGAAATACATACATAAGTATTGTTAATGGCTGCATTATGCATAGTTGTAATCGTTTAAGCTTATCTTACATCCCATGGGATGTGTACACACACGCAGGTGTGCTGTAAATATTGCTAAAAATTATGAGAGTAGTCTGGTAGTGGGGTAGTAAAGATTTGCTAGTGCAAACAAGGTGTATTCTCAGAAAAAGAGTGTCCCTACTTGAAGTTCAAAGAACAGACTGTGATTAGCTACAGACTGTACAGTGGGTTTAAATACATGCAAGGTACATGTGAGTGTGTTATACGGCACGGGCAAACATTGCAAGTGAATGGGGAGATGTTGCAACACTAGCAAGGAGAATGCACTTGCGCAAGTCTCTCATAAGTTACCCTTTAGACATGGATGCGCTTATATCCATACTGCGTGCATGCAGAAAAATGTGCATCCCGATTTTCATTACGGGTCTAAATGTTATTTTCAACCAATTTGTTGCCATATTGGCTTTACTTATTCTTTCAGTTGGTTACTGCTAAAATGTGGGTTCCCGGATACCAGTCTGTTATTGTGACATGGACATCCAGCCCCCCTCACATTCCTCCCCGTCTGTCCAAAGTTACACCCTTACTTTTAGGGTTGATCCATTGCCTAAACTGAAAAGACTTTTACTCATTTCAAATAATGCATTTAAAATAATCAAAAGTAACATGGACAGATTTTAACCCATTAGCAATCCCATTAATGTGAGTAAAGATTGTAATACTGCAAATGGGATTCTGTCACTGCAGTTTATTGTTGTCAGAATGAGATTGAATATGTATTTATTATTTTTTTAAATGACTCCTAACATAAAAATAACTCAGACTGTGTTTTCATGTGTGAGATTTATAATCCATGATCCTCCTACAGACTTTTTGTTGTCCTTGTGAGATCATAACAAACGTTTCTGTACAAACAAATGTGGTAAGCCATTGGAAGCAGATGATGAACAATAGTAACTTGTTCAATTGGTGAATCAAAAGAGCAGGTAATTGCCATCATTTCTTTAAATTGTCGAGATTTTCAGTATATTATTCTTGTAATAGTGACAATCATCACCCACAATTAGCACCCATTCAATCATTTCATATTTTTAAGATTAGATTAGTTTTATTCATGACATATTTAAAATGCCCCAAGTGGTTGTAGGTGTGAAACTGTCATGAAATAAACCATTCTGTTGATGTGTGCCTAACCCTGTCCTGCTCCGATTTGTTTCCTACAGGTGTTTATAAATTTATTTGAAGCAGCAGTAGCACCTGGCTAAAAGATTGGGATTTGGATTCAAAAGTATCTAAATCTAAAATTTAAATTGCCATAAAGCATTATACTTTAGAACTTAAGCTGTGCATAGCATGACCATGCTAGGAATTCATCACAGAAGGCATGAGACACCAATTACAAAGAATGTCATTGTGATGCCAAAAACATAATCCGTCATCTTTTGGACAGGGTAGGTGAGTGAGGCTTAGATAAGGAGTAAACTGAGTATAAACCCAACTATAAAAAGCTTTTACATATTGTTTATTGTTTTGCAAATGAACATCAATATTGTATGTCCTCTCTATGGTAGGTGCACACTTATCTGGTCTAGCATCTCCAATTCACGTAATTCTAACCTTATGCAACATAACGTTGGTCAAACAATGGCACCATTATTATGCTTGAAATATGTTTCCACACCAAAGTATAGGACATGATATTATATGGAAGCTCTGACCAATGTTAGAAGAACACTGTTCGAAGTTATTTTTATGAGTGCGAAGAAGAATTTAGGGGAAATAACATTATTTCAGGGAAAAACATTGTTTGATAATTGCAGTTACGTCATATTACACCTGTTTTTTATAATGGTAGTATGTGTATGTTTGAGAATCACTGTTTCATCATGCATGGCTTTTCCGTGTGATTTTTAGTACTTGATTGACAAGAAATAACAGCTCTATGCCTTGGATTTGTTCTGAGGATTGTAAAGTTGTGCTTTATCAAGTACTCCCCACAAGACTGATTATTAGATGATTATTATTAACTGACTATTTACACAGTTATTAGAATGGTAACTGTGTTAATATGCCAATTTTACTATGATAAAAATCAAAAGGAACTTACAGATTACTTGATTTAAATACCATTCATCTTATTTGATGTAACTGTGTCTATGGAAGAACAGTTCATCCAAAAATACACATTTCTTGATATTGGACTGCATTGTCTCCAGTATTTACCATCTATTTCAGTGTTGATATTAACCTAGGATATTTGCTGAGACGGTTTATTATCAGAGTAGGAAAGTTATTCATTTTGCATACACAAATTGGTTTTGAGATTTTCTCGGCATGAATAGTCTAATACGTCCATTTATAACACTTCTAAAAACACAGACGAAATAAAAATCGATGTTGCCTATTGCAGACCACATGTCACATACATGGAGACATCCACTAAGTGTTGACATAAAACCATTATAGAAGGGTGCTTACTGGTGAAACATTGATGTCAGCTACTCAGATTTATGGACAACAAATACACTTATAGTGGTCTGAAGTTTGTGCTTATGGTGTCAGAATAGTAGCAACCACATCACAGTGCCCAGATGAAATCATAAAGAAACAAGTGATAAGCTCAGAAATTACATGCCATAAATCCACTGTTACGAGTAATGGCATTGGGTGACGATTGTTAATCAATAAATTTGGTGAAAACAATGGCTTGGTTATTCACTAAAAATCATGTAACGTTTGGTGTGGTAACTTCATTGAGACTATTCCTTGCTTGACCTAATTTGAGTGTCACTATAATAGAAAAGATCTCGGGCAATCATGAATACACTCGGGCAATAGTTTTGCTTTTGATGCCACTACCATATGAAATGACTTGCCTGATGACATCCGATCAGCTAAGTCTTTAACAGAATTTGGATAAAAATTAAACACTTACTTGTTTATAAAAGTTTGTTCACCTTAGTTTTTCTTTCTCTGGTGTATCTGTGGTTTCTGACCTTTTTTACCTCCCATCCAGGAGCGTAGCTTATGTATAAGCCAGTACACCCAGGCATACTTTTGTGTTAGTAGAATCATTAATGTGATATACAACACCTCATCCCCTGGCAAATGTCCCATATAGCCACAATTTTCTGAAACATCAGGGTATACCAAAACTCCATCAATCATAATCAAAACTCCTAGCTTCTCCCCTGCCATGATATATGAAAGAACTCAGAATAAGAGCTATTAAAGTTCAATTATAATTAGAATATTATTATACACCAATCTTAATTATTGGTAAATTAAAATGAACAAGTTTTATATGGTTAATGCAATTAATTTACCTAGCAAAAATCTTATCAAATTTTTTCTAAAAAAAAATCTGGTAAAAACAGGGAAATGTTTTGCATACAGTAGTTTTTCCTTCCTATATATATCTTATGTACAAGTTGAGATTTTGTACAAGTTGCAACTTGTACAAGCAGTTTGTACAAGTTGCAACTCGTACAAGATTGGCTGTACAAGTTGTAACTTGTACAGAATTTCACCATCAAAGAATCCCCTTTAAAAAGAATTTTGTTGAATTAACAATTTCATTGAACATATTTCATACTTTATGTGTATAAATATCCCATTGGCAATTAATGTGAGAGTGTCATATATATTTAAGTTTTCCATAAAACTTAGCACTGAATTTACAGAAAAATCTTGAAAAACTTAACGTTTAAAACACACAAAAAAGTTTTTAATATATTTATATTAGTGTACAAAGCTGGTACTTTAACAATCAAGGTAAAGTTATTTACATTTTTATAATGCAGAAAAAAACATTGTGTGAAATAAATTCCTCATTAATGCTTGTAAGACTCCAGCTTTGTTCCCATCAGAGTTATGGAACTGTGGACTGGGTTTTTTCCTTTTAAAAAGGCTAAGGCAGAAAAGTGTTAATAATAATAAGCACATCAAAGATAAAAGGTTTAAAAAGTAATAAATAAGAAATAAAAATCTTCTAAATGCAATCAACTGTCTTGGTGTGGCTTCCTATAGCATCAGGGCTATTTGTGATTTACCTCTAGGCAATAAATTAGGATCACAAGACAAAGCATCAAAGGGTGGATGATAGCCTATGCATAATTGTAATTGATAAATGCTATGCATAAATAAAATCATTGCATAGTTTTAAACTTCAGATGTGGTTTTAGCATCATAAAAGAATGAATTTATGCCTTTTTTGTTGAATAAGTAAATTTAGGACAATTTTGTTGGCAGAAAAAAATATTATAAATTATAAGGTTACTAACACCAACAAATACAAAAGTCAGATACAAGCTTCAGTTGGGCCAGTGTGAATCAAACTTTTAAAATAATATAAGATATCCATTAACAGTGTAGAAATTGTAAAAACATATGAAAATATACAGGTCAACAGTTTGCTGTGTCATCTAAGAAGTACAATTTACAGTTAACTTGTCATTTATAAAGATCAAATTTATGGACTTTATGTATTTTAAAGTATAAATTTATTAAAATACATTGTTCAACTAAAAAATATGAAGCTTGCAGAAGTTGCAACTTGCACAGGTCCAAACTTTGTACATGTTGCAACTTGTACAAGTCAACCTGTACAAGTTGCAACTCGTACAAGCTGTTTGTACAAGTTGCAACTTGTGCAGATTTCTTGTACAAGTTGCAACTTGTACAAATTTTCAACTTGTACATAACGTTATATATAAAAGGACCTTTGACCTTTGACTTTACCATAGTAACCTTGACCTATAAAATCTTGTCCGGGCTATATCTTGGAAACTGTAAGGTGTAGGAAGTTGATACTAGGTAGGGGCATTGGTTAGGGGGGTGTAGGTGTGCACTGTCATGGTGAGACCTTAATTTGACCTTTGACCTTGCTGTAGTGACCTTGACCTATAAAATCTTGTTTGGGCTATATCTCGGAAAGTGTAAGGTGTAGGACGTTGATACTTGGTAGGGACATTGGTTGGTGGTTGTAGGTGTGCAACGTCATGGTGTGACCTTGATTTGACCTTTGACCTTGCCGTAGAGACCTTGACCTTTAAAATTTTGTCCAGGCAATATCTATGAAAGGAAGTAGGAAGTTGACAGTTGGTAGGGGCATTGCTTAAGGGTTGTAGGTGTGCATCATAATTTTTAGTTTACTGATTAATGCTGTCATCTTGCTATTGAATTGTCATGTTTTAATACTTTATCTTTACATACATTTTCTTTCTCTTATATGTTATTTTCTCTACTTAAACATTATTTTGACCTTAATATAACTGACACTGCTCTGAAAGTATCCCAATCTTTGTACTGTTTCACCACTTCTATATCTCATGGTGTTGAAAACTATTTTCCCAGGCTGTGGGTTACGGGCATCTCTGATGCTATTTTTATATTGTCCAACTAGATATTCATTATGCTATCATCACTTAATAGGACAGTCTTGACTTCTTGGTAATATTTATAAAAAAATGTTTATAAAAAATATTAATGAAAAAAGTGCAGTTATCGCATTATATTGGAACTGGACCTGTTTGTCTGTCTGTGTGTCTGTCCATCTGCTTTACTTGAAAACTATGTATCGAATCTGGTTATATTTTTACACAAAGTGTAATCCAATTGTGCCTCTATCCGCCTCAACGATGATTCAGATCCAAATTGTGTCTCAAGACAAGGTGACAGCACAGAGAACTATATACAAATGACAAGCAAGGTGTGTACCCAGGTCAATAAGTGCAAACTAAAGGGGGTGAAATGAGAAGATGGCATGATGTCTGTGGCAGACTCTTTTAAAGTTTCAAACAACTTGGCAAAGGCTGCACCTCTGGTAAAATTTATCTTGTATTTTTTTTCAGCATTACCTACTGGCGAGAGTTCGTGCATTCTGAGGTACTCCTTCTTACATATTATTATTTAAAGTTTAAATAAAAAACGCCAATGTAATTACATATATACATAAAGTATACATCAAATTGGCAAGTGAACAAGCACAATGCTTAGTTTTCTCTCTTTCAAATATTCAATTTTTAAGATAATTTATTATAAGGAAATAGCGCAAAAACCAAACTAGATGTGTATAAAACATTGTGCATTTCTTGGATTATTTTTAAAAAGTTGAAACACTTTCAACTTTTGAAAAGTTGAAAAACTTTTGGAATATCAAAGATGGTTAAGAGACCATGATTAGGAAAAAGAAAAAGGTTTCCACAGGCAGAGGAGTCAGAAGCACCAGAAGCTGCCACAGATTCCGCCCAGCCTCCAGATGAGTCAGTCAGCACTCAGTCAGCTTCAGTCACCACACGGTCAGCACAGGCAGATTATTATAACTCTCAGGCAGAGGACATTGAGGGAGAACCAGCCACCCAAGAACCCACACAGCAGTCTAACAAACCAGCCTGTAAGAAGAAACTGGTCAGACTGACGGATGAGCAGGAAGAGACCATGGCTGATTGGTTAAAGGACAATACTGTATTGTGCAACAAAGGCAAGAAAGAATACCAGGATGTGGACAAGAAGGATGCACTCTGGGCTGCACAGGACAAGTGAAGGGAACATTTGGTGAGTTTTGTTAACTTTATATATGGTGACTTATTGATAATTTACTTATTTATTAACGTGTGTAGATTCCAAATTGTAAATGTGTTTAACTAAATTTGGGCTGGAGTAGTGGAATAGTAGGAAGTTTTTTCTTCAGGTTTTACTTTTTCTTATTTGTTTTGGCGGATGCACTTAATCTGGCACTGTGGAATTATAATGTTTCAGTTTAAATAGTTAAATAGTAATTTAAATTGTAACAGTTGAATATTAAAACACTTGTATATTTCCCTACTTGCTACTTCCCTTGTCAAGTATTTCAATGTATGTTATTACATTTTCTCTCCACTTCTTCTATTTGCAGCTTCTGACTTGAAGATATGGTTGAAGGGCATCAGGACGCGGTATGGCAGGCCGACTATAAAAAAGTCTGATGAGCAGCACACTGAGAGGGACAGGTGGATCATTAGCACATTTACCTTTCTGGGCGACCACATTTCCTGTGTGTCTTCCAGGCAGTCAACCACTGTAAGCATTCATTCATAGTATGTACTATTTTATTTTAACTGTGTTTGTTATGATAATTTCTAGGCATGTTAGCAGAATGTATGTAATGAATTGAATAGTTTGTGATGAATATCTGGAGAAGTTTGGGTGGTCAGTATTAAATAAAAGTGAAATTCCTACTTTTTGTACATGTATAGCCAAAGTTACTTTGTACCAGCTTTGGCTGAATAATTAATTATCTTGAACCTAATAAGATTATTTGAGATATAATTCTAGGCTTGAAACTTAGTACTTGTGTCTTTACTTTTGGTTTTTCAGTTGAAGCCACCAGCCTCTTCTGTCTCTTCCTTCACTACCATCTCTACCAGCCATCAACCAACCACTGCATCAGCTGCTACTGCTGTCCCACCATCCACATCGGCTGCATCTGTCACCAACCCTACAGAGGCTGAAGAGGAGTCCATTAAGTCCGAGCTCTCCTGCACATCAACCTGCCTCTACTTCATCTATATCCAGTACCCACAGAACCAGTCGCAGAAGCCACAGCTCAGAGTCAGGACTACTGGAAATACTGTGTGACTCTGTGAATGCAGTGGTATGAATGCACAGATCTCAGAGAGGCTTGAATGTGTACTTAGCAAATATGAGACCCAGGCGAATGACTTACTGCATGGGGCAGTTGGATGACCAGCACACTTGGCAAAACCTGTGAGGAAGTGTGGCCCAACATCCAACAATAAACATGGATTTTGTAAATCTTGCTTTGCATGAATCCAAGACTATGGCTGCAAGGGAGCAGCACAAGGCATATCTCTTCAGCTAGATGAGAGGTAAAGATAGCTGGACCAGAGACAGCGTGACCTAGAGCTCAACCAGAGGAAGATAGAGCTGACGCAGCAGCAGAGAATGCAGGAGGTCGAACAGTTCAACAGCCAACCCAACTCCCAGGTCAACAGACATTACTTTTTCAGACAGTGTCAGCCGACCCTACTCAGCAGCCAATAAAGCGGGGGCCTTCTTCACCAACACCTGGCTTCTTTGCTTCTATCTTATTTGCTTACCTACACAGGCAGGAATACCATCAATTTCACAGACTTGAACCTTTCGGACCTCAATGCTTCTTTTACTGGCACAGGGTCAGTGCCTGCCACTCTGATCACACCCTGTGCCAAGGACAGTAGTGCTTAGTCACCTGTATGGAAAAGGACAGTAGTGCTTAGTATGTCACCTGTATGGACAAAAACAGTAGTGCTTAGTATGTATGTGACCTGTATGTGAAAGCATGTGACCCATGGACTGTGTTTGTTTTATCATGCATATTTTTACTGGTCTTATTCACATATACACAACGTATATGTCCTTTATTATGGTGACTCGAACATATTCCTGAAAATGTGACATTAAATATTATCATTTATTTTATCTATATATTTATTATTTACCAAGTGTATGACCTTAGTTTCTTCACAACTTGTCTTTGGATGTAAAAAGTTACATGTAACACAAACGAAACATATTACCTTAAGCTGCTTCACACCTTGGTGTTGGATATTTGCTATATATAATACTACCAAAGTATATGACTTTAAGCTGCTTCACACCTTGGCTTTGGGTGTATGTTATGTATATAAGCAATACCAAAGCATCTGACGTTACAGTTTCCACAAACCTTGTCCTTCAGTAATTGTTCACAAATACCAGGGAATGTGACCTTATCGTTGCCAAACACCTGGTCCTTGAGTATTTGTTAACAAATACCAAGGCATATGGCTGCAACAGTAAACAGATACATGACCATTTAAGAATTTGGTTTGACCTTCAGATAAATAAAGTTTGTACGACCAAGGATAGATCACTATGGGAATGTCTCTGCATGTGGACATATGCCAGTACCAATAAAGACAGATGAGAAATTGGAAGCACAAATAAAATAATTTATAATAACAAATAAGCACATACATTCATTTGAAAGACACAGAGCATAACTTAACAGCGCATAAATGCAATGCAAACATATTTAATAATGATATTAGAATATATTTCAAGCCCATAACAAAACCTGTCATGAAACAGTATAGCTCTTAGCATATCATATCACAGTTTGAAGACACACAGTTCAAGGAAATGTTATTAAAGGCAAGGGAATCAGATTTAATACTAGTGGAAATATGTATTGCACATAAAATTTCATGAAACAGTAAACAGTCTAAAAATATATCACATCCGCCATACACATTCAAGTAATACTTAAAATGCGATGACAGCTTATTTTTGACTGCTCCTATTTAAAGTCGACCAAATGTCACCATACCGTATACATCATATCACTTTGCCATGCTGTTGCACCCACAGGTGAATTGTAATAATGTTTAAGGTACAGTATTTGTTTTAGCCATGTGAGTGTCCCTATTGCCAGCATTCACCTCCATGCCCTGCAAATTCACACCTTGTCTCCATTGTCCAGGAACCAGCCAGTGATGTTCATCCTCATTGTCCACAATACATGATGCACCCCCGGGTAATGAATTCTCATGATATTGTGTGGTACACAACAGGCCAATACAACTGAAGTGACAGTGTCTTTGTTTTGATTCATAGTAGTGAGCAAACATCCAAATCTATTGGCCATGTTGCCAAATGCATTCTCCACAACCCTGCGTGCATATGAAAGTCTTCAGTTGAATGTTCTCTGGTCATCTGGGAACATACGGCCACTGAAGGGTTTCATGAGCCATGTGCCAAGTGACAAGGCATCGTCCCCAATAAGAAAGTATGGCATTGGACGGTCATCGCCGGCAAGTGGTTCAGCTGCAGGGACCTGTAGCGTACCATCGATGATACCAGACCTCAGTTGTAACTGGTTAAATATCTGTGCTTCAGAACTTGATCAGTTGACGCCCACATCCTCCCACATGAACTTGTAGTTGGCATCCACAAGGGCAAACAGAGTGAATGAGTAGAAACCCTTGTAGTTGAAATACAATGGCCCGCCATTCCTATTACATCTTATCGCCAGATACTTCTCATCTATTGCCCCCAAGGTGTAGTGGAAATTACACCGTGAAGAAAATTCTGCGGCCACAGCTTTCCACTCAGCACTGGTCATAGGGCAATGCATAACCTCAGCTGAGTATTCATCAAAAATGGCATCACAACACTCATGGACAATCCTGGAAATGCTTTTGTGGGCCACACGGGAGCCTGCAACCAGAATTGATGGCTTTGCAGTATTAGGTGTTAAATATTTCTATCCTCGGACTGACTCTTGTTAGAATTTCTTAAAATGTAGCATGGTCCATACGTACAAAATTACGGAAGGCTGTCACATCTTTATTCTGCAATTCAGTCATAAGTATGTTATAGTGCCCATAATCAAGTCATCTGGCCAGCCAAGGTCTGATCCAGTACCTCTGGGCCCTGGGTTGATGCCTTCTCCGCCTTTCCAAAATAATTCTGGCCAAGATTATGTCTTCCTCCAGGGCTCCTCTCTGAACCTCATGAATCTGCTGCAATAATAGTCTGAGCCTCTGTATATGGTTTGCCATTTTGTCTAAATACTCCATGTGTTCACTTGCAAAAAATATGAATGAATGAGATCTGGATCTGGATGCAGATTTTTATATGAAAAAGTATCTGGTCAACAATTAATTCTCAACACATTCTCCCTGGATCCTCATAGCACCATCTCCGGATATGTGCCAACCATCACTCTGGATCTCCAGGAATTCCTACATAACCGCAAGTTATTTTCTGTAACGGATACCATAATCTTGGTATGTCATACTTCAATCATCCTGGATTGCCATGTTCACACCAAGTTCTCAGAGAATCGCATACAAATTCCAATGGGTTTGTACAAATATCATACAATCCTCGCTAAGCCCCGTGTAGGCATTGTGGGATGGTTGAAGAGCATTGTAGATTTCTGGATTTTTAACCATGTGACCACAGTTTCGCGCTTTTTTTCTACAAAATTCTGTGAAAAAGAATTCTTGGCTATTCTACCCCATTCGCCATTATATTTTAATGATCACCCATGTCCTCCAATATGTAATATTTTTACTGCGGATAAAGTAAATATTGTATATTAGATTTTCCCAACTAAGAGGTTGTTTTCAGTGTAGACTTAAAATTCAAAAACTAGATACTCAAATTTGATTCTTATCCCAGCAGGCACGCAACTTTGAAATCAGGTTGAATCCAACGGTGAAATCTGGTTGAAATACGTGTAGATTTTGCAAACCATTTTTAGTTGGATCCAACCGGTGAAATCATGTTGAAACTGTTGAAATCTGATTGAATTCAATGAGTGAAATCAGGTTGAAATACGTGTAGATTTTGCAAACCGTTTTTGGTTCGATCCAACCAGTGAAATCATGTTGAAACCAACTGTTGAAATCTGGTTGAAATGTATGTGTGAAATCTGGTTTGTGTATGTGAGAATTTGAGGAACAAATTCAAGTTACTAAGTTTTGATGAATAAGTTTCAATTTATCTTATTTTATTTGAGATAAGTTTGACTTCAAAATGTTTTTTTTAATTATCGAGAATTGCATTAATCAAAATATAATTATAAATTATAAAAAATTGTATTTGGATGCATCAGTTTTGCTGTTGCTATAAATTCATATGAAGAATGGATAAAAATGTATAAGTACATGCACACATAATCTTTATCATCTTTATAATCTTTAAAAATTAGTCTTTTCTTTACAAATACCTACAAATTCAAAAACTATTGCAATAATAGTTTTTTTCAAAAAGTTAGACTTAATCATTATAACACCCTCTACAAAAAGAATTTTCAATCAACAATCACTAGTCATTCATTTCCCAACATTCAACCTGTTTTCTTTTCAATAACATGACTAAGATTTCATGCCGAAAAACCTAACTTGATTTAGTGGTGATATTTTATAAAGTGTCACTACTTTTTCCAGTCAGAAATCCAGCTTTGAAATAGTGTTTAAATTGTGTCAATGTCAGTTTTTCAACCGAAAATCACCATCATTTCTGCTCAAAATATCATTACTTTTTCATGTCAGAAACCTAACTTAGATTTAGTAGTTGGTAATGGAAATTTCAACGTCAGGACCTGTTTTTAACCGGTGAAATCATGTTGAAACTGTTGAAATCTGATTGAATTCAATGAGTGAAATCAGGTTGAAATACGTGTAGATTTTGCAAACCGTTTTTGGTTCGATCCAACCAGTGAAATCATGTTGAAACCAACTGTTGAAATCTGGTTGAAATGTATGTGTGAAATCTGGTTTGTGTATGTGAGAAATCAACGACATTTCAAGGCGTGTGCCTGCTGGGATCTAAGTATAACTGCAGTCAAAACACTGATTATTTCTTGCATAAAAAGTGACAATGCTATTATTCAAAAAAGTGAAAAACAAATAAGAGCTTTAAACACTGGACTCGATACCTTCCATTTATTGTGAGCACCACTTAATATTTCATTTTAATAATTTCACAGTCAAACATATTGTAGATATAGAGTAATGAACTTCCATGCTAATAAAAACTATTCCTTGTCACGTTAAAAAACTTATAAAAGGGTAAGAGTGGAGAATCGAAATTACCTGGCTACATACAAATAAAATTTTGAAATGCTTACCACTCCAAATAACATCCCTTAGGGAATTAAAAGATTCTCAATTAACATGCCTTGGCCATGTTGTCTTATATTCAACATGCTTTCTATCTAAAATGTGACTACTTTTTTCATGTCAGAAAACTAAACTATAAATTTAGTCTTAATTTTTCTTTCGAAAAGGGTGTCCTTGGTGTCCTAGTAGTTAGAAAGCTTGGCACCTTATCAGAGGCTGTCACCACTGTGTGGGTTCTGGCCCTGCAAATGGCAAAGCTAATGGCCTGTCCCAATATCACGCTAGCTGCTGAACTGGACTTAAAACCTTAACTTTGACTTTAGAAATAAAACTACTTTTTATGTCAGAAATTTCGCACAGATTGAGAGTATTGAAAATGCATACAGCAACACCAGAATTGAATTTCAACACAAACTTAACAGTCAGCATCATTTAAAAGGTCCCTGCCTGGTGGGATCGATTCCTTCCTGGCAATATATTCATATATGACATCTGTATACCAACATGTTTCGCATGTTCATTTATATTAATTATAGTTGAAAATTAATCCGGACATTGATGTACACTTTTCAACGCTAAATTTAAGTCAGTTTTCCAATATGTACAATATTTACAAGACAAATATATAAAGATTGAATAAGAAAATCACTCATCCAAAGCAACATGAACGTAAGTTCTTCAGTTATTATATTTTATCATGCTGAGAAGACAACAGCTCAGTTTTGTCATGGGATTCATGCATTTATCTTATCAGTACTCCTTGCTCTACTCACATCTAGGTCTGTGACTAAAACTAATTACTGACACTTTGTGGTTAAAGCTGAAAACTAACTATTCATATTTTTATAAAATGTCAATCCAGATTAAACTCTATAGTGTAGACACTCACCCAGCCAGCACTACATATGAGACCAACAAGGGTCCCAAATGGGTTCTTATATGGGGCCTTTGTGGGCGCCCTATATGGGCCCCAGTCAGTTTTTGCAAACGGTTTTCTGATGGGACCAATATGGTTTATCAATAAGGGTCATATATGGGCCCCATATGGGGCCTTTATTGTGAAATAAATGGGTCCCACATGGGCCCAACTTGTAATTTGAACATGGGGCCCAGATGGTTTTTGTAAATGGTTTGGTGATGGGACCAGTATGGGCTCTGTATATGGATTATATGTGGGTCTGACAAGGGCACTATATGGTAAACTGCATCCAGGTTCTTATTGGTCCTACATATAGGTTCAGGGGCCATGGTGGCAGAGTGGTAACACTCTCGCCTCCCACCTCTGAGGCCGGGGTTCGATCCCCGTCAAGGCCTTATGTGGGAAAGCTGGTAGTTTCTTGCCGTTGGTCGGCAGTTTACAGTACACAACCCTAGCGAACTCTATGTACTGGTTTCCTCTGCCCTTCCAACTACCCGTCGTGATATGACCTGTACAGTGTTGAAAGCGACGTAAAACCCCAAATAAATAAAATAAAATACATATAGGTTCAGATGCATGGACGGGCTCAGTTTTTAAATGTGCGCTACCAACACAAGGTCCATTTGTAGTTCAGCTCGCATGTAATAGAAGCTCAAAAATGAGTTGATCTGTGTGAACAGTCCGCAATTTCCTTCACACTTTGCCCACATATTCTGTCTAATATTTTAATACACTTTCATGAAGCCTTTGTAAATAATGCACAATACAATCTTGATTCATACTATACTATTATCCAATTTCCAGAATGTAATTCAAATCATTTCAAGTTCAAAATCTTATGATGTACCACATTTGTGTCTAAGCTTGTCTTATACAGAATACAGAAATGTGTATCAGAAACTCATCTCTTAATGATTCACCCAAACCCTTTTTCCAGATGGCCCAAGCTAAAACAGCTACATAGCCTTGTCAAGACACAAGTAAAACACATGATGAAATCCTCAGTTAACTGATATAATTAAGCACATGCATTATTTGATTAATAAAGATTTTTTTTCATTATGAATCCCCACCAAAAATATCATAGTTTATTTTTTTAGCCTTATTTACACAATTTTTACAAATTTCATAGATTTCTCACACATATTTGTAATCTTTAAATTGTACTGTAATTTGTATCCTAGTGACAAAAGGCTACCCTGTTTCAGACCATTTTCCTAGCACTGCCTCAAAATACTATCTGTGTGAAAAGATAAACATATCTGTACTGCATGATATAGGGGGTTGGACATATTAATGACTCTTTGAGTTAAACTAAGAGAAACTAAAATTTTACAGAATTTCCACAACTGTAGACTTTCTGTACTCATATTCATGAAAAAGGTGTTTGTGGTACATTAAGGTAATATAAACCACTAGATTATTAATTAGTGAGATATACAACAAATTTAATTTAATACATTTTTCACAAAAACTTTACAATACATTTACAGAGCTATAAAATGGCTATTGTATGTGATAATAATGAGGGTCCCTTGTGAGAATATTATACCCATTTTTGACCTTCACAGGTCCAACCAATATGCGTGTACACTTTTATTTAAAAAGCTTTTGTGGTGAGTAGTTTTTCTCAAATAGGACCTTTTTTATTTTTGGATTTTTTTCATTCAAAATCAGATGAGAAGTTAATAAAGAACACTTGTTATATATATTTATATTTTTCCTCTAGGATTTATATATGGGACCTATCTGGGACCCTTATACCAGTAAATCATCCATAAAAGTCCATTCTGGGGCCCATATTAAACATTGTGATAATAAATGTTTTGTTTACCACTCTTTACGAAGTCCAAATCAACATGATGCCAAATGAATCTATTATTAAATCTGTTTTATTTTCCTCATTTTGTACTATTTAGGGAACATTAAGTATTTTTATATAAATGGGACCGATATGGGCCCCCTTTGGGCATTCTGTGCCCACATATATCCTTTATAGGACCCATATTGCTATTTGCCCGCCTATAGCCCACATAGGCCCCATATGATCATGCTTGCTGGGCAACCAGGATCGAAATGAATCTGACTGAATCTGCTTCATCCCTCAATCCTTGTCAACACGGATTGTAGTGTAAACAGGGTAATAGATTAAAAGATTGGATCCAACTAAGATAATTTGGAAATTCAAAGCAAACTATAATCATGTAGCAAAACCACAATGCTCAGTTCAGATGCTTGTGTCTCATACAACTTTGTCATATAAACTGATAAAAAAAAAAAAAGAATAGCCACATTTTTTGGAACTCCACCCATTACTCCCCACTTTAATTAATTGTTAGTTCTGACAATAAAAAAGACCTAAATAAGTAAACACCATGCATGCAATTGAGCAAGGGTAAATCCTCACCGGCACCCCTGCTATGTTATCTAATTACTTTTAGTCACAGGTCTAATGTTCTGTGTAGCAGGGTACAGATAAGAAAAACCAGGAACCCCCATGACCTCACTGTTGTTTGATAAATGTTATAGCTTATGTTCTCTGTTTAGAGAAGTTTTCAGTGTAAACTTGCAAACTGAAAACTAGTTATTTGTACATGGGAGCATTTGAGAAACAAATTCAAATTACTAAGTTTTGATGAATAAGTTTGAATTTATCTTTCTTTATTTAAGATAAGTTTGACATCAGAATGTTCTTTTAATTATCAGGAATTGCATTAATCAAAATATAATAATAAATTATAAAAATTATATTTGGAGATTATATTTAAATTAATATGGAGAATGGATAAAAATGTACAAGTACATGCACACATAATCTTTATCATCTTTATAAAACCCAGATGGGTGACCCTGCCATTGTGTCAACCCCATTATTTTTACATAATGGAGAGTTAGCACTACATTATTTTCTAACAGTGGAACGCGATTTTGTTCAATGAGCAGTCTGTCAAGAACAAAAGGGTATTTACCAGTCATCCACAGCACAATGCATTCAATATTGAAATGTTTTCACAACTTCTTCCATATGAATTAGTTCAGTGGGTACATTTACAAAGTCTTTTTAGATTCTGCATGATATTCAGAGTGCATAGGAAAACACCTCATGGAAAACTACTACCTTGAAAAAATACCTCCTTACATATACAAAACAAGCAATTTAATTTATAAAGTTGGGTATTGTTTTAATTCTTTGCATTTTATTTTATAATCTGACTTTACAATAATTATTATCATTGTTAAAATCTAACCCAGCATAAAAGGAGTGATTTTAGTGGCTCAGAATGTACATTGTTGTTGATGTACAATCCAAATTATGACACATGAAAGAAGTTTTTTAAGTCAAGTAAAATGAGGGGAAAATGTGTTGCTATAATGCAATACTGAAATTTGATTTAAATTTTCAATGTTTTTAAAGTTCAAAACATAGATTTTAATTTAACATGATACACTGTTTGTGGTTGAAATGAATTTTATTCTGAACATTGTGGTATTTCTGGAATGTGGAGTAGCATTCTTTCTATGAGTATTTTTTCCAGGAGACAATCTTTCCTGGTGGCATTTTTCCTTTATTCATAACTTAGAGACAAAGAAGCACCAAAAATAAAAATCTGGAGAAATCCTAAAACTTCAACACAAAATAAAACATGTAATTCTGCAGTCTTGGTACTTTGCCTGAAACAAAAAATAATAGCTTACTGTCTTAAAATAAGCACAGATCAGTATACTGTAGTAACATGAAACACTCACCATAACAAATTATCCACAGCATGCACACTGTTATATGACCAATCTAAATTTTTTGGGAAAGTGCTTTCTGTCACAGATCCATATTTTATTGATTATCATTATCTATAGTAAACTTTGTGGCAGTCAGATTTATTCAAACTTTTCAAGCTTTATCAACAATTATATTTTTCCATAAAAGAAAACCAGTGATACACATAGTAAAACAATGTTGATTGTGTATTGAAAAAAAGACCATAGAACTAATTTAGTGAAAACCACATATGGTATGCACACCAAAAAAACATTGCAAAGATTGTCTAGGTTGATAATTTTGCCAAGGGTATTAATTATTGAAAAAAATATATTGGTTTCAATTCGTAGGGTTTTATAATAGATAATTTCCTCGTGGAGCTTCAGAGACCATTAAGTTTACATAATGAATTGCCACTTGGCCATTATCTATATAATAATCTTTAAAAATTAGTCTTTTCTTTACAAATATATGCAAATTTCAGAACTCTTGCAATAATATTTCTTTCAAAAAGTTAGACTTAATCACTATATCTCCCTCCAGAAAAAGAATTTTCAATCAATGATCAGTAGTCATTTATTTCCCAACATTCAACCTGTTTTCTGTTCAATAACATAACCAAGATTTCATGTCAGAAAACCTAACTTGATTTAGTGTTGATTTTTTATGAAGTATCACTACTTTTTCCAGTCAGAAATCCAGCTTTGAAATAGTGTTAAAATTGTGTCAGTGTCAATTTTACAACCAAAAATCACCATGATTTCTGGTCAAAATATCACTACTTTTTCATGTCAGAAAACTAACTTAGCTTTAGTAGTTGATAATGAGGATTTCAATGTCAGGACCTGTTTTCAACTCTAAATCAACAATATTTCAAGGTGTGGCCCAGCAGGCAATAGGATATCAAAAAGAAGTCAAAAAGACACTGGGCAAGACATCAGAAGCTCATGCTTATTTGAAATTCGAAATGACATCATATGTTAAATGTCAAATAGATATTTAGTAGCCTAGTCTATTTGACATCTCCAAAAGCCATAAAAATGACATCTAGTAGCTGATCATAAATTTGATATCAGCATAAGATATCAATAAGATCGCCCAATTTGGACTGACTTCGTGTCTATATGACATCAGAAACTGACATCAATTTGATGTACTGATTTAAAAATCTGATTGACATCATCGACCTTTCCACGGTGTCAATCAAAATACCGCAAATCGGCAAACATCCTGTTTACTACAATAGCAACAACCAATCATTTCCTCCGGTTTTCATCGGCGCCATTTTGAATTACAAAAACGTGGTCATTTTTAGGGACATATTTGTAAATATTATTGCTTTCTGATAATGGAACAAAATAAAACTAAAGTATAATTTAATAAAAAAATTATATCACCAATCCTACCTACTTTAAAATGTCTGAAATGTATATATATATGTCCCCAAGCTGCCATTGTTTACATTTTACTGTAATACACGAGGATTTGTTTTGATCAATAAATTGCTTATTTATTTATTTTCTAATTTTTGTCACAATAAAGCAAATATACTTTATTACATAATTGCTTATTATATGCTACATCCAATCATTTACAATACATGTTATTTATCTTATATCTTGAAATACTCAATGTTTACGTTTGATTTCCCGCCATTTTCGCCATTTGTTTGTCAGACAAGGCCTGACATGGAGACAACTAAAATACCGTAAACCAGGAATTGGGCGTGGCCTATGGAACGGTCCATTTTGCAAGTGCTTAAATCAATTTTTAGTAACACAAATTTTTTTAAACAAAATTTTATTGTCACAGTTAACAGAGCATTACATTCCTTAAACTACCAATATACAACCACCATTTGTGTGCACTTACCTGACAGAGCTTTAAGTGACTTCCATGTACTATACAGATTATTCCATGGGAGAAAACAATGAATGTCAACTGAGAGCAAGTTCCAAAATTTATACCACGTGTAAAGATACAAATTATGGGTACAAAAGTTTGAATATTAGAAGCCCTTTTTATAAATGTTTTTCTTTATTTATTCCATCTTTGGCTTGGTTGCAAATACTAAAGTATACATTTGTTTACAAATCAACATATTTCTTGAAGATTTTTGTTGTCACACAGCATTTTAGTTACAGTTTTAAACATAATTGTTTTGTCTGTACCAAAAATTAATTATTTCTGTCAAAGCAACATCACACAGACTAGAGGCCAAGTTAGTCAGTAGGTTCAGCATCTAATCACAGGTTGTCACCTCTGCCTGGGTTTGCCCCTACTCATGTGAAAAAGCTGAGGGCCTGTCCTAATATGACCCTGGCTGTTGTACAGGATGTAAAATCCAACTTTGACTTAACACAGACTAGATAAATTATTCCGACTTAAATATCATTTAGACATCCATACGATGCATTTGTAATATTCCTAAAAATGATATCATAATTTTATAGAATACTGATGTTAATCTGATCTCAAATGATATGATGATACTCCACTTTAAATGTGTTAACAAAGTAACATCATACTAATATCACTAAGATGTCAGAAACAATGCCAGAGTAGAATATCATGTCACATCATATTATTCGGACATCATATTTTCATCATTTGATATGACTACACAAAGTCATATTGGGATAGTGTCAATTTTATGTCACTCAATAGGATAATACAATCACGTTAAGTCTGGTAATCATTTTGACATCTAGTTGATATTGTAGGTATGTTATTGACATAAAGTCATGTCATGTCACATAAACTGGATGTCAGATTTGTGTCAGATGACGTGACCACCTTAAATCATGTCCGAGTGATAGTTACTTGATGTCATATACTAACATGACCAAAGCATGATGTCAAGAATTGGACCTGTGCCTGCTGGGGGGGCTGCTGGGATATTTCATCTAGATTTCACCCATTGTATGCAGCCTGTTTTTACAAGTTGGTTTCAACATTATTAAACCTGTTGGATATAAGTGAAACAGTTTACAAAATCTACATGAATTTCAACTAGATTTTGTCGGTGGATTCACTGTGATTTCAAAATTAAGAAGACATGAAAAGTTTAAAAACATACCCTTTTCAATTGCTCCATAAATTTCAGCCGATAAGCTTATCATTCCAGTGGTCGAGAATTAAATAGCAGTTTGCATTGTTTCTACAAATTTGCACCTTATAAATATCATAAATACATTGGACAAAGGAGTTGCACGTTTTCTTAATTTCGGGACGCTTTAATAACAGAACGAAGGAAGGGTGTCAAAAATACCGTTTAGTATGTACCAGAGAAATCCCTATTATCGTCCATTAAGCTTTAATCTTTAAACTCTAACAGGACTCAGTTTACATTTGCGTGTGGTTACAAAAGCCTGACATGCGCAGATTATTATCAAAATTTAATAGGCAAGCTTTCAACATTTTCTTAAAATCCGTTTCTCAACCTGGGAGAGTGATGTCTCAAAACACTGCAGCAAAGACCGTTACGATAGCAGCTGTGCAAATGACAAGCTCAAGTGACAAAGAAAGTAATAAGAGTCAAGCTACCTCCTTGATTTTACGAGCTAAAGAACTGGGAGCTAAAGTTATTTACTTACCAGAATGTTTAGATTATGTCAGCGAAATCAAAAGCAAGGCAGTGGAAGAAAGTGAGACGTTAGATGGAGAATTAATTACATACTACAAATGTCTGGCAAAAGAGAATGGGCTGTGGTTGTCACTTGGCGGATTCCATGAAAAGGGACCAGAAGGAGAGAATCGTGTGTATAACTCGCATGTGATGATAAATGATGGAGATGAAATTAAAGGACTTTATCGCAAGACACATTTGTTTGACGTGGACATTAAAGATGGAATAAGGCTGAAGGAAACAGATTTTACCATTCCTGGTGATACAATTGGACCACCAGTCAACACACCATGTGGCAACGTTGGCTTGGGTATTTGTTACGACCTTAGATTTACAGAATTATCCACCTCATTGATTCAGCAGGGGGCAGAAATACTGACATATCCGTCTGCTTTCACTGTTCCAACTGGTAAAGCCCATTGGGAAGTGTTGCTCAGAAGTCGTGCCATAGAAAATCAGTGTTATGTTGTGGCAGCTGCACAAGTGGGTCAGCACAATAAGAAACGGGTTTCATACGGTCATGCAATGATTGTCGATCCTTGGGGCAAAGTGCTTGGCGATTGTGGTGAAAATACTGGTGTTATTACAGCAGAAATAGACTTGTCATACCTTGTAAAAAGGAGAGAAGAGATGCCCATTAAAAATCATAGAAGACATGATCTTTATGGTCATGTGGAAAATCATCAAGGTTGTGATATTGACATTCAGGACGTATATACTTTCGGCCAGTACTCTGTGAAATCTTCTAGTGTATTTTACAGAACTGCACTGACATATGCATTTGTTAACCGTAAGCCTGTCATTGATGGGCATGTTTTAGTTAGTCCCATCAGGCGGACAAACAGGTTCAGTGACTTAACACCATCTGAAGTTTCCGATTTGTGGAATGTATCCCAAAAGGTGGCCCTAGTTCTGGAGAAGGTACACAATAAAACTTCTTCTACCTTGTGTATACAGGATGGAAAAGAAGCTGGACAGACAGTTGACCATGTGCATGTTCATATCTTACCACGAGGAGAAGGGGATTTCAAACAGAATGATGACATCTATGATAAACTAGAATCCCATGATAAAAATGTTAAAGAAGTCGAGTGGCGAACCGATGAAGATATGGCAGTAGAAGCTGGGAAACTGAGATCAGTGTTTAAATAATTTACTCTGTGAAACAAGTATTTATACTCATACGGGATCAATATTGCAGAAAACTTTTAAAATTTGAGCATTAATTTAACTGTGTTTTAAATTAAGGTATACATTGAAAGTGCAAGATTATGCACAACACTTGTAACACGAATATGAATGTGATTTTCTGATTGGTGGATATATAAAGTTCTCGTGCAACGAGCTCACAGTTTTTAAAAATATCTTCAAACAGTCCGTTACATTAAACATAAAGCTACTGCATATTTGATTTTCATTCTAACATGACACACTTGTGTCCGTGATTCTGATTGGTCAATTGCCATTGTAAAACCGAGCATAAACTCACGGCCAGTTTTTCAAATGTGAGCGATAATCCCACTTCACTTTTTAAAAGTCAAATTACAAAGAATATTGTTTTAGTTTGTTTGCTGCATCAAACTAAAGTAAAAGTATTTAACAAGTGTTACAGAAGAAGCTGTTTATTAACCAGTGACAAAGCAACAACTGAAGTATTTTATAAAACATGCATAGAACTTTGTGTGAGCAGTTTCCTGGTGACTCACCCTAAACTCATGCACAGAGGAAACCATTGATGTAAATTACTGTTGAATTAAATTGTGACAATTAGCCTGTCCCACACCAACATAAATTACTGGTGAAATAAAGTGTGACACACCAACATCTCCCTTCTTTTAAATTGAAACAAAATTTAGCACACTAAACTTTTCTTTACTTTTTTTTTAAAAAAAAGATTTAACCTGAAGAGTGTCTTTAATGAGTCTCTGTTTCAAAGAATTCTATTCAGTCATGCATTACACAGTTTATATAATATTATCACCAAATACTTAAGGGTAAGGGTAGACTACCTTCCCTTAAAAACCAATGCATGGGTTTATTCTGCCCAGTTTTAGCATTTGGTAAATTTTGAATGAATTTAAGATTTTGTCCTTAAGCAAATCCAGCCTGATATTTTTCTACAGGTTTTGATGTCCTGCTGCTTCTTCTTGGGGCTTCTGTGTTGTTTATTGTGCTGTTGCTCACACTTTCCTTAGTCTTTTCATCTTTTCTTGTTGTGCTCTTTGCTGGAGAATTCTGTACAGGACCATTGCTTTCTTTCAAGTGTGTCCTATTTCTTCTGTAGCTTTCTCCATTCACATCTACAATGTAGGACCTGTCTGACAATTTGTCCTTACAAATGGCTTTTTCCCATTTGTGTTCTTGACCTGCCTTTGACTTCACATAAATTGGTTGACCAATTTCAAGCTGTGGTAGATTGCAAGCTCTTTTGTCATGCTGTTGTTTTGTGAGTCTGCGTTTGTGTTCAATTTTTGTTTTAACATCTGGAATTACACTTGGTAGAAGTAGACTCTCAGACATTGGCAGGGTACTCCTAGTTCTTCTGGACATCAGTCGTTGGACTGGGCTGCTGTCCATATTGACAGTTGGTGTATTTCTCCAATCCAGAAGTGCTTTGTATATGTCACTTCCTTCATGCTTGCATTTCTTGATGAGGTTCTTTGCTATTTTCACTGCAGATTCTGCCTTACCATTAGAACGGCTGTAATAAGGTGATGATGTTATGTGACTAAATTCCCAGTCACTTGCAAATTTCGCAAATTCCTCACTCACTAGCTGTGGTCCGTTGTCAAATATTATCTCATCTGGTATGCCATGAGTGCTGAAGTGACGTTTTAGTACCTTCACTATTGCTGCAGTTGTGGTAGATTTCAGTGGATCAACTTCAAAATAATCTGAAAAGTAGTCAACTGTCACCAGATAATCTTTTCCTTTGAGGGTGAAGATGTCTATTCCAACCTTTTCCCATGGCCTGTTTGGTAGTTGTGGGGTTTGCAATGGCATATTCCTGTTGTTGGAGGCATAAGCTTGACATACTTCACATTTTGATATGGCTTCTTTGATTTCAAAGTTCATGTGAGGCCAATAGACAATGTCTCTTGCTTTTCTAAGGCATGATTCAATTCCAAGGTGACTAGCATGTATGCGGAGCAGCATTTCTGGACGCATAGCTTTTGGAATTACCACTCTGTGTCCTTTAAATATTATACCATTTTGGACAGTGAGCTCTTCCTTAATTGGCCAATACTCCCGAATGCACACTGGAGTGTCCTCCTTTCTTTCAGGCCATCCACTCAGAATAACTCCTATTAGGGACTGCAAAGTAGAGTCCTGGTGAATATGTGTTCTGATTTGCTGTAGACGTTGATCAGAGACACGTATATATTCTGCATGATTAATGTTCTGGAGTTCAGAGCAGAAGACTTCAAATGTATCATTGGCCTTTTTCATTCTTGGAGCTTGTACCCTTGACAGCAGGTCAGCAATGTACATTTCAGCTCCGCGCTTGTATGTGACCTTAAGGTTATAGCGTTGCAACCTTAAAAGTATTCTCTGTAGACGTCGTGGGGCAGACAGGAGTGACTTGCGAAAAATAACTTCTAGAGGCTTATGGTCACTCTCTACATTTATGGCTTCCTTACCAATAAGGTATTGGCTGAACCTCTCACATCCAAAAACAATTGCCAGCAGTTCCTTTTCTATCTGAGCATAGGCTTGCTCTGTTTTGGATAATGCACGTGATGCAAAGGCTACTGGTTGTCCATTCTGCATCAAGGTTGTACCAAGAGCCTTCTCACTGGAGTCACACTGAAGTGTTACTTCTTGTTTGACATCATAGAATTTTAGCACAGGTTGCATTGTCACTAGATTTTTAGCTGTATCAAACGCCTGCTGTTGTGGTTTGTCCCATAGCCATGGTGACGATTTGTCAGTAAGCCGACGAAGTGGCTCACAGATCTCTGACAAATGAGGTGAGAATCTTGACAGATAATTTATGAAACCCAAGAACCTTTGCAATTCCTTGACATTCTTCGGTTCTGGGATGTCTTTTACTGCGCTTATCTTCATGGGATCTGGTGCTAGCCCATCTGATGTGAGCAAATGCCCCATGTAAGATACATCTGTGACTCTAAACTTGAGCTTGTTCTTATTGAACTTCATGTTTATCTGTCGAGCACGTTCCAGAACTGCTGTTAGATTCTTGTCATGGTCCAACATTGCCTCTTCCATGCAATCACCACTACCATAGACAAGGATATCATCTGCTATCACCTCAGTTCCACTGAGGCCTTCTAGAGCTTCATGTTGTCTCCTCTGGAACTCTTCGGGCGCTGATGATATGCCAAAGGGAAGACGTTTGTATCGATACCTTCCAAAGGGAGTCCAGAAGGTTGTGAGATAACTGCTAGCCGTATCGAGCTTCACGTGATAAAATCCATCTTTGGCATCAAGAACAGAGTAAACCTTAGTCTTCCTGAGGCGTGGCAAAACCTCTTCTATTGTGGGCATCTGATAATTTGGACGCTTAATAGCTCTGTTCAGGTCCTTTGGATCAATGCAGATCCTCAGTTTGCTTGGCTTTTTTACTACTACAAGACTGCTGATCCAATCTGTAGGCTCTGTTACTTTAGCTAGAATGCCGTCTTTTACCATTTTATCTATTTTCATTTTTAGTTCCTCTCGAATTGCCACAGGAATTCGCCGGGGAGCATGCTGCACTGGTTTCACATTCTCATCTATCTGAATGTGATATTCTCCCTTGAAACAGCCTAGACCTTCAAACACATCTTTGTACTTGTGGAGAATCTTTTCCTTTGAGAGGCTTTCTATTTTCTCTGACATATTCACATTAACAGTCAGCAATTTTAAATGTTCACAGGTATTTGCTGACAGCAGTGGCTTTTGGGCATGACGCAATGGTACCACTTGAAATCTCAGCTTGTAGTGTTTGCCCTTGTAGTTTGTATGTAGGGTAGCCTGGCCCAAAGGCTTCATATAAGGTCCATCATAGAATCTTAGTCTCGCGTCACTGCCTTGCAGATTGGGCTTTTTTGATTTTGCTACTTTGCAGTAGTCCTCGCAGCTTACGATATTACAGGTTGTCCCTGTGTCCAGCTGACATTCAAGGTTTTCTGGTACATCATTCTTTGAAGTGCCAAGACTGAGTTTTACTGAAAGCTGCTTACCTCTGGCCTTCACAGATTTCACAGTATACTCCATGCTAAAAACTGATTCACCACTTGAAAGTTCATCTTCTACTGCATGAACTTTGGCTTTTCTGGGTGCTTTCAATTTACCCTTCTGTTGACAAACAGATGCAAAATGATTTGGCTTCTTGCACTTCGAGCAGGTTTTACCATATGCTGGGCAGTTAGACTTGGAGAATGCATGAATTGTACCACAGTACTTACATTTGCTTTTCTTTTCTTTGTGGGCCTTTACAATCTGCCTGTCCTTTTTGGTGTAGTGTACCAAATCATCTGCTGTTGTTGCAATCTGCTTCAGCTGCGATTGTGAAAGTTCTGCGACTTTGCACATATTCATGGCTTTGGCTAATGTCAGTTCTCGGTCTCGAAACATTCTGGCACGCACCAATCTGTCTCTTAAAAGTTCATCTGACAAAGTGCCATAGTTGCATGATGCAATGAGATGTCGCAGCCTGGCGATATATTGCTCGGCAGTCTCATTCACTCCTTGATTTGAACTGCCAAATACATAACGCTCATACACAACATTTGTTGAGGGTTGGAAATGTTTCTCCAATGCATCTAGCGATGGCCTCACCTTGGCTTTATCTGCATCTGAGATATCAAGGTGTTGATATATCTGCAAACAATTTTGGCCCATTACTGACCTCAATGTGGCCATTCTTATTGAATCCGGCTTTACTGTCAGCTGTGTTGCCACTTCATAGTCCTCCCACTGCATCCTGAAGAACTTGAAGTTTTGATAAACATCCCCCGAAAGCTTAACTGGAGCAGGCAAAGGGAAATTATATGGAACAGCTGGAGTTGCTGCTGCAGCTGCTGATGGTTGAGCTGTTGATGATGATGCTTCCTCGTGATCACTCATTATGAATATCCAGATTAGTGACAGATAATATTAACAAGAAACACAGACAGTCAAATATATTTGTATGCCACAAATTGTATTTTTTTTTGTCCTTTCAATATGCTGCCATGTGAGCAATTGTTAATCCTGTTAAATTTCTGTGCACACTATTAATTTCTTTAATTATTTGTATAATTAAAGTTTCACTTCTGACACCATGTTTTAGTGTGTTTACTGCATCAAACTAAAGTAAAAGTATTTAACAAGTGTTACAGAAGAAGCTGTTTATTAACCAGTGACAAAGCAACAACTGAAGTATTTTATAAAACATGCATAGAACTTTGTGTGAGCAGTTTCCTGGTGACTCACCCTAAACTCATGCACAGAGGAAACCATTAATGTAAATTACTGTTGAATTAAATTGTGACAATTAGCCTGTCCCACACCAACATAAATTACTGGTGAAATAAAGTGTGACACACCAACAAATATGCTCTACAAATTTTCATCAAATCTTAACCAAATGTAAGATGTCGTGTTAGAGTCGCAATAACACACTCCTGGCGTGGGTTTTTGTTTAGTTTTACAACTCATAGCTCATTAGAAACACTTGGGCTTCGCCTTCATGTTAGTAATATCGCTATTCATTGTAAAACCCTGCATAACCCCACGCTAGTTGTGTTATTCCTTAAATAAATCAATAAAATTATAGTGTTAGGCAACTTTCTGTAGTAAATTATTGTATCCACCGGATGCATCCAGTGGATACTATGGTTTTCGCGGGGGTACGCCGCCGCCGCAGTGTGTAAATGATTTCTCGTTACCCCTCTGCAGCCAGAAGTATTAGCATTAGAGGCCTCAAATTTGCAGGATAGGTTCAATGGTACAAAAGCTTGCCTCTGAGTTTTTTTGGCCTCATTTCCAAAAACAAGATGGCCGCCACGGTCGTTTTATTATGTCGTCACTCTGCGGCGTGGGCGTACGCATCCGCGTCCGTGTGAACAACTTCTTCTCCAAAACTACAAGGCCTAGAGACATGCTGTTTTTTTTAAAAGATACCTTATCTATCGAGGATGAAAAATTGTTCAAGGCATGCAAATCTGTCTGTTCGTCTGTTTGCTAGAGACATTACAAGGGAGGTACCCCCACCAAAAGTGTGAAAATTTCAACACTTTATCACAATTTTCTCAGTGACTATTGCAGGGATTTCTCTCATATCTTGCATATATGTACTAGGCCAGAGGTAGATTCTCTTGTGTGAGTATGAGACCTGGATCTGTCTTAGTTTTTTTTAAATAAATTTTTTTAATAATTTTTAATGCATTAAAATTCATGAAATCATGCACTAAATCACTTATAACTTGAAGTGTTGCATTTAGAGCATTTTGTTAAAATATGTTATTCAGCTACTTTTTTCATAGCTACAACATGGTGAGTAACTTGGGTGTCTGTCTCAATAGCTAAGTGAGTAATAGCTACTTTTGGGCTTTTCAGTAACTACCATCTTGAGTAAAATCACTTGTAACTTGAAAACTATTGCATTTAGAGAATTTCGTATAAATATGTTATTCAGCTACTTTTGGGTCAGCTATAACATAGTCAAATTTCAGACCTGTAGCTCATGGCATAGCTGAGTAATAGCTACTTTTAGGTTATCACTGTTGAGTAAATCACTGATAACTTGAAAACTATTGCATTTGAAGTATTTTGTTTCGTATGTTATTCACCTATTTTGGGGTCAGCTATAACATAGTAAAATTTCAGACCTGTAGCTCATGGCATAGCTGAGTAATAGCTACTTTTAGGTTATCACTGTTGAGTAAATCACTTATAACTTGAAAACAATTGCATTTACAGAAATTTGTGTAAATACGTTGTTCAGCTACTTTTGGGTCAGCTATAACATAGTGAAATTACAGACCTGTAGCTCATGGCACAGCTGAGCAATAGCTATTTTCAGGTAGTGTATGTTGAGTAAATCAGTTGTAAGTTGAAAAAATATTGCATTTGGAGTATTTTCTTAAAATATGTTGTTCACCTACTTTTGGGTCAGCTATAACATAGTGAAATTACAGACCTATAGGTCATGGCATAGCTGAGTAATGGCTACTTTTAGGTTATCACTGTTGAGTAAATCACTTATAACTTGAAAACTATTGCATTTAGAGATTTTGTTTCAATATGTTATTCACCTATTTTGGGGTCAGCTATAACATAGTCGAATTTCAGACCTGTAGCTCATGGCATAGCTCAGTAATAGCTACTTCTAGGTTATCACTGTTGAGTACATCACTTATAACTTGAAAACTATTGCATTTAGAGTATTTTGTTTCAATATGTTATTCACCTATTTTGTGGTCAGCTATAACATAGTAAAATTTCAGACCGGTAGCTCATGGCATAGCTGAGTAATAGCTACTTTGAGGTTATCACTGTTCGAGTAAATCATTTATAACTTGAAAACTATTGCATTTACAGAAATTTGTGTAAATATGTTATTCAGCTACTTTTGGGTCCGCTATAACGTAGTGAAATTACAGACCTGTAGCTCATGGCACAACTGAGCAATAGCTATTTTCAGGTACTGACTGTTGAGTAAATCAATTGTAACTTGATAAATATTGCATTTACAGTATTTTGCTTAAATATGTTGTTCACCTACTTTTGGGTCAGCTATAACATCGTAAATTTTCAGACATGTAACTCATGGCATAGCTGAGTAATAGCTACTTTTAGGTTATCACTGTTGAGTAAATCACTTATAACTTGAAAACTATTGCATTTAGAGTATTTTGTTTGAATATGTTATTCACCTATTTTGGGGTCAGCTATAACATAGTAAAATTTCAGACCTGTAGCTCATGGCATAGCTCAGTAATAGCTACTTTTAGGTCATCACTGTTGAGTAAATCACTTATAACTTGAAAACTATTGCATTTACAGAAATTTGTGTAAATACGTTATTCAGCTACTTTTGGGTCAGCTATAAGATAGTAAAATTTCAGACCTGTAGCTCATGGCATAGCTGAGTAATAGCTATTTTCAGGTTATCACTGTTGAGTAAATCATTTATAACTTGAAAACTATTGCATTTACAGAAATTTGTGTAAATATGTTATTCAGCTACTTTGGGTCAGCTATAACATAGTGAAATTACAGACCTGTAGCTCATGGCACAACTGAGCAATAGCTATTTTCAGGTACTGAATGTTGAGTAAATCAATTGTAACTTGAAAAATATTGCATTTACAGTATTTTGCTTAAATATGTTGTTCACCTAATTTTGGGTCAGTTATAACATCGTAAAATTTCAGACCTATAGCTCATGGCATAGCTGAGCAATAGCTATTTTCAGGTTCTCACTATTGAGTAAATCAGTTGTAACTTGAAAACTATTGCATTTACAGTATTTTGCTTAAATATGTTGTTCACCTACTTTTGGGTCAGCTATAATATAGTAAAAATTCAGACATGTAGCTCATTGCATAGCTGAGTAATAGCTACTTTGCTTATAACTCACTTATTATTGGTCTTACAGGTTTGGGATGGTAAACAGACATATAGGAAATCATGGGCTGGGAATCTGTTGATGTGGTCCGATTTGACCTTGGACCTCTTGTTCAAGGTCAAACGAGGATAGCCAAACTTAAAAGTGCTTATAACTCGCTTATTATTGGTCTTAGAGGTTTGGGATGGTAAAACAACATATAGGAAATCATGGGCTGGGATTCTTTTGGTGTGGTCAGATTTGACCTTGGACCCCTCCTTCAAGGTCAGTTTAGGATAGCCAAACTTAAAATTGCTTGTAACTCACTTGTTATTGGTCCTACAGGTTTGGGATGGTAAACCAACCTACAGGAAATCATGGGCTGGGAATCATTTGGTGTGGTCGGATTTGACCTTGGACCCCTCCTTCAAGGTCAAACAAAGATAGCAAAACTTAAAAGTGCCTATAAATCGCTTATTATTGGTTCTAGAGGTTTGGGATGGTAAACCATCCTATAGGAAATCATGGGCTGGGAATCTTTTGGTGTGGTCAGATTTAACCTTTGGACCCCTCCTTCAAGGTCAAATAAGGACAGCCAAACTTAAAAGTGCTTATAACTCACTTATTATTTGTCCTAGAGGTCTGGGGTGGTAAACCAACCTATAGGAAATCATGGGCTGGGAATATTTTTGTGTGGTTGGATTTGACCGTGGACCCCTTCTTCAAGGTCATACGAGGATACTGCATTTGCAGTATTTCTTTAAATATGTTTTAACCTACTCTTTACACTTAAACAGTTACCTTGTTACTTTCCTTCATAATACCATTTGCAGGGCACAACTTTTTTGTCCTTCTGTCAGGTTCAGAATTTCTTTTGAACATGCTGTTCAATTACCATTTACTGTACTTCTGTACAGCACTTTCCCTGATCATTATGCTTTCCTCTCATTATTACCTTCACAAATCAAAAACACTCAGTCAGCTGACACAGTGCCCGTTCACGGGCACTCTCCTCTTGTTCAAATTTTAAGGACTTTTGCTGCCCCAGTATATCAAAGGGCATGCAATGTACACTTTCCAAAGTTGCAGGATATGTTCATCATGGTCAAAGCTTGCTTGAGAATTATTCTGGATATCTGGACAAAAACAAGATGGCCGCCGTGGGTGTTTCTTTGACCGTTTTTTTACAAAATACAAAAAGTGGAAATATCTCGAAAACCTTAAGAGATAGAGCAATTTCGAGTGAATTTTTGACCCGCAGGGTAGTACAGGAGTATTCGGTTGCAATATGAAAAATTTCAAATTTTACAACTTTTGGCGGCCATCTTGAATTTTTGCGGAAAATGAAAAATGGCAAATATCTCTGAAACTGTCAGAGATAGAGCGATTTCGAGCGAATTTTGGACCCGCAGAGTAGTAGAAGAGTATTCTGTTGAAACATGAAAGTTTTCAATTTCACATGGTCAAGTTTCGGACCCATGGCTAATTACTCACCTACTCAAAATGAGTAAATGCGAATTATCTCTAAAAGTATTGCAGATAACCAATTTTTCTCAAATAACTCATTCACCTACTTTTGCAAGAGCTTTCACTTGCTGAAGTTTCAGACCCATAGCTAATTACTCACCTACTCATAATGCGTAAATGCGAATTATCTCTAAAAGTATTGTAGATAGCCAATTTTTCTCAAATAACTCATTCACCTACTATTGGGAGAGCTTTCACTTGGTGAAGTTTCAGACCCGCAGCTAATTATTCACCTACTCAAAATGAGTAAATGCAAATTATCTCTTAAAAGTATTACATATAGCCAATTTTTCTCAAATACGGTAACTCATTCATCTACTTTTGGGAGAGTTTTCTCATGGTGAAGTTTCAGACTCGTAGATAACTACTCACCTACTCAAAATGAGTAAATGCGAATTATCTCTTTAAAAGTATTACATATAGCCAATTTTTTTCAAATAACTCATTCACCTACTTTTGGAAGAGCTTTCACATGGTCAAGTTTCAGACCCATAGCTAATTACTCACCTACTCAAAATGAGTAAATGCGAATTATCTCTAAAAGTATTGCAGATAGCCAATTTTTCTCAAATAACTCATTCACCTACTTTTGGGAGAGCTTTCATTTGGTGAAGTTTCAGACCTGTAGCTAATTATTCACCTACTCAAAATGAGTAAATGCTAATTATCTCTAAAAGTATTGTAGATAGCCAATTTTTCTCAAATAACTCATTCACCTACTTTTGGAAGATCTTTCACATGGTGAAGTTTCAGACCCGTAGCTAATTACCTACTCAAAATGAGTGCGAATTATCTCAAAGTATTGCAGATAGTCAATTTTTCTCAAATAACTCATTCACCTACTTTTGGTAGAGCTTTCACTTGGTGAAGTTTCAGACCCATAGCTAATTATTCTCCTACTCAAAATGAGTAAATACCTATTATCACTAAAAGTATTGCAGATAGCCAGTATTTCTCAAATAACTCATTCACCTACATTTTGTTGAGCTTTCACATGCTAAAGTTTTTTTTATGAATTTTTTAAATAATTTTTGATGCATTAAAATTAGTGAAACCATGCACTAAATCAATTATAACTTGAAAAGTATTGCATTTAGAGCACTTTGTTAAAATATGTCATTCAGCTACTTTTTCCATAGCTACAACATGGTGAGTAACTTGGGTGTCTATCTCAATAACTAAGTGAGTACTAGCTACCTTTGGATTTTTCACTAACTTCCATCATGAGTAAAATCACTTGTAACTTGAAAACTATTGCATTTACAGAATTTTGTGCAATATGTTATTCGTCTACTTTTGGGTCAACTATAACATAATAAAATTACAGACCTCTAGCTCATGGCATAGCTGAGTAATAGCTACTTTTAGGTTATCACTGTTGGGTAAATCACTTATAACTTGAAAACTGTTGCATTTAGATTGTTTAGTTTCAATATGTTATTCACCTATTTTGAGGCAGCTATAACATAGTAAAATTCCAGACCTATGGCTCATTGCATAGCTGAGTAATAGCTACTTTGAAGTTCTTACTCAACACTAAATCGTTTATAACTTGAAAAGTATTGCATTTAGAGCATCTTGTTAAAATATGTTATTCACCTACTTTTTCCATAGCAACAACATGGTGAGTAAGTTGAGTGTCTATTTCAATAGGTAGGTGAGTAATCGCTACTTTTGGACTTTTTCACTAACTTCCATCATGAGTAAAAAAATCACTTGTAACTTGAAAATTATTTCATTGAGAGAATTTTGTCCAAATATGTCATTCACCTACTTTTGGGTCAGCTATAACATAGTAAAATTTCAGACCTCTAGCTCGTGGCATAGCTGAGTAATAGCTACTTTTGCCTTTGCTGGTGGATACATTTTGCATCTGGCCACAGATGCGTCCTTGGTCTAGTTATAATAATGATGTAACACCAATAATAGATTTATTTTTATGAAAAGTGACAACCACAAATTTGTACCATGTGAACATTGACTGCTCAGTTGATGCGAGTCATTTTGCTTGGAAATTGTTAATTGATGCAATCTGATGAGTGATAGGGTGAGAGAATACAGTCTGTTGTATATTGTAAAGCTATTTATATCACACATAAACTTTTAAATTCTATTGTAATTATTGTTCATTCTCCTTGTGTTAGCATTTTGCAATATTTGTGAAAACATAAGAAGTTAGAACTTGTCATGGGTGAGTCATGGCCATAAAATTGGTAAAGTTGTGTTAGAATAATTGTATTAGAGTGTGGATGGTTTATTAAATTCTTCTTTTATGTAGTTCATACCTAATGGCTTATTATTATTACCCTAAAACCATCTCACAATGTGGCCTCACAAACCATAAGCTCACAGGGTGAAACTATATATGACCATATATTAAGGCTCTTTGAAGAAATCAAGTAATTGTCCCCAACTTAATTTTAGTAATGACGATTGATAAAAATGGGAAATTATTCCTAACAAATTTCAGATGAAAGTCTTTACTTATGTATAATTATGCTTAGAATGACTTAAAATGGGTGAAACTATGATAGAATCTAATCCAATCTATACAAATTCTTGCCAGACCAATAGATTTAAAGAAAATCTCAGGTAAACCGGCATCATTGTGGAGTGTTTTGTGCTGTCATTGTGACTGGTGCAATGACTATGACTTAGGTGATGTAGCTTTGACATCACAAATCCAGTGGAATGCCTAAACATATAGTGACAGATACCTACAGAACTGTTCGTGTACGAGGGCTTGTTCCAATATGATCCTGACTATTGAACTGAACATAAACCTTAACTTTGATTTGGATTATTTTCAAAAAATATTCCGTTGATGTGATTCATTTTATGAAACACAAAAATGTGCTGTTTTGAAAGGCCTCAAATTGTGATTTTGGGGTACTGTTTGCAAATTTTTTGTTGTTTGTTTCTCCAACCCCTTTTGAGTTCATCCTGTTATAATGGGGAATGTTTGCTGGGTTTGTACTTTATACTATGTGACCATGATCATATCAGAACAGCACTAAAACAATGAAGTTTCTACTCCAATAGCCCTTGATTCTGGTGCAGTTGTACTTAATGATTAAGATAGTTTCTGTGTGAAAGTCAAGTGTAATTCATTTTACTGTGATGGGAAATTAATCAGATCAAGTAATGTGTTGCAACTGACTCCTCAAGGTACTGAACTTGTAATTGTAGTTCTGTAATATGAAGGAATATTCATTTTTTGTTAAATGAAGTCCTGAATTATGTACAGCAGAAAATTCTGCAAAACATACTCTTCTTGTTTGATATCAACAATTGTGATGTAATATTCTGTGGAAAAAAAGTGAAAGTCTTAATTGTGGAATTTTTGCCACAGCCAAATTTTACATGAATTTAAAGTAAATGTTAACTATTTTTAAACTGATGAGTACTCCCCGAGAAGACTATAGGAATACTCGAACATGACTCATGCCAACACTATTGTTTTCAGACTTGTGTAACTTTAAATGTTACTGGGACATCACTAACCGTGTGCTCTGCAAATGGGTTCTGATGCAAAATTATTATAAGTATATATTTTATATATACATGTATTTAATTTGTATGTGTTGTGTTTTCAAATAATTTGGCACAGTTGTACATAATTCAAGATGTAAACAATCAAGATGTTTTTGATCCACTATTTGCCTGAAATAAAGAATACTCATGACCTAATTAGTGTGTTAATGTTAGAAGACATGATTGTGAAGAATTGACCTTGTGGACATTCGCCAGAGAAACCGGATTAAAACTCTGTGTAACAAGAACCTCAAGTATCTACAACATGGATAGTTTCCATTGACATCTACAAATTTCCACTCTTTTGTTAAGTACGGACCTTAAAACTGGCTCCATGAATAGAGCAGACTCTGTATAACTAGAATCTCGGGGGCCACGGTGGCAGAGTGGCAACACTCTTGCCTCCCACCTCTGAGGCCGGGGTTCGATTCTCGGCACAGCCTCAAGTGGGAAAGCTGGTAGTTGCTTGCCGTTGGTCGGCAGTTTACAGTACAGAACCCTAACAAACTCTATGTACTGGTTTCCTCTGCCCTTCCAACTACCCATCGTGATATGACCTGCACAGTGTTGAAAGCGATGTAAAACCCCAAATAAATAACTAGAATCTCAATTCAGTAATCATTATTCCACAGGCGTAGCCGTGGTATTGACCTGGCTAGGTCTAATGGAATAATGGCATTGTAGTGCATGTCATAAAAATAAATAACCTAATAATAAGATATTGAATTGGTTTTTGGTGTTGTGCCTTAGAGGCTGCCTTGCCAGAGATTAAGCACTATAAAAATCTTAATAGAACATCCAATATCACACTATTTGATTTCATTTCTGTCTAACTTCTGCTTATACATGTACTTAGAGAACAATACAGCGTTTTCTCATGTTGGGATCGTAAATCCAGAGTTCCACTAACACCTAACTTTGACTCAAACTGGTTCTACATACAGAGAGCATACTGTACATATTGAATAAAGAATTAGTCCAACTATCCATGTGCACAGATGCAGAATTTGGACTGCAGGTCTGGTAAAAAATTTCAAACTGAGTAGGACTATTTCCTAGTGTGCGAGTCGTGGATGAGACTTGCTGATGGTGTTAACTTTTTAAACAATGCTTGCTTTTTACTGCATCCTCAAGCTTCTGCTAACAAGATTAGGCATATATTTCAGTAGATATTTAATGGTATTAAATTTTGCATCTCAGTGAGTCTTCTTAGTCACTACACCACTGTGCATCCCAGTCTTGTATTGAATAAAACTGCACTGAAACAAGCTTAATGACATAATAAAATTGTTACACTTGCTGAAATTGCACGGAAACAAGGTTAATAAAACAAGTTAATTTACACTTGCTAAAAGCTTTATTTTCTTGTACAGAAGTACATGCCATAAAAAATTGCCTTAAACAGAAATAAATTACGAATTATGAACTATTTACATCATATACAGGCAAAAATGAAAAACTCTCAACAGTGTATAAAATTTACCTGTTAGGAAACCCTCTCCCTTTCCTTGAATTGTGGGAAATTCTTAACACATTTGTGTTTTTTGTAACTGCAAGAGGTGTCTAATCTCCCTTGATGTGAAAAATTTGCAAAAAAATATTTGATTAATACTCATCCCCCCCCCCCCCCACACACACACACACACACACACCATTTGCTATTGTAATCTCATTAGTCTGTCTATTCAGTTTTCCATGCACACAACTCAAAACCTATACATCAGACAGGACCTATATTTTCACTTAAGGTGGGGTCTGTCTGTGACTCAGTCCTCAAATATGGTCTAGATTCTCCAATAAAGAATATTTTGGGGGGATTTTATGGTATTATCTGCACAGTTCTTGGGGATAAATTTGCTTCACAAGGTGTGTGGGTCTTGGTCCTGAAAGTTGAACCAGAGTAATGATCCTAAACTGGATCTGAATAGAAACTCCAGAATTTTCTCTTTATTTTAGAAATATCCACGAGAGAGGGTTTTCTGCGTTCTCAGGTACTGCCTGTTATGTCTTTCAACAGATGCACCCAGCGATAAAGTTCAATTATGGTGGTGAAATTTGCATCTGACTACATTTCTGCACTTTAGCATTGACCTAGATTGAATTTATACATACATTAAAAACATTGTACATTTATCTTGAGATCATAATCACTTATCACAATGCTTAGGTCTGCACAATAATAACATGTAATTAAATTGGACAGCTATATTTGTACAAGACACACTTATTAAAAATTATAATTATAAATGATTTGTAACATTTGATTGATACTTGCATCAAGTTGCATGTTTTATTAAAAAGGTTAAACTATAAAAATCTGTAGAATAGTCTTGAGTGCACCGAGATGAGTATAATCCATAGAATCTAGTGATATGTATCTAGTGTATTGTGTCTATTTTTACATGTAAAAGTACTACTGAACAACATTCACAACATATCAACCAAGCAAATAAAAAATACACACATAACTAGGACAAGTCTGATATGCTATATTTCCTCACTTTCGACTAATAGTACAATAATGTAATTTTATAGGGCAATATGCTGTAGAAATGGACCGCCATCAATGATTATCAGCCTGACACATCCATTAGTGCCCGAGGCTTGCCAAGGGCACTAATGGATGTGAAAGGCTGATAATCATTGATGAAGGTCCATTTCTACAGCATATTGCACATAAAAATTACATTATTACTATTATTACTAGCTGAATTTCATATAACTGGACGTTGTGCTAATCAAATTAATGTTGTGACATCATATAAGTAGAGGCTGATAAAATACGTCACAATGACGTTTTGTTTTGAAGTGGTTTTTTGTATGTTTTTTCCCGTAAACAAGAGCCATTTTTTCACATTAATCAGTTAACCTACTATCCAATTGTTTATATCATTGGAAAGATATTATTACACTGCTTATTTTCCTTTTGTTTGGTTTAAATCCGTTCAGTAATAAGTGTGATATTGCAAGTTGAAAATTTCAAGTGAGAGTACTGTATTTGTAAACAAATACTTGGTGACGTTGGAGCCCAGTCAATAATACTCATTATTGGACCACGGACCGGCTAGCAATAAAATACTGTGTTTTCAAAGACTTGATTCTGCATTTATAATCCCCTAGTAACGCACGCTCAGCTAGTAATAATTGTCCATATTTAAACATCTGCTGACTACTGGTGAACCCTGTTTATTTGATTTGCAATGAACTTTTACTTGATCATGACTTTCACAAAACAGTGGATTCCCACAAAGAAGGCCTTTTGAGAAAAAATAACATTTAAAAGAAAGCATTAGAGATACCCGTACCCTACAGCCCAAGGAAATAGTTTCGAAAGAGTTCAAAAATCAGGAGACTTTCAGAGTAAACAGTGTCAGCTTTGTAAAGGTCCAAATAATAATTAAGTAGAGAAAATAATGTTTAAGAGAGATAAAAATTTGTGTAAAGATAAAGTATTAAAATGACAATTCAATAGTAAGATGATGGCATTTATCAGTAAACTAAAAATTATAAGTCTGTAAAATTTGTTAACAGAAGTATAGCTGTCAATGGAAATAGCACAATTAAGTATATTTAATAATCAGCTACAGCAATCCACATATCTTTGAGATAAGAGAAATATGTCCAAAATATGGCAGGTCAACACACTTTGGCAGAGCCAAGATTAAAAGTCACACCATGATGATGCACACCTACACCCCCTAACCAATGTTCCTACCAGGTATCAATCTTCTGTACCTTACGGTTCCAGAGATATAGCCCAAACAATATTTTAAAGGTCAAGGTCAGTACAGCACAGTCAAAGGTTAAATCAAGGTCAGACCATGACGTTGCACACCTACACCCCCTAACCAATGTCCCTACATAGTATCAACTTCCTACACCTTACAGTTTCTGAGATACAGCCCTGACAAACTTTTCCCACTTCCCACTCGCCAATCCAGACACCATGGCTGAAAACAATAACCTGACAGCCCTTGAGGGCTGTGGGGTAAAAAGTAGAACATCTATTTAAGTAATGCACTGACAATGAAGTCCTCACTATAAACTAACAAATTAGACAGTAATTATTTGCATCACTTGTATTGCACTCTAAATAATCAGTGAAAGTCCCACAATACTGGACACTGGTAATGTATAGTTAAGCTTAAAGGTTCTGGCAATGTGTTCAGAAGGCAGATATCCTGTGTAAGTGGACATCAGTTCCATGTTGTGCGGACATCTTTAACACCTGAACTCCAACATTGAAGCTTGAGACACAGACCCTGAAAAACACAGGAACTGTGAGGACTGAACTGCGACAAAAGTTGTTGCAATTACACACAGAGATGCATTTTTTTGCAAAATGGGGTGTTTATAATTTTAAGGTATGTCATACAGAAACTCAGGAGACCATAATATTTATAGATGTTTGATTATGATATTACTACGTTTGAATGACAGACAAGATCCTGACGGAAAAACATTGCTATTTACATAGCTGTAATTCAAGAGGGCATTTCACTTGTACTATTTGCCTCAATTTCTAATATATGTCACATGGAATTGTTAAGTATAAAGTTATGAGGGCAATACTCAGAGACAGAGGTCATTTTTCATAGAAATTACAATATATGTCTTTATACATCAACAAATATAAAACATTATAGCTGAAAAATATACGCATTTTTGTACTCATGATATGTACTCTTTCCTTATTACTCTTCTCTAAGACTTGTAAATACTCATTTTAGTAGTACAACATACACAAAGAAGTTCATACTCAATTTTACACTGTAAAATGCTCATTACTGTACTCATTCTGATTGATTCATTCAATAACAATTACTCTAATAGTTCTGATGTTCACTCTCCGTTTAGATATTTTTGGCCTTTGTATTCATATATCTACAAGACATACAGTGGACTATTTAACTAAAAAATTTAGATTTTCATTAATCTTTGCAGTCAAAAAAAAAGATTTACATCTGTTACGGTCACGGGCAAGCGCGGTAGCAATTACCGGTTGTCTTTAAGTTGTAACAGAAAAAGCAAAAAGTTAAACTTAACAAATTTATTTAATAGTCAACAATAATGATTACAGTCAACTGGTATGCCCTTAACTAAGCACACTAATACAATAACAAGATCTAGCTGACCTGACCACTGAGATTAAGAATAAGTTTATCCGCCGTATCCCGCAATCTGTTCTGTAATCCGTCCTGTGGTATATTCTGTGGTCTGTCCAATGTCCTGTGGTCTGTCCCGTGATCTGTCCAGCGTTCACTCGCACACAGATGTCTATATTCTGTGACCTGTCCCACACTCAACAACACAAAAGGTGCTTGTCCTGCTATCCTTTATATATCCAGTCACACAGAAGGACTGTCTGGAGATTTTTAGAGAGTTAACACAATTGTACTGTCTGCTCCAAGATATGGACAATGTCCAAAATGCAGTAAATCTGTCCAGACAATGTATCTAGTTCACTCCAGTAAAAGTTCACAGCAACACAAGTTATATTATATTCCAAAACACAATAGCTCTCCTTATAGCCAGCGAATACAAAGTTCACTTGTGGTCAGATGTACATTCCTTATATACATTCACAGATTCCTTCTGGAATTGTACAGAACCAACTCAAAAAATAAATCTTGAGCCATCTAGGCCAAAGGAGGAAGTTCTAGAAACTACTGGTAATTGGGTTTCCCCAAATCTAACATAACCACTGAGGGGGGGATTTCCCCCAGTCTGTGAACAGATCAATAAACACTAAAACACAAAAGTCAATAACTCCCTTACTTTAAATGTCAATACACAAAAAGAACCAACAACACAATTATCTTTTATGACAATGTATAAACATAAAGCTTAAATTAAACAATGCACTAATATAGTGCCTAATATATGTAATATACAATGTACTAATATAGTGTCCAATATATGTAACACCTCCCCCCTTAAAGAAAAATTTTGGAAACCAAGGGATTACAAAATTTTACAAGAGATTTTCATGATGTATACAAACACAGGTAATAACATTTTACAAAACATTTTTGTCTAAATACAAAAGTAAAATTAGTACCATGTATAACCTTTATAAACTTACTAATTACAGGTATATAAATTACACTTTAAATACAGCTTCTGGACAGGGCGTATCCATGCGGACGCCATATTTTACTTTTTCAAAATCCTGTTTATACACTGAATTCCTATCTTTAACAGTGTTTTTATTAATAGCCATCATAAGCTATGTTATACCTCTTTCAAAATATGGCTTTACCATAGTCATTTCACACATGTGGTTTGAATGTCTGTTATCCCAGTTTTTAATGGTCTTTTGGAGAGTTTCTACTCTCCTTGCTACTGGGTATGACCCTAGATCTCTGGCCTGTAGTTTATTCATTTGGCCAGGTGATGACACTGAAGCCTTGCCTCCAGGATTGAAGATATGATTCTGTAATTTCTTGTCAAAAAGCATCTTCATTTTTGACTGAGAAGTTTTCAAGTTTTGTTGCGCCAGCTCACAAGCCTTCTTTAACTTATTTCTGAACCTTGAGACATAATCTAACAGATTTAGGCTCTCAGTGTTCTCAGATAACCAATTTTCCTTCAACAGCTTGAGAGGACCACGGACTGAATGGCCAAAGACCAACTCAAAGGGACTAAAGCCTAAAGACTCTTGAACAGATTCTCTAACTGCAAACAATAATAAGCTGATGCCTTCATCCCAGTCTTTTTCATTGTCTAAACAGTATGTCCTAATCATATTCTTCAAAGTGGAATGGAACCTTTCAAGTGCACCTTGGGATTCTGGGTGATAAGCACTAGATTTGATCTGTTTGGCACCTAACTGAAATACAACCTGTTGAAATAGTCCTGACATAAAATTTGACCCTTGATCTGACTGGATTTCTTTTGGTAAGCCAACTAGAGTAAAGAAATTAACCAGAGCTTTTGAGATTTTGGGAGCTGTTATGTTGGTCAATGGTATGGCTTCGGGAAATCTGGTTGAGGCGCACATAATGGTCAAAAGATATTGGTTTCTGGATTTAGTTTTTGGTCAGGGACCTACACAGTCAATTATCACTTTGCTAAATGGTTCCTCAAACGCTGGAATGGGTTTGAGAGGAGCTACAGGAATTTTTTGGTTTGGCTTCCCTACCATTTGACAAATGTGACAAGTCTTGCAAAATTCTGCCACACAGTGCCGAATTTGAGGCCAATAAAAATGTTTGGTTATTTTGCTGTAAGTTTTGTTGATGCCTAAATGGCCACCCATCGGAGACTCGTGAGCCAATTTCAATATCTCACTTTGGTACACTTTTGGCACAATAATCTGGTGAACTACTGACCATTCTTCAGATGCAGGGACAGTTGGTGGCCTCCACTTTCGCATAAGCACACCATTTCTGACATAATAGCCTACAGGGATCTTATCTAGCTCTACTGGTGGTAGGACCAACTTGAATAAAGGAGCTAATTCAGGGTCATTTTCCTGCTCTGAAATCAATTTTGATTTTGAAAGCGATACATCTTTGCAGTCAATTGGGTCTTGTTTTTCAGAATCTACCCTATCCTTGGGATTAGTATCACTAAAATTCTGCACATCATGGTCATAGTTGTTCAAGAATGTATCTGACAAATCAACTAAGACATCTGTAGATTGTTTACAATCTTTTGGTTCTTCTTGGGCCTTTTTGGCCATAGCTCGAGTCACAGCACAGGAGGGAAAAATACCAGGAATAACCTCTTCTAATTTCTCAGTGCTAACCAAAGTGATCGGCTTAGAAGTAACCTTAGGGTCAGCAACTACCTTTCCACCTGCCAGATCATTTCCCAATAACAAAGATACCCCTTTAATGGGTAAAGTGGGCCTGGTACCCACAACAACAGAACCAGTAACTAAGTCTGATACTAAGTTGACCTTATGCAAGGGAACGTTCACACAGCCTCCTTCAATACCTTGAGCAATGACACTCTCACCAGTAAATGTGCTTATACTCAATGGCAATACACCTTCTAAAAGTAAGGACTGAGTAGCTCCAGTGTCTCTTAATATCTTAATGGGGACCTGACTGGAACTACTTTCCAAAGATACAAAACCCTCAGACACAAAAGGTTTGAACTCTTCCCTAATAATCTCAGACTTGTCTAAACCAATACTAGACTCTGCTCTATTGGGATTTGAACGCCAGTTAGACTTGCTAGACACAAAGGCGTTGGGCGTTGCCTCCTTTTCTCTTCTCTTCTTTAAGAGCCAACAGTCAGACATAACATGCCCAGGTTTCTTACAATAATGGCACACAGGAGCAAAGGATCTGGGCTTCCTATCCTTACTCATAGTCTGATTTGAAGTTTGACCCTTATCTGAACTCTTTTCTGGAGCTACATTTTCAGATTTCTTTCCTATTTCTGGATACGACTTTTTATCAGGACCAAAGGACTTATTCTTGTTGAAAGTGGACTTGTGAGTTAGCGCATAATCATCAGCATAAGCTGCTGCTTTTGCCAAATTTTCAACTTTCTGTTCATCTAGATAGGTTTTAATGTCATCACGAACACACCTTTTGAACTCTTCAATCAAAATAACTTGCCTAAGTTTTTCAAAGTCTGTACCTACTTCCCTAGAATTACACCATCTGTCAAAGTACACTTCTTTCTCATGGGCAAATTCAACATGAGTTTGACTATCTTGTTTACGATAATTTCTGAATTTTTGACGATATGCTTCTGGTACCAACTCATATGCTTTCAAAATAGCATTTTTGACAGAGTTATAGTCCACACATTCAGAAATTGGCAAAGCCGTGTATGCCTCCTGGGCCTTTCCCCTCCAAACACTTTGCAGCAATAAAGGCCACTGGTCTATAGGCCATTTCAAATTTTGAGCTACTCTTTCAAAGTGTTGAAAGTACTTATCAACTTCTGATTCATTGAAAGGTGGTACCAGTCGCACATTTTTACCCAAATCAAATTTGGTAGCAATGGACTCTTCATTTGCAATTCTACGGGCATTGAGTTCTAAAGCTCTCATTTCTCTTTCATGTTTAAGCTCAAGTTCCTTTTCTCGCTGTTGAGCTTCAAGCTCTTCTTTTCGTTGTTGAGCTTCAAGCTCTTCTTTTCGTTGTTGAGCTTCAAGCTCTTCTTTTCGTTGTTGAGCTTCAAGCTCTTCTTTTCGTTGTTGAGCTTGAGTTTCAAGCTCTTTAAGTCTTAACTCTCTTTCAATTTCTAATCGCCTGATCTCATATTGCCCAGAAGGTTCCATTGGTAGAGGCTTATACAGTTCTAAACAACTATCAGGTAAAACATCTTCATCAACTAACTGTTCAACAATAAGCCTTTTAAGTTCATGTTTACGTGTTGACCTTTTCATCTCTAACTGTAACTCTTGCGGTGACTGTACAAACTCTTTAGCACTAGCCATTTTGAGCACTGTTGACTGAAACCAATTACTAAATCAAATGGATTTTCAAAATGTTAATTTAACCGTTGATCAAATGGTTGTAATCAAATGGTTGGATCCCGGACGAGCCCCCAATTTTCCTGTTACGGTCACGGGCAAGCGCGGTAGCAATTACCGGTTGTCTTTAAGTTGTAACAGAAAAAGCAAAAAGTTAAACTTAACAAATTTATTTAATAGTCAACAATAATGATTACAGTCAACTGGTATGCCCTTAACTAAGCACACTAATACAATAACAAGATCTAGCTGACCTGACCACTGAGATTAAGAATAAGTTTATCCGCCGTATCCCGCAATTTGTTCTGTAATCCGTCCTGTGGTATATTCTGTGGTCTGTCCAATGTCCTGTGGTCTGTCCCGTGATCTGTCCAGCGTTCACTCGCACACAGATGTCTATATTCTGTGACCTGTCCCACACTCAACAACACAAAAGGTGCTTGTCCTGCTATCCTTTATATATCCAGTCACACAGAAGGACTGTCTGGAGATTTTTAGAGAGTTAACACAATTGTACTGTCTGCTCCAAGATATGGACAATGTCCAAAATGCAGTAAATCCACTCTCTGTTATACAACTGTACAATATCCAAAAATATCCAAAGTGCAATAAATCTGTCCAGACAATGTATCTAGTTCACTCCAGTAAAAGTTCACAGCAACACAAGTTATATTATATTCCAAAACACAATAGCTCTCCTTATAGCCAGCGAATACAAAGTTCACTTGTGGTCAGATGTACATTCCTTATATACATTCACAGATTCCTTCTGGAATTGTACAGAACCAACTCAAAAAATAAATCTTGAGCCATCTAGGCCAAAGGAGGAAGTTCTAGAAACTACTGGTAATTGGGTTTCCCCAAATCTAACATAACCACTGAGGGGGGGATTTCCCCCAGTCTGTGAACAGATCAATAAACACTAAAACACAAAAGTCAATAACTCCCTTACTTTAAATGTCAACACACAAAAAGAACCAACAACACAATTATCTTTTATGACAATGTATAAACATAAAGCTTAAATTAAACAATGCACTAATATAGTGCCTAATATATGTAATATACAATGTACTAATATAGTGTCCAATATATGTAACAACATCTTTCAAGGAGAAGCCAGATATAGACATATAAAAACAAAGGCAATAATCAGACTTGGCAAATATAATCTACTAAATAAAATGAAAGTCTAATAGCACTTTTAATCTCTGTAAAGGCAGATTCTGTGAGAATTTTCATTTACATTCTTGTATATAAACTAAGGTAATGAAATCTCGGTCTTTTATGCAGGACTTACTTGCTGTCTTCAAACAAAGCGAGTGAGGTCAGTGGTCCCGACACAGGAATGTCTTGTGTACATAGGCAGTCTGCAGAAAAAAGCAGAATCAGTAAATGATTCCATCCATGTCATAGAAAATTAAGAATTGATTGTTATTATTATTTTTTATTTTAAGTAATCTTTAAATTTAAAGTATGGTTGTACACATTAACATAAAAAGTATGTCTTAGGTAATGTTTTAAAACTCCTTTGCATATTTAAATTTAAAAGTTAGTACAAATTGCAAAACATTACAGTAGGCTTAAACACTTTACTGCACAAGGAAGTATGAATCTATTGCTGGAGTTACTTTTAGATGAAAAAGTCTTCAACAAAATGTAAAAAATTGATAGTGGTTCTTGCTATTTTCAACCACAACCAAATCAAAGACAGAATACTGGTTTGCCAATGTTAAACCAACTTTTCCTAGCTCTACCTCTAGACTCCCTGTCCCACACCCTGACTGTGCAGTCATTAGAGCTGGTCATTATCAGGTTCCTCCCACCAGTCAGGTGAGATGGTATAAACTTTGCACAGCAACAGCTCTCAAAGTGACCCTTGTACTCGTGGACTATGGATGAGTTTCTGATGTCCCACAGCTGAAAGAACAAGAAAACCTGCTGTGCAAACACACTGGATTACTGATGTAAATCTGAAGAAATTCTAACCTTTTATCCAGAACTTTTGCACAATTTAAGATTTCATAGCAATTTCGATGAGCATTTTTTTTCCTTGTAAACTCACTTACTGTTGACAGCCAATTTTGGGACAATACTAAAACACAATATATTTTGGTATCCTGGAATCAGAACAGTTTTGCATGGGTTGTATACCGACAAGGAAAATAAGTTATCCTTCCATCCTTATCTGAAACTAATTATCTTTCAGGCCATATTTCAGGAGAACAAGTAATTGTTTAATTTTTTTTTCTATATTTTCAAAACAAAGAAAGACAATGGAGCATGAACAAGTTTGCTTGTTACCGTTGCTTCACATCCATTGCCTTGGAAACCATTGCTGCTGGTGAGCAAGTAGTTACCACACTCACTGAGATCACACCAAGTTTGAATGTACTGTTTTCTTGGGAATGTTTTTACCACTCGCAGATCTCGACTGTCAAAGATCCTAATCATTAAAATAAAAAGAACACATAATGTATAAACATACAATAATAAAATGACTTCAATCTTTGGACTTATGGTTGGTTTTAATTTTTGAAAACCAAATGCAATTTAATTTACTATTTCAGCCGGTTTTCCAATGTAACATTACAACTTGCTACAAAACCAATCATCTAAAAGCATTAAAATCATCTACAAAAAGTGTTTCATAAATGGAAGACATAATCAAATAAATTTGGTAAATGTGTAAAACTCATTAATTTAGGGAATCTTAAACAAAAAGGTAACAAGACCACTGCCATGGTATGATCTCCCGCCGCACTACATCAAAAAGTAGGTGAACAACATATTTGACCTAGCAAGGGGATTAACAACACACAAAGCACAGGGTAGTACATACAGCGAAATGGTCACATGTAAAATGATGAAACCATCGAACTTGAAATGTGTTCCCCAAGGACTAATTTACACTATGCTAAGTAGAGCCAAAACAAATAGGGGAATAAAAATCTGCAATTTTAACCCAAGCCATATAAAAGTAAACACAGGTGCTCTTGAAGAAATGAAACGGATGGAAGCTGAATCTAAATTACAATGGATTTCTCCAATTGAAAAAATAGCAAGGGAAAATGCCTTTCTTTTGGGTTGCCTAAATATAAGATCTCTGAAAATGCATCTGCAAGATTTAAAGAGTGATCCATCAGTTAAACTGTTAGATGCTATATGTTTAACGGAAACACATATTTCTAAAATAGCGTCACATAAGAAATTTGAAATGGATAATTACATATTAACGTGTAGTAAGTCAGTTCATGGTACAGGTATTTATGTCAAACGGGACACCAAAAGAAGAAATTCAATGCAATTAACATAGAATGTACATGTGTGATAATTGAAGCGAATGAAGTAATCTTTGCTCTAGTGACTGTTTACAGATCTCCTAAAGACAGCATAAAAACTTTTTTGGAAGAAGTTGAAAAGCTTATAGTGCAATTGAAAGAAGATATGTATGAGATAATCATTTGTGGTGACTTTAACTTTGATTTATATAATCTTAATAAAGCTACATCACTTTTGCAGAGGTATTCTTTGAAGCAATACATAAGTGAACCAAGTCATATATGTGGTGGTATTCTTGACCTTGTGTTTGCAACCGAAAGTTTAAAATTAACAACAAGTCAAATGCCGCTTTACTACAGTGATCACCAATTTATTTTCTTCTCTGTATCTATATAGATGTATATGTATGTATTTTCTTAATATTACACAGTAATCATTTAATATTGATAGAACAACTGATTTAATGTACAAGCAACATTTACAGTTTCGTTATGTTATAATTAGTTTGAAATGTAATGTCACAAATAAATAATTGTTGACACTATCAATGTTTTGCAGGTTCTATAGACGATACAGTTAAATATCGTCAGTAAAAGCAAATTACAATAAAAGGCAATTAGCAATAGAGAATGAAACTTGTAAAAAGAAGAATCTGTTGCGTACACATCAAAGATGTTTGTTATTGAAATTAGAAATGTATTGTTCAGGACAATCATATTAACTTTAAGATGAAATCCAATAACATGAAAAGATTCCCTGCGTATGCTAAATAATGAAGAATAATAATAAATCTAATTATCATGGGCTTCAGCAATAGTTGTATTAAGTAATGTTGTGCATTTCATAAGTTTCTCTTTGTGGTTTAGTACTAATGAAATGGTTGAAAGATAAAAAGGAAATCAGTCAAAGTAATAATGGTTAATGACAGGAACATTTTTGAAATATCAAAACGATGTACTTGATCAATATGTTTGTGCTATTTACTAAAAATTTACATTTCATAGTTGTTTTTAATGTTTTAATGTACTGATAAAATGGTTTTTTTTTGTACATTGTCTTTCTTTTGTCACAAAGTCATTTATACATTCCATTACTCACAGCATGGAATGTATACATTCAATAGTTCTGGCAACTGAATGTACACATTCAATGGCAAATCATAGCATATACCCATTCAATGATTTGGCCATCGAATGGCCACATTCCAGAGTTAGAGCCACTGAATGTACATATTCCGCAGTTATGTACATGTAAGATATGCACTAAAAAGGTTTGGATATCTTCATTCCACCTCAAAGAAGGGGCCCAAGGTCTTACCCTTACCCTGTGCTTTTCCACAGGTTGGTTTGAAGCTCTCCCAAAAGTAGGTGAATGAGTTATTTGAGAAAAATTGGCCATCTGCAATACTTCTAGAGATAATTCGCATATACTCATTTTCAGTAGGCGAGTAATTAGCTATGTGTCTGAAACTTCACTATGTGAAGGCCCTTGCAAAAGAAGGTGAATGAGTTATTTGAGAAAAAATTGGCTATCTGCAATACTTTTCAGAGATAATTCGCATTTACTCATTTTGAGTAGGTGAGTAATTAGCTATGGGTGTGAAACTTCACAGAGTGAAAGCTCTCCCAAAAGTAGGTGAATGAGTTATTTGAGAAAAATTGGCTATCTGCAATACTTTTAGCGATAATTCGCATTTACTCATTTTGAGTAGGTGAGTAATTAGCTATGAGTGTGAAACTTCACCATGTGAAAGCTCTTCCAAAAGTAGGTGAATGAGTTATTTGAGAAAAATTGGCTATCTGCAATACTTTTAACGATAATTTGCATTTACTCATTTTCAGTAGGTGAGTAATTAGCTATGGGTATGAAACTTCACCATGTGAAAGCTCTCCCAAAAGTAGGTGAATGAGTTATTTGAGAAAAATTGGCTAAGAACAATGCTTTTAAGAGATAATTCGCATTTACTCATTTTGAGTAGGTGAGTAATTACGGGTCTGAAACTTCACCATGTGAAAGCTCTCCCAAAAGTAGATGAATGAGTTATTTGAGAAAAATTGGCTATCTGCAATACTTTTAGAGATAATTCGCATTTACTCATTTTGAGTAGGTGAGTAATTAGCTATGGGTATGAAACTTCACCAAGTGAAAGTTCTCCCAAAAGTAGGTGAATGAGTTATTTGAGCAAAATTGGCTATCTGCAATTCTTTTAAGAGATAATTCGCATTTACTCATTTTGAGTAGGTGAGTAATTATCTACGGGTCTGAAACTTCACCATGTGAAAGCTCTCCCAAAAGTAGATGAATGAGTTATTTGAGAAAAATTGGCTATCTGCAATACTTTTAGAGATAATTCGCATTTACTCATTTTGAGTAGGTGGGTAATTAGCTATGGGTATGAAACTTCACCAAGTGAAAGTTCTCCCAAAAGTACGTGAATGAGTTATTTGAGAAAAATTGGCTATCTGCAATACTTTTAGCGATAATTCGTATTTACTCATTTTCAGTAGGTGAGTAATTAGCTATGGGTCTGAAACTTCACCATGTGAAAGCTCTCCCAAAAGTAGGTGAATGAGTTATTTGAGAAAAATTGGCTAAGAACAATACTTTTAAGAGATAATTCGCATTTACTCGTTTTGAGTAGGTGAGTAATTATCTACGGGTCTGAAACTTCACCATGTGAAAGCTCTCCCAAAAGTAGATGAATGAGTTATTTGAACAAAATTGGCTATCTGCAATACTTTTAGAGATAATTCGCATTTACTCATTTTGAGTAGGTGAGTAATTAGCTATGGGTCTGAAACTTCACCAAGTGAAAGTTCTCCCAAAAGTAATTGAATGAGTTATTTGAGCAAAATTGGCTATCTGCAATTCTTTTAGCGATAATTCGCATTTACTCATTTTGAGTAGGTGAGTAATTAGCTATGGGTGTGAAACTTCACCAAGTGAAAGTTCTCCCAAAAGTAGGTGAATGAATTATTTGAGTAAAATTGGCTATCTGCAATACTTTTAGCGATAATTTGCATTTACTCATTTTCAGTAGGTGAGTAATTAGCTATGGGTATGAAACTTCACCAAGTGAAAGTTCTCCCAAAAGTAGGTGAATGAGTTATTTGAGAAAAATTGGCTATCTGCAATACTTTTAGCGATAATTCGCATTTACTCATTTTCAGTAGGTGAGTAATTATCTATGGGTCTGAAACTTCACCATGTGAAAGCTCTCCCAAAAGTAGGTGAATGAGTTATTTGAGAAAAATTGGCTAAGAACAATACTTTTAAGAGATAATTCGCATTTACTCATTTTGAGTAGGTGAGTAATTATCTACGGGTCTGAAACTTCACCATGTGAAAGCTCTCCCAAAAGTAGATGAATGAGTTATTTGAGAAAAATTGGCTATCTGCAATACTTTTAGAGATAATTCGCATTTACTCATTTTGAGTAGGTGAGTAATTAGCTATGGGTCTGAAACTTCACCAAGTGAAAGCTCTCCCAAAAAGTAGGTGAATGAGTTATTTGAGAAAAATTGGCTATCTGCAATACTTTTAGCAATAATTCCCATTTACTCATTTTGAGTAGGTGAGTAATTAGCTATGGGTGTGAAACTTCACCAAGTGAAAGTTCTCCCCAAAGTAGGTGAATTAGTTATTTGAGAAAAATTGGCCATCTGCAATACTTTTAGCGATAATTCGCATTTACTCATTTTCAGTAGGTGAGTAATTATCTATGGGTCTGAAGCTTCACCATGTGAAAGCTCTCCCAAAAGTAGATGAAGGAGTTATTTGAGAAAAATTGGCTATCTGCAATAGTTTTAGCGATACTTCGCATTTACTCATTTTGAGTAGGTGAGTAATTAGCTATGGGTGTGAAACTTCACCAAGTGAAAGCTCTCCCAAAAGTAGGTAAATGAGTTATTTGAGAAAAATTGGCTATCTGCAATACTTTTAGAGATAATTCGCATTTACTCATTTTGAGTAGACGAGTAATTAGCTATGGGTCTGAAACTTCACCAAGTGAAAGCTCTCCCAAAAGTAGGTGAATGAGTTATTTGAGAAAAATTGGCTATCTGCAATACTTTTAGCGATAATTCGCATTTACTCATTTTCAGTAGGTGAGTAATTAGCTAAAGAAACCTCAAAATTTCCTTGAATAGCTAGTTTTTTATAACCTTTAAAAATAGCATCAGAGATGCCCGCAGTATTCACGGGTTAGCAAAAACTAGTTAGTGGTCCAACAGGCCAGTAACTCGAAAAACTTAATGGCCCGAAAGAAAAGTTCCCGGTCCAATATTTATTTGTTAAAATCTAGTGTAATTTAAAATTTCTGTTAGATTTTGATACAAACCATTTGACAAGCTACATGAAGCTGTAAATGTTCAGATTTTACATGAAATGTAACAAAAGGAAAGTAAAATGTAACAAGATTAAACTTAACAAGATGACCGCCATGGCCGCCACTTGAAATTCCATTTCCAGACTCTAACTTGAAGATGCTTTGTCTGATTGATTAGAAACTTAACAGGGTCATAGTGCACCACTTAGGCTTGGTTGCTTTTGAAATTGGCACCACTTTGAAAAGCAAGATTGCCGCCATGGCCGCCATCTTGAAATTCCGTTTCCAGACTCTAACTTGAAGATGCTTCAGCTGGGCAGGTATTCTTGTGAGTGGGCGGACATTCGGTTGGGCAGGCAGGGGGTGGGGAAAAGTTTGGGATGTATCTCAGAAACCAAAAGTTATAGAAAGTTGACACTTGGTAGGGACACTGGTTGGGTGGTGTAGGTGTGCAAAGTCATGGTGTGACCTTGATTTCACCTTTGACCTTCCTGTAATGACGTAGAGTTTGAAAATCTTGTTTGGGCTATATCTCAGAAACATTATTTTGTACGATGTTGATACTTGGTAGACATTGGTTGGGGGATGTAGGTGTGGAGCGTCATGATGTAACCTTGTTTTGACCTTTGACGTTGCTGCAGTGACCTTGCCTTTAAAATCTTGTCCGGGTTATATCTCAGAAACCGTATAGTGTAGGATGTTTATACTTGGTAGGGACATTAGTTGGGGAGTGTAGGTGTGGAGTGTCATATGACCTTGATTTGACCTTTGACATTGCTGTAGTGATCTTGACCTATAAAATCTTGTCCGGACCTTATGTAAGAAACCATAAGGTGTAGGAAGTTGACACTTGGTAGGGACATTGCTAAGAGTAGTAGGTGTGCAACATTATGGGGTGACCTTGATTTGACCTTTGACTTTTCTGTAGTGACGTTGACCTTAAAAATCTTGTCAGGGCTATATCTCAAAAACCATATGGTGTGCTGATACTGCTCTGAAAGTCTCCAGATCTTTGTACTGTTTCACTACTTCTATGTCTCATGGTGTTGAGGCTACAGGCTGTGGGCTACAGGTATCTCTGATGCTATTTTTCTTGTACTTCCTTTTTTATTAGATTTTCTCACAATGCACAGTATAGATCAATCAACGCTCACAATCGCTTTTCTCATCAAAATCTAGGTGAGATATGATTTTCATAATTGTCTGATCCAGGGCCATTTGATTATTGTTTATTTGACAAGTAGTAAAACAACTGATGACGTGTTTGGTGAATCTCAAAACCTAGCAGTTCCCACAACCTATAGCAGTTCCCCCAACCATACGTGGCGTGTGTCCGTGAGGGAAGTACCGTTTTTTCTAAATTATTCGTGTAACCCAATATCTTCAGTTTTAAAAACACTTTTACGTCTGCCATTTTTCTAGCTTTACTCCACAATCAACTTTCATTTTTCTAACCCCCTTTTGACCAAATAATTAGATAATTACACACACAATCTGCCCACTTTATCGTGTGAGCCCCTTTTATCGCCCACATTCCCCATTATCGGGGACCATCATTCTCCAAATATACACACACTAACCACACAATTACCCCAATTTTTATTATCATTTTAAACTTATAGTCTCCCAAGTTGTTAAGATTGATTTTTCTCCATATTCTACTGGCAATCCAACCAGTCATTGCTGCATATCAGCACCACATGGACTCTAGCATTCAATGTCCTGATGTTGTTAGTTTCTGCCCCTTTAAACCCCCACAACCACATTCTGTTTACATTTTAGCATCAAGTCTTCAATATTTATTCCACCAGCTCTATCACCTTCCCGTCCGTTTATCCTGCTCCTTCTTGCTGGTGACATTAACCCAAACCCAGGACCACCCAAGTGCCTCAACGTCACCTACGCAAATATCAGATCAATAAATAACAAATACCCGGCCATTGCAAAATTCATATCTGACAATGAGACCGATCTCTTTGCCATGTCAGAGACCTGGATAAGACCTGACACCACAAACGCCAATTTGTCTGAACTCACCCCACCAGGCTACTCTCTGCATCAACAGCCGCGAGAAACCCGCCGTGGAGGAGGACTGGGGTTTTTTGTTAGAGACTGACTGAATGCATTATTCTCTGAATAAGGAATCTTTCTACTTTTTGAATATTTACAGACCACCATCCTCTAGTACTACAACCTTTTTCGAACAATTTCAGTCCCTTTTGGAGGACATCCATCACACCACAGGAAATCTGGCTATCATCGGCAACTTCAATCTGCACCTTGATACAATATGTTCAAATTCAAAAACTTTTCACTCATTGATCGAGTCATTCGACTTAATTCAGAAAGTTAACTTTCCAACCCATATTCATGGACATACCCTTGATCAGGTTTTAACCAAATCCAACAATGACAATATTTCTAAAGTCCACACCACCGATGCCTTTTCTGACCATTTTTCAGTTAGTTTCATACTAAATTTTATAACTCCTAGATCTCAGGACCATGCTACTGTCTCCTTTCGTAAATACCACAAAATCAACAAAGATAAAATGAAAGCAGATCTCCTCGCTTCTGAACTGATTAATAATCCGTCTAAAGAACCAGATACACTCTATAAACAATATCATACTACCTTGTCAACCCTTATTGACAAACATGCTCCAATACACACCAAACACACCAAGGCCAAGTACATCCCGGGATAGGTGAATGATACTGTAATTGCGGCAAAGGAGACTAAGCGTTTGTTTGAACGCATTTGGCGAAGAAATAGATCTACTTTCAATAGATCCCAGTACATGCAGAAGGTTCACCAATAAAATAGAGTCTGCATGCAGGCCGAATCCCAATTCCTTAAAGAAAAAATTCAGGATAATCATCACAACCCACAAAAATTATGGCGTGTCCTGGGTGATGTCCTACACAGACTTCCAGCTAAGATCCTCCCATCGATAAACCCACCTCAGCTTTTGGTTGACAGGTTCGTGGAGTTCTTCACAGAAAAGATTGAGAAAATACGCTCAACATTCTCTGCTTCTGTTAATTTACAACACATCACCCCTGACTCTCCTCCCCCCATGTTCCCCAGTTTTTCTACTGTAACAGAGGAAGAAGTTACTAAAATTATTACCAGCTCTCCTAGTAAATCATGTTCCCTAGACCCATGGCCCACTTTCCTTGTTCTGGATTATCTCAATATTCTCATTTCCCCCATCACTTCAATAATTAATGCTTCTCTTAACCAAGGCAAGTGTCCAGATTTCTTTAAGCAGGCCCATGTTACCCCACTTCTCAAAAAATCATCCTTAGACAAAGAAGCTTTTAAAAATTATAGGCCTGTCTCAAATTTAAACTTTATCTCAAAGATACTTGAAAGGGTAGTAGCCGTCCAGCTACAAACACATCTTGATGAAGCCGGCCTTTTGACTGCCTTCCAATCCGCTTATAGAAAACACCATTCTACTGAAAGCGCTCTCCTCAATATTCATAACGATATTCTTCTTAATATGGCCAAAGGGTCTGTCACTGCTCTTACCCTTCTCGATCTATCCACCGCTTTCGATACCATTGACCACACCATTCTCCTAGACAGGCTCACTGTTTATTATGGAATCAGTGAGCTAGCACTTGGCTGGTTCAGATCATACCTGTCAGGAAGGACACACTCGGTCAAGATAGGTAGTACACTCTCCCATCCTGCTTCGCTCCAGTATGGAGTTCCCCAGGGTTCTGTCCTTGGACCAATTCTGTTCTCTCTCTATACTAACCCTATCAGCTCAATCTTTCACTCCCACATTAGCATCAATTATCACTTCTACGCCGATGACACCCAGTTATACATATCACTTTCACCAGCAAATTTCTCTCACTCTATCCAAAAACTAAAGAACTGCCTAAATGACATTCAAAATTTCATGTTTACAAATAAATTAAAACTTAACCCAGACAAAACCGAGTTTATTCTCATAGGCTCCCATAAAAATCGTAAACAACTCCTCCCTCATTTCCCCATCAGTATTCTAGGAAATCAGGTCTCACCAGCACAAAGTGTCAGGAACCTTGGAGTAGTGTTCGACTCCAATTTCAATTTCTCAAATCATGTGTCACAGGTCATAAAGTCCACTAGAGTACATGCCAGAGATCTCTACAGAATTCGTCCCCTCCTAGACCTCAACACATCAGTCCTCTTGGCAAATGCTTTGGTGAGCAGCAGGTTGGACTATTGCAATTCATTGTTCTTATCGCTCACTAATTTTGAGTTAAGGAGATTGCAGCTAGTCCAAAACTCACTCTGCAGGGTTCTCACCCGTTCCTCTAAATTCTCTCACATTACCCCTCAACTAAAAAAACTTCACTGGTTACCAGTCAGATACAGGGTACAATTTAAAATTGGCCTTATTACATACAAAATTCTCAACCAAGGTCAACCAGTTTATCTAAGAGAATTAATCCACCCGTACACCTCTTCTAGAAATACAAGGCGAAGTTCGCCCAAACTCAAGTTCCTTCAAACCCCCAATTTTGATCGTAGAGTTCACAAATCAATCAAACACTTCTCTAATTCATTCTGTCACTATGCCCCTGTCCTTTGGAACTCTTTCCCCTTTCATGTTAGAAACAGTCCCTCTGTTCCATCTTTTAGGAAGCACCTCAAAACCCACCTCTTCAGCTCTAGTTTCCCAACTTAGTTTTCTTCCCTCCCGGCCACACCCATAATCCTGGATCATTGACCTTGAACGCCCCTTGACTCTCCTTAGGAAAATGATTTTGATTAATTAGCGCACGGAGTTCCCCTCTGTGGGGAAGATATTGCGCTTGCAAAGCAGTAGATTAGATTAGATATAATCTATGATGGGTGTATACTTTTTATAAGTTGCAATTTCTTTCATAATACTAAAACAGATAGGGCTATTTATGTTCAGCTGGAGCTTAGAGTCTCACATAATGGAGACTGAAAGCCCACATTAAAAAAATTATCCAGGCTATATCTCAGAAATCATAAGGTGTAGGTAGTTCATACATGCTAGGGACATTGGTTGGGGAGTGTAGGTGTGCAATGTTACTTTGTCACCTCTATCTCACATTTAACTTTGCCATTGTGACCTTACAGCTGTTTGTCTTTAGAAATATTAGGGGTTTTTAAGACCTTAAGGCTTATACATGCTCCCAACATCAACCCTGAGAACAATTTCTTTTTCTTGTGAGACTTATTTTATGAGGTTCATAGTTCATACCAACTCAAGAGATGTGACTGATTCACTGGGTCACTGCTTATTTTATTTTTACTTAAGAACCTTAAATATGTCCTCGACTTATGCAGCAATTCAAATCATTCTTGTCTGTTTTGGTTACTTCTGGAATACCCATTAGCATAAATGTACTGAGGCTCACAACACTCCTTCCTTGAATGGTAGTTATCAATTATACCTGGCATACCGGTACATATTATTTCATTTTATTTTATCACTGTGAAATTAGAAAATGGGAGCAACTTCTCTTAAAATAAAATGCTCCTATTATTTACTCTATGTCTTATGTTATAACCAATATAAATACTTGCAAAATGAGTTCAAATGTTAAAACATGTGTCACTTTAAACTCCCTATAATCCCACACTCTGCAGTACTTTTACTGGATAGATAGCAATATTATGTACTGTAGGATTTAGGTTTATAAGATAAGAATTGTTCATTTTGTTACATCAGGGTGTATACGGGGCCACGGCGGCAGAGTGATAACACTCTCGCATCCTACCTCTGAGATCGAAGTTCGAATCCCGGCCCGACCTCAAGTGGGAGAGCTGGTAGTTGCATGCTGTCGGTTGGCTTTGTTCAGTACAGAACCTTGACCAACTGTATGTACTGGTTTCCTCTGCCCAAAAACTACCTATCGTGATATGATCTACACAATGTGTTGAAATTGGCGTTAAAACACAAATAAATCAAAACAAAATCAAATGAGGGTGTATACAGACTTTCAAAAATTTGTGTTTAGTAATGTCTATATTTCATTGCCTGGCAGGCTGGCAACCATCTTTCCAACCAGGAAACACAGAAAGGCTACTGATCTCACAGTGCACACAACCAAACTTATAATCCAGACTGTAATGTGAACTTACTTTCAATTTTATCATGATATTATAAACTACATATGTTTGTAGCTGATTCTTATTCACTGATACTATTACTTGGATTGTTTGAGAGAAACAATATTTAGAGTATCTGGAAAGCTGGAGGGAAACAGTATTATCAGAGTTGTGGAGAATTAGGCCATGGATGCAGTCTATTTCAATTTTTTTTGTACAAGTCAATATACTGCAGTGTTATACTTTCCAAAAAATAAAACTATTAAGTTTTCAAATCATGTGGAGTGAGTATATGTTATCTTTTGATAAGAAGGCTCTCTAGTTTTAACTTAAACATATTAGATTTTAATGCTTTACTTTTGTTCTTTGAATTTGAAATATTTCAAAGGATTTGGATTTGTATTTAAGTCATTTTTAAAATTTTAAAATAAAAGTAGAATAATTATTATTCCATCATTAAAACCAAATCCTGGTGACACTGGAGGTTCTAGTTAGAGAGGTCACTGTATTGATTCTGATGTTTTTCTCTATGTAAAGTGTGAATCCTTCAATTACAAGAGCTTACTCCGATTGTTTGCTATGTAAACAGTTATCGCTAATGACATATTCAAACTTTTGGAATTGCATTACCACTGAATTTATTTCATGTAGACAAGGCAATAACGGAAGGTTCATAATTATGTTATGTATACACAGCCAAATTGGTCAACTTCCTCTATAGCATCAAATGGTGTCAATCTGATTTCAGCAAACAAGGTAAAGCACAGCTTGATGTGAGACGGCAAGCTTTTATTGCATTGAGTTTCTAATTGTGCTGAATATGAGAATCAAAGATGTTAAAGAAGAGTGAAGGACAGCATCAAAAATCCTCAAAATGACAATAAAATGTGCAAAATTCTTGTTACTCTATTACATTATAGTTTTACACCTTACAAGGGTTGATCTGGAATGCAAAATTAGTGTGAATAATGTTACTGAGCCTTACAGAAATATTACAACAGCTACAGAACATGAAGGGTATTAAGATTACTGGAATAATACTTTACATAAAAATACCTTCCTCGTGCATAGATGCCACAAGGATGTCAAGGTTGGGAAACACAGATTAGCAATCAAAGCCACAGCTATGTTGAAAGATATTTTGAGAATAGAAAAATGGGACCATGTTCATATACTTTATGATAATTATTTTATAGATATTGCAGAACAACTGAGCAATGTGGATTTATTGGTTTCTTTACATTACATAAACAATAATCCTCCTGAGAAAAATATAACAGTTCAAATAGTGGAAGTTTTTCAAAGTATAGCATCCAGTAGGAGTGAGATTCACTTCATAGTTTTTGGAGAATCAGGTTTAGTGGTACCTCTTCTGGAACAGATAAAACTTCAAGATAGCCTGCACAATCAACAAGGTTATTTTACTTTTCTGCACAAGTGGATTTTTGTTATATCTTGTCAGACTAATTTATTGGATATTGAAAAAGGATTGGGTAATATTAATCACATCACCATTGTGTCATGTATTGATTCCAATACACCCAAACTTAAATTCCTGGATATTTACAGTGCTATGTGGACACCTGTGGGAAGAAAATTGGAAATGACTGGTCAGATACATTATGGAAATATATCAAGAACTGTTTATAAAACCTTGTTTCCTAATGTACCACACCATTTTAATGGTCAACATTTGACTATTGCAACACAGCTCTGGAGTGGTGACATGGATAGACAAATGGAGGGTAATATAACCAAGTTCTCTGGTGCTTATTTCTCCCTCATAGAGGCATGTAGCCTTCATCTTAATTTTAGCTATGACATCATTATCCCTAATGATGGCACATGGGGTGCAATACTCAGGGGCAAATGGTATGGAATACCCGCACTACTTCTAAACAAAAGTGCTGACATATCAATTGCTCCACTGACATATCTATATGAAAGAGCACAGGTAATGGATTTTGCAGATGTACCAATTCAGTACTCCAGTGATGTGGTACTCCATCGCAAACTGACACCCATAAAAAATACTCTTTCCCTCTATGCCAAGCCATTTAAGAGTGAGGTTTGGATAGGTATTCTTGCAGTAATGATAATACATACATTTATTGTCCTACTAGTGTCACAAATCATCAACCATGGACAAAATACAAGAGGAGATGGAATGTCTAGAGAATGTGCCACAACAAATTGTAGATCCTACACTGCTACACTACAAAGTATTCTGTCATCTTTCTTGAACCAAGGTATCAAAGTTGAAATGAAGTACTCATCGCAAGCAATACTCTGGGCATCTTGGTGGCTATTTTCATGGATCATGGTTTCAATTTGGGCTGGGGTCCTAATATCATTCCTCACAGTAAAGGTTTATCCATGGTTTCCTTCAACACTGGAAGAACTTGCATATGACAGTACACATAAAATTGGAGTCACTGGTGCCACATCATCATCCAGTGTGCTTAGAAGCTCCAAAAAGCCAGAACTGGCTCAGATATGGCAAAAAATAAAAAAGGGTTACAAGGAAGATCGAACAATATTATCCACAAAACTAGATGTCCATGTCAATAACATCCTGTCAAAGGGTTACCTCTTTATCGCTGAAGCAGATACAATTAACATACTAAACACTGAAAAATGTAAAATTGACTCAAATGATGCAATTGTTATTAACACTGTATATTTCTCAATTGGGATGCAAAAGAACTCTGCTTATAAACCATTGTTTTCACATTTTTCCATGCTTATTATGGAGTTTGGCCTCATGGATGTATGGCTTAAGAGCAGCAGAGAAAACCTAAATCACACAGTCTGCACAGATCCTGAAGAGAATGTGTCACAAAGATTAGAATTACATCATTTTATTGGTTGGTTCATAGTACTTGGTGTGCTACTGGCAATAGCATCGGTTACATTGCTACTAGAACATTTATGGCTGAGATTTAAAGCTTTTAAAACAAAGGTATTTAATGTTATTGTCACATAAAATATGTTTATGTACTAAAAGCCATCAAATTCCCTTCAGATTGAATGAATAGATGCTGTAGCTCTGGCATGTGTTGACAACAGACAAGAAAATACTGATAAGAGTTTGCAATCATGGTGGTGCTTCATTCCAGATATACTTAAATACAAGGTTTAATATTTTGTACTCAATTCGTTCAGGGATGGGCAGCCAATGCAGGTTCATTTTGGCTTTTGTCACACTTGCATCGCAGTCCTTTAAGTTCAAGATCAGTTTTGCAGACATATTTTGTATTCTCTGAAATTTCCAAATAAATTTTAATAGTAGCCCATAAAGGAGGCAGTTTGCATAGTCTAAATGTGACATTAAGAGTCTGTGCACTAAAATTTCACATGCCGCTTTGGTAATATTTGGACGAGTAGATTTAATCCTATAAAAATTTATCATCGCTTTCCTGCACTGATTATTGATGTGTTTCAGGAAAGATAGATTTTTATCCAGGAAACATCTGAGAAGCATTGTACAGTCAGATCTATTTACAATCAAACTTTCCACATCCATACAATCTAAACAAAAAAAACAATCTAAACAATCTAAATTTATCTAGCTGTCCTTTACTGCCAAAATAAATCTATTCTGTTTCACTTGGGTTCATCTTGAATCTCACTGTACCCATCGATTCATTTACAGAAGACATGCACTCTTCTAGTTCTGATATGCAAGTAGTCTCTGCCATTACATCACCTGGTGTGAATGATTTCATCAAGGTGTGGTCATCTGCAAATCCAATTAAATCTATGTCTTCAGGACTAACATCCACTAAAGGTGTGGCATACAGATTATAGAAAACAGGTCCACAGCTGAACCCTGAGGTACTGAGAAATCTAGAGATCTTTCTGATGAATCCTTGTCATTTATATGGACTTCTTGGTCTCAAACCATTTAATGACATTACCGCTGATCCCATACCAATTTTCCAGTAGCTGTAGAAGAATGTCATGGTCCACTGTATCACATGCGGCAGAGAGATCCATGGCTACAACTACCGATATGTTTTTGGCTTCCATCGACCACAAAATATTGTTGACCAGATACAGTAATGCCGTTTCACAACTCTGATTCTTCAAATAAGCTGACTGATGTTTAGGATATTTTCCTATGGAAAAGCAGTGATCAACAACTTGAGATGTTGCAATCTTTTCTACAACTCTTGACAAGAAGGGTAGATAATTTGAGCAAACCAATTCTAAGCCACTTTTCTTTAAGAGTGGCCTTAAGATGGCGACCGTCCACCTATCTGCAAATACTCCATGTTCCAAAGACAAATTTATTCATTTTGTTACACTGCCGATAAATTTTGATAAATGACTCTTTAAAATTATTGTTGAGATGGGATAATTTCACGAAAAATGTTTACGAATTTTATTATTTTGGAGAAGCAAGTATATGAAATGGATAACTTATCTTTTTTCAAAAAATAATAGTTTTCTATTCATCAAAAGGTTTCTTTACATTTAAATTTTTTGGTAACAGCAATTACCACCTCAGAAATACTATTATTGTCTTGTTCTACGGGAATGGAACCAGATCACGAGATTTTAATTAGAACATCCTGGTTTTAGAAATTGAGTTTCTTGTATGCTGGATACATTGACATACAAAGCAAACTGACTGACTGGTAAAAATTATACTAATTGCATTTTTAAAAATTGTTTTAGAAACATACTATTCAGGAAATAGTACAATTTCACCCCCAGCAATTTCGCCCCCATCAGTTTTGCCACCAAAATAATTTGGGCATCAATTTTGCCCCCAGCAATTTTGCCCCCATTGTAAAGTAGGACATTTCGCCCCAAAATATTTTTGACTTAAAATGGACAGGATGTTGGTTTATTTTTTCAATTTTAAATTGACAAATTAGGTAATTATGATGCATAACACCCAAGTTAAATCACAAAGAAGTGAATCAATAGGAATGGCTTCTTATGTTAAGGCTTTGGGATTAGCATTATCAGATGTGACACTGTATAAATTGACTTGCCTTGTGCATCAAAGCAAAACTATTATGAAGTGATGTCCTGTGAATTTTATCAGATGTGGCTTCACAACCATTTATCCTCTCCAACCAAAGGAAGACTATTATGAAGTGAAACCCTTTGAATTATATTACATGTGGCTTCTTTTTGTTAGTTCCACTGTCTTTGAACTTTTCATAAATATAACATATATATTTTATAGTGATTGAATTAATTCTAGTTGTAGTAATATAGGCATCCATATAACAGTAAGAGTTCAGTGACTAGTGAATGTGTTTGTCTTTTCATTAATAATAAATTTTCACAAATATACAGATATGAACACTTCTTTGAGGTATAAATGTGCAATAAATGTGTAGTGACTTGTACAAATATATTATTTAACAAAAGTGTAAAACAAAATAAAAATAATTTCAGATAAAAGATAGGATTAAAAATGTTTGCCATTTATTTATTCTCCTGTTTCCCTCCTACATATTCAGGTTCTCCCTAATTGGAATTGACTGCTACAGTTATTTCCAATCCCACCAAAAATCAGATGCCACTCAATTGAAAGTAACTGCCAAAGGAGACAAAAGAATCAAAGACCTATTGATTCCTATCATGAAATTTTAGATGTTTGTTTTTTTAATGCTCAGGTACAGTTAACCTACTCATGCTAGCTGCTCAGTAGCCTTTCTCTTTTCAAAAGTTCAAACCTTCTAAGGGTTGTGGAACTACTCAGGAATTTTTTAAATGATTGCAATTATAATATGAAACTAGAGGATCGCTCGCAAAAAAAAAAGATAATGTTTTTGCATAGCAAAAACAAAGCGTCCCGAAAAGGATATAAAGGTGAGTGCTAAAGTATTAAGAAAATGCTTCGTTTCTAGCCTTATACTGTTGTGGCAACCAAAGTCAGCGCAGTCTGCTCTATCTAGCACGGTTTTCACGATATAAGCATTTTTGTGTTTTGCAAAAAATAAAAAAATTAAAAATGTCCGCTATATTTGGCGAGACAAAAATATTTTGAAAATTGGCATGGCTACTCTGCAGAGATACCCAGCAGGTCCAAAATTTTGTTGAGTTCGCTCCATATAGCACAGTTTTCGAGATATAAGCATTTTTGTGTTTTGCAAAAACTTTGAAAATTCAAAATGGCCACCATTTTTGGGGAGACAAAAATTTTTGTCAAGACCACTGCCGTGGTGTGTATCTCCCGCCGAGCATTAAAGCAGAAGAAATAGCTTTTCCGAGATATTCACAATTTTTCATTTTCGTGTCTGAAAGGTCTTCCAAAAGTAGGTGAATGAGTTATTTGAGAAAAATTGGCTATCTGCAATACTATTAAGAGATAATTCACATTTACTCATTTTGAGTAGGTGAATAATTATCTATGGGTCTGAAACTTCACCAAGTGAAAGCTCTCCCAAAAGTAGGTGAATGAGTTATTTGAGAAAAATTGGCTATCTGCAATACTTTTAGAGATAATTCGCATTTACTCATTTTGAGTACGTGAGTAATTAGCTATGGGTCTGAAACTTCACCATGTGAAAGCTCTCCCACAAGTAGATGAATGAGTATTTGATAAAAATTGGGTATCCGCAATACTTTTACAGATAATTAGCATTTACTCATTTTGAGTAGGTGAATAAATAGCTATGGGTCTGAAACTTCACAGAGTGAAAGCTCTCCCAAAAGTAGGTGAATGAGTTATTTGAGAAAAATTGGCTATCTGCAATACTTTTAGAGATAATTCACATTTACTCATTTTGAGTAGGTGAATAATTAGCTATGGGTCTGAAACTTCACCGAGTGAAAGCTGTGCCAAAAGTAGGTGAATGAGTTATTTGAGAAAAATTGGCTATCTGCAATACTTTTAGAGATAATTCGCATTTACTCATTTTGAGTAGGTGAGTAATTAGCTATGGGTCTGAAACTTCACCAAGTGAAAGCTCTCCCAAAAGTAGGTGAATGAGTTATTTGAGAAAAATTGGCTATCTGCAATACTTTTAGAGATAATTCGCATTTACTCATTTTGAGTAGACGAGTAATTAGCTATGGGTCTGAAACTTCACCAAGTGAAAGCTCTCCCAAAAGTAGGTGAATGATTAATTTGACAAAAATTGGCTATCTGCAATACTTTTAGAGATAATTCGCATTTACTCATTTTGAGTAGGTGAGTAATTAGCTATGGGTCTGAAACTTCACGAAGTGAAAGCTCTCCCAAAAGTAAGTGAATGAGTTATTTGAGAAAAATTGGCTATCTGCAATACTTTTACAGATAATTCGCATTTACTCATTTTGAGTAGGTGAGTAATTAGCTATGGGTTTGAAACTTCACAGAGTGAAAGCTCTCCCAAAAGTAGGTGAATGAGTTATTTGAGAAAAATTGGCTATCTGCAATACTTTTAGAGATAATTCGCATTTACTCATTTTGAGTACGTGAGTAATTAGCTATGGGTCTGAAACTTCACCATGTGAAAGCTCTCCCACAAGTAGATGAATGAGTATTTGATAAAAATTGGGTATCCGCAATACTTTTACAGATAATTAGCATTTACTCATTTTGAGTAGGTGAATAAATAGCTATGGGTCTGAAACTTCACAGAGTGAAAGCTCTCCCAAAAGTAGGTGAATGAGTTATTTGAGAAAAATTGGCTATCTGCAATACTTTTAGAGATAATTCACATTTACTCATTTTGAGTAGGTGAATAATTATCTATGGGTCTGAAACTTCACCAAGTGAAAGCTCTCCCAAAAGTAGGTGAATGAGTTATTTGAGAAAAATTGGCTATCTGCAATACTTTTAGAGATAATTCGCATTTACTCATTTTGAGTACGTGAGTAATTAGCTATGGGTCTGAAACTTCACCATGTGAAAGCTCTCCCACAAGTAGATGAATGAGTATTTGATAAAAATTGGGTATCCGCAATACTTTTACAGATAATTAGCATTTACTCATTTTGAGTAGGTGAATAAATAGCTATGGGTCTGAAACTTCACAGAGTGAAAGCTCTCCCAAAAGTAGGTGAATGAGTTATTTGAGAAAAATTGGCTATCTGCAATACTTTTAGAGATAATTCACATTTACTCATTTTGAGTAGGTGAATAATTAGCTATGGGTCTGAAACTTCACCGAGTGAAAGCTGTGCCAAAAGTAGGTGAATGAGTTATTTGAGAAAAATTGGCTATCTGCAATACTTTTAGAGATAATTCGCATTTACTCATTTTGAGTAGGTGAGTAATTAGCTATGGGTCTGAAACTTCACCAAGTGAAAGCTCTCCCAAAAGTAGGTGAATGAGTTATTTGAGAAAAATTGGCTATCTGCAATACTTTTAGAGATAATTCGCATTTACTCATTTTGAGTAGACGAGTAATTAGCTATGGGTCTGAAACTTCACCAAGTGAAAGCTCTCCCAAAAGTAGGTGAATGATTAATTTGACAAAAATTGGCTATCTGCAATACTTTTAGAGATAATTCGCATTTACTCATTTTGAGTAGGTGAGTAATTAGCTATGGGTCTGAAACTTCACGAAGTGAAAGCTCTCCCAAAAGTAAGTGAATGAGTTATTTGAGAAAAATTGGCTATCTGCAATACTTTTACAGATAATTCGCATTTACTCATTTTGAGTAGGTGAGTAATTAGCTATGGGTTTGAAACTTCACAGAGTGAAAGCTCTCCCAAAAGTAGGTGAATGAGTTATTTGAGAAAAATTGGCTATCTGCAATACTTTTAGATATAATTCGCATTTACTCATTTTGAGTAGGTGAGTAATTAGCTATGGGTCTGAAACTTCACCAAGTGAAAGCTCTCCCAAAAGTAGGTGAATGATTAATTTGACAAAAATTGGCTATCTGCAATACTTTATGAGATAATTCGCATTTACTCATTTTGAGTAGACGAGTAATTAGCTATGGGTCTGAAACTTCACCAAGTGAAAGCTCTCCCAAAAGTAGGTGAATGAGTTATTTGAGAAAAATTGGCTATCTGCAATACTTTTAGAGATAATTCGCATTTACTCATTTTGACTAGGTGAGTAATTAGCTATGGGTCTGAAACTTCACGAAGTGAAAGCTCTCCCAAAAGTAGGTGAATGAGTTATTTGAGAAAAATTGGCTATCTGCAATACTTTTAGAGATAATTCACATTTACTCATTTTGAGTAGGTGAGTAATTAGCTATGGGTCTGAAACTTCACAGAGTGAAAGCTCTCCCAAAAGTAGGTGAATGAGTTATTTGAGAAAAATTGGCTATCTGCAATACTTTTAGAGATAATTTGCATTTACTCATTTTGAGTAGGTGAGTAATTAGCTATGGGTCTGAAACTTCACCAAGTGAAAGCTCTCCCAAAAGTAGGTGAATGATTAATTTGACAAAAATTGGCTATCTGCAATACTTTATGAGATAATTCGCATTTACTCATTTTGAGTAGGTGAGTAATTAGCTATGGGTCTGAAACTTCACCAAGTGAAAGCTCTCCCAAAAGTAGGTGAATGAGTTATTTGAGAAAAATTGGCTATCTGCAATACTTTTAGAGATAATTCGCATTTACTCATTTTGAGTAGGTGAGTAATTAGCTATGTGTCTGAAACTTCACCAAGTGAAAGCTCTCCCAAAAGTAGGTGAATGAGTTATTTGAGAAAAATTGGCTATCTGCAATACTTTTAGAGATAATTCACATTTACTCATTTTGAGTAGGTGAGTAATTAGCTATGGGTCTGAAACTTCACAGAGTGAAAGCTCTCCCAAAAGTAGGTGAATGAGTTATTTGAGAAAAATTGGCTATCTGCAATACTTTTAGAGATAATTCGCATTTACTCATTTTGAGTAGGTGAGTAATTAGCTATGGGTCTGAAACTTCACCAAGTGAAAGCTCTCCCAAAAGTAGGTGAATGATTAATTTGACAAAAATTGGCTATCTGCAATACTTTATGAGATAATTCGCATTTACTCATTTTGAGTAGGTGAGTAATTAGCTATGGGTCTGAAACTTCACCAAGTGAAAGCTCTCCCAAAAGTAGGTGAATGAGTTATTTGTGAAAAATTGGCTATCTGCAATACTTTTAGAGATAATTCGCATTTACTCATTTTGAGTAGGTGAGTAATTAGCTATGGGTCTGAAACTTCACCAAGTGAAAGCTCTCCCAAAAGTAGGTGAATGAGTTATTTGAGAAAAATTGGCTATCTGCAATACTTTTAGAGATAATTCGCATTTACTCATTTTGAGTACGTGAGTAATTAGCTATGGGTCTGAAACTTCACCATGTGAAAGCTCTCCCACAAGTAGATGAATGAGTTATTTGATAAAAATTGGGTATCCGCAATACTTTTACAGATAATTAGCATTTACTCATTTTGAGTAGGTAAATAATTAGCTATGGGTCTGAAACTTCACCATGTGAAAGCTCTCCCAAAAGTAGGTGAATGAGTTAGTTGAGAAAAATTGGCTATCTGCAATACTTTTAGAAATAATTCGCATTTACTCATTTTGAGTAGGTGAATAATTGGTTATGGGCCTGAAACTTCACCATGTGAAAGCTCTTCCAAAAGTAGGTGAATGAGTTATTTGAGAAAAATTGGCCATCTGCAATACTTTTAGAGGTAATTCGCATTTACTCTTTTTGAGTAGGTGAGCAATTAGCTATGGGTCTGAAACTTCACCAAGTGAAAGCTCTTTGGGATAGCTGCTCTGCAGAGATACCCTAAAGATAAAAAATTTCGTCGAAATCGCTCTATGTAGTACGGTTTTCGAAATATAAGCATTTTTGTGTTTTGCAATTTTTGCGCAAAAATTCGAAAATTCAAAATGGCCGCCATTTTTGGCAAGAGAAATTTTTTTTGAAAATTGGCATGGCTACTCTGCAGATACCCTGTGGATCAAAAATTTCGTCGAAATCGCTCTATCTAGCATGGTTTTTGAGATATAAGCATTTTTGTGTTTTGCAATTTTGCGAAAAATTTGAAAATTCAAAATGGCCGCCATTTTTTGCGAGAAATTTTTTGGTTGAAAATTGGCATGGCTACTCTGCAGAGATACCCTGTGGGTCAAAAATTTCGTCGAAATCGCTCTATCTAGCAGGGTTTTTGAGATATAAGCATTTTTATGTTTTGCAATTTTTGCGAAAAATTCGAAAATTCAAAATGGCCGCCATTTTTGGCGAGACAAAATTTTTTTGAAAATTGGCATGGCTACTCTACAGATATACCCTGTGGGTCAAAAATTTCGTCGAAATCGCTCTATCTAGCACGGTTTTCGAGATATAACCATTTTTATGTTTTGCAATTTTTGCGAAAAATTCGAAAATTCAAAATGGCCGCCATTTTTGGAAAGATAAAATTTTTTTGAAAATTGGCATGGCTACTCTGCAGAGATACCCTGTGGGTCAAAAATTTCGTCGAAATCGCTCTATCTAGCACGGTTTTCGAGATATAAGCATTTTTGTGTTTTGCAATTTTGCGAAAAATTCGAAAATTCAAAATGGCCGCCATTTTTTGCGAGAAATTTTTTGTTTGAAAATTGGCATGGCTACTCTGCAGAGATACCCTGCGGGTCAAAAATTTCGTCGAAATCGCTCTATCTAGCAGGGTTTTTGAGATATAAGCATTTTTATGTTTTGCAATTTTTGCGAAAAATTCGAAAATTCAAAATGGCCGCCATTTTTGGCGAGACAAAATTTTTTTGAAAATTGGCATGGCTACTCTGCAGAGATACCCTGCGGGTCAAAAATTTCGTCGAAATCGCTCTATCTAGCAGGGTTTTTGAGATATAAGCATTTTTATGTTTTGCAATTTTTGCGAAAAATTCGAAAATTCAAAATGGCCGCCATTTTTGGCGAGACAAAATTTTTTTGAAAATTGGCATGGCTACTCTGCAGAGATACCCTGTGGGTCAAAAATTTCGTCGAAATCGCTCTATCTAGCACGGTTTTCGAGATATAAGCATTTTTGTGTTTTGCAATTTTGCGAAAAATTCGAAAATTCAAAATGGCCGCCATTTTTTGCGAGAAATTTTTTGTTTGAAAATTGGCATGGCTACTCTGCAGAGATACCCTGTGGGTCAAAAATTTCGTCGAAATCGCTCTATCTAGCAGGGTTTTTGAGATATAAGCATTTTTATGTTTTGCAATTTTTGCGAAAAATTCGAAAATTCAAAATGGCCGCCATTTTTGGCAAGACAAAATTTTTTTGAAAATTGGCATGGCTACTCTGCAGATATACCCTGTGGGTCAAAAATTTCGTCGAAATCGCTCTATCTAGCAGGGTTTTCGAGATATAACCATTTTTTATGTTTTGCAATTTTTGCGAAAAATTCGAAAATTCAAAATGGCCGCCATTTTTGGCGAGACAAAAATTTTTTCAAAATTGGCATAACTACTCTGCAGAGATACCCTGAGGGTCAAAAATTTCGTCGAAATCGCTCTATCTAGCAGGGTTTTCGAGATATAACCATTTTTTATGTTTTGCAATTTTTGCGAAAAATTCGAAAATTCAAAATGGCCGCCATTTTTGGCGAGACAAAAATTTTTTCAAAATTGGCATAACTACTCTGCAGAGATACCCTGAGGGTCAAAAATTTCGTCGAAATCGCTCTATCTAGCACGGTTTTCGAGATATAAGCATTTTTGTGTTTTGCAATTTTTGCGAAAATTTCGAAAATTCAAAATGGCCGCCATTTTTGGCCAGACAAAAATTTTTTGAAAATTGGGAAAAGTACTCTGAGAGATATCCTGCGGGTCAAAAATTTTGTCGAAATTGCTCTATCTAGCACGGTTTTTCAGATATAAGCATTTTTGTGTTTTGCAATTTTTGCGAAAATTTCGAAAATTCAAAATGGCCGCCATTTTGGGCGAGACAAAAATTTTTTGAAAATTGGGAAAACTACTCCGCAGAGCTACCCTGTGGGTCAAAAATTTCGTCGAAATCGCTCTATCTAGCACGGTTTTCGAGATATAAGCATTTTTGTGTTTTCCTTATTTGGAAAATTCGTAATGATTAATTAATCATTAATTACTCGGCCATTTCTTGACCAATCAATGCCAAAATCTAATGATTTCCAGATTTTAATAGAATGAATGTATTTGCCAAGTTTCAGGTGAATTGATAAAATTCCTTTCAAGTTATCATCCGGACAAGCTTCCCCATCGAAAAAAGACATTTTTGGTCATGTGACCTCTCTGATTGGTTGAAATGTCACTGCAGCATATTCAAAAAAATTCCCCAGGGCTACTGCCTAAACCTGCCAAATTTGAAAAGAATCCACCTAACGGTTACAGAGTTATAAGGAAAACAAAATGCGGAGCCGGTGGAGCCGCAGGAGCCGGCGGAGCCGGCAGAGCCAGAAGCTCTCCCATACACAAACAAGCGTCCCTTGCGGGACGCTTAACAAGTATATAAACCCTTGGAATTAACTGTTAAGGGGGAGAAAAATCAAAGAGCTTTTGATGTCTGTGATGATTATTTGATGTATTTGTTTTTTTAATGTTCCAGTTAATAAAAGTCCAGTTAATAAAATTGCCTTTCTTCTTCAAAACATCTAAGGGTTATGCAATGTCCAGGGATTCTAAAATTATTGCAATTCTAATATCATACAAGTATATAAACCCTTAAAATTTCAGTTGTTTAACTATATGTTGTTGTTTTTTTGTCTACAAGTAGCAAGCACGGAAATTATAAAGAGTAATAGGGGAGGACTGAAACTTTGTTGTGAGGGACACATGTACACAAGGAAAAAAGTCAACAAAAATTCCATTAGATGGGAATGTGTTAAGAGGACCAGCCATAGCTGTAAAGGAATTGCCACTACTGACATTGAAATGACGACATTTGACCTGGGTGTTTCACACTGTCATGGAGGAAATGTAGCTGAAGGTAAGGCAACCAAGGCCAGGTGGACCATGAAGGAAAAAGCCATGCCTACTATGGACAAGTTATGCCAGATCTTTGCTGCAGCTGTGTTGGAACTGGATGCCATTACCAAGGGAACCATAGCCACAGAGGGAACTGTGAAACATGCCTTGCGCCATGCCCGCCAGAAAGCTGTACCTAAGCAACCAGACTCCCTGAAGGATCTTGTTATTGAGGGTGAATGGGCAACAACAGCAGGTCCAGAACCCGAGAACTTCCTTCTCCATGAAAATGGCAAAGACTCATGTCAACGGACTTTGAATACCCTGTGATCCAGGCCATCAAGCAAATACTGGAAGCAGACGTTCAAGGATGTTTTTACCACCTCGGTCAGAGCACTTGGTGGAAAATACAAGAGATGGGACTTGCAGTACATTACAGGGAAAGTGAAGTCATCCGTGCATTGTGTGGCAGCTTAGATGGCCTTGCCCTTCTTCCACTGGATAAAGTTGAAGAAGGCATGCAACACTTGAGAGATATCTGCCCCTGTGAAGCCTCTGAATTCCTGGACTACTTTGACACAACTTATGTGACAGGGAAGTACAAACCATCAACACAGGATGACCTTACAGTTCGCCTGAGGAGAGTGCCTCCAAGATTTCCATCTGTAGCCTGGAGTGCACACCAAGCCATCATTGATAATGACCCAAGAACAAACAATCATTGTGAGGCCTGGAATTTTAAATTTAAAAATCTAGTTGGCCATAGTCATCCTTCTGTTTGGCGTTTGATCAGGTCCCTCCAGCAGGATAGTGCCCTTGTGTCAACCCAGATATCCCAGTCCTTGTTGGGAAATCCACCACAGAAGCGGACAAAACAGGTGTTCATTAATTTGCAAAAACGTCTCCAGAACTTGTGTGTTGAAATCAGAGAAAAAAGAATGGACATTCCGGAATTTCTGACTTCTGTTGGACATCTGATAAAATTGAATTAACAAGAATTTAGTCCATGTTGACTGGACCAATGATATACTAGTATAGTGCTAACCAAACTGTATTGAATTTGTAGTTGATGTTTAATGTTAAATAGTTGAAATAGTTTGAATTGAAATATTAATTGTGCCTCTGTTTTGTTGTTAATTTAGTTTGACTACTTTGCACTGAAATAACAATTGTGTACATGTTTTATATGTGTTAATAAAATGTATATTTTCACTTTTAATTATTTATTTCATTTGTTTATTTGTTGAGTCATGTATACTGTCACTCTGTGTCTTAATAAATGTGCATGTCAGAAAAAAATATATTTTGGGGGTGAAATGTTCTACTTTATAATGGAGGCAAAATTGCTGGGGGCGAAATTGATGCCTAAAATATTTTGGGGGCGAAATTGACGTACCCCGAAATGATAGAAGACAGAAAAACTACTACATCCACAAATTATTTTCAAAATCTGATACCTATTTTTTGTGCTGCAACTGTTATTATGCAATGCAGATATTAGCAAGTCCGAAAACTGTAACATAGCCCATCAGCCTATAAAAAAGAGACTGTGGTCTCACATTGCATACTCTGAAGACAAAAAAAAAAAAAATAATGAACAGGCTCTGTGTCAGCTGACTGTGTGTTTTGAGTTTCAGAGTAGAAGTGAAAGAAGAAAAGGACACAAAAATTGTGCCCTGCAACTGGTATTGAGAAGTAAAGTACAAAGTTAACTGTTAAAGTGTAAAAAGTATGTGAATAACATATTTAAACAAAATAATGTAAATGCAATAGTTTTTGAGAGTTACAACTGATTTACTCAGAAGTAAAAATCTTAAAGTAGCTAATGCTCAGCTATGCAATGAGTAACAGGTCTGCAGTCTGCAATTTCACTATTTTATAGAGGGCTGAAAAGTAGGTGTAGAACATATTTAAATAAACTACATAGTAACTGTAAATGCAATAGTTTTCGAGTAATAACTGATTTACTCAACAGTGACAACCTGGAAGCAGATATTATTCACCTATGCTATAAGCTACACATCTGCAATTTTACTATACTATAGCTAACCCAAAAGTAAACTAGACCTACGCATCGGAGAACCGATGCAAATTTATATCCACCAGAAAGACAACTCACCAAAGCCAGTGACCCATCGTTTGACCTTGCAGGAGGGCCAAAGGTCAAATCTAACAACATCAGAAGATTCCCAGCCCATGATTTCCTATGAGGTGGTCTCACATTGCAAACCTTTAGGATCAATAATAAGTGAGTTATAAGCACTTTTAGGTTTGGCTGTCCTCGTTTGATGCTGAAGGAGGGGCTCAAGGTCAAATCTGACCACATCAAAAGATTCCCAGCCCATAATTTCCTATAAGTTGGTTTCACATTGCAAACCTCTAGGACCAATAATAAATGAGTTATAAGCACTTTAAAAGTTCTCTATCCTCGTTTAACCTTGAAGGAGGGGCCCAAGGTCAAATCTGACCACCTGACCACATTAAAAGATTCCCAGCTCATGATTTCCTATGAGTTGATTTCACATTGTTAACTTCTAGGACCGATAATAAGCGAGTTATAAGCACATTTAAGTTTGGATATCCTCGTTCGACCTTGAAGGAGGGACCCAAGGTCAAATCTGAACACATAAAGAGATTCCCAGCCTGTGATTTCTTATAGATTGGTTTACCATCCCAAACCTCTAGGACCGATATTAAGTGAGTTATATGCACTTTTAAGTTTGGCTATCCTTGCTTGACCCTGAAGGAGGGAGCCAAAGTCAAATCTGAACAAATCAAAAGATTCGACGCCTATGATTTCCTATAGGTTGGTATACCATCCCAAACCACTAAGACCAATAATAAGCAAGTTATAAGCACTTTGAAGTTTGGCTGTCCTCGTTTGACCTTGAAGGAGGGGCCCAAGGTCAAATCTGACCACACCAAAAGATGCCCACCCCATGATTTCTTACAGGTGAGTTTGCCATTCCAAATTTCTAGGACCAATAATAAGCAAGTTATAAGCACTTTAACTTTGGCTATCCTCGTTTGACCTTGATGGAGGGGCCCAAGGTCAAATCCGTCCACACCAAAAGATTCCCAGCCCATGATTTCCTATAGGTTGGTTTATCATCCCGAACCTCTAGGACCAATAATAACTGAGTTATGAGCACTTTTAAGTTTGGCTATCCTCGTTCGACCTTGAAGGAGGGACCCAAGGTCAAATCTGACCACACCAGAAGATTCCCTGCCCATAATTTCTATGTGTTGGTTTACCATTCCAAACCTCTAGGACCAATAATAATCGAGTTATAAGCATTTTAAGTATGGCTATCCTCATTTGACCTCAAAGCAGGGGTCCAAGGTCAAATCTGACCACATCAAAATATTCCCAGCCCATGATTTCCCATAGGTTGGTTTACCATCCCAAACCTCTAGAACCAATAATAAGCAAGTTATAAGCACTTTTAAGCTTGGCTATCCTCATTTGACCTTGATGGAGGGGCCCAAGGGCAAATCTGACATCAGAAGATTCGCAGCACAAGATTTCCTATAGGTTGGTTTAGGACCAATAATAAGGGAGATATAGGCACTTGTAAAATCCACTATGTGGGTTACTTCGGCACTCTGTGGAGTGTGGATGATCTTGAATTAAGAGCTTCAAGGTCAAATGTCTGCAAGCTTGTGGAGGATATATATAACTGTCATACATATCAGCTATGAAGAGATTCAACATCCTACCTATGAGAAACAGCCAGTAGGAAAATGTAGACAATTTTCAAAGAAGTGTTTTTCAGAATGAGGCTAATTTCAGTCCCAGAGAAGCTTAAACCCCAATGAAGATATCCTGCAAATTTGGCGAACCTAGGTGGTGTAGTTTTCCTCTGAGAGCATTAATGCTGAAAATATCTTTACGCTCAGCAGCAGCATAGCACACGCTAAACCAAAGTATCCACCGGATGCCTCCGGTGGACACAATGAATAACATATTTAAACTAAATTTTCTAAATGCAATAGTTTGCAAATTACGACTGATTTACTCAACGGTGATAACCTGAAATTTTACTATGTTACAGCCAACCCAAAAGTATGTGAATCACATATTGCAACAAAGTACACCAAATGCGATAGTTTTTAAGTTATAACTGATTAATTCCTGAGTGATAACCTTAAAGTATAAGTCACCAGGGTTCATATTATGAGTTATCAGGTGAAATAACACACACATGTCAAACATACACAAAAAAAGCACTTATGTGAAAAAAATAATTTCATGCTTTGTCTTTATAATTCATGCATTTAAGTTCTTACAAAGGAAATGATGCCAAAGAGATTTCCTGAGAGAGAAACTGCAGTTGAAAATAATATTATTTTGAGTTTCAAATTTTTATTTTATGTGAACTTTGGTCAAGTTCATTTCTGGCCATGGAAAATATAAAATGATAAAAATCATCTAAACAACTCAGTATGTTGTCAATTTTCTTCTGTAAAACATAAAATAGCATCAGAGATGCCCGTACCCCACAGCCTAGGGAAATATTTTCAACACCATGAGATACAGAAGTACTGTATCAGTACAAACTTCAGGATACTTTCAGAGCACTGTCAGTTATATAAAGGTCCAAACAATGTTTAAATGGAGAAATAATGTTTAAAAGAAAGATCATGCATATAAAGATGAAGTATTAAAACAAGATAATTCAATAACAAGATGACAGCATTAATCAGCAAACTAAAATTCAACCCTCTTTATCTACATCTGCAAGGCCCGAATTATGGTTTAGATGGTTTGAATATTACCATGCATACAGAAGTGGTAATACATTTAATGAATGCTTATGTGTGGTGTTGGAGCAAAATCTGTGGCTCACTTGATGAAATTCTATCTCTTACAATGGGAAGTTATGAAAGTAAAATTCTTAATAAATTCTAATATGACTTTAATAGTGCTTAATCTGCATCAAAAGAGAGACCCAAAGGTGCAACAAGATTTTATAGGTCAAGGTCACTACGACAAGGTCAAAGGTCAAATTAAGGTGACACCATGATAATACACACCTATAGCCCTTAACCAATGTCCAAGATATAGCCCGGACAAGATTTTATAGGTCAAGGTCACTACGCCAAGGTCAAAGGTCAAATCAAGGTCAGATCATGACGATGCACAACTACATCCCCTAACCAATGTCCCTACCAAGTATCAACTTCCTACACCTTACGGTTTCCGAGATATAGCCCGGACAAGATTTTTGAACTCAATGTCACTACGGCAAGGTCAAAGGTCAAATCCTGGTCAGACCATGACGTTGCACACCTACACATCCTAACCAATGTCCAAGATATAGCCCGGACAAGATTTTATAGGTCAAGGTCACTACGCCAAGGTCAAAGATCAAATCAAGGTCAGATCATGACGTTGCACACCTACACCCCCTGACCAATGTCTCTACCAAATATCAACTTCCTACACCTTACAGTTTCCGAGATATAGCCCGGACAAGATTTTAGAGGTCAAGGTCACTACAGCAAGGTCAAAGGTCAAATCAAGGTCAGACCATGACGTTGCACACCTACACCCCCTAACCAATGTCCCTACCAAGTATCAACTTCCTACACCTTACGGTTTCCGAGATATAGCCCGGACAACATTTTATAGGTCAAGGTCACTACGGCAAGGTCAAAGGTCAAATCAAGGTCAGACCATGACATTGCACACCTACACCCCCTAACCAATATCCCTACCAAGTATCAACTTTCTACACCTTACGGTTTCTGAGATATAGCCCGGACAAGATTTTACAGGTCAAGGCCACTACGACAAGGTCAAAGGTCAAATCAAGGTCAGACCATGACACTGCACACCTATACCCCCTAGCAAATGTCCCTACCAAATATCAACTTCCTACACCTTACGGTTTCCGAGATATAGCCCGGACAAGATTTTATAGGTCAAGGCCACTACGGCAAGGTCAAAGGTCAAATCAAGGTCAGACCATGACGTTGCAGACCTACACCCCCTAACCAATATCCCTACCAAGTATCAACTTCCTACACCTTACGGTTTCTGAGATATTGCCCAGACAAGATTTTATAGGTCAAGGTCACTACGGCAAGGTCAAAGGTCAAATCAAGGTCACACCATGACGTTGCACACCTACACCCACTAACCAATGTCCCTGCCAAATATCAACTTCCTGCACCTTACAGTTTCCGAGATATAGCCTGGACAATATTTTCAAACTCAAGGTCACTACGGCAAGGTCAAATCAAGGTCAGACCATGACGTTGCACACCTACACCCCCTAACCAATATGCCTACCAAGTATCAACTTCCTACACCTTACGGTTTCCGAGATATAGCCCGGACCAGATTTTATAGGTCAAGGTCACTACGGCAAGGTCAAAGGTCAAATCAAGGTCAGACCATGACGTTGCACAACTACACCCCCTAACCAATGTCCCTACCAAGTATCAACTTCCTACACCTTACGGTTTCCGAGATATAGCCCGGAAAATATTTTCAAACTCAAGGTCACTACGGCAAGGTCAAAGGTCAAATCAAGGTCAGACCATGACGTTGCACACCTACACCCCCTAACCAATGTCCCTACCAAGTATCAACTTCCTACACCTTACGGTTTCTGAGATACAGCCCGGACAAACTATTTCCCGCCGCCCGCCCACCCGCCCGCCCGCCCGGACGCCCGCCCGCCCGCCCATCCGGACACCATGGGTGAAAACAATACCCCGACAGCCCTTAAGGGCTGTGGGGTAAAAATGGATGATTGTACTGATATGGTGCGAGCATACCAGGAGCCATAATTTATACAGGAAATGTGTATTTGCGAGATATTTTGAAACTTATAAACTTCATTTACAATACATATAAAGTAAAAAGGTAACATATTTCCTAAAATTTACATGTTTTTTTATTGTTTGGATTAGGGCTGGGACGGGTGCTGAAAAATGGCCCCGAGAACTCGCCCAATAACAACCTGCCCGAATTCAAGTAACCATGAGATTTAGTACCTACCACTACAAGTCTTCTGTAAACAAACCAGAAACGAAACTTTTGAAGAAAAACGTCTTCTGTTTAACCAGATATTATAGAATATGAAGTAAATTGTAGGTTTTTAAACGAAAACTACAACTCCAATTGAACTACTGCAAATTCCTTATTCTTATCACTTACAGATTTTGAGTTAAGAAGATTGCAGTTAGTCCAAAACTCACTCTGTAGGGTTGTCACCCGGTCCTCCAAACACTGTTACATTACCCCTCAATTAAAAAAACTGCATTGGCTCCCTATCAAATACAGGATACAATTTAAAATTGGTCTCATCACATACAAAACTCTCAACCAGGGTGAACCAGTTTACCTTAGAGAATTAATTCATCCCTACACTTCTTCCAGGAACACAAGGCGAAGTACCCCCAAACTCAAATCCCTTCACACTCCCACTTTCGACCGTAAGGTTCATAAATCAGACATTGTCAAACATTTCTCCAATTCTTTCAGTCACTATGCCCCAGTTCTCTGGAACTCCTTCCCCTTCCAAATAAGAAATAGCCCCTCTGTCACATCTTTCAGGAAACACCTCAAAATCCACCTCTTTAATTCTAGTTTCCCAACTTAGTTTCCTTCCCTCTTGGTCACACCCACAACTCTGGATTACTGACCTTGAACGCCCCTTGACTTTCCTTATGATAATGATTTTGTTAAGTCAGCGCACTGAGTTCCCCTTTGTGGGGAAGATATTGCGCCTGCAAAGCAGTAGATTAGATTAGATTAGATTTTGCGACGAATATGCAGAAATGAAACATATTTTATATAAAAGTTTCATTACACAGGCAATAATACAATGCCTTGCGAGTAACCGAGTCATGAAAATGGACTGGAATAGTAGCAAAAGCCGACTCATCTATCGAGGCTAGAGTAACCGTTCACAGCTATAGTTTTGATGAAGTATGTACCAGTAGAAAAGCCCAATGAATATTCTGACATTTTCAATAACTGGTACTTACATATTCTTTGCAGATTTCATCATTTCTATCTAAACGAAATGAAATGTGGTATGTTGGTTTAACGTTCACACCACTACTAGTTAGCACAATAAAATAAGAGGGTTGGAGAGGGGTTTAGTAAGTGACAGTTTTGAAATAGTTTAAACATTAACGTGAAATGAAATATTAGGTCACCTGACTTCCTTGTCTTCTCCTGATTGGGCCAACATATCTCCGTTTTTTGACCAGCACATGTTGGTCACCTACAAGTAACAGCACCAAGGCAGAGGATAAGTGACCATGATACAAAAATGGCCTCACAATATCACCAAATTTCAGTAATAGGGCCATTACTGAAAGCCATAAGCAGTTTCCAGGGATTTGAAAAGAAATGAAATCTGATATTTTTTTCCACTTATCAAGGATATAATGATATCAGACAGGTGTGTGATCCAGGATTTAAAAATACTGTAAAAGTTTATAAACTGACCTTTTACCCCATCATATTATTTCAAAATACTAGACATTTAATCAAACTTACAGGTTTTAGTATCCTTATGAAATTTTAACCATATGAAAATCCTTAAATATTGAGTTTTTCAACTGGTTAATAAAATGTGTTAACAAAACTGTGGAATGGGGATTTCATGGTTTGCAATTATACTATTCATTCCATTTAGAACTTTAAATTAAAGAAAAACCATGCGATTTTCCGCTGTTATATTATACAAAGAGACTTATGATTAAAGTGTAGATTACTGATACACTGAGTAATCTATACTTGTGTATTAAATTCACTACATGTTCTAGGCTTATAATGTCTAAATAAAGGATTCAAAAGCATTAAAATATAGCAGACAAGCAGCTATCATTGAGTTTTACTTGAAAGAAATTCTACTGAAAAGAGTTCTACTAACTTAAGATTATTACTGGCTAAAACTGACCAGGTTTCTTGAAATCTGATTGATAAGCAGACACTGCCCTGTCTGTACATCCCACAGCCGCACACTGTTATCTCTGGAGCCTGTACACAGCTGGCTGTTATCTAATAACAAGCACAACAAGGACTTATCTAAATGCTGGAAAGCTTTATAGCAGTGATACAGAGCAGTCAAGTAGAATTTAGATATATATATTGTGCATTAACATAATACATAAACATCAATGCATGCATACAATGTAACCAGACTTTAATAGTGCTTAATCTCTATTATCTGATGTAAAGAAGCATAAAACAAAAGTAATTGTATGTAAAATCATATATCACATAAATCAGCTGCATACTGTTAATTCTAGAACCTTTACACATATGACTGTTGTCTGACGACAAGCAAAGCATGAATTTATCTCATCAGGTGAGACTTAATTTCAGCATTAGCAGATGCTTAGGTGCATGAAAACAATAACCATTGTTGAAAATCATAGTCCGTTTACACAAATGATTTGCTAACTACAGACATGCAGGGCTGCCGAGGACATAAAAAGGACACAATTTTGTTGAATAAAAGCTGTTAATATAACTTCCATACCACATAATCTCTATACTGACTATAAGGAACTAAAGACAAGCTAATTGATACTTAATGATTGTACACCAAATAGATATTACCTGAAAAGATTAATAAATTCTAAGCTAATTTTCAACTAGAGGCCAGTAGAGGGAGTAGTCAAGAGTGCCCAGACTCAGAATTTATTTATTTAGTCACTATGGTACAGTCTAACAAGTCACTTATGTTTTATATTTTGCAAAAATATAGCCAGGATATTAATAATTTTATAACACTAGTGGAACTAGGTTGCTAAATGGAACCAAGGATCTGTTTGCCATATAGAGATCAATGAAACTAAAAAATAATTTGATCTAGTTGTATTTCACCAGGGGTTTATTTTAAACAGATACCAGTGCAAACCCAGTTGAAACTTCGGAAACTTTTCAGAAACAGTAATTTTTTTCAAATCCCAGTGCTCTGGTAATAATTCAAAATATGTCTTAAATCAGCAGAATTATAAAGAAAAAGGATAAATCTGACACAAGAATTATCCTTTTGTAAGCAACTTATTTTTATTTGGTAATTTGCTGATTCAGGGATGGCAGGGGTTCCTATTTTGTGCAGAACTTGTATTAGTGCTCCTTCAAAGCTGTCTTGAATGTTACTTCATTAGTTGGCTCCCTTTTGTGGATATTCATAAGTTGTGTATATGTCAATACTCTTTTTAAGAATCACTTTTTTTTGTATGTCTCCTGACTTTCATGAACTGTGGCGCAGCGTGATGAGTATTTGTCTGCTCACTCAAGCGGCAATGGGCTACATTAGTACTTGGATGGGTTACCGTCTGAGTTCTACACCAGCTGTGGGATGTGTCCGAGTTGGAATTTCTTTGTGTCACCAGACTTTCGTAAATTGTAGTGCACTACTCGTGTTTCTGATGGCTTTGCACTACCGCTAGGGGACTGAAACACCTTTCGGCCTTGTTTTTAACCAAAACAAAATGAAACACTAAATTACAAAAAACAACGGCATCAATGGTTCTGACTTTCAGTCATGTTGAACAACCAAACCATGCCCACCTGGATTTAAGTCCAGTGCAGTAACCACTAAATCATGTCCACTAAAGACAGTCACAGGAGATGGAGAATTCCTGAACATGCAGGTAGTTTTATCTCTGGATGATGAAAAGAAAGCATCAATTCTTTCTCCATATACAACCTGTCAAGAAAATGCATAAATATAAGGATAACTATACTCCGTAACATGTTTGATGATGATGATTTTGTACCATGTACCATGGTCATGTAGCAATTAACCTTCTACAGGTTAAAAATAGTCAAATGACAGGGAAGGAATCACATATCAACATTTCAAAATTGATTGATATAGCTTCCTTAATTTCAATATTGATACCAAAAGTGTTTCTTTCTTAATATCTTTTTCAACACCTCAGGGGCAGTATTTCTCAGATTTAGTGGACTTGTATTTTTGACAAATTTATATACTCATAATCAATATTCATATATTAAAATATATATTTTGAGATCTTCATGGAAAAGGATAACTTGCCCAATAGTCTTGTATTACATTTGTGATCCATCTTAAATATCTCTTGCATTTTTGATAAATAAGGTGCTAGTGGCTGTGAAATAATACATTCCCAGTATGAAATGATTTCTATATCGGTCTATATGCAAAGAGAAGTTAAAATTTGATATCAATATTGAAATTGTTTTTTAATTTCTACACCATCAAAAGCTTACATTTTTCATGGACATAAAACAGTTGGGGGATAGAAATAAAATTCTGATATTGATAAAAACTCTAATATTGACAGCTTCTTATACCTCATTTATAAGAAATAGCATCAGAGATGCCTGTACCCCACAGCCTAGGAAATATTTTTAACACCATAAGATATAAAAGTAGTGTATCAGTACAAAGTTCAGGATACTTTCAGAGCACTGTCAGTTATATAAAGGTCCAAACAATGTTTAAATAGAGAAAATAATGTCTAAGAGAAAGATAATGCATATAGAGATGAAGTATTAAAACAAAACAATTCAATAACAAGATGAAAGCATTAATCAGTAAAACTAAACATTACGACACTCCTTATCTACATCTGGCATGGCCGAATTATGGTTTGGATGTTTTGAATATTACCATGCACACAGAAGTGGCAATACATTCAATGAATGATCATGTGTGGTGTTGGAGCAAAATCTGTGGCTCACTTGATGAAATTCCATCTGTTACAATGGGAAGTTGTAAAAGTAAAATTCTTAATGAAGTCTAATATGACTTTAACAGTGCTTAATCTGCATCAAAAGACAGCCCCAAAGGTGCAACAAGATTTTAAAGGTTACTACGCCAAGGTCAAAGGTCAAATCAAGCTCACACCATGATGCTTGCACACCTACAACCCCTAACCGATGTCCCGACCAAGCATCAACTTCCAACACCTTACGGTTTCCGAGATATAGTCGGACAAGATTTTATAGGTCAAGGTCACTACAGCAAGGTAAAAGGTTAAATCAAGGTCAGACCATGATGTTGCACACCTGCACCCCCAAACAATGTCCATAATAAGTATCAACTTCCTACACCTTACAGTTACCGAGATATAGCCCGGACAAAATTTTATAGGTCAAGGTAAAAGGTCAAATCAAGGTCAGACCATGATGTTGAACACCTACACTCCCTAACCAATGTCTCTACCAAGTATCAACTTCCTACACCTTACGGTTTCCGAGATATAGCCCGGAAAAAATTTTATAGGTCAAGTTCACTACAGCAAGGTCAAAGGTCAAATCAAGGTCACACCATGAAGTTGCACACCTACAACCCCTAACCAATGTCCCTACCACGTATCAAGTTCCTACACCTTATGGTTTGCAAGATATAGTCCGGACAAGATTTTATAGGTCAAGGTCACTACAGCAAGGTCAAATCAAGGTCAGACCATGACATTGCACACCTACACATCCTAACCAATGTCCCTACCAAGTATCAATTTCCTACACCTTACGGTTTCTGAGATACAGCCCGGACAAACTTTTTCCCGCCGCCCACCCACCTGTCCGGACACCATGGGTGAAAACAATACCCAACAGCCCTTAAGGGCTGTGTGGTAAAAATGTTAACTTGTTTAGTTAACATGAATACACCTGTGGTATTTACAGTTATTATAAATTTAAGAAACAATTGTTATGAAATATATTAAATTTCATAGTATTTTTTACAACAAATGAATGTTAATGATAAAAAATATTGAGTTTTAATTATCAATCTTGATTAGTACTTTTATAGTTTATAAGTAAAGTTATAAATTACAAGATTTTGAAGGCACTGCCACCTTGTTACATGTTAAAAATTATCTTGAAATTGACACTTTTTGAAGGAACATAAAACTTGAGGCAACTTTCCTTGCAATATTTTATAAAATGGAACCATAGACAAAGATCAAATACTTTAAACTCGAGAACCCACGGCCATAGCACCCAAGTCATTAATATTCATGAGAAGATATGAGGACACGGATTTCCCCTGGAATTTCCTTGCTGGTCATGTGGCTTGTCACGAGATTTCATAAAAGACGTCTAGACCTTGCTACGATAAGAATCACACAGATCTCGCGAGATTTTAGGGATGTAACATGACTTCATATTTTGAAAATAAAAAGACGGCTAGATCTTCTATTATCATCCACGGATATGACTCGGACAATATGTCCTAATATTCTATTTAAAATTCGGGGTTTTGTTGCAAAATCTGGTCAATGACCAATGGCCGAAGCGAATCTTAAACCCTGCACAGTGTACTGTATATTGTTTAATTTTGTGTGCATTAGGGCAGCAAGGAGTGTTACTTTCTGCAATCAAGTACTTGAATATAATCACTTTCCCTCTGGCCCATACTCTTTTCAACAATAATAGTCTTCTCCTGCAAAATAAGTCTAAAATTGATTCATTTTATATTGTATGCAGGTACATATCTATAACAATATTAAAACAATATACTATCTTTTCAATTTTAACACGAATATACTCATTATTCCATTATTCACTGAGTACTTGAGCACTGTTTCCTAAGCCTAGTATTATTTAATCCAAACAAAATATACTTTCTCCTGTTAATTCTTGTATTCACATTACCTTTGTCACTTCTTTTTGGTGATGTGTCCATTTTTGTTTGACACATCCTGCTGTGAAGTCATACAGGACAACAGTCTGTAAATCAAATATGTTGCAAAGAAATTGTAAATTAGTCTGAAACATAAACTTTACAGCCCAGAAACTGCTTCATAACTTAAGTAATGGTAGACTGCTATATTATTTACTCAAGCTAGCAATTTTGCAAATAATGGTTTTGATGGGTTTTAAGATTTTAAGGAACAATGATTTATAAAGGAATAATCGTTTTTGAAATATTTATTGTAAATATGAAAACAAAATTAGTACTTATGTTTAATCTTTGGTAGTCTAGGTAGCCTTAAAATAAATTTCAAAAGGTTTGGCAGACAATATGGTGGCCAATATAATGTAAGGGTAAAATTCAATGCTATAAATGGTGAGATTGCTGCATGCTATTAGTCTATTACACTCAAATTAGAATTGAGACATGACATACTTACTACATTGTATTTACTATATGTATTAAGTATCCTAGTTATGATTCAAACAATAACAATGTGGTAATGTATTAGTTGATACAAATTCAATTTACAGTTAAATAGTACTTTGGTTTTGGCTGAAGACCCAGGAATGGTTTAATCCACTGAGTGTCTGCTGACCAAAGGGTCAGTTGATATTATGTTCTCTTTGTTGCTCTCAAAAACAAACACCAAAAATGGAAACTGCTACTTCTTTTTCTATGTTCATTGTTAATTATTTTTATTAGCTTGCTGATATACTTTTACTTATATAATATTGGCTTAAAACTGTAAAATCTGTATTTTTTCATCTATACAAATGTTTATCTTTTGAATTATATTATCAATAAATATATTCAAATTTTTCTTTGAGACAAGTATTTAGTAAACATTCAGCTCCAAAACATGAAAATGAAGTTAAAAATCATAGAGTTGATGAGTGGTTTGTTTTACTATCCTCACCAAGGAGGTTATGTGTTTGGTGGCATGCATTTGTCTGTCTGTTTGCAAAATAACTCCAAAAATTATAGACAAACTTTGATGAAATTTTCAGGCTATGTCAACAATGACATGTAAGGAAAGGATGAATTGATTTTGTTTGGGGATCCAGATCACAATCTCTATCCAGGAATTTTTGGAACAATATTTTTCTTATCACTGAACTTGTAAGTTATATATCAAGGGTGTTAGGTCTTGGCAGACATAAGCACTCTCTGAGTGTACTTGTTTCACATATATATAAGACTGATTCAACTAATTTTTGCCACCTAATGATTGAGGTATATTCTGAACAAGAGGAGAGTGCCCGTGAACGGGCACTGTGTCAGCTGACTGAGTGTTTTTGATTTGTGAAGGTGATTAGAGGACAGAATAATTATCAGGAAAAGGGCTGTACAGAAATACAGTAAATGGTAACTGAACAGGAAGTTCGAAAGAAATTCCGAAGCTGACAGAAGAAAAGGATAAAAAAGTTGTGCCCTGTAAATGGTATTATGAAGGAAAATAACGAGGTAATTGTTTAAGTGTAAAAAATAGGTTAAAACATATTTAAAGAAATACTACAAATGCAATATCCTCGTTCGACCTTGAAGAAGGGGTCCAAGGTCAAATCTAACCACACAAATACATTCCCAGCCCATGATTTCCTATGGTTTACCATTCCAAACCTCTAGGACCAATTATAAATGAGTTATAAGCACTTTTAAGCTCGGCTGTCCTCATCTGACCTTGAAGGAGGGGTCCAAAGGTCAAATCTGACCATACCAAAAGATTCCAAGCCAATGATTTCCTATGGGATGGTTTACCATCCCAAATCTCTGTCACCAATAATAAGCGAGTTGTAGGCACTTTCAATTTTAGCTATCCTCATTTGACCTTGAAGGAGGGTTCCAAGGTCAAATCGGACCATATCAACAGATTCACAGCCCATGATTTCCTGTCTGTTTACCATCCCAAACCTCTGGGACCAATAATAAGCGAGTTATAAGCACTTTTAAGTTTGGCTATCCTTGTTTGACCTTGAAGGAGGGGTCATTGAAGGTCAAATCTGACCACACCAAAAGATTCCCACCCCATGATTTCCTACAGGTTGGTTTATCATCCCAAACCTCTAGGATCAACTAGAGGATCGCTCGCAAAAAAAAAGATAATGTTTTTGCATAGCAAAAACAAAGCGTCCCGAAAAGGATATAAAGGTGGGTGCTAAAGTATTAAGAAAATGCTTCGTTTCTAGCCTTATACTGTTGTGGCAACCAAAGTCAGCGCAGTCTGCTCTATCTAGCACGGTTTTCAAGATATAAGCATTTTTGTGTTTTGCAAAAAATAAAAAAAATTTAAAATGTCCGCTTTATTTGGCGAGACAAAAATATTTTGAAAATTGGCATGGCTACTCTGTAGAGATACCCAGCAGGTCCAAAATTTTGTTGAGTTCGCTCCATATAGCACGGTTTTCGAGATATAAGCATTTTTGTGTTTTGCAAAAACTTTGAAAATTCAAAATGGCCACCATTTTTGGGGAGACAAAAATTTTTGTCAAGACCACTGCCGCGGTGTGTATCTCCCGCCGAGCATTAAAGCAGAAGAAATAGCTTTTCCGAGATATTCACAATTTTTCATTTTCGTGTGTGAAAGCTCTTCCAAAAGTAGGTGAATGAGTTATTTGAGAAAAATTGGCTCTCTGCAATACTATTAAGAGATAATTCACATTTACTCATTTTGAGTAGGTGAATAATTATCTATGGGTCTGAAACTTCACCAAGTGAAAGCTCTGCCAAAAGTAGGTGAATGAGTTATTTGAGAAAAATTGGCTATCTGCAATACTTTTAGAGGTAATTCGCATTTACTCATTTTGAGTAGGTGAGTAATTAGCTATGGCTCTGAAACTTCACCATGTGAAAGCTCTCCCACAAGTAGATGAATGAGTATTTGATAAAAATTGGGTATCCACAATACTTTTACAGATAATTAGCATTTACTCATTTTGAGTAGGTGAATAAATAGCTATGGGTCTGAAACTTCACAGAGTGAAAGCTCTCCCAAAAGTAGGTGAATGAGTTATTTGAGAAAAATTGGCTATCTGCAATACTTTTAGAGATAATTCACATTTACTCATTTTGAGTAGGTGAGTAATTAGCTATGGGTCTGAAACTTCACCAAGTGAAAGCTCTCCCAAAAGTAGGTGAATGAGTTATTTGAGAAAAATTGGCTATCTGCAATACTTTTAGAGATAATTCGCATTTACTCATTTTGAGTAGGTGAGTAATTAGCTATGGGTCTGAAACTTCACCAAGTGAAAGCTCTGCCAAAAGTAGGTGAATGATTAATTTGAGAAAAATTGGCTATCTGCAATACTTTTAGAGATAATTCGCATTTACTCATTTTGAGTAGGTGAGTAATTAGCTATGGGTCTGAAACTTCACCAAGTGAAAGCTCTCCCAAAAGTAGGTGAATGAGTTATTTGAGAAAAATTGGCTATCTGCAATACTTTTAGAGATAATTCGCATTTACTCATTTTGAGTAGGTGAGTAATTAGCTATGGGTCTGAAACTTCACCAAGTGAAAGCTCTCCCAAAAGTAGGTGAATGATTAATTTGAGAAAAATTGGCTATCTGCAATACTTTTAGAGATAATTCGCATTTACTCATTTTGCGTAGGTGAGTAATTAGCTATGGGTCTGAAACTTCACAGAGTGAAAGCTCTCCCAAAAGTAGGTGAATGAGTTATTTGAGAAAAATTGGCTATCTGCAATACTTTTAGAGATAATTCGCATTTACTCATTTTGAGTAGGTGAGTAATTAGCTATGGGTCTGAAACTTCACAGAGTGAAAGCTCTCCCAAAAGTAGGTGAATGAGTTATTTGAGAAAAATTGGCTATCTGCAATACTTTTAGAGATAATTCGCATTTACTCATTTTGAGTAGGTGAGTAATTAGCTATGGGTCTGAAACTTCACAGAGTGAAAGCTCTGCCAAAAGTAGGTGAATGAGTTATTTGACAAAAATTGGCTATCTGCAATACTTTTAGAGATAATTCGCATTTACTCATTTTGAGTAGGTGAGTAATTAGCTATGGGTCTGAAACTTCACCAAGTGAAAGCTCTCCCAAAAGTAGGTGAATGAGTTATTTGAGAAAAATTGGCTATCTGCAATACTTTTAGAGATAATTCGCATTTACTCATTTTGAGTAGGTGAGTAATTAGCTATGGGTCTGAAACTTCACCAAGTGAAAGCTCTCCCAAAAGTAGGTGAATCAGTTATTTGAGAAAAATTGGCTATCTGCAATACTTTTAGAGATAATTCGCATTTACTCATTTTGAGTAGGTGAGTAATTAGCTATGGGTCTGAAACTTCACCATGTGAAAGCTCTCCCACAAGTAGATGAATGAGTTATTTGATAAAAATTGGGTATCAGCAATACTTTTACAGATAATTAGCATTTACTCATTTTGAGTAGGTAAATAATTAGCTATGGGTCTGAAACTTCACCAAGTGAAAGCTCTCCCAAAAGTACATGAATGAGTTATTTGATAAAAATTGGGTATCCGCAATAGTTTTTGAGATAATTAGCATTTACTCATTTTGAGTAGGTGAGTAATTAGCTACCGGTCTGAAACTTCACCAAGTGAAAGCTCTTCCAAAAGTAGGTGAATGAGTTATTTGAGAAAAATTGGCCATCTGCAATACTTTTAGAGGTAATTCGCATTTACTCTTTTTGAGTAGGTGAGCAATTAGCTATGGGTCTGAAACTTCACCAAGTGAAAGCTCTTTGGGATAGCTGCTCTGCAGAGATACCCTGAAGATAAAAAATTTCGTCGAAATCGCTCTATGTAGCACGGTTTTCGAAATATTAGCATTTTTGTGTTTTGCAATTTTTGCGCAAAAATTCGAAAATTCAAAATGGCCGCCATTTTTGGCAAGACAAAATTTTTTTGAAAATTGGCATGGCTACTCTGCGGAGATACCCTGTGGGTCAAAAATTTCGTCGAAATCGCTCTATCTAGCATGGTTTTCGAGATATAAGCATTTTTGTGTTTTGCAATTTTGCGAAAAATTCGAAAATTCAAAATGGCCGCCATTTTTTGCGAGAAATTTTTTGTTTGAAAATTGGCATGGCTACTCTGCAGAGATACCCTGTGGGTCAAAAATTTCGTCGAAATCGCTCTATCTAGCAGGGTTTTCGAGATATAAGCATTTTTATGTTTTGCAATTTTTGCGAAAAATTCGAAAATTCAAAATGGCCGCCATTTTTGGCGAGACAAAATTTTTTTGAAAATTGGCATGGCTACTCTGCAGATATACCCTGTGGGTCAAAAATTTCGTCGAAATCGCTCTATCTTGCAGGGTATTCGAGATATAAGCATTTTTATGTTTTGCAATTTTTGCGAAAAATTCGAAAATTCAAAATGGCCGCCATTTTTGGCGAGACAAAAATTTTTTCAAATTGGGATAACTACTCTGCAGAGATACCCAGAGGGTCAAAAATTTCGTCGAAATCGCTCTATCTAGCACGGTTTTTGAGATATAAGCAATTTTGTGTTTTGTAATTTTTGCGAAAATTTCGAAAATTCAAAATGGCCGCCATTTTTGGCGAGACAAAAATTTTTTTGAAAATTGGGAAAAGTACTCTGCAGAGATATCCTGTGGGTCAAAAATTTTGTCGAAATTGCTCTATCTAGCACGGTTTTTGAGATATAAGCATTTTTGTGTTTTGCAATTTTTGCGAAAATTTCGAAAATTCAAAATGGCCGCCATTTTGTGAGAGACAAAAATTTTTTGAAAATTGGGAAAACTACTCCGCAGAGATACCCTGCGGGTCAAAAATTTCGTCGAAATCGCTCTATCTAGCACGGTTTTCGAGATATAAGCATTTTTGTGTTTTCCTTATTTGGAAAATTCGTAATGATTAATTAATCATTAATTACTCGGCCATTTCTTGACCAATCAATGCCAAAATCTAATGATTTCCAGATTTTAATAGAATGAATGTATTTGCCAAGTTTCAGGTGAATTGATAAAATTCCTTTCAAGTTATCATCCGGACAAGCTTCCCCATCAAAAAAAAGACATTTTTGGTCATGTGACCTCTCTGATTGGTTGAAATGTCACTGCAGCATATTCAAAAAATTCCCCAAGGCTACTGCCTAAACCTGCCAAATTTGAAAAGAATCCGCGTAACGGTTACAGAGTTATAAGGAAAACAAAATGCAGAGCCGGCGGAGCCGCCGGAGCCTGAAGCTCTCCCATACACAAACAAGCGTCCCTTGCGGGACGCTTAATAATAAGGGAGATATAAGCACTTTTCATGACTGACAAAAAACACCTGTGGCGGCCATCTTGTTTCTCAAAATGAGGCCAAAAATATTCCCAGACAACATTTTATGGTTATTAATATATACTGCAAACTTAAGAAAGCTAGCTATAATATTTTTTTTCATCAGAGCAGTAATGGTGAAATCTCTCTCTACACACTGCGGTTATCCAGTGGATACAATGATTTACTCAACAGTGAGAACCTGAAAGTAGCTATTGCTCAGCTATGCCATGACATAGAGGTCTGCAATTTCACTATGTTATAGCTGACCAAAAATTCTGTGAATAACATATTTAACAAATTACTCTAAATGTAATAGTTTTCAAGTTACAACTGATTTACTCAACAGTGAGAACCTCAAAGGAACTATTACTCAGCTATGCAATGAGCTACATGTCTGAAATTTTACTATGTTATAGCTAACCCAAAAGTAGGTGAACAACATATTTAAGCAAACTACTGTAAATGCAATAGTTTTCAAGCTACAACTGATTTACTCAATAGTGAGAACCTGAAAATAGCTATTGCTCCGCTATGCCATGAGCTATAGGTCTGTAATTTCACTATCTTATAGCTGACCCAAAAGTAGGTGAACAATATATTTTAACAAAATACTCCAAATGCAATATTTTTCAAGTTATAGCTGATTTACTCAACAGTCAGTACCTGAGAATAGCTATTGCTCAGTTGTGCCATGAGCTATAGGTCTATAATTTCACTATGTTATAGCTGACCCAAAAGTAGCTGAATAACATATTTGCACAAATTTCTGTAAATGCAATAGTTTTCCAATTATAACTGATTTACTCAACAGTGAGAACTTCAAAGTAGCTATTACTCAGCTATGAAAGGAGCCACAGGTCTGAAACTTCACTATGTTATAGCTGACCCCAAAATAGGTGAATAACATATTCAAACAAAATACTCTAAATGCAATAGTTTTCAAGTTATAAGTGATTTACTCAACAGTGACAACCTAAAAGTAGCTATTACTCAGCTATGCCATGAGCTACAGGTCTGAAATTTTACTATGTTATAGCTGGCCCAAAAGTAGCTGAATAACATATTTATACGAAATTCTCTAAATGCAATAGTTTTTAAGTTACAAGTGATTTTACTCATGATGGAAGTTACTGAAAAGCCCAAAAGTAGCTATTACTCACTTAGCTATTGAGACAGACACCCAACTTACTCACCATATTGTAGCTATGAAAAAAGTAGCTGAATAACATATTTTAACAAAATGCTCTAAATGCAACACTTTTCAAGTTATAAGTGATTTACTCAACAGTGATAACCTAAAAGTAGCTATTACTCAGCTATGCCATGAGCTACAGGTCTGAAATTTTACTATGTTATAGCTGACCCAAAAGTAGCTGAATAACATATTTATACGAAATTCTCTAAATGCAATAGTTTTCAAGTTATAAGCGATTTACTCAACAGTGATAACCTAAAAGTAGCTATTACTCAGCTATGCCATGAGCTACAGGTCTGAAATTTCACTCTGTTATAGCTGGCCCAAAAGTAGCTGAATAACATATTTATACGAAATTCTCTAAATGCAATAGTTTTTAAGTTACAAGTGATTTTACTCATAATGGAAGTTACTGAAAAGCCCAAAAGTAGCTATTACTCACTTAGCTATTGAGACAGACACCCAACTTACTCACCATATTGTAGCTATGAAAAAAGTAGCTGAACAACATATTTTCACAAAATGCTGTAAATGCAACACTTTTGAAGTTATAAGTGATTTAGTGCATGATTTCATGAATTTTAATGGATTAAAAATTATTAAAAAAATTTATTAAAAAAAAAGTAAGACAGATCCAGGTCTCATACTCACACAAGAGAATCTACCTCTGGCCTAGTACATATATGCAAGATATGAGAGAAATCCCTGCAATAGTCACTGAGAAAATTGTGATAAAAAGTTGAAATTTTCACACTTTTGGTGGGGGTACCCCCCTTGTAATGTCTCTAGCAAACAGACGAACAGACAGATTTGCATGCCTTGAACAATTTTTCATCCTCGATAGATAAGGTATCTTTTAAAAAAAACAGCATGTCTCTAGGCCTTGTAGTTTTGGAGAAGAAGTTGTTCACGCGGACGTGTACGCCCACGCCGCAGAGTGATGACATAATGTCAGCTGACTGACAAGTCAGCTGACATAAAAAGTATACATGCACCACCTGATCTTTGCTGCCTGACAGTGCGACTCCTACAGCCACTGGGCAAACACATGTCACAGCATCAGAGTGTGCTGTCTGAGAGTACTGGATAAACTCTGAGTGTTCAGACATCTCCTCCTCTGCTGCTACCTCATATGGATTGTTTCTCTGCCTGGAAAAAAGACATTCTATAATCTGAGAGCTGTAATTGTACATGCATATAATCAACCTGCTTCTTATAGTTATATTTTAAAAGATCATTTTATGAAAGCACAATTGTTATTGAACAAATGTGAAAGTAGGATGTTATGGAAATGTATACAGTCTTGGTAAACATAAAAATCAAGTTGTAATGAAACAATGATGATGACAATAATTTAGTTATTTGATAAATATTCCACAATATTTTACATATTTCAGTTAAATTGCCTGATGTAAACATTACACATAGGATGTTAAAGAACCATTCAGCATGAACATCTGTCTTTTTCTCCTTTATTCGAATAAAGTATTTGAAAAGTGCCAAACTGATTAAAGCAACCAGATCTAATTGGGTGACTTCTGCCAAGTACGAAAAGTTAATTATGATCATGTCAGTATCACTCAAAATGCAAGTACTAACTATCCATTTATTACAAAGAAAGCCGACATACAGTCAGATACTTTTAAAACTATTTAAACAACAAAGCAAAAATATTTTTCCAATTTAGTAAATTCACAAAATGATTGAAACCATTTTGAAAGGTAAATTTTTGGTGAACAAGGTGATTTCTCCTGTGTTATTCAGGATCAAAGGTCATAAGAGGGAGGTTATTGTCCCTCACAATAGGCTAAAGCCTTGTTTAGACAGATCTATACCCATGTGGATGCATTGCCTTGCAGTCACAGAGTTAGACTTAGATGAAACTTTGCCACATGAGGCTGATGAGGACCTAGGGATAGCCAAACTGTTTGAGCTACCTCAACAGGATATTCAAGAAAGACCCAAAGTCTCTGATAATCAGGAGACTTCAATCAACTCAATAGTCAGAAACAATTTTACATGGCCTACTAATGGGCCTGACTCAGAACTGGTGTTTACTGAACAAGAGCCTGTAGAAGTAGCTTTGCAGGCTGTTGGGACTGGAAGAGGAGAAAAACTGCATGATTAAACAAATACTTGGTATAATATGTAGCTAAATGTTTAGTTAAGGAACCAAGGTTATTGCATTCACTAATCAAATTGTAAGTTATCCTCACTATTGCTATGTGTTGGTGAGAGCAAACATCCATGACCAACTCAACTATTTTTAAAAGAAATATTCTTGTTAGTGCACCGCGCATATGTGAACTGCGGATGTGCCGCGTCCCTCATTAGTTCCTCTATGTACTTCATATTTTAATTTGGGAGTATATAAAGTTATACTTATACCCAAATCAAAAATTTATATGTGGGGATGGATGGGCGGGAATCCGAATACATTGAGGATACGGTAAGTATTTAACTTATAAAAAGTTACATTACAATAAAATTATTACATTTTATTGCAAAAATACCCTTACCTTATCCCCACTATTGCTTGACTTCAACCATACAGGTGGTGGGTTTAAATTTTTGACACACCAAGAGTAGGTAGAAACCAAAAAGCCAAAGTACTATAGGATAAAGTACTAGACTAAATGATGTAAAAATCATCTTAGTTAACTAAACCAAGTATAACCTATGTAAGTTATAACTTGTTAGAAAACAATCACCAATCCAAAGTCACAGTACTTATACAAAACATTCTTGTGAGAAAAGTACTAAACTAAGTGATACAAAGTCATCTTAGTTAACTTAACAAAGATAACCTACGTAAGTTACAATTTGTCAGAAACTCACCTTAAATCCAAAGCTCAAGTACTAATACCAAACATGATTGTGAGGAAAAGTACTGGACTAAGTGAAACATCTTAGTTAACTAAACAAAAGTAACTAAGTTATGAATTGCCAGAAACTAACTTCCAATCCTTTGGGGGAGTTATGGGCTAGAATAAAGGAGTAGGAAATAAAGTAGCCATTATGACTGTACCTACTTTTAATTACACAACATATTGGGCTGAAATCACAACCCACCAAAAGTAGCTCTCTTGTGAATGTATACTCCCAATCTCTCAAAATAAAAGTTTACATCCTTGGCTAAGGCCTTTGACAAACTTACACATTCAAAGACTGGAACACAAGCACTACTTTCCAGAAAACATTTGCAATACATTAAAAATATCTCCGAAGATATTCTAATGATTCTTAAACTTAAAAGATGATCCACAAGTTTATCTGTAATCATCCAAGTTAAGATAGTACAAACAGAGTCCAACTTCCTAACTAAAGTGCATATTAGGTACTTAACTTCCCCTTCCCACTGAATAAATCAGAGAAGTATAAACTAAGAAATAAACTGTTATAAACAGCAAAACAAGACATATCTCAGTCTAAAGCTTATGAATTCACAGCAAGACTCTGTACTTTATTATAAGCGCTTAATCTCTGCCAGACTCTAAGGTGCAACACCAGATTTCATTTCAATAAATCATTGAAACATGAAGAAAATGTGTTTCAGTAATGTAAAAATGCCGAATTACATGTCAAACAACTAAAATACCTGGAAAACCTCTAGGCCACATTACACATATATGGCTTGGAATTATGTGGAATCTGTTGGAAAAATCCAACTGAATGGAAGCTTGGGGATATTTCCCAAGGTATAAGGAACACACAAGCCAGAATAAAAGGAAATCCATTGAGCACCAAACACAATTGAATAAGTCTCCCTATATTCATAGATAAGACTTATCTTCACAAATATGTTAAAACTCTGTCTGCCCTTGAAAATGAGTGTTCCAAAGCTAAGTCTAATATATGTCCAGATACCAAACACAAAGAATAAGATATTAATGGATCTGGTGAAATCCTCAGACTGTAAGCTTGCTTGATGAGATTTCCCAAGGAGTAAGGAGCAGAGAAGGTTTTGTGGATGATTGTAACACAACCCAACACTAACCATTCCTAGCCATTCTTTATTGCTATTACTATCAATCCATAAAGTCATTCAGTGAAGCAAGTTGAGGATGATTGCTAAAAGGCAAACATAAATGTCAATACTCCCCAGGAAATATTCAACACCACTATGCCCACTGCATTGAGATGTGAAACTGGGGACATACAGAGGTACCTTGCTGTTTACCATGACATGAACATAAGTTCATCATAAAATCCTACGATTTTGGACCATTGTGAACACACAACTTAGTGCTTGAGTAATGTTATGATGTATAAACAGCCTTACATTGGCAACACCACAGCAACATTGGTATGGAAATGCCACAAGACATAACCCTCCACACCAAAGAGAACAAACACAGCAGTGACATTCTTAAACCAGCCACTCTGTTGCTTTTTAGTTACATTTGAAAACAGACTTCATTCCATAACATATATGGAATGTAATTATGTAGCTATCCAAATGCCATACTAGGATACCTGTGAAAAACATTAGGTAGCCTTATGGATACACCTGTATGACAATAGATTGTGTTCTTATACACACTTACTAACTACACATATATTAACACAATCATCCAAGTCAAAGCCTTTTCATGGTCTCCTAACAAGGGATTTGAATGTCTAAAGATTTGGATACTTCCAATGAGTTCCAAATACATTTAACAGAAGCATATTCAATTGATCATAAGAACTGAATAATTCTAGCAATAAACGGAACCCTATGCAAATCATGAGAATCCTTGAATTGAATGCCAACCTTGTCTGAATGAAAGAAGAAACATATGAAATTGTATTTTGTGCATGCAAGGGAGACAATATAAAGACATTCTTTTGGACAGTCCACCAAATTAAATGCCTTTTCAAAATCTGTAAAACAAGGAAATCGAATGTATTATCTAAGAGATTAAATATACTTCCAATGGGTTCTGTCATGTGTGAACTGTCCATTATGACTATTCCAGGATTAAACGATAGGCTCATGCGAATGACTAGCAAACATGTTTGTAGATTCTTTTTTTTTCAATAGGGTACCCCCTTCTTTACATTAGGGACACAACACCCTTGTGTATATTGAACCTATAAAGCAGCAAGACAAAATGCTGTGCTGGGGTTAATTCTTTTGAAAGTTAATCGCCAAACATGACTATCTATTCCAAGTACACCAAATAATCTACTATGATGGACTTGGGATAACAAGAACTTCCATATACTTGATGAAATTGAAGAGCAGTAGAAAACTGAAGGGAAGAGCCCTGCCCTGATATGGCCTGCCATAGAAGAATTTGTGATACCTTGTTAGTACAATATGTAAGTGAACATCTGATAAGTCTATTACAACTACCAGTCCCGTTCATACATGGCATTTCCGAACAATTTACCACTCGAAAGATTGGATGGTGATAAGTTACTAGTAACATATACTTAAGCTTTAATCAACCCTCATTACCCTGGTTTTGTTACAAGAATCATACTGTTGAAAATCTCAGGCTTATACACATTCTTACTGGGGTTATTGTCATTTACATAATATTTGATGAACACAAACCCCTATAATTCACTATGCTGGTTTCCTTGTTCAAGATATACTTGAACATGTGGGTCTACTTGACAAATTGAATTTGATTATCATAGAACTGTCTGTTAACCCCATTGCTGAATATGTTTAACTCTAGGATGACATACCTTAAAAATGGCAGAAAGCTGTATCCAGGAACTGTTACTGTAACTTAAAAGATCATCCGCTGTGATCCTGATTAAGTATAATATCCATCTTTTCTTTCCTTTCAAAACAGATTTGAAGACATGGAGGCTACACCTATTCAACCTGTTAATGAGGAAATGGAGAAATGGTCACCCATCCACACACTAACCGTGGTCAATGCTGCTTAACTTCTGTGATGAAACCTGTGCATTAAGGTGTACTAACACCAAAGCCAATGAAACTGCTATGAAAACTGGAAGAAAGAAACGGTCACCTGTCCAAGTACCGACCGTGACCAGTGGTGTGACAATGCACTGTAAAACTGCCATTCAGCATGTGTTGTTGAGAGCCGAGATCATCTTCTTCCATTATTGCAGAGAAAAGATTCTACTACAGATATGGCAACCACAATAAACTGAGGAGAAACAAATATTTCATCTATTACTGACCATTTCCCTCCCAATCTGGCTAGAGTTGAGGTCGTTTTTGTCCATCGTGAACTGACGAAGCAGGAACAAGTGAAGACAGAAGAAACGCATTCGTGTAACTGAGAGGAAGCAAATATTTTCATCTATCCCACAGTATTTGTCACATAACCTGTTGTATATCCAGGAACTATGCAGCCTTTTACTGGAGAATTCGTGAATTATTTAGTTTACCTCAACATTCGCCATACAAAACATAGCTTCCAATCTGAACTGCTTCCTGCGAATTGTGGGTAATGGGTGAATGGCTTTTCGATTGGCTTATACACTATTCAATCTTCTGCATAACCATGAGATGACATGACACTGGAGCCATACTACTGGACCCCTTAATTGACGGTCCTTCTGAAAACTACATCAGTACCATCTAAGCGGTGCAAATAGATTTCCTGCCACCTTCTTGCTAAAGATCTTTGACAATGCATGGCTATCTGAAAATTTGTGAAGGACCGTCTCTATGAAAATTCTTTTGTGGATGGTAAAACAGTGATCAACACCACACAGTCTGCTATAAACCTGAAGCAAGAAAGCAGAACTAGTACTTGAATCTGCTGTAGATATTTCTTCCAAAGAAATTTCCTCTTCTGCCGTGCACGGCTCCATGAAGACATGGCAATGGACACAGAACCTAACCCAGCATGGTGTACTGTTGACGGCTATGTGAGGACCTGTTGACGGGCAAAAATCCCACCCCAGCATTGTAACTTGTGTGGTGTACCATAGACGGCTATCTGAAGAAATGTTGAAGGTCACGGCATCTTCGAGGAAGTGGCATTCATTGTTATCCACAAGCACAGAATCTACTACATTAACCTCATGAGAGGAAGCAGAACCGTAACTTGAATGCACGGTAGATAATCTACGCTGTGTACAGAACTCAACACCCAATAATGGAAACTGCCTTCTCTGTGGTGGATGCATTGCCATTCCCGGAGCCATCACGGCAACCTCTTGGTCACTGATAATAGCCTTTTCTTCTGTAACTGCCTCAGTATTCCAGGGGTCATTCTTTTAAACCCCCTGGTCACTATTAATGGCCATTTCTGCTGTACCTGCCTCAGTGAGGCAGCAGAACTTAACCAGAAACAGTTTTAGAAGCAATGCCCCCTGCATATATTCTAAACTTGGTTAAAATATAATGCAGAGATCTGAAGATATCTCCCAGCACTCTTCAAAGGCATGAATCTACAGTGGTACCATTATAAAAAGTGTCATTTCTTGTCATTCCAAGCACAGAATCTACTTTATTTACCTCAGAAGAGAAAGCAAAATTGTTACTTGAATGTCTGGTAAATATTTCTTCGCTGTGTATCCTGCATAAATTCCAACTATGTTAGAAATGCCAGAAAATGATGAAGATATTAAACATTCCTTCAGATGAATCCATCTAAACGTACGAGGTATTCTGTCATCTAATATTTCAGCCATCTTGAAATAAACAAAATGGCAAATGCTTTCTAGTCGATGATAACTCTCCGACGACCAAATAAAATATGAAGTACATACAGGAACTAGGGATACAGCGCATACCCAGTTCACATATGAGCGGTGCACTAACAAGAATATTTCTTTTAAAAATATTCGAGTTGGTCGTGGATGTTTGCTCTCGCCAACACATAACAATAGTGAGGATAAGGTAAGGGTATTTTACACAATAAAAATATAATATTCACAAATAATCTTATTTTAATTTTCAGCTTCAGATTCAGTTACTAAGAGCAGATTTTATTTCAGTTGTATAACTAGCACTGGTTGTAGAGTTACGGTTGAGATTTATGGAAGGCATTTTTACTCTTCGCTAGGGAGACTTCAATTGTTTTAGTCTGCTTCATAGAAGACTTTTAGAATGCAGTATTTGTGAGCAGTATTTGTTCAGTCTCTGTCAGGCAGACCTAACATTTGACAGTGACACCAAAACATGACACCTTATTGGTTGAGAAAATTAAAACTTCTTCTTTTTTTTTTAGTGAATAATTCTTGGAATTACAGCTTCAGATCAGCAAAGGAAGTACCCACATTTACTAGATAGGTAGAGGACTAAATGTTTTAAAAACAAAGAGGTGAATGTTGTTGTGAGCCACAATTCACCACTTCAAGGTGACTCAAGCGAATCGGGGGAAGTGCAACCGCAGTTTAAAGTTCGGGAAATTGTAACTGCACCCCAGGCAGACTGTGAGTGATTGATTCACATGTGTCTGTTATTGTCTGCAAATTCCTGCACTGACAACATATCATGCCTAGACCTTAAGGTGTGTTTCTGTTGTATCCTGTGTTAATAATACATGTGTGTAATGTAAAGATACTATAATACCATCAGTCCCACACAAATAAGGATCCAACTTTAAATAATTTGTAAATTCAAAATTAACATACTTCACCATTATTTCACCCATTGTATTCTGAATTCAATCTGATTTCACTGGTTGGATCAGTGTACGGGCACCTCGTGACCACGGCTGCTTGTGACCAAAAATTTGCACCCACAATTAGTACCCAAGATATTACTTCCCTTTTGTACAAAATGCTACTCTATGTTATATTTCTATTAAAAACATAAAATATTGTTGTGATACATCACAGAATTCTGTGACCTCATATGCATACATGAATATTAATGAGTAATACAAGAATTTGAAGTATTTGATCTTCAAATAAAAAGATGATCCTAGATTGTAAAATACTTTACTGTATCTTCGACTTCAAGCAGCATTTCTATTTATAAAATATAAAATATTGTTAGAAAGCCCATGGAATTAGATGCATGTAAATTGTTGGATCCAGCTTAAAAACAATTTGCAAAATCTACATGTATTTCAACGACATTTCACCTATTGGATTCAACCTGATTTTACTCATTGGATCCGACTAAAAATGGTTTGCAAAATCTTCACATACCGGTATTTCAACCCAATTTCACCCATTGTACTTAACCTGATTTCACCCGTTTGTTTCAACATAATTTTACCTGTTGGAACCAACAGTTTGCAAAATTTACTTATATCTTGTTTAAAACATATGTACATTCCTTGCTTTATATTTACTTTGAAAAGACACAAACAAAACCGGCACACATGCATCATTTTGAAGTGTATATATTTTTTAATTAATGCTTTCAAAGGATTCGTCAGAAGAACTATACTTAATTTATTTACTATGTAGTACAAGGGTGTCATTAATGTTAGAAATCATTAATGTTAAACAGTGATACAAAACAGATAGCTAAACCCATTTTATGTGATACATTTACACTGATACATTTTTCACTTAAATAATATTGCATTTTTTATTAATTTAAGTAAAAAACGTAAAATCAGACAATATAATTACAACTTGTCTAACATTCTAACATGACACGGCTGTGTCCACGAATCTGATTAGTCAATCGCCGTGGTAAAACCGAGCATAACCTCACGGCTAGTTTTACATAGGTGGATGATAATACCACTTCACTTTTTAAAAGTCAAATTACGAAGAATATGCACGACAAGTCTTCATCAAAGCAGAATAAAATAATATATGTCATGTTAAAATCAAAATAATACACTCCTAGCATTTTTGTGAAACACAGTATTCTCTATGAAACTTATTATTTTTGTATTTATGATTCTCCATAGAGCAACCCACCCAACCCACCAACTTGCATGCATATGATGGAACAGCCACTCATTTTCAGTCATTTACACATGTTTATTCAAAAAAGCATTAGTGCACTGCAGGGTATCGAGAGGTTTCGTACCACAGAGGTTTCGTACCACGGAGCTTTCGTCCCATATTTCTGGAGGTTTTGTCCTGTGTATTACCCGTGTTTGGTATCGTTTTAATCACAACATAATGGCCGTGTTGGTAGATCTTGTATTAAATTATTTCTCTTAAAGCACAACTAACTATTCTTTTGCATTAAATGTAGCTCTCACCAAGCAATCCACAGATAACCCTCTGCTAAACACTTATCCACTTCAAAGGAGGCGGCCATCTTTGTTGTCATTTGAAAGTGAGACTGGGTGATTACTAAATGTCATCCCAGGATTAGGCCCTCCCCACTGAACTACTAGCAAACATATTTCAATTCCACACATCAAAGTGGACAGTTTGGTGAACTAAAAGTGGCAGTTATCGATACATTTAAGAAGTGTAATTGTGTCCCTCCCCCAACATTACCCCCATAACACCAATTGCAATCGAATTGCAATCTGTATGACATCAGAGTGAGGAGTCCTGTGAACAAACTACTCTGGCAGTTACTCTAACTACAAAGAACTTCACTAGTTCCTCAAAGCAATTGAAATAATCCTGTTAATTGCTATTTTACATCTACACAGTATATAAATAGGGGGGTTGGCTCAGTCCAAATCATTCAAAGTTTCACTGGCATAGAATACACATTATAATCTAAATCTATTAATCTACTGGAAATATTGGAGTACTATTGTAATGGATGACAAATGTATAAGTTGTGGGAAAACAGTCACTCATAGGCAAGAGGCAGTTCAACGTGATGTGTGTGACAGATGGTGTCATAGAAAATGTGGGACTGAGATACCTAGTGGTGGTGGACCAATTCACGCCCGGGTACCAATTCAGGCCCACCCTCAATTTTCTTGAAGATTTATAATTTTTCATAGAGAAGATGATTACCACATCATAGATAATCATCAAATGGATCATTTACATTTGTAATTTATTGTTTAATTGTGATTGTTTTGGATAAATTTAGGGGTGGGCGTGAATTGGTACCCGGGCGTGAATTGGTCCACCACCACTAGGCCTTTGTACCTACAAATGGTTAGGCAGGAAGTGGATTATGACTGGAAGTGTAATCAATGCATGGGGTCCTATGAGCTTCCCCCTGTGGTGGATGAAATCAATGAAACACTTTCAGATAGAAGAAGCTGTAATGGACTTTGAAGCTGGGATGTGGTCAGGATTCAGGGCTATGTTTCCATGTGTTCGAGTTAAAGGGTGCGTGTTCCATTGGGTGCAGGCAGTGTGGAGGCACATCCAGGGTGTAGGCCTCCAGGAAGCATACAACAAAGATGCTGGCACCCACACCTTTCTCAGGAAGCTTATGGCTCTTCCATTCATACCTCATGAGCATGTCCTGAGAGTATTCCTCCAGTTAGCTTCACTAGCCAGTGATGAGAAACTGAAACAGATCTGCACCTACATACATATAATACCTGGATTAGTGGCAATATGTGGCACCCCTCGGCATGGTCTGTATTCCAACAGAATATTAGGACCAACAATGATGTCGAGGGGTGGCATTTCCGGGACGAAACCTCCATAATTTTAGGACGAAACCTCCGGTATTCCACTGCAGTACAGAACTTGAGTAATATTAATTTTTAAAAGATTGTCATGTTAGAATAGAAATACGTACCGAGCTCGGGGTTATTGGAGATTTAACAACGATGAGCGATACTTGAATCACGAAGCCCCTCACTCATCGTTGTCTATTTCTAGTGGTGGTGGACCAATTCACGTCAATGTACCAATTCACGCCCACCCCTAAATTGATCATTATATATGATGTGGTAAACATCTTTTCCATGTAAAAGTACGAATCTTTGAGAAAATTGAGGGTGGGCGTGAATAGGTACACAGGTGTGAATTGGTCCACCACCACTATATTACGGATGTCTACAGTAGCCTTACGTCTTGATGATTCGCGAGTTTTAACGTTTTAGTTGCGAGCTTATTTCATGTCTAAATATTTTATTTTGCAGCAATTTGGATGTGTTTTATGAAACTATAAATACCAAAGCACCATTTTATGTTATATAAAGTGAAAATAGATGCTCTTATATCCAAGAAAAACGGCCATACTCGAATTAACAAGACCCTCGAATCAAGGATACTTGACTATACAGTAGACCACAAAAGGGAGCGATAATCAAGGATTTACTAAGGTAAACAAATACCAATAAGCGCCATCAGAAGACACACGAAAACATTTTAGTTTGCTGAAACTGAAAATAACCAGCATTCAATTATTTCTGTGAATTATACCTTGATTTGTTACTTTTTCTTTTAGATTTACTGAATATTCGTCCCATTCCTTTTCCAAACCACTCTCGAACTGACATTTTATTTTGGAAGCCGCCTAAAGCTATAAATTATGCTTAAGTATTATTTCGTGCTATATTTGAACACCTCCGAATTCAAAACGAGGTAGGTTATAATTATAACATTTTGTTTGTTTTGCATTAAGTAGCAGACAATAAGATCTTTAAATATTGCTGGTATTTTATATCTGCTAAATTAATTACACGTAATATGTTAAATAGAAATTACTGCTCATTAAACATCATGACAAGCAAAAATTATTCACTAATTATCTCAACATGCCAACGTATCTGTGAAATTGCATACCCTCTAACAGCAATTTGCATTCAACACAATAAATAAGTAAATAAAACATTTAGCTGGAATTGCCTTTCCATTGCCTTGAAATGAGGAAGGGATTGTTATGTCGCTACGGCATCAGAAAGTATAATGAATCTGAAACATACTACCATGTGGTCATAATATGAAAAGAAGAGAAATACAAAAAATGGATTCTGGTCTCTTTATTGTATATGATAATTGAACAGCTGATGCTGACCTTTGTCAGCTACTCTTTAATTCTAAACATAAAAATACATCACTAATTAACCACAAAATAATCTGGAAATGTGTGAGCTAGCATTTGATCATATTTAACTATTGTTGGCTTAATAATAGCATTTTTCTTTGTGTATATGCACATATATATAGCTTGCAACATTTCATGTCTGATTTATAACATGTTCAGGACTAGGTCTGATGCAAATACAGTGAAAGTTGTCCGACATAGTCATGCTTCTAAAATGGATTATTCAGCAATACAGACCCAATATCTTGGCCTGAATGTGTTATATATGTATGAATGGAACCTAATGTTTCTTCAGTCTACTTCCATGATTATGACAGCATGTTTCAGTGTTTATATACTCTATAATGGTGTAGATTTTTTGTGGCAATAAATAGACATTTTAGTGTACTACTGACATGTTACTAATGCATAATAACCACCAGTGCTGAATTAGGAAAGTTGCCAGAATTTGCTGATGGGGATTACTGGCAGGAATTAATAGAAAGGCAGGATGCATACTTCAATGCTAATTGGATCTCAATGATTCAGAAACTGTCAAACAATCTATTTTTTGACTGTATGTCATGCAAAACTGTACATGTACAGTTTAATAAAAAGTTTGCTACAACCAGAAAAATCCACAGACAAATCTTATAAGGCCTTAATAGGATTGATAGAAAGACATGTGAACCCAAAACCACTGAGCATAATAGAGAGATTTAAGTTCTATAGGAGAGATTAAAAGGAATCTCAATCCATAGCAGATTATCTGCCAGCACTAAAGAAAGCTGGCAAAAAATTGCTATTTTTGAAAATCATTGGATGAAATGTTTCGACATTGCTTAATTTGTGTTTTTTATGAAAACCAATATTCAGCATCAGTTGTTAGAAATGAACAACTTAACATTAAAAGTGCAGCACACATGGCCACATTAATAGAACTAACAAGTAAGCAGGCTGGCACACTTCAATAATTGCCTCAGCAGGAGGTGAAGAAATTCAGTACCACCAACAAAACTTTCAGAAGAAAGAATACCACCAAGGAAAAGACTTTCAGAAGTAAGGAATATGTTGGTGTTGCCACAGATTTCTGACACAGAGGACACCTATCAACAGTGCTATCCACTATTAGATATAAAAGGAAACAATGATGGAGTCAGTCCATTCAAAGTCCTGATTATGGTGGAAAACCAGAAGTAGTTATGGAAATTGATATAGGTGCAGCAGTAAGCATTTTGTCATCTACTGAATATGACAAACATTTCTCTCACATTGAAGTAAAATCTCCAACTGTACTGTTAAAGACAGTCACAGGTAAAAATGTCAAGGTCATGAAGGAGATTGGTTTTCTGGTTTGTTATGAAGGCTAGAAGAAGTCTTTTGGGTAGGAACTGGTTAATGATTATACTAAAACTCAATTGAGGTGAAATTAAGAGACGAGACTCAATATTAGACCAGAGTACTGTACAAGCCAAGATTCAGCAAGTTAAGGGTGAATACAAACACCTCTTCCAAGAAACCTTAGGTAAACTAACAGAGGTAGTAGTAGACCTGGAGTTAAAAGAAGATGCAAAGCCCAATTTCTTTAAAATCTAGACCTATGGCATTTGCCAATAAGCAAAAGATACAGGCTGAAGTAACTTTATTATTATTATTATTATTATTATTATTATTGTACATCAAACAAAAACAACTTATGCTGGCACTTATTACAAATAGCTAAAAGACCACTAACACTGGAGATGTAAGCCCTGACAAACGGGCCACGGTATCAGAGTGGTAACACCCTCGCCTCACACCTCTGAGGCCGGGCTTCGCTTTCCAGCACGGCCTCAAGTGGGAAAGTTGGTAATTGCTTGCTGTTGGTCGGCAGTTTACAGTACAGAACCCTGACAAACTATATGTACTGGTTTCCTCTGCCCTTCCAACTACCCGTCATGATATGACCTGTACAGTGTTGAAAGCGACATAAACCCCAAATAAATAAAAAATAAAGTAAGCCCTGACAAAAAGACTTCTCCCATTTACAAATATTCATAAATTTGGTTGCTATGTCTTTTAACTTTAAACAGATAAAAATGAAAAAAAACAATAAACGGAAAATTACAATAAAAAGTGTTACATCAACTATTTTTAAAGTGTGATTTATCTCAACACCATGTTATTTTTAAGTTAAAAACAAATTTTTCATCAGGCAACAAGTCCTTGTTAAATTTTGCTTCTTGAAATTCCAGTTTTGGTTTATGTTCACTATATACCTTTTCTAACTTAATTATAACACACTGAATGTCAAGGTCACAGGATCTTCTTGAAGTGTGATATATATTTTAGTAACTATTATAAAGAGATTTATTACATTTGAGTAATTATTATAAGGGGTATATCCCATGCAATAAAATATCACTTGGAGACAAATTAAGTGAAAAACCTGTGGAGATCAAAATTTTGCTCTCAAGTTGTTTCCACAGTTTGATCGTTTTTGGACAGTAATAAAATAAATGTGTCAATGATTCAATTTCTGAGTGACAGGCCAAACAAATCGGAGAATTGGAAATTCCTACTTTATGCAGTAATTTCTGGGTACCTAATAAAAGATATAAAATTCTATACTGAAACCATTTATGGAAGGGATTTTTATAGACTTTCAAACACATTCTGCAGTAATTCTTCCAGTTAGCAGTGCTAAAAACTGAATTGTGATCATTGTGCCACTTATCTTTGAAGCTAACTTCTAAGTTTTTTTCATTTAACTTCTTGTAGAACTCCTTTGTTCCATATAAATTGCTAAATAAAAATACCAAATGTTTTGGAATAAAGGGACGAGACAAAATTGTAAAATCCCCTTCTAAGTATTGGTATTTTTTAGGAATATCACATTCAGAATTTTTATTCTATAGTAATGAAGGAAATATATTTTTAGTGAGTATTTTTTCCACATCGTTTTGACTTAAAATGGTCTCCTCATCTGCCAGGAGATCAGTAACATATATTATGCCACTGTTATACCACTTTGGGAAAAATAGCGTAGTATTAGAAATTTTTGGATTAAACCATAATGCTGAGCTCATTATTTCCATTCTATTCTTGATTGATCCCTTTTGCAGAAAAATTAGCCTAGAAATACATACTTCCTTCCAAAATTGATTATGGAGTTTTTCAATTGTTTTTTTTACCCAGTGCAGTCCATAATTACAAAACTTGGATACAGGTGCAATTGTATACTATTTGACCTATCTGAGTGGATTCTGTTTTGATAATCCTATCCAGCCACATCAGTTTTGATGCATTGATATAGTTCCTTATATTAACCATTCTGAGGCCATAATTATCATATTCCTGTGTAACACACTGGCGTTTAATTTTATCTTGCTTAGCTTTCCAGAAATAGCTAAAAAGCAAATCATTTAACTTTCTTATGAATTCTTCATTTGGTGATGGTATAGAAGCAAAAAGATAATTAAACTGAGAAAGAGCAAAGGTTTTTATTATGGTTGTTTTTCCAAAAGGCATCAAATATCTTCTTTTCCAGTTATGAATAATTTTCTTTGCCTTTTCAAAAGCTGTTGAATAGTTCAGAGCGGGTATCTCATCAAGATTGACTGAGAAAAGAACTCCTAACAGGTTAAACCTATCAGTACCCCTTTCTAGCTTGTGTGATACAGGAAGTTTTTTGGAAATATGTTTTTTATCCCCTGTCCAAATAACTTCTGTTTTTGTTGTGTTCATTTTTAAACCTGAATAGCTTCCAAAATTCCAAGTATTTAATGCAGCTTCAAGAGATCTTTGTGAACCATCTAAAATTAAAGTTGTATCATCTGCAAACTGTGAGAGCTTTATTTCTTCCTGACTTATTTGCAAACCTTTTACATCAATATTTTGATAAACCAAATAATATAATACTTGACCACAGAAAATATAAAGATATGAAGCAATGGAGTCACGTTGTTTACATCCACATTCTATTTTTATGTGGTCAGAATTTACTCCTGCTTGTATGACTGAAGTATGAACATTAGTATTTAATAATTTAACCTGATGGATAAAGTCTGGACTGAAACCTAAAAATTTAAGAACATTGTACAAATATTTCCAAGATATAGAGTCCAAAGCTTTTTCAAAATCAATCAACATCAATAACACCTTGATCTTTTCCTTCTCTGTATAATCCATTAAATCATAAATTAGTCGTAATGATTCACCTATACAGCGACCCTGTATAAAAACTGTTTGAGTTTTGGACACCAAAGTGTCTAAGACCTTTGTTAATCTATTGGCTATAACTGTAGATATTAATTGGTATAAAACACACAGTAAAGAAATTGGATGTCAATTCTTTAAATATTGGCAAGGTTTGTCTCCTTTAGGGATACAATTAATTATAGACTGCCGCCATGTAGTTGATAATTTCCCTTTATTATAGCAATAATTTACAACTCTCAAAACCAAAAATTTTAGTTTAGACAAAAACATTTTAAAAATTCAGAAGGGAAGCCATCAACGCAAGGAGTCTTATTGTTTTTCATATTTTTCAAAGCATAATTCAATTCTTCACACACTATTGGACCTTCAAGAAACTGGGCTCGGCTATTTGGGAGCTTTTCCACAAGCTTTTTATCAAAAATTTGTTCAAGGTTAATATCCTCAATAACCTGTTATAAATTGTTATAATAATCTTTAACATTAATTAAGATGTCTTTTTGGTCAGTAATGGTTTCACTGTTTTCTTTAGTTATTTTTCTAATAATTTTATCTACATAGGTTTTGTGTTCAAGATTACAAAAATATTGTGTTGGTTTTTCTCCAGCTTGTAGCCACTGAGCTCTAGAATGAATCACTTGGCCCTTTATATTACTTTCTCTTATTAATATTAATTCACGTTTTAGATTCTCTAATGTATTATACTTTTCAGTTTCATTTTCATTTCTCTCAGTTTCACAAGTTTTATTTCTTTCAATTTCAGAAATTTTTTTTGTTAAATTTTGCTCATGAATATTCCTGGATTTTTTCAGGGAACTTGCAAATTTCATTGTTTTAGCTCTAATCCTATGTAACAGCATTTCAAGGAACAGGTCAATATTTATTGTAAAAGTTAGGACAGCATCAATAGCTGTTTTCAAATAATCACAGCTATATACTGGTGCTATAAATTCTAAAGAGGTATTAAATATTGTTTCATTAATAATTTCCAAATATTCAGCATTCTTGAATAAGTCACAGTTTAACTTCCAAAGGCAATTTCCTCGAATAAAGTTGCTGATTCGTATAGTTGTTTCATGTAGTGAATGATCAATTCTATATCCAGGTATACGTAAGATATGACACTTGGAGATGAAGTCAATGAAACAGTTTGAAACAATAAAGTAGTCTAATCATGGCTGTTGCATGGGATTTTTCCTTCTCTAAGTGTATCTTTGTGTTTGTGGATAGAAATATCTAAATGTATCAATCAAATTGTGTAATCTAATTGATTCAATTAAAAAGGATCTTGATCTTGGGTTCTTGATGCTGACATAGTTGCAACAATCTATTTGTGGATTGAGAACTAAATTAAAGTCACCACAAATAACTGAGTGGTCTAAACTGTTTTCAAGTATCAGGTTATCAATATTATGAAAGAAGCTAGGTGTGTCATTATTTGGAGCATATATGTTGATTAACCTGAAAGTTACAGAGCATATATCTAAATCAAGAACTCCTGTTTTTTTTTCAAAATCAAACTCTGAGGACAAATGTTTTAGATTCATAAATGAACCAAAAATGAAAGCAATTAAAGCTGATAGAACACTGAGGTAGATACCACATATCAAACATATGTATAACAGAAAGGTTGGATTTAAACCACACATCAGGAAGCAATTTAATGCTACAGTCATTTATATATCATGGCTAGAATCTTTTGAAAAAAAAATACGCTGAGTACCTAGTAAATACATAAAATACACTGAGTACCTAGTAAATACATATTCAACCATTCATTATCATGTCAATGGGTGAAGATAGAGACATTATATCTAGGCACTTTTTTAAGATATATGACTGATTAATTTACAGCCTAACAATTGCTAAGTAGAGGATTGAGCAATAGATTTAAGGGATCATTGTGATATGTTACTGAGAAAAACTCTAATTCTAAATATTATACATAATATGTTTTATCTTTAATGAACAGAAAGATACTGTTCAAAGTATTATTCAAATTATCTGAAAAAGTATGCGGCTATATATATATATATAGGCTTGCCAATTGAAAGACATTATTTTTTACAATGTAGATTTTAAGGAAACCAAAACATCCTGACATAATATGGACAATTATCATGTTATGTTTTAATCACTGAAAAATAAGTAACAGATACTTCAACATCAATATTTTCACTATCATTTTTATATTAGTAGTCAATGTTTTTATTTTCAAGACATATTTTACTGTTAGAATTATTAATGATCACTACATAATGAGTTAGAATTATTAACATTATTTAAACAAAAATACAAGTTCATCTATTTTCTCAGTGTATTACAACAAGTGTGTCATGGTTCAAGAGTTTTATTCAAACTATATTTCAAAGTTAAGCCAAATTAAGCAAGAACAGTTCTGTTAATCTGTATCAGTCTTGATTCAAGGATTATCCACTGTCACTTGCAAGGAATCTCTCACTTCACACAGAATCTGTCCTAACAGATTTTTGCCCTTCCATTTTGATTCGTCATGTAGGTTTTGATGATGGAGAGAGAGGCCACATGAGAAAAGGGTGTCTTTCATGTTTGCCTCAATGGTGTAGCCATTTCTTTGTTTTAATTTTAGTCCAAGGTCTTGATTCTGTTGGAATTTTAAGAGACAACCTTTGTGCATAGTATGTCTTGCCATTGGTTCCCATAACTCAGTCAAATTCCTTAATATGGTAAGATAGATCATTTGCCTGGTTTGGGTGTTCTGCATTTATTATTGATGATGCTGTTGACATGTCCTTAAAATAGCTTGCTTTTTTGGACTGATAATAATGTTCCACTGTTTTGTAAGTCACACCATGCTCGTCAAAGGAACTTTCATAAAAATTGCTAAGAAAACTTGCTTTTCCAAAGAAAGCAATTCCCTTACCATCCTTCAAATGTCTTTCTGCAGGGCAGAACCATCCTTCAGTCCATAGGGTAGTGAGTGAAGAGAGTCCACTGTGAACCTTTGATGAATTTTGAATAGCATGTCCTTAAGCAACTGACACCTTGTCACTTCTGGACATCTTTTGGTTGCCTTCAAGTAGGATTGAACTTTTCTTCTATTTTCCTGTTTAACAGGTGAGAAGTCTTCTGCAAGAATAAAATTGGAGTCTTTAAGGTTAAACTTATGTTTCCATACTTTTGCTCTGTCAGAACCACTTTGAAATCTAATAATGATATCCCTCAGGGTTTTGACCTTCGTAGCAATCAGGTGAGGTGGCTTTCCTAGCCTATGAGCATTATTTATCCCAATCTTGTGAGCCTCAGGTACTTTAAGGTTATCTAATTATCACAATACTAGGCTGATCCAATTCTAATAAAGTTCTTTATTTAAAAGCCACAATATCAATAATCAATAATTATCCCTTAAAGCTCCAATAGTACACTGAACCAAAATCCTATTAAAGTCTTTTATTCACAGGCCATGAAGTTATAACCAATACTCTGCATGCATCAATGATTTCCTCCAGTATTGTGCTATATTTGTGAAATTTTACAATATTGTAACACAAAGCATTTTCAAAATTTGTATCTACTATGAACATTATTTCTGTTTCTCCTGTCACATTCTTTGGTCAATGATGCATCTCCTCATACATTTAATTTGTAAAATCTATCCAGTTATCCAGCAGTAAAATATAAAGTTTTCACACACAAAACAGCATGTCCTCTCCAGCCAAGACTGAAATAACTTGAGTGGAGAACTTAGGTGTTATAAAAAAGGTCAAAAACAGTAATTGGGCAGCCCCGATAGTCCCTATTTCAAATCACAATGGTTCAATCCGGGTCTTTGGTTATTTCAAGGTTACTATCAACCCATGGCTGAAGGTATCTGATTATCCTTTTTCACACAGTAGAAGATTTATTTTCCATCCTGAATGGGGCTAAAACGTTTATAAAATTTGATTTAAGCCAGGCCTATCAACTACTAGTTGATATATCCTCGCTTTTGAGGTTTAGTAAGTTTGCGATTCGACGTTCGTCAGATGCGAGAGAGCCCCTTTGTTTGTATGTCATGCTTTGTTTGTATATCATAGTAAACTGATGTATCTGAGCTAACAGATTGTTTTACTGTCATATTATTGGCGACAAGGATGAACCGGATGATTTACAGTACTGATTAAAGAAGTTTTGAGGTTAGCACAGCAGAAGCAGGTTATTGACTAACCACATGTATACAGTACACACAGCAGAAGCAGATTAGGAGGCTTTTTGAGTGACAGATTTCACCATCGGATTCAGCCTGATTTCAGAGTTTCGTGCCTGCTGGGACACAGCAGAAACAGATTAGACTGCACTATTGACAAATGAAAACAGACGCAGGTTATTGAGTGCATTTGTGAAGGTAACAACTTTAACAGTTTTAGTTTAGTACAAATTCAGAGTCCACCAGCCCCAGAAACTCACAGTTAACATGGGTGAAGAAGCAGCCGCACCAGTGATCCTATACAGAAATTTACAATCCAAATCCTTCATCCCTTCTGATGACCCAATGACCACAGGGAAGGAGTGGGAAATCTGGCTAGAAGGTATTGAAAGGGAATTCAGATTTTTTAGTATCACTAAGGACCAAGACAAAGTTGATGCTTTAATTATTTACGGGGGTACAGAGATTGCAGGTTAGAGAAGAGCCTACCATATCAAGAGGGCGATGGGAAAAAGTATACCAAACTAAAAACAAAGCCAAATGACTATTTCTTACCAAAGAAGAACAAACATTATGCCAGATATAAGATTTTATCAACAAAACCCCAGCAGCATGAATTTGTCTTGTCTTACGCAACAGGATTAAGAGAAAAGGCCAGTACTTGTGAATTTTCAAACACAGATGAAAGGTTACTAGAGCATTTAATACAACAGTCACGAATAAGACATTGGTTCAAAAAGCTGTAAACAAAAAGTGGGGGCTGACACAGTTTCTAGAAGAGGCAGCTCAGATGGAAGACATACAACAGCAAATGAGCGACATGAAGCAACGTATCGCGAAGGTGGGGTCTGTACCAACCAGAACACACAACAGAAAATATACTGATGAGAAAAAGCAGAAGCAACATGCCAAGTATGCAACATGCAATTACTGTGGCTTCAATACACACTCACCTGGAAAAGATTACCCAGCATATGTCAAAGAATGCAGGACTTGTAAGAAGAAGAACCACTTTGCTAAAATGTGCCGTAGTGGAAAGAATACAAGGAAACCAGACCGGCATACTAACCAACCAAGCCGACAGAGATGACATGTCAAAGCGACACATGAGGTTAGCGATTGTAGCACAAGTGACGAGGAATTAGACAAGATTGTCAAATATGGCAAATCCATAAAATAAACCAGCTTGACGAGAACCCAAGGTACATCAAAGTCCAAGTTAAGGGTGTGATGTTAAGGACAGAAGCTGACAGCGGAGACAACATTAATGTCAGAGTTTGAAGCAATATAGAGACTTCAGAAAGAAAACAGCCAGCAGTTTAGACCTGATAAGAAGCAAGATCAAAGTGAAGATGCTGACCCATGACTTCAGTGTGATTGGAGAGTTCGCTGCGACAATACAAAACCAAACATGCAGCATAGATACCACTTTTATAGTTATCACACTGAAAACCGCGGTCGAATTAACATTTGTAATTTATTTGTCTCTCGAATTGTCACCGATTAATGTTTGTCACTATTTCGTTTTTTTAGTATTACCCACGTGGCATGGTTGAAGAAGTTTACAGAAGGGAGTTTATGAAGTAGGTATGTTTTAAACAAAATATCTGCATATACAGTAAAGTAATAGCTAATATTAATTGCTACTTGATGTATAGGTTGAATTGAAATGAATATTCGAAGCTGAAATTGAGAAATAGGCAATTTACAGACAGTTGTAAATGTGAGTTGGATAGAATCCTCTATTGTCACCCATCATAATAAAGTGGCTTGCTGCTGATTGTTTTCCAAAAATTTGGAAAGAAATAGATGCATAGACTTATTTGGAATGGGTAGCATATCAATTTTTATCTTCTTTATGCTATATGTTTCAACTGTTAATTTAGTGTTACTTTTGTAGTTGACCATGTATGTATTTTAGTTGTCACAAATTAGTTGCGAAATAGAGCAAAGTTTGTCAATTGACTAACTTCCTGTATCATTGTCATTCTACAGTCAAATCAATGTTCGAGATTTGCCATACTATTAAAGGTTTGTCAGGTGACAAATTTCATTAAAATTATTGCCTTGGAAACATAATCAGTGGCTAATGGGTGCATACAAATCATAGGTACCACACACCTATTGTAGTTGACCTACTTACAGTTACCTGCACTGAAAACCACAGTCAAAGTATTTATCGTAGTTTGTTTTCGTTTTTCTCTCAGTCAATTCCTGAACGTTTGGTGATCACCTGATGCGCGCAGGAAAGTCATGAAGTGGGCTGCAGGTTTTCAAGTAAAGATTTGGACAGAATTTACACAAAAGTTTACCCAGAATGGGTAAGATAACAATATATATCTTCTTTATATTATTTATTTCAATTGTCAGTTTAATTTGGGGCAATTGTTGAAGTTAGGCCACATGAATTTTAGTTGTCACAACTTAGTCATGGAAAATACCAAACTTTGTCAACTGACTATACCTTCCCCTGCCATTGTCAATCTGTGTCAAATTAATGTTTGTCAGATGTTCATTATACTAGGCAAGGTTTGTCAGTTGACAAATTTCAATGAACTTATAAGCCTTATTGGAGTTTTGTTCATGGAAAATGTATGTGGATAAACAAATCTACGTAGATCTAAACCAGGAAGTGATTTAAACATGATAAAAATGCAGAAAATATACATATTTTTGTGCATAACACACATCATGCTTAATTTTTATAAAAAATATACTTATGAATGTACAAAATCGTGATTTTTCAATGCGAAAATATCTTTTGGAACTGAATGGATTTTTGGAACTGAATGAATCTCTTTTTTACTCTACTTTTTTATTTAATTAAAAAAATTATTTAAACTTTTTAAAAGGAAATAATTTTAATTTGTGGTGCTTTTTATTTTAATAATTCTGTAGCATGTTGGCAAATATATTTTTTTAACTGTTGAGAACACAAGAAATTAGATGTTGAGGAACTAATTTTGCAAGGTAATAACATACATTAAACATTCATAATAATTGAAGTAAAAATATGGTATGTGTACGATTTTGATGACATTTTATTGTAGTTTTAGATTTCCTCTTAGTTTAATGAAATTAGTTGTGGATATGATAAAATATTACATAAACTGGTGCATACACCAGAGGAAAATATAAGATGTTATAAAACCACAAAAAAGTTACATATATGTAATATTTTCTTTATTGTGGCTGGATTTTAATAGACAAAAACGAATAGAGGCACTGTTAAATCCCTTTCCAATAATATGGCAATTTTTGGAATATTTTGGAAAGATCCCATGTTGACATCCCATGTATTGCCAAGATTAGCGTGAAACTTATTTTATAAAATGTGATATATTATATCATTTTAAAGGTAAATGTTTTGCTTCTAATAATTCTTAATTGAAGCAGTTTGATTGTATATTTGCCAATTTTTGGATTAAATGGTGAAGAAAACTTTTTTGAGGTATATTGTCCAAGCAACCAGATATTAAGGACGTTAGCTGTTGTTTAGTGCAGTGTCTAGCCATTCAGAGGACAATTATAACTGGGGACTATCAGCCCACACACTTTCTCTAGCCATGTCTGATTTTGAAAGTGATCACTGAAAATAAATAACCTTTTAAGAAGGTGTGGGGGAGGATAGTCCCAGTGAAAACAATAACTGTGATCCATTGGGTGTTTGTAAATAGAAGTCACAATGCCATATCAGCTCAATAAAATATGTCCATAATTCCCTTGATAAATGGATTACCTTACTCAAGCATTATTATATTCAGTGCCATTAATTTTATTTGAAAAAAAATTTTGATGAAAATCGTTCTACACTCTTCTTTTTGTACTAAACTGTGAATTCATCTGCATTCTTAAAGAATGCCTTATGAAAGGAAACCATTTTTTCACATATACCTATTTTTAAACAATTGTGTCTTAATGTTTCCTTTTTTCTGTGACTTTGTCTATGAATAAGACTGGAAATATTATGAATATTTGCTTTTATTCATCTTTCTTTTTTATTACAAACTTATGTATTGGTGAAAATGTGACTAAAAACGATTTTACATGGGAAATAATGCTGTCAAAATATTGCAGATCATAAAATTATTAGCATAATTCTGTAAAATTAGGGTAGATGTATTTTTTTCCCATGACTCTGTGACCTTTGCACATCTGTTGATATTTTAAAATTTACATGTATATGTCTAGAATTATAATTTGTACATGTAGGCTTAACTTGGCCAAAGTTGTAAAACAAAGTTAAGCCTAAGACTTGTTAGTTCATTTTACCCCAGACCTTTCGAAAGCTGGTATATGAACATGACAACTCTACAATAATTATTTTATCTTTTTCAATTTTTATAATAGTTTACTCGCAAATATAGATTAAAATATATTAAAATAAAATCTGATCTAATTATTTCACTCTTCATATTCAAAATATATGTATGTGTCTAGGCTTTAAATAGAATTTTCCATTTGAGACTTTCGAAATGCATTTACAAGAATTCATATTTTGTTCTGTGACTTAAAAGTAAGGATCAAATAATCACAAATTTACCAGAAAACCATAAAAACACAACAGGAATTTAAAATCTGTGTACTGTATGCTTCAAAACGATGTATAATATGTTAAACTTAAGGAAAACTTCTTTTTTATATATTTTAACCGGGTAATTAATGAATATTCTTGTTCGCACGTGGCCATTGTTTTTCCACTTTCTCAATTGTAAACAGGGTTGCCGCACATGCGCACTCAGAACTCCAATAAGGCTTATTGCTTTAAAATTATAATCAGCCTTAAGCCAATTCACTGTCTGGCGAGAAAACTGCCTCTGTGAGAAATTCAGGATGAAAAGAAACAATATTTCCATTCGCAGAAACGTAAATTTTATTACGCTACAATAGCTTACCATATGGAACTGAATGCTTACTCGGGAGGCCGCAGATATTAGGTCAACGTCCAAGAAAAATGGACCAATAATAGTGGCAAGATGCCTTGGAGTCCAGGTGACCCCAGTAGTGACGTAGCCATCCACTTCCTCTTTTTGAGTTGGCTGCAAATAATGGAATACATGCCTTTTATTGCAAGGAAAGAAAATTATTATTTCTGTGGATATACTTGTCGTTGGATACTGAAACTACATCAGTTTCTTTATTTTATAGCATAGAATCTTATTTTGTGACAATTCACAGATCAGACAAGTATTTTTATCATATTTTACAACTTTGAGTCCACTTCTGGGTTCACGTTGTAAAGAATTAAGGACTCATGCTATAGCTTATATACCATACAGGACATTGGCCTGTCAAAATAAGATATTTAACCCCTATCTGCTTCCATATTTGACCATTTTAAGGGTTAAAAATATAAATTAAAGCACAAAATGAGTCCTTGTTGAAAGAAGTCATCAGAAACAACTTCTGTCCTTGTCTACACAGCAATTGCTTGCAAACTAATGCACGATTTGTGCATGCAGCTTATATACAGGAATATATGCCTGTTGGAATCAAATAAAACTAAACCTATGCATCGGAGAACCGATGCAAATTTGTATCCACCAGAAAGACAACTCACCAAAGCCAGTGAACCATTGTTTGACCTTGAGGGAGATGCCCAAGGTCAAAGCTGAACACAGCAAAAGATTCCCAGCCCATGATTTCCTATAGGTTGGTTTACCATCCCAAACCTCTTGGACCAGTAATAAGCAAGTTATAAGCATTTTTAAGCTTGGCTATCCTTGTTTGACCTTGACTAAGGGGCCCAAGGTCAAATCAGACCACACCAAAAGATTCCTAGTCCATGATTTCCTATCGGTTGGTTTACCATCCCAAACCTCTAGGTCCAATGATAAGTGAGTTATTAGCACTTTTAAGTTTGGCTATCCTCATTTGACCTTGAAGGAGAGGTCCAAGGTCAAATCCGACCACACCAGAAGATTCCCAGCCCATGATTTCCTATATGTTGGTTTACCATCCCAAACCTCTAGGACCAATAATAAACGAGTTATAAGCACTTTTTAGGTTGGCTATCCTCGTTTGACCTTGAAGGAGGGGTCCAAGGTCAAATCTGACCACATCAGAAAATTCGCAGCACATGATTTCCTATAGGTTGGTTTCACATTGCAAACCTCTGAAACCAATAATATGGGAGATATAGACAAGTCCACTATGTGGGGTACTTTGGCACTCCGTGGATGACCTTGAATTTAGAATGCCAAGGTCAAATGTCTGCAAGGTTGTAGAGGACATGTATATCTGTTATAAATATCACCTATGAAGAGATTCAACCTTCTACCTATGAGACAAACTATATAACAAACTATATGTACTGGTTTCCTCTGCCCTTCCAACTACCCGTCGTGATATGACCTGTACAGTGTTGAAAGCGACGTTAAACCCCAAATAAATCTACCTATGAGAACCAACCAGTAGAAAAATGTAGATAATTTTCAAAGTAATGCCCGCGGCGGCCATATTGTTTTTCAGAATGAGGCTAATTTCAGTCCCAGAGAAGTTTACCTCCCAATGAAGATATCCTGCAAATTTGGTGAACCTAGTTGGTGTAGTTTTTCTCTGAGAGCGTTAACACCGAAAATCTCTACGCGCTGCAGCGGCAGCGTAGTGAATGCTAAACCAAAGTATCGACTGGATGCCTCCTGTGGATACAATTATCCATTATTTGAGACATATTGCTCAAAGACAAATTTTTTTTAAAAGTCATGTCTGAATATTTTTTTGCCATTCTTGTAACAAAAAATTGGACTGGGAGGCCTGGGTTTTGATTGAACACTCAGTCTGTAATTTTGTTGTTGCAATACTACAACATAAAAAATTATATATATTTTAAAGAAAATTTGCTTCAATTGTTTAATATGTTTGCTGTTAAATTGTATTGGTACATATCTCTTACTGAGGAACAAATATGAGTTTAAAATACCCCTTTTTAACCCCAGCTACCCATATTCTATTTTGAGTGTACTTAGCTTGTTACCTAGACTATAATCAGGGTTTCCAACAATTATTAAGCAGGTTTTGGGAGCGATTATTTGTTTTCATGTTGGTTTGATTGATCGCTACCCCTGGATTATGTAGTAAGGACATTGTTTTGGGGTGTAGGTATGCAACATACTGTAACAGTTTGCTCTGAGAGTCTCTCGATCTTTTTTATTATGTCCACCCCATTGGACATATTATTTTTGTTTTTCCATCATCTGGCGTCCGCCGTCCGTCACGCTTGGTTTCCGGTCATTTCAAGGAAAAGTATTTGTCCTATCTTTACATTTGGTATGGGTGTTTATTGGGTTAATAGCTTGCATGGGATTGCTTTTGGTGAAGATAGCTCTATAGCTAACTGATTAATAGCTACTAAAGCTACTTTTGTGTACTTCTTTTGTTTCCGGGCATTTTAAGGAAAAATATTTGACATATTTTTACCAAATTTGGTATGAGCAATAGCTAGGTCAATAACTTGCTTGGGATTGCTTTTAGTGATAATAGCTATATAACTGACTGATTAATAGCTACTTAGCTACTTTGAGTAGATTTTGTTAAGCATTTTAAAGGCAAAGTATTTCACCTATGTTCACAAAATTTGGGATGGAGGATTATTGGATCAGTAGCTTGCTTGGGATTGCTTTTGGTGATAATACCTTTATAGCTAACTGAGTAATAGCTACTGTGCTATATAGCTATTGTGCTATTTTGAGTTGACTTTTTTTCTGGACATTTTAATGAAGCAATGTTTTCTATCTTCACAAAAGTTTATATGAAGGATAATCGGATCAATAGTTTGGCCAGGGTAGCTTTTGGTTGATGATAGCTTTGTAGCTATCTGAGTAATAGTTGCTTTGCTACTTTAAGCATACTCTGAATTGCATTTCTGTTTTCACTCTTTTAAAAGAAACATATTTAACCCATCTTTGTAAAATTTGGTGTGAAGGTTAATAGGGTCAATTACATGCTTGGTATTGTTGTTGATGGTAATAGCTCTAACCTCCTGAGTAATAGCTACATAGCAAAAACCATAAATATGTCTATCTCCTAAACGGTGTGTGATAGAGCAATTTCGTCGAAATTTTCAACCCACAGGTTATCTAAGCAATGCACTCTTGGCAATTTTTAAAAAATTTTCCTCTCCCCAAAACTGGCGGCCATTTTGAATTTTCCAATTTTCGCCAAAAAAGCAAAAACACAAATTTGCTTCTATCTTCTTAACTGTGCAAGATAGAGCGATTTCGACGAAATTTTTCAGCACTGAGGATATATGCAGAGTCTACTGGCAACTTTTTCGCAAAAATTGCTTTGCCGCCACTTTTGGCAACCCTCTTGAATTTCTGCGTAAAAAAGCATTCACCTCAGAAATGGTGTGAGATAGAGCGATTTTGACAAAAATTTTGGATCCACAGGGCATCTGCAGAGTGTACTGGCCACATTTTGCAAAAATCACTTTCCCGCCATTTTTTGGTGGCCATCTTGAATTTTTGCGTAAAATGCAAAACACGTTTATCTGGCGAGCCGTTCGAGATAGTGATTCCGATGAAATTTCTGACCTGCAGGGTCTCTGCTGAGTCTACTGGTGGCTTTTCACAAAATCACTTTCCTGACATTTGGTGGCCATCTTGAATTTCTGCGTAAAATGCAAAAATGCATTTATCTTGGGAACGAGATTTTGGCTGCCACCTTGAATTTTGATGGAAATTGAAAATGTCATTTATCTCAAAAACCCTCAGAGATAAAGTGATTTTGAGCAATGTTTGGACCCTTTGGATACTAGGGACCTTAGATATAGTGCTTGTGAAAAGTTGAAATTCCAGAATTTTGTCGGCCATCTTGAATGTTGGCGGAAATTGAAAATGTCATTTATCTCGAAAACTGTAAGGGATAGAGCAATTTCAAAGTAATTTTTGACCATTCGGATATTGGTATTGTTTTCACCCATGGTGTCCGGATGGGAAGGCGAGCAGGCACCGGGAAGAAGTTTGTCCAGCCTGTATCTCAGAAACCGTAAGGTGTATGTAGTTGATACTTGGTAGGGATATTGGTTACGGGGTGTAGATGTGCAACATCATGGTGCGACCTTAATTTGACCTTTGACCTTGCTGTAGTGATCTTGAATTTGAAAATCTTGTCCGGGCTATATCTCGAAAACCGTAAGGTTTTGGAAGTTGATACTTGGTAGGGACATTGGCTAGGGGGTGTAGGTGTGCAACATCCTGGTTTGACCTTGATTTGACCTTTGAACTTGCCGTAGTGACCTTGAGTTTGAAAATCTTGTCCGGGCTATATCTCAGAAACTGCAAGGTGTAGGAAGTTGAAGGGACATTGGTTAGGGGTTTAGGGGTGCAACGTCATGGTGTGACCTTGATTTGACCTTGCCATAGTGACCTATAAAATCTTGTCGGGACTATATCTCGGAAATCGTACAGTGTAGGAGTTGGTACTTAATACAGACATTGGTTAGGGGGTGTAGGTGTGGTGTGGCCTTGATTTGACCTTTGACCTTGCTGGAGTAACCTTGACCTATAAAATCTTGTCCGGGCTATATCTTACCAACCATAAGTTTTCGGAAGTTGATACGTGGTAGGGCTATTGATTAGGCGGTGTAGGTGTGCAACATCATGGTGTAACCTTGATTTGACCTTTGACCTTGCCATAGTGACCTTGACCTATAATATCTTGTTCGGGGTATATTTTGGAAACCATAAGGTGCAGGAATTTGATACTGCATATCGACATGGCTATGGTGTGTAGATGTAAAATATCATGGTGTGACCTTAATTTGACCTTTGACCTTGCCATAGTGGCCTTGACCTATAAAATCTTGTCTGGGCCATATCTCGGAAACTGTATGGTGTAGGAAGTTGATACTTGGTAGGGACACTGATCGGGGGTTTATGTGTGCAACATCATGGTGTGACCTGGATTTGACCTTTGATTTTGCATATCTGATGCTATTTATTTATCTATGGGGATATGTGATACTATTTTATCTCTCTTATATCTCTCTTATATCTTTTTACTTGAATCTTGGTTGTTGCGACTTGGGGGTCTCTTGATAAAGATTAAGCACTGTTAAAGTCATATTAGAATTCATTAACCGTTTTACTTTTGCAACTTCCCACTGTAACGGATGGTATTGTATCAAGTGAGCCACAGGCTTTGCCCCAACTCTACATAAAAGCATGTATTGCCACATCTGTATGTATGGGTAATATTCAAAACATACAAACCATAATTCAACCATACAAATGAATATCATAATGGCAGAAGTCTTAAAGCTTCATAATTTTTAGTTTACTTCAATTGCCTTGTTTTAATACTTAATCTTTACATGCAGTTTCTTTCTGTTAGATGTTATTTTCTCTACTTAAACATTATTTGGATGCTGACACTGATCTGAAAGTATCCCAATCTGTGTACTATTTCACTACTTCTATATTTCATGGTGTTAAAAACTATTTCCCCAGGCTTTGGGGTACAGTCATCTCTGATGCTATTGTCAATCTTATTACTTTCACCATTATATATATGCTACCTAAACTACCTCAGGTTTTAGATGTGGTATATAAAATCTAACATATTATATCTACCAGAGGCATCCGGTGGATACTTTGGTTTTGCATTCACTACGCGCTGCGCATAGAGACATTTTTGTATTAACCCTCTCAGAAGAAAACTACACTAAATTTGCAGGAATTCTTCATTGGGGGGGTAAGATTCTCTGGGACTGAAATGGCCGCCGGGGGCATTTCTTTGAAAATTATGTACCTTTTTCTACTGGCTGGTTGTCATAGGTAGAAGGCTGAATCTCTTCATAGATGATATGTATAACAGATATACATGCCTTCTACAACCTTACAGACATTTGACCTTGAAGCTCTTAATTCAAGGTCATCCACGGAGTGCCAATGTAACCCACATAGCGGACTTTAAAAGTGTCTATATCTCGCTTATTATTGGTCCTAGAGGTTTGCAATGTGAAACCAACCTACAGGAAATCATGTGCTGCGAATTTTCTGATGTTGTCCGATTTGACCTTGGACCCCTCCTTCAGGTCAAACAAGGATAGCCAAACTTAAAAGGGCTTATAACTCACTTATATTGGTTCTTGAGGTTCGGGATGGTAAATCAACCAACAGGAAATCATGGGCTCGGAATGTTATGGTGTGGTCAGATTTGACCTTGGGCCCCTCCTTCAAGGTCAAAAGAGAATAGCCAAACTTAAAAAGTGCGTACAACTCACTGATTATTGGTCCTTTAGGTTTGGGATTCTAAACCAACATATAGGAAATCATGGGCTGGGAAAAATCTGGTGTGGTCAGATTTGACCTGGGGCCCCTCCTTCAAGGTCAAACAAGGATAGCCAAACTTTAAAGTGCTTATAACTTGCTTATTATTGGTTCTAGAGGTTTGGGATGATAAACCAACCTACAGGCAATCATGGGCTGGAAATCTTCTGGTGTCGACAGATTTGACCTTGGACCCCCCTTCAAGGTCAAATGTGGATAGCCAAACTTAAAAGTGCTTATAACTCACTTATATTGGTCCCAGAGCTTTGGGATAGTAAACCAACCTTTTGGAAATCATGTGCTCGGAATCTTATGGTGTGGTCAGATTTGACCTTGGGCCCTTCCTTCAAGGTCAAAAGAGGATGGCCAAACTTATAAGGGCTTATAACTCACTTATTATTGGCCCTTGAGGTCTGGGATGGTAAACCAACCTCTAGGAAATCATGGGCTGGAAATCTTCTGGTGTGGACAGATTTGACCTTGGGCCCCCTCTTCAAGGTCAAACGAGGATAGCCAAACTTAAACGTGCTTATGACTCACTTATTGTTGTTCCTAGAGGTTTGCAATGTGAAACCAACCTACAGGAAATCATGTCCTGCGAATTTTTTGATGTTGTCGAATTTGACCTTCATCGAGGTCAAAAGAGGATGGCAAAACATATTATTGTTGGTTTCTGTGCATTTAAAAGAAAATGATTCAAGTTATTTTGCTAAAGTTAGGCATACATTTGGCTTGCTTAGTATTGCATTTGGCACTGTTAGCTCTGTGTGTAAGCGAGTAAGAGCTATTAAGGTACGCTCGAAAATTTTTGACCCAAAAGGTACTAGAGAAGTATTCTATTCAAAAGTGATTTTCGCAACTTTTGGAGACCATCTTGTAGTTTAGTGGAAAAGAAAAAATTGAACCATTGCTTGGAAACTGTAAGAGATATAGATCTATAGAGTAGTGGAAAAGTATCCTATACATAAGGGCAAAATTTCAATTTTCATAAATTTTGGCGGCCATCAAGGATTTTAGCTGAAAATAAAAATTTAACCCTTTTGCTACTGAAGGAACATTATTCCATGGGACTGTAGCTATATGACGTCATATCACGTCAGAAACGCCAATGAAGTAAAATAATATCTCACTACCTTATACACTTTATTTGCGGTATTTTTCGGTATATTTCATTAGGAATTGATGAAAGTCGAATGGGAAAATTCGTGGGAATTCCCCAAATAAAAATAACCACGAGTAAACAATATGCAGTTATATGCCTTAAATACGGCAATATCTACAGAAAGCAGTTAAAATAGGTGAAATGGTGAATTATTTTATAAAGTATAGCATAACTTTCATTTAAAATACTTAAAAAGTCGGTTTAATACTGATACACCAAAGAAAACGTATAACAGTACACTGCAGGGAAAGAAGAAATATATATTATTGCTGTCGACCCTTGGTCGACCGACATGGTCCCCTGTAATACACATTGATGTCGACTGCTAGTCGACACACATGGTAGCGAAAGGGTTAAAATATCTCGGAAACTGTATATAAGAGAGCAATTTCGAGTGAATTTTTGACCTGGAGGGTAATAGTGAAGTAGCCTATACAAAAGGATAAAATTTTAATTTTTGCAAATTTTGGTGACCATCTTGGATTTTAGCTGAAAATAAAAAAAATTGGAAATATTTCCATAACAGTAAAAAGATGGAGCAATTTCGAGTGAATTAGTGAGAAATTTACATACTTTGTCGTCAAATACTCACCTGACAAAATAACTTAATATTTAGCAATTTTATGACAAGCTTTTACTGTGCCTGTAGACTACTTTTCAGATACTGACCCCTGACTGACCAGTATATTTGACTTTTATGACAACTTTTCACTCTGTCTGAAATGATTATCTTTCCTATATATTGTGTGACAACTATGTTTGCATGCATTAGTCATAAACTAGTCACTTTTGGCAAACTAAAGGCAAATTTTATTTGACAATTTTACGACAAACTTGTTGCCGTGCCTGAAAAGACTATACCTTTTACTTATTGACAAATGAGTGTGATATATTAATCATAAAAGAGTCACCTCTGAAAAAAACTAACAAGTGTACATCAGTCAGATGTCACTACTTTGTGACTAATGTATGACAAACATTCATTTGTGAATAAGTAAAAGGTAGTCGTTTCAGGCACGGTACAAAGTTTGTCATAAAATTGTCAAATATATTTGTCTTGAGTTTTTCAGAGGTGACTAGTTTGTGACTAATATTTGACAAACATGCAGTTGTCAATGTGGAAAAGGTATAGTCATTTCAGGCACAGTAAAAAGTTTAAAAGAAAACCTAACAAGGAAAGATGTTGACTTCAAATGGGGGAGCCATGAGCAGAAAGCATTTGACAAACTGAAGCAAAGCATCACAGAAGACACAACACTCAGCTATTTCAATCCAAAGCTCCCAACTGTAGTCCGTACTGAAGCAAGCTACAAAGACGGGATTGCAACTGCCCTTTTCCAGAGGACACATAAAGGCCTACAACCAGTGCACTTTGTTAGCAGATCCTTGAGCGATGTAGAGAAAAGGTACAGTCAAACTGAGAAACATGCCCTAGCTGTCAAGTGGAGGAAGGACAGACTGCCAATCTATCTTTTGGGGGCACCCAAGTTTCAGATAGTGACCAGCCACAAACCACTAATTCCTATGTTCAGCAAACCCACAACAAAACTGCCACCCTGGGTCGAAAAGTATGTGATGGCACTGCAAGACGTAGACTATGAGATTGTTTATGAACCTGGGAAGGATGAAAGAGACCCCCTAGACTACCTCTTAAGACACCCACTGCCAGAGACAGGATCTGATCACATTGAGAAAACAGTAGCAGCAGTTGTCCAAACAAGCCACGCGATTATGCAGGAGGACATAGCAAGGGCAACTAAGTGTGATCTACAGCTGCAGAAAATAATGAGGTGCATGATACTACACATGTGGGAACACCGCAAAAGAGACCAAGAGACAGCAGAGTCAAGGAACCTACAAAGACAGTGGAGACACCAAGTGAGGTTTGGGGAGAGGTCTCAGCTGACTTTGAAGGACCATACCCAGATGGTCATTACAACCTAGTCCTGATTGACAAACGTTCAAGATACCCAGCTGTAGAGGTGGTGCACTCGACATCATTCAAAGCCACACGAAGAGCCATGAAAAAAATATTCTGTGACCTATGAACACCAAGAAAAATATGCACAGACAACGGACCGCCATTTAATTCCAATGATTTTCAGGAATTTGCACTGGAAGAAGGGTTTGAACATCACAGGGTGACACCACTACACCCACAGGCAAATAGAGAGGCAGAGTCATTTATGCGACCACTCAACAAAATGGAACGAATTGCACATTTACAATAAAGAGACCACTATCTAGCATTAAGTGACCTACTCACAGGATATCGGTCTACACCACAACCAGCCACAGGTGTTGTACCATATGACCTGATTGCAAACTGCAAAATAAGATCTAAACTGTGTGATGGCAGGCCGGACCTAACTGAGGGAGACCCAGAGACCACACTACGCGATGTCAATTACAAGGCTAAGTAAAGTGAGCATGATAAAGGACACCTCAAAAAGCCACATAATTTCAGCGTAGGAGACTTTGTTTTTGGTGAGACAGAAAAAGCAAACAAAACTATCCACACCTTATGAGCTTGTACTCTACAGCATCACTAAAATAAATGGTACCCAGGTGACAGTCCAGAGGACAAATGATGGGAGATGTATCACAAGGCACGCAAACCAACTGAAATATGCAAACCGTATGCTGGGTGAAAACGAGACACCAGCACCCAGAGGAGCAGGAGGGTAGTCCACCGCTGTGAATGCTCCACCACTAGAATAAATATATGTGGAAATGTATTATGAAAAAGTGTCAAGGACTGCTCATATACCTTTATAAAACATGTGTATATATATAACTCTTATATAACTAGTCAAATTATATGTACTTTATTAGCAAAGTATGTTTACTCAGGTAGCAAAATATGTGTACTAAATTAGCAAAGTATATGTACTGTATTAGCAAAATATGTTTACTCAAGTAGCAGAATATGTGTGCACAATTAGCAAAATATGGGTAACCAATTATTTAGAAAAATAACTCCCTCAACTCAAACCATGAAGATGGCACTAGTAAATTTGTGGTAAATTCAATAAACAAGCCATGGGGAACTTTACAAATAGCTATGAGACAGTCTACCATTTTATACATGGCAAGTGATTATGTAATACCATACATAGTAATTATTTTATACCTTACATAGCAAGTAATTATGGAATACCGTACATAGCAAGTAATTATGTAAGACCATACAGAGAAAAAAAAGGGAGAGATGATATATCCTCGCTTTCGAGGTTTAGTAAGTTTGCGATTCGACGTTTGTCGGGTGCAAGAGAGAGCCCCTTTGTTTGTATGTCATGCTTTGTTTGTATATCATAATAAACTGATGTATCTGAGCTAACGGATTGTTTTACTGTCATCTTACTGGTGTGCAATTACTAGTGTTCTTAATGATTTACTCAATGATGAAATGATGACCTCAAGTGGGAAAGCTGGTAGTTGCTTGCCGTTGGTCGGCAGTTTACAGTACGGAACCTTAACAAACTATATGTATTGGTTTCCTCTGCCCTTCCAACTACCCGTCGTGATATGACCTGGACAGTGTTGAAAGCGACATAAAACCCCAAATAAATAAATAAATCAATGATGAAATCAAATGGTAATGGGTGGATAAACAGAGAAAAGCATTTGACAAAGTAAAGATGGTCCTTTGCTCAGCCTTAGTTTTAGTATATATTATAAACTGCGACTTAACATTATCAATATTTGTTGCACTTTGTGCAAGCCTACCTGGTTTAGGAGCAGTTATATCACGTGTTTTGCCTAATGAAGAAGAAAAACCAATTGCTTTTGCTTCTAGAACATTGAGTCCAACTGAACAAACGTATTTCCAGATAGAAAAAGAGGCACTAGGGATCATATTTGCTGTTCAGAAATTTTATAGCTACTTGTATATGGGATAAAATTTCCGGTATAACCGATTACCAACCCTTGAGTTTTATTGTTAACCCCAACAGGGCAATCCCAGCAGCAGCTTCTTCCAGGATTCATAGATGGGCAATTCAGTTATCAGGGTACAGGTACAAAATAAAATGCAAGAGATTCAATGAAAATGCAATGGCAGATGGTCTGTCTAGGTTGCTAATAAAACACATACAGCATGGGATTTTTAATTTAGGGGAAATTGAAAGTTTCTACAAAGCTCAGTTAAACAAGGAACCACTAAAGGAAAAACAAGGAAGTCCGAAAACCCACAAAGACCCAGTTTTGACAAAGGTCTTAAGAGGCATTACACTGAAAACCTCTGACAAATATTAATTTGTCATTTATTTGTCAAAATGGTGCCTAAAACGACAAACTTCCTAATTGACAAATTAAAACTTGTCATTTTCTTGTTTGACAAATTAACTGACAAACTTATGACAAGAAAATAAGCCCGGCAGTCCAATTAATTAGTCATTTTAGGCATCTGTTATTGGTGACATTCCTGTGAAATTAATTTTAAGGGCACTAATTTTCTTGTCATAAGTTTTCTAATAATTTGACCTATAAGTTATCAACATTTGACTATCATTCAACAAGAAAATCTCATTTGATTTTGTCATTTAAGAAACTTGTCGTTTTAGGCACCATTTTGACAAATTAATAATTTTCAGTGTAGCATAGGATATGTTGGGGGCCTCAAAATGAAATAATAAGCCCAGAGGTGCTACCATACTTTCAGTGTAAACATGAACTTCAGCAGAACAGGAATGTCTTCCAATGGGGGGAGGGGTAAAAATCCCATAAAAATTTAGAAGTCTTGTTCTAAATGAGTTATACAGTCCTGTTTTAAATAAGCTATACTCGTTTCATGAAGGCATAAAGAAAATGAAGGCTAGGGTTTATTGTTGATGGCCAACAGTAGATGCTGAAATTGAACAGTTGCATGTTGTGATTCATGCAGACACATTCCACTTGACCCACCCAGTAAAACCCAGACTTTGGCCACACCTGACAAGCCTTGGCAGTGACTTCATGCTGACTTTTGTGGTCAAATGGAAGGGGAAATGCTCTTACTAGTGATTGATGCTCACTTTAAATAGTTAGAAGCAAAACAGATGTCCTCCATCACTTCACATTACACCATTTGTCGCTTCAGGAATATTTTTGCAACCCATTTGTAAGTGAAGAATTTGCAGAATTCATGATACATTTTGTGGACTCAAAAATGTCAATTCGCCCCCATATCACCCACAAACCAACCGTGAAGTAGAAAGGGTCGTCTGAATGTTGAAACATCTATGATAAAAAAGGAAATTGTTGATATCATCACGAGGCCAACTTTCATCATGGATATAGGTCATCAAACCTGCACACTTTAAATGGGCCTTTTTGTGAGCCTATGATAGTCAGTCTGATGATGGGGGAGTCTGATATTCTATGTGACACCAGTGACATTATTTTTATGGCTTGTAGTAAAAATAGCATCATTAAATTAATTAAATGTTTGGTAGAATACATGTGGGAAGACATAAGGTGTTATTGCATACTTCATTTTATTTAATATTAATGCAGTTTTATGAATACATGACAAGGTGCTTAGTACAGTGAGTTACATACTATTAGGAACACCATGCCAATTGTATCTCTATTTGATGTGTTTAATAAAAAGAGGAAAAGAGGTGAACTCCTTTTGTTTGATTTAGTCATTCATTTTATAATAATAATAATAATATAATATTTATTTAAATTCTGTATAGGTATACATGCATAAATTTAATAAATATTTTACAATGAAATCATAAACCATAAATTTCAGTATACAACTCAGAATTTATGTGAAAAGGTTGATAGCTGAAGTTAAAAACTTATAATTGCTAACACCCACTTCCTAAACCATAATGAGATTAGTTTACTCTTAGTATTAGCATTAAAACAGTATTTGAATTTAAATATACATATATCCATATACATACATAGATATATCAATATGAAGTGACAAAGGAGAAAATACACTAATAGCTATGACATAGCTATGGACCTAATATAAATGACATTTTAATAACTGGATAGAATAGACATCAGATAGAGACATCGGTTATAACAATTGCTACTTTCAATATGTATTCAGAAAATGCTGTTTCATCAATTTCTTAAATTTACTTAAGGAGTTACATTGACTAATATTTTTATCAAGACTATTCCATAATCTGACACCTAATATGGAAGGACAGTTTGCCTTGATACAAGTTCTGGCAAAATTTACATTGAATTTATTGAATTGTCTGGTTGTATAGACATCAGCCACATTTCTAGTAAATAAACTCTAGCAAATTGTGTGGTAAAGAGCCATTATTTGCTTTATACATGAAGGTACCAAGTTTGAATTCTAATAAATCAACAAACTTCAGGATTTTAAGTTCTTTGAACACAACAGATGTAGAACTATAATAAGGTAACCCACATATTGTTCTAACAGCACTCTTTTGGATTTTTATAACAGGTGATAAAACTGACTTACTGCAGTAACCCCAGATTTCTGAGCAGTAGAATAAATGTGGTTGAATTAGCACATGGTATAATTTCAACAATGCCTCAGAAGACAATTTACTTCTAGTTTTAGTCATAATTGCTAGATTTTTACAAATTTTCTTGTGTACAGCTGATACTTGTGCTTTCCACTTTAAGTCACTGTCAATTAATATTCCAAGAAATTTGGTTACAGACTCTCACTAGCTTAAAATCATTTATACTTATTTCCAAATTTTCTGAAACGCTCCATTTACTAAATATCATGAAGCTGGTCTTAGCAATATACAGGGATACCTTATTAACAGCAAACCAATCACTAAGTTTATTTAATTCAGAAGAAACAGTTCTACACAGACTATCCAAATCTTTACCTGAACAAAAAATCTTTGTATCGTCAGCAAATAGAATAAAATTCAGTACACTGGAAATTTTGCAAATATCATTTATGTACAGAATAAACAATTTGGGACCTAGGATAGAGCCCTGAGGTACTCCATATAGTACCTGTTTCACATCAGAATTTACTCCATCAAAACTAACATATTGTAACCTAGCAGTGATGTATGAAGAGACCCATTTACCAGCCAAACCTCTTATTCCATAAAATTCTAATTTCCTTATTAAATTTGTATGATCAATAGTATCAAAAGTCTTTTTTAAATCGATAAATACCCCAACTGTAAACAATTTATTATCAATATTAGAACTTAACTCTTCAACAAGATCTACTAATGCAAGTGAGATTGACATATTATTTCTAAACCCATCCTGGGAGTTTGAAAGCAGTTGATATTTGTCAATACATTTTTTTAGTCTAACATCAAACAACTTTTCTAGTATTTTAGAAAACTGAGGCAACAGTGACACTGGTCTGTAGTCAGTAAAGTTGGAGTTTTCACCAGTTTTAAAGAGAGGAATTACTTTGGTTATTTTCATTTTATCGGGAAATACACCTGATTCAAAAGAAAGATTGCAGATATATGTAAAAGGTTGAACAATTGCATTAAATGTGGATTTTACAATATGCATACTCAAATCATTACAATCACAAAAATCACTGCCAGAATGACAGTTTTGTGTTTGCCAAAAGTAGGGAATTTGATAAATTAATGCTAGGGATTGGGGAAGACAATGACCTTGACAACAATCTATCAAGTGAGCACTTGATGAGTAAGTTGAACCTCAATTGTAAATATTATGGAGAAGAGGAAGTAAACAATGTAATTGTAGAAAATACAGGGGTCTCTATAATTTATTTTAATGCCAGAAGCTTACAAAATAACTTTAATAAAATTGTCTACTGTATCAATAATTTTGGTGTAAAATTTGATATTATTGCAATTACAGAAACATGGTTAGAAGATGGAAATACAGATACATTTGATTTAGAAGGCTATAAGGTAATTCATGTAGTTAGGAATAGTAAAAGAGGTGGTGGTTGTTCACTTTATGTCAATGAACTATTAAATTTTAATATAGTTAAGCCCTTCTGTATGTCCCAAACTAATATGTTTGAATGTGTAACCGTGGATCTGGAAATAGTAAATCACAGAAATATAAAAGTAGTGTGTGTATACAGAGCACCAGGAAACAGTATCTCAGACTTTAATAAGAAATGGGAAGAAATTCTTCAAAAAATGAGTTTGGGCAATAAAGATACTAGTATATACATTTGTGGGGACTTTAATATTAACTTGTTGAATTGTGATAATCATAGTGAAACTAAACAATTTGTTAATATAATGTATAGTGCTGGGCTATTCACAGCTATTACTAAACCAACACGTATTACAAGTACCAGTGCCACCCTAACAGACAACATTTTTACAAATAATGTAACAGAAAATCTCAACTGTGGAATTGTAATAAATAAAACTAGTGATCATCTCCCAGTATTTGTTAATAGTAATCCTGTCACTAAAAATGGGAACACTGTGCAAATAAATAAAAGGAGAATTATAAACGCTACTAATATCAATTCTTTTGTTGAGGCTTTAAAGGGTTGAGATTGGTCTCCATTGTATTTGTCAGATGATGTTAACTATGCTTATAATTATTTTGTATCAAAGTATAATGAAGACTTTAATAATTGTTGCCCTATAAAGAAGGTGAAAGTGAAATCAAATTACATAAGTAAACCATGGCTCAGTAAACGTCTTCTTAATGCATGTAAGAAAAAGAACCAATTGTACAAAATTTATGTAGAAACAAAGTCAAAGAAAATGTTGGATAAATACAAAAGATATAAAAATAAGCTCACCTCCATAATTAGAGTAGAAGAGAAAAAGTACTATACAGTTTCCCTCTCTAAGTGTACAAATAATGTGAAAGCTACATGGAAAATCCTTAACAACATAATTACTAAAAAGAATTCTGTCAATTTATTTCCTGATAAATTCTATAAAAATGGTGTGGAAATTACAAATAAAATAGATATTGCTAATGGGTTCAATAAATTCTTTGTGAATGTGGGCCCAACACTTGCGAAAAACATATCAGACCCAAGTAATGGTGATATCTTTAGAAGTATGTCAGTTCGTAACCATCAGTATATGTTCCTTAATGGTGTAACAGAATTAGAAATACTAAAAGTTGTCAATAATTCATTTTATTAGAAGAACTACCTTTTAACAAATTTTTGTTTATGTTGAAGTTCTTTTTAGGTTTATCTATCACCATTGGGATGTTATGTGAGGACTTGGCTCAGTGAAGAAAGAGGAGAGGGTACCATTATACCTGGGTCTAATGGTGCCAGTGAGACCTGTTTAACAAATGTCAAGTGGCACAGTGAGACCCAGTAAAGACCAATTATTATTTCATGAAAAATATTTAAGTTCTTTACTAGTGGTACAGTGGGACCTGCCTCCTCGCTAGTTCTTTCCCAGTGGTACAGTGGGACCCACCCTGCCAAACTTCCTCCCTACATGCAAATTCGTCCCTGGTGGCACAGTGGGACCCACTCCTGCCCTAGTTCTTCCCTACTTCACAGTTTCTTCTAAGTGGCACAGTGGGACCTGCCTCCTCTCTAGTTCCTCCCTAGTGGTACAGTGAGACCCATTCCTGCCAAACTTCTTCCCTGCATACAATTTCATCCATGGTGGCCCAGTGCGACCCACTCCTGCCCTAGTTCTTCCTTACTTCACGATTTCTTCCTTAGTGGCACAGTGGGACCTGCATCCTCTCTGGTTCCTCCCTAGTGGTACAGTGGGACCCACCCCAGCCAAACTTCTTCCCTACATACAAATTTGTCCCTAATGGCACAGAGTGACCACTCTTGCCCTAATTCTTCTCTAAGACACAAGTTCTCCCCTAGTCGTACAGTGGGACCTGCCTCCTTTCTAGTTCCCCCCACTGGTACAGTGGGATCCATCCCTGCCAAACTTCTTCACCACATGCAAATTTATCTCTAGTGGCACAGTGGGCCCCACTCCTGCTCACATTCTTCCATACTTCATGATTTCTTGACTAGTGGCACAGTAAGACCCGTTTCCTCTCTAGTTCTTCCCTAGTGGAACAGTGGGCCCTGTCTCCTCTCTAGTTCCTCCCTGGTGGTATAGTGAGACCTGCCTCCTCTTTAGTTCTTCCCTAGTGGTACAGTGAGACCCAGTCCTGCCAAACTACTTCCCTACATGCAAATTCATCCTTGGTGGCACAGTGGGATGCACCTCTGCCCTATTTCATCCCTACTTCACGATTTCTTCCCTAGTGGTAAAGAGGGACCTGCCTCCTCTCTATAGTTCATCCCTACTGGTACAGTGGGACCCATTCCTGCCCTAGTTCTTCACTACTTCATGATTTCTTCCCTAGTGGTACAATGGGACCTGCCTCCTCTCTTGTTCATCACTGTTGGTACAGTGGAACCGGCCTCCTCTCTATTTCTTCCCTGGTGGTAGATTGGGACCTGCATGTTATCCTCATGTAAAGCTGGATAATGTGCACGAATCTCTTATAAAGCATTCATCTGACCAGGTATTTGTAGATTGGTCAAATGCTACTGTGGGTGGAACCTCATCCGCTGACCTAAAGAGCCCTATTGACCCTGTTGCAAATGTGTAATTTGGAGCGTGTAAAACCAAATCCACTGATGGAAGCTGTCTAGAGACGACGTCAACTGCCCCTAAGGCTTCTATTGACCCTTTTTCTAACGTGGAAATGCCAGCTTCTGAAACCAAGTCCACCAATGAGACTTGTCGAGAGACCCCATCAAGTGCCCCTAAGGCTCCTATCAACCCTGTTTCCAACATTGAATTGCAAGCATTTAAAACCAAGTCCACTAATGGAACCTGTCTACAGATTCCCTCAACTGACCCAAACGCTGCTATTGACAGTCATTTGAAAGGGATTATGTAGAGTGTGAACTAAACCCCCAATGTGGAACATATAGTGAACCAGCAATGACGGCTTTGGAAACAATTCAAAGATTGCTTGTCTTGTCTGTAACAATATACCACGAAGGAGGAACTAGAGAGGTGCAGGTCCTACTGTGTCACTAAGGAAGAAATTGTGAAATAAGAAGGAGTTGGGCAGGAACAGGTCCCACTGTGCCACCAGGGACGAATTTACATGTAGGAAAGAAGTTTGGAAGGGGTGGGTCCCACAACACCATTAGGCGGGGAACTAGAGGGGAGGCAGGTCCCACTGTACCACTAGGGAAGAACTAGAGAGGAGGCGGGTCCCACTGTACCACTAGGGAAGAACTACCGAGGAGGCAGGTCCCACTGTACCACTAGACAGAGCTTAGCATTCACCCGTTTAGTTAGGTATGAGTTCGGTAAAAAGTAGTCATTAAAATTGTAATCCTGGAAATAATGAATGCTCCCCAACTATTAGCGGTGTTACCATTAGAACCGGGTATAATGGTACCACCCTCAGTTCAGCGCTGAGATTTCTTTTGGGTTATGTAAGTCATGTGACCATTTTTTTGGTCACACAACTCTTACTCATTTGTTTGTCAAAAGGTAGATCTTCATATATTTGTCCTAGTCTTTACATTGGCACAGTAGTGTATATCTATATATTGTGTGGATTTTTATGGTGATCTATGGTGTTTTGTGGAGACAAAACTACATGAAATTCCGGCAGCGTTGCAGATGCTTAATCTGGTCGAATATAGTCCTAGTACTGTAGACCGAGTTTCTGTCCCGTCGCCAATTGCTATTGATATACTGATGGTACGTATTGGCGAGGGTCAGAGCCCACATGTACGTACTTGTTTTCTGTGTAAATCTTAAACTGTCAGAAATTAGCCTTACGTCTTGATGATTCGCGAGTTTTAACGTTTTAGTTACGAGCTTATTTCACGTCTAAATATTTTATTTTGCAGCAATTTGGATGTGTTTTATGAAACTATACATACCAAAGCACCATTTTATGTTATATAAAGTGAAAATAGATGCTCTTATATCCAAGAAAAACGGCCATACTCGAATTAACAAGACCCTCGAATCAAGGATACTTGACTATATTTCATTTATTTTAAAAAGTCTTCTTCCTATATAGCTGTATATCTGGTTTACAATACCTACTGTACGCTCTTAAATTAAACTGCTTTTACAAGCCAGGAATTCCTTTTATAGATAACTACGTAAAGTTGTAGGTTAGTTTATATTTTTAAAATAGGCTGAAATACATACATGCCAGTTTGATTGGCATTAAATATTAGTGAACGGCACATATACATAAGTCAAAGAATTCAAATAACACATTATACTTGTGGTAATATGTGTACAAATATGCCGTTCAAAATTTACACAAGTACATGTGAGCTCTGTCCCTCGCCAATGCATACCATCAGTATATCAATAGCAATTGGCGACGGGACAGAAACTCGGTCTAGTCGAAAACAGGAATATACGCGGTCAAGAATATTCGCGATAGGAAGTTTTGCGTACAAATCTTGGAATATACGCGGTCAATCTAGGAATATTCGCGGTCAGTCTAGGAACATTTCCAAACAATATTTTACAAATAGAAAGTTTGGTTTTCATCTTAGACCAGCCTTTCTATTTATAAAATATTGCTAGGAAACCCCGAACAAATTCTGTGACCTCGCATATTTGCTCATTAAAATTAATGAGGCAAGTCCGTGAACAGGAAATATGCAGGCAGTTTTCATCTTAAACAAGCCTTTCTATTTATAAAATATTGTTAGGAAACCCCAAAGAAATTCTGGACCTCATATTTGCTCATTAATATTAATGAGGCAGGTACTGGTAGTTTTCATCTTAAACCAGCATATATATTATTAACCGCGAATCTATCGTATATTTTCCGTGAATCTTCCAAATATCTACTGTGAATATTCCAAATATTAACCGTGAATCTTCCTGACCGTGTATATTGCAGACTCCATCTGGTCAACTCGGCCCTTCGCCAACGGAATCTGATCATCTCGGCCCATTTCAAAGTCGGGCCCCTGCAAACTCAGCCCATACAAACTATAAGCCTTATTAAGGTAGTAGAGTTAAACAAAGTTTCAAGTAAATTATTTCACTTTTGAGCAACATTTCTATTAATAAGATGTTGTAAGGAAACCCCACTGAATTCTGTGACCTCATATTTTTGTGTATACGTACATGAATATAAATGAATTGTGTAAGTCCACGAAATTGAAATGTTAATTCTTCAGCTAAGTACACATTTCCTAGCTCTTTAATTGAAGAGGAACTTGCAAATTATAAAATCCAAGTAACATGCACCAATAAAACGATCATATTTCCTTGTATCAAGAGCTTTTATGATCTCAAATTGAAAGTTGTTGTTGTCACAATAAATAGCCGTCAATATGCATTATTCTGAATTCGGTGAATATTTAAGTTTAATGTCATGAATTAATTAGACTATTAAACTGTAAAGAACAGTAATATTAAATTAAAATTGTAATTGGTGAAAAGTACCTAACTGGAAGTGGGGATTGGCGTTAGTACAAGCAATATTTGCTTCCCTTTCAAAAATAAGCAAAACCAAAAAGGTAAGAGGTAGATATTCATAACTGTTATAAATATATGATGTATATAGTAATCTATTTTTTTTACTTACGTACTATACCAATTGTATTATTATGTGTTGTTGGCTTAGAAATAAACTATTATTTATTATCTCCCGCCGGGCTTTAGCCCGGGAGGGAGATTATGAAATGATGTCTGTGTGTGCGTGCGTGCGTGTGTGCGTTAGTTAGTCACGCAGATTTCTCCAAAACTACTACAGCTACAGATTTTTTGTAAATTAATTGTCCCAATGAATTTTCATGCCCTTGAAAATTTTTTTGGTTTTATTGACTTAGGCCTAAAGATAAGTGAGTACTTAGCTATTTTGAGTAAAGGGCTCATAACTCAAAAACTATTGCAGTAACAACTTTTTCTTCAAATATGTTGTTCAGCTACTTTGTCCTTAGCTATAAGATGGTACATAGTTTGGGGTCCCATTGCATGCCATAAGTGAGTAATAGCTATTTTCTCATTTGTAGCTAAATAACAGAAGAAGTAAATGTCAAATATCTTCAAAAGTATTGAAGTTAGGGAAATCTTTTCAAATATGTTGTCCATCTTCTTTTTGGTAAGCTATCACATAGTAAAGTTTCAGACCTGTTGCACCTTGGATAGCTGAGTAATAGCTACTTTGAAATTCTGACTGGTGAGTAAAGCGATTGTAACTCCAAAACTATTGCAGTTACAGTATTTTCCTTAAATATGTTGTTCACCTACTTTGTCCTTAGCTATAAGATGGTACATAGTTTGGGGTTCTATTGCATGCCATAAGTGAGTAATAGCTATTTTCTCGTTTGTAGCTAAATAACAGAAGAAGTAAATGTCAAATATCTTCAAAAGTATTAAAGTTGGGGAAATCTTTTCAAATATGTTGTCCATCTACTTTTTGGTAAGCTGTTACATAGTAAAGTTTCAGACCTGTTGCACCTTGGATAGCTGAGTAATAGCTACTTTGAAATTCTGACTGTTGAGTAAAGCCATTGTAACTCCAAAACTATTGCACTTAGAGTGTTTTCCTAAAATGTGTTGTTCAGCTACTTTGTTCTTAGGTATAAGAGTACATAGTTTGGGGTTCTATTGGTTGCCATAAGTGAGTAACAGCTATTTCCTCATTTGTAGCTAAATAACAGAAGAAGTAAATGTCAAATATCTTCAAAAGTATTGAAGTTAGGGAAATCTTTTCAAATATGTTGTCCATCTACTTTTTGGTAAGCTATAACATAGTAAAGTTTCAGACCTGTTGCACCTTGGATAGCTGAGTTATAGCTACTTTGAAATTCTGACTGTTGAGTAAAGCCATTGTAACTCCCAAACTATTGCAGTTAGAGTATTTTCCTAAAATATGTTGTTCAGCTACTTTGTCCTTAGCTATAAGATGGTACATAGTTTGGGGTTCTATTGCATGCCATAAGTGAGTAATAGCTATTTTGTTATTTGTAGCAAAATCATGACATAAGTAAATGTCAAATATCTTCAAAAGTATTAAAGTTAGGGAATTCTTTTCAAATATGTTATCCATCTACTTTTTCATAAGCTATCACATAGTAAAGTTTCAGATCTGTTGCACATTGGATAGCTGAGTAATAGCTACTTTGAAATTCTACAGTTGAGTAAATCCATTGTAACTCCCAAACTATTGCAGTTACAATATTTTCGTAAAATATGTTGTTCACCTACTTTGTCCTTAGCTATAAGGTGGCATGTAGTTTGGGGTTCTATTGCATGCCATAAGTGAGTAATAGCTATTTTTTTATTAGTAGCAAAATAATGACACAAGTAAATGTCAAATATCTTCAGAAGTATTAAAGTTACAGAATTCTTTTCAAATATGTCATTCATCTACTTTTTTGTAAGCTATCACATAGTAAAGTTTCAGACCTGTTGCACATTGCATAGCTAAGTAATAGCTACTTTGAAATTGTGACTGTTGAGTAAATCCATTGTAACTCCAAAACTATTGCAGTTACAGTTTTTTCTTCAAATATGTTGTTCAGCCACTTCGTCCTTAACTATAAGATGGTATATATTTTGGGGTTGTATTGCATGCCATAAGTGAGTAATAGCTATTTTCTTATTTGTAGCAAAGTAACAACATAAGTAAATGTCAGATATCTTCAAAAGTATTAAAGTTAGGGAAATATATTCAAATATGTTATTCATCTAGTTTTTGATAACCTATCACATAGTAAAGTTTCAGACCTGTTGCACATTGGATAGCCGAGTAATACCTACTTTGAAATTGTGACTGTAGGGTAAATGCATATAGTTTGGGGTTCTATTGCATGCCATAAGTGAGTAATAGCTATTTTCTTATTTGTGGCAAAATAATGACATAATTTTTCTCAAATAACTGCTTCATCTACTTTTGGGGGAGCTTTCACATGGTGAAGTTTCAGACCCGTAGCTAATTATTCACCTACTCAAAATGAGTAAATGATAATTATCTCTAAAAGTATTGCGGATATCCAATTTTTATCAAATAACTCATTCATCTACTTTTGGGAGAGCTTTCACATGGTGAAATTCCAGACCCGCAGCTAATTACTCACCTACTCAAAATGAGTAAATGTGAATTATCCCTAAAAGTATTGGGGATATCCAATTTTTCTTAAATAACTCATTCACCTACTTTTGGAAGAGCTTTCACTTGGTGAAGTTTCAGACCCGTAGCTAATTATTCACCTACTCAAAATGAGTAAATGCTAATTATCTCTAAAAGTATTGTGGATATCCAATTTTTATCAAATTACTTGTTCATCTACTTTTGGGAGAGCTTTCACTTGGTGAAGTTTCAGACCCATAGCTAATTATTCACCTACTCAAAATGAGTAAATGCTAATTATCTCTAAAAGTATTGTGGATATCCAATTTTTATCAAATTACTTGTTCATCTACTTTTGGGAGAGCTTTCACTTGGTGAAGTTCCAGACCCGTAGCTAATTACTCACCTACTCAAAATGAGTAAATGTGAATTATCCCTAAAAGTATTGGGGATATCCAATTTTTCTTGAATAACTCATTCACCTACTTTTGGAAGAACTTTCACTTGATGAAGTTTCAGACCTGTAGCTAATTATTCACCTACTCAAAATGAGTAAATGCTAATTATCTCTAAAAGTATTGTGGATATCCAATTTTTATCAAATTACTCGTTCATCTACTTTTGGGAGAGCTTTCACTTGGTGAAGTTCCAGACCCGTAGCTAATTACTCACCTACTCAAAATGAGTAAATGTGAATTATCCCTAAAAGTATTGGGGATATCCAATTTTTCTTAAATAACTGATTCACCTACTTTTGGAAGAGCTTTCACTTGGTGAAGTTTCAGACCCGTAGCTAATTATTCACCTACTCAAAATGAGTAAATGCTAATTATCTCTAAAAGTATTGTGGATATCCAATTTTTATCAAATTACTCGTTCATCTACTTTTGGGAGAGCTTTCACATGGTGAAGTTCCAGACCCGTAGCTAATACTCACCTACTCAAAATGAGTAAATGTGAATTATCTGTAAAAGTATTGCTGATATCCAATTTTTCTCAAATAACTCATTCAACTACTTTTGGGAGAGCTTTTACTTGGTGAGGTTTCAGACCCGTAGCTAATTATTCACCTACTCAAAATGAGTAAATGCGAATTATCTCTAAAAGTATTGCGGATATCCAATTTTTATCAAATAACTCATTCATCTACTTTTGGGAGGGCTTTCACATGGTGAAGTTCCAGACCCATAGCTAATTACTCACCTACTGAAAATGAGTAAATGTGAATTATCTCTAAAAGTATTGCAGATAGCCAATTATTATCAAATAACTCATTCAACTACTTTTTTTAGGAGAGCTTTCACTTGGTGAATTTTCAGAGCCGTAGCTAATTATTCACCTCCTCAAAATGAATAAATGCTAATTATCTCTAAAAGTATTGCGGGTATCCAATTTTTATCAAATTACTCGTTCATCTACTTTTGGGAGAGCTTTCACATGGTGAAGTTCCAGACCCGTAGCTAATACTCACCTACTCAAAATGAGTAAATGTGAATTATCTGTAAAAGTATTGCTGATATCCAATTTTTCTCAAATAACTCATTCAACTACTTTTGGGAGAGCTTTCACTTGGTGAAATTTCACACCCGTAGTTAATTATTCACCTACTCAAAATGAGTAAATGCGAATTATCTCTACAAGTATTGCAGATAGCCAGTATTTCTGAAATAACTCATTCACATACAATTTGTAAAGCTTTCAATTAGTGAATTTTCAGATCCGTAGCTAATTACTCACCTACTCAAAATGAGTAGCTGCCTATTATCACTAAAAGTATTGCAGATAGCCAATATTTCTCAAATAACTCATTCACCTACATTTTGGAGAGCTTTCACATGCTAAATTTTTTTAATGAATTTTTAAAATAATTTTTAATGCATTAAAATTCATGAAATCATGCACTAAATCAATTATAACTTTAGAGCACCTTGTTAAAATATGTTCTCTTTAGTACATCTAATTTATATGGCGGGAGATAAATGCATGCGTCAGAATGCTTGTTTATATTTATTTAAACAATAAAAACATGATGTAGTAATTCATTTTATTGGTTACTATTAAAATGTTTTTTAGTATATTAATGGAATTGTTTGTATGGATGAAAATCATCATTTATATTTTTCTTGTGTATCATCTGCGTTTGTGGGAATATTTGTAATATTTGCAGTCTATAAATAACGACGCACAGCATTGTGACACGCACTGTATTGTGACAGCCCGTGTACTGTGCGTTTGATTGTCCCGTAACATAAAATGCCAACAGTTAAGTTTGTGTTTACGGTACGGGAGGTATTTGATGTTGCGCACAAGGACAGCGATATAAAGGAAGTTGTGAAGTGTTAATAATAGGTATGATGTTTATAATTATTTTAACACACTGGAGCCTTTATATAACTGTATGTAACTCATGTATTCAGTGAACAGCTTGAAGAACTTTCTCCAGCCCACACCCATTCAGAAACTAAAAGGGTGGACATGAATATGAAATTTAAGTGCTCTTATTCTAATGGGTGAGCTGCTGTTTGAAGTCTATTTAGCTTTTGATTGATTGTTTTCAACATATCTCTTAAAAATAATAAAAGTTATCACTAAAATACATTATGTTCACCATAACAATATTTATTATGTGTAAAATAGAATTTTGTACACTGATAAGGTTATCAACCCTATTTTTAATAATACAATTAGTCAGAGATACAGTCAGAACCTGATTCTGCTGACCGTCGGTAAAATAAGCCATGTTCTATTTTACTGATGACCTTCAGCAGAATAGCCACAGTGTTTAATAAAAAAATAGAGAAGTGGACATTCTTTCATTTTGTCAAATAATAGCCAAAACAAAAGATGCTTTTTAAAAATCTATGTCCAGTAAACAGCAATATTACCTCCCGCCGGCTGATAGGCCCGGTACGGGAGATTATAAAATGCCCTCTGTCCGTGCGTGCGTGCCTGCGTCCGTTCGTCACGTTTTTACAAAAGCCTTTCTATCTCTTAAAATATTATAGCTAGAGCTTCCAAATTTGCAGGATAAATTCATCATTGGAAAAACTTGCCTGGGAATCTTTTTCGGCTGATTCGGAAAAACAAGATGGCCGCCATGGGTGTTAACAAGATGGCTACCATGGTTTTTTTTTCAGGTGTTCCGCCATGGTTTTTTTTTCCTTGATTTAGATGGCTTGAACAAGAAGTATATCTTAATAAGTTAATCCTATTACCTTGCTTGTTATTCCTTATGCATAAAGCATCATAATTTGATAAATATTTGGATCTTTAAATATAATATCACAAACTTGTCTGTTTATTATCAACCTCGCAATTTATTTGCCCTAAATACGGGGAAATACAGATCGGGATGTATTTTTTTGTATACACCAGTGCCTATGGTACTATGGATAATGAGTGTGTATGACTTCAGGTTTTGAAACAATATCTCGGAAAGTATGTAGCTTACAAGTATGTAATATATATCCTTAAAAAGGTCTTTTTACAGCACTCCTGCTGATGGGAATTATATGAAAATACATGCAGAAATATTTGAGATATTGTAAGTTAAAGATTGAAGTTCTTATATTCACTGTTGCCACTGCTTTTTGATAGTTTTTTTCACGTTCTCTTATTGAATATTCATCTTTTTTAACCATAAATCGTTCAAATTGGTGGATAATAAAAGTAAAACATCCCTCATCAGACATATACAAAAAAAATATATCGCTCATGAAGATTAACAATATAATACTCGGACTGCGCACTCGTATAATATTATTATCTTCATTCGTAATATACTTTTTACCCCACAGCCCTTAAGGGCTGTCGGGGTATTGTTTTCACCCATGGTGTCCGGATGGGCGGGCAGGCGGCAGGAAATGGTTTGTCCGGGCTGTATCTCAGAAACCGTAAGGTGTAGGAAGTTCATACTTGGCAGGGACATTGGTTGGGGGTGTAGGTGTGCAACGTCATGGTCTGACCGTGATTTGACCTTTGACCTTGCCGTAGTGACCTTGAGTTTGAAAATCTTGTCCAGGCTATATCTCGGCAACCATAAGGTGTAGGAAGTTCATACTTGGTAGGGACACTAGTTAGGGGCTGTAGGTGTGCAACGTCATGGTCTGACCTTGATTTGACCTTTGACCTTGCCGTAGTGACCTTGACCTATAAAATCTTGTCCGGGCTATATCTCGGAAACCGTAAGGTGTAGGAAGTTGATACTTGGTAGGGACATTGATTAGGGGGTGTAGGTGTGCAACGTCATGGTCTGACCTTGATTTGACCTTTGACCTTGCCGTAGTGACCTTGACCTATAAAATCTTGTCCGGGCTATATCTCGGAAACCATGAAGTGTAGGAAGTTGATACTTGGTAGGAACATTGGTTAGGTGTGTAGGTGTGGAATATCATGGTCTGACCTTGATTTGACCTTTGACCTTGCCGTAGTGACCTTGACCTATAAAACCTTGTCCAGGCTATATCTCAGCAACTGTAAGGTGTAGGAAGTTGATACTTGATAGGAACATTGGTTAGGAGTTGTAGGTGTGCAACATCATGGTCTGACCTTGATTTGACCTTGCCGTAGTGACCTTGACCTATAAAACCTTGTAGGAAGTTGATACTTGGTAGGGACATTGGTTAGGGGGTGTAGATGTGCAACGTCATAGTGTGACCTTGATTTGACCTTTGACCTTGCTGTAGTGACCTTGACCTATAAAATCTTGTCCAGGCTATATCTCAGAGACTGTAAGGTGTAGGAAGTTGATACTTGGTAGGGACATTGGTTGAGGGTTTTAGGTGTGCCACATGATGGTGTGACACTGATTGACCTTTGACCTTGCTGTATTAACCTTTAAAATCTTGTTGCACCTTTGGGTCTGTCTGTTGATGCAGATTAAGCACTGTTAAAGTCATATTAGAATTCATTAAGAATTTCCTTTTGCAAGTTCCCATTGTAACAGATGGAATTTCATCAAGTGAGCCACAGGCTTTTCTCCAACACCACACATAAGCATTCATTGAATGTATTGCCACTTCTGTATGCATGGGTAATATTCAAAACATCCAAACCATAATTCGCCCATTTTTGGTTTACTGATAAGTGCTGTCATTTTATTATTAAATTGTTTTGTTTTAATACATCTTTACATACATTTCTTTTCCTTAGATATTATTTTCTCTACTTAAGCATTATTTGGACCTTAATATAAATACGTGTATTTACTGATTTGGCATATTTACTGTAACATATATACATGTTGTATATGGGTGATGTCTGTGTGTTATATTTTTCCATGCAAATTATTGCAATACTGTTAGATGAATTGGTGATCATAACTGATGTATCATTTTTTTTCTTTGTCTCTATATCCTTAATTCCTTTATTTTCAGGGCTCATATTCTGTTGTTGCAACAGTAACGGAACATATTGAAGGATAATTTTACTTCAATAAGAGTGGATTGTTTGTTGCCGGTACCAATACAATGTGAAACAGCAAGTATAAGAAAAAAACTCAAGTTGTAGAAACTATTTCTAGTCTTATCAGACAATTTAAGAAAAGCAATAAATTGAACTGATTTTACCCTCAAAAACACACCAAAGATGGGTAAAGGTGGTTTCAGAATCAGTGGAAGATGTTACAGCTTTTATGTTTTGATCCTTTTGCTGGTTGCATATTTACTCAATCAATTGGATCGCTACATGCTTGCCATAGAAACCACACAGATGGGACGAGAGATTGAGTATGGTGACCTGGCATGTTTGAAGAATCTTACATATGACAGCACAGCATTTAACAATGTCACTTGCAGCAAAGTGGAGACTCAGATGGAGTGAGTAAATAGACAGAAAATTATTGTGTTGGTCGATGATTCCATAATATATATTTTTCTTTCACTGTAGAAATTCAAAATTGCAGTTTGAAATGTGAAATTTAGTGTCCCTTGAAGTGCTTATATGTTTTTGGGTCAAGTTTCCTCGCTGCCTTATTATTGTCTCCCTTGAATATCTCTGTTATTAATTGGTGTTTTCAGACCATATACCATAGGCATGGGAATTTTTTCCACATGCTTATATAGTTAAATTTGACCTTCCTGAAGGTCACATGATATAAAAATTTTGGGGGAACTCCCACTTGTCACCAAACTGCTTACCGCAGCAAGATGTAATTTTACACACACGTTAATGATATCAATATCACAATCCGATTAGAATTTGGATTGATTGGACCAAAATTAAGCAATTTATGAATGTTTTTAATTTATACCAGGTAGTAATCAGTAAGCTTAAATTAACCAGAACTCACCTATTATCTCCTTATCTGTTGCAGTTAGAGAATTATAAAGTGTTGGGAAGTCATAGGAAACCATTTGCAGAGTCTATAAATTGGTCAGATTTTCCCCCTAGTCCCCACTTATGGGTCAAACTGGGGTCATAAAATCACAGATTTGAGATTTTGGCTTTTATCTCGGACCTTATCTATTGCTTTAGAGCTTTAGAATACATTGGAGGTAATAGGAAACCATATGCAGGGAGTCTAGAAGATGATAAGTTTTTTTACTTCTATCTCTCTTGTTTTTGCTGTAATATACATGTACCTTTAAAAAGTATTCAGATTTATACACCCCTCCCTATGGGTGAACTTGGGTCAGAATGGATACTTGGTCACTATCTCAGATGGATATGTGCATTTGTAGGTTGAAATAAGTTACCAGCCATTTTCTGATTCCATTTATGATGTAAAGTTATGTACTGCTCTTCTGGGGATACAATTGTATCCGGAGGAATCCAGTGGATACTTTGGTTTAGCGTTAGCTACGCCGCAGCCACAGCACGTAGAGATTTTCGGCGTTAACACTCTCAGGGGAAAAATACACCACCTAGGTTCACCAAATTTGCAGGTTATCTTCATTGGGGGGTAAGCTTCTCTGGGACTGAAATTAGCCTCATTCTGAAAAACAAGATGGCCGCCGTGGGCATTTCTTTGAAAATTATCTACCTTTTTCTACTGGCTAGTTCTCATAGGTAGAAGGTTGAATCTTTTCATATGTGATATGTACAACAGAGAAACATGTCCTCTATGATCTTGCAAACATTTGACCTTGAAGCTCTTAATTCAAGGTCATCGAAGTGCCACGTTACCCTATATAGCAGACTTTAAAAGTGCCTATATCTCCCTTATTATTGGTCCTAGAGGTTTGCAATATGAAACCAACGTATATTAAATCATGGGCTGGGAATCTTCTGATGTGGTCAGATTTGACCTTGAACCCCTCCTTCAAGGTCAAACGAAGATACCCAAACTTAAAAGTGCTTATAACTTGCTTATTATTGGTCCTCGAGGTTTGCAATGTAAAACCAACTTATAGGAAATCATGAGCTGGGAATCTTTTGATGTGGTCAGATTTGACCTTGGACCCTCCTTCAAGGTCAAATGAGGATAGCCAAACTTAAAGTGCTTACAACTCGCTGATTATTGGTCCTAGATGTTTGCCATGTGAATCCAACTTATAGAAAATCGTGGGCTGGGCATCTTTTGGTGTGGTCAGATTTGACCTTGGGCCCCTCCTTCAAGGTCAAACGAAGATAGCCACTTAAAAGTGCTTATAACTTGCTTATTATTGGTCCTAGAGGTTTGGAATGTGAAACCAACTTATAGGAAATCATGGGCTGGGAATCTTTTGATGTGGTCAGATTTAACCTTGACCCCCTCCTTCAAGGTCAAACGATGGTTCACTGGCTTTACTGAGTTGTCTTTCTGGTGGATACAAATTTGCAGGGGTTGTCCGATGCGTATGTGTATTTTTCCTGTTGGAAATTCATCTCTTTTAAGTTAAATTTACAAAAGTTATATAAGTGTGAGTTTATTGATCTATTTGATTTTTCTTCCTCATAACTTCCAAAGTAACGTTAACTGAGCTTTTGTTTTGCAAAATGAATCATTAAAATAAGTCTAATTATTCATGTAGAGTGTGTAGATTGGTCAAATGTAGAGGCTTCATTCTGAACATAACTCAAAAAACAGTTTCCCTTGTACAGTATTTTGCATATCTCCAGTATTTCATTGTCCCTATATATTGTCCCTTTATATGTTAGATTTATCAATAATTAGAAGAAGTAACAGAATTATTAATAGTTCCGAATTTCTGATTGCCATTTTCTATCTGCCCCAAACCTACAATTGCATAAAGAATCCCCATTTCTTTTATTTTGATAATCTGGATGAAAACCCCCCTGAAAATTGGACATTAATAAATCAAGGGTTTTGTGTAGTATATATTTTAAAACTTTTGCTGTTTTATTATAGAGTGTAATGAATTAAGTTCCTTTTTGGGTCTGTAAATTACATGTATTGAGCACTCTGTAATATTGTATCTATGCAGTATGTTTAAAAATTTATGTATTACAGTGTTTTTATACAACTACTTTATTCAGAAATTGTAAGATCGTCTGACATTGCCAACACTATTTTCATTGCAGGAGGTCTATGTGCAATATTTTGGATCTAAAGACTTGTATAACCTGTCCATTCACTCTTCCCATTAACCTTAAATTAATTTCACAGTATTATATTGCATTGAATAAAATAGAAACCTAATGAGATTGATTTTAAATATTCTAACTGCATAAAATTTGAAGAATACTAACAAATGAATGTGTCTTTTGTGTTTGACTTACAGGTGTAAAGCTGTCAATAACTCTCACGGAGACAGAGTCTGTGAGTGGGGTTATGATGGGTTTGGCTTTGCCTACCAGATTTTAGCAGGCCCTGTCTTTATAGTCATCTACACCTTTGTTGGAATACCTTTTGGTTTTGGTGCAGATGTCTACAACAGAAAGAATCTACTTGCATTTAGTAAGTTTTGATCGTTTGAATTTTGCTTGCTTGGTTACTGGTATGCATGTCAGACACTTTGCCACCAAAGTAGTGTTCAACTGTTTTAGAGAAAATTTTATTCCTTATAGAGGTAGCAAATAATGAAGATACCAAATGTATTCTTTGTGGTCCGTAATACCCATATGTGTATTATTAAAATTAAAATATTCCAATATACTAAGAATTTTAAGAGCTGAACAAGGTGCAACTAGACATTACATCTTGACACAGCAGCATATCACTGTACAGGATCAATTCAGTGCAATACATGTAGAGAATTCCCGCAGATAATGTGCACTTAATTTGACCTTGAAACAGAGTCAAATGTCAAATCCAAACTTACAAAAGGGATTCTTGTCCCATGATTTCTTTTAATTTTTTTTTTTCACATTTCAAACATATGGTACCAATAACAAAGGAGACTACAATGTATTTTTTGGTTAGTCCACTCTATTTGACATGGAGATGGAGACAGACAGACTTAGACATGGAAACAGACAGAGTCAAAGTACCAGAAAGGGTTTGTCTCTATGTTGGTGTCCGATCGGAAAGAAGGCCTGTGTAGGGGGATGGACTAGTCAAAATAAAAATGTCCTCAACTGTTGTCTAAACTCAGTGATACCAGCTTGGGTTCAGATGGCTTGAAGAATTTTATTCCATTCAGCATGTTCAGCCTTGGCAGATTACTGCACCCCCATGTGTTTCTTGGGTTTGGTTGAATAAAAATGCCATGAAATTTAAAATATCATAAAAAGTTTTCAGTTAAAAAGGATATTTGCAAAATTTGTTGCACATTTGCAAGCACTGTCACAGCAAGTGACACAAAGTGATTTCATGAGCAGCAAATTTGACCTATCATGGCAAATTACACATTTATTACTCTGAGCCACTGTATTTCAGGTGTATTTTTCTGGTCAGCCATGACTCTGTTGATGGGTTTGGTGAAAAAGTACTGGCAATTAGCAATACTTAGGTTTGGACAAGGAATTGGGTAAGTTATTCAATTATTTTCCCATTTGCCAGTGATCCATGTATCTCAGCTGACTAAACGATTTCAGAACATTTTTATGCACCTCAGAATTTTCAGAACATTTTACGCACCTCAGAATTTATTGTAAGTTTGACAAGCTTAGATTTACTCTTCTCATGACTGATGAAACACCTATTTTGAAGGACCATTATAGGGATCACTTTGATGACGGCATTCTATTTTCAACTAAATCTTGTCATATATCTTTGCATAGTGAGAACTTATTCTGTAATTCAATAAAAAAAATTATATATTGAGTGGTAGCACAGTAGTGTTGTGGGTATGGGTTTGAGTCCAGCCTTACCTTAAGTGGTAAAGTAAGCAGATGGTTTACTATGTAGAACCTGATATACTAGTATACAATGTTTTCATTCATCCACCAACAACTCATCATGATATGAATATACACAATTTTGTAAAAGCAAGATTGAACAAGAAATTTAAAAATCAATCAGTCTGCCTGTAAATCGATCAACCAAGTAATAAATCAATGCATGAAAGCTTGATTAATCTCTTCATATTACAGACAAGCTGGCTGTACACCCTTTGCTACCTCCATAATTGCTGATTACTTTGACCAGTCACAGCGTGCCAGTGCCTTGGGTGTTTACAACTGGGGCATCTACTTTGGCTACAGCATGTCCTATGCTCTCGGTAACTTTGTAACGCAGGCTGATATTCTGGGGCAGGTGAACTACTTTTATTCATGATGTCACTGACTGCTTACTGTGTATGGACTAAAACATTAAAAAATCATGTTAAACCAAAATATATAAAATTAAATAAAACAATACACTTGTGGAATGACTTGTGCTAATAGTACTTGTAGCTGTAGATTTGCATTTATCCCATGGCAACATATGACGGGCATTTTATAGCATAATTTATAGCATAAACGACCAATTAAGTGCTGTAGTCAACAGACACCATTGTAAAGGGGTTTAATTCAGCAGTAGATTGTGTTCTAGGGCTGGAGGTGGGCATTTTACATCAGCGGCATGCCAGGGTTGCTACTTGGTCCTCTCATATTTTTCACAATGAAAGAGCCTGAGAGAACAGGAAATAAAGGTAATGTATGCCCTTTTCTCAGGTGTTGTATTTGGATGAAATACTTGAAAAAAAAGGAATTTAAAAAAGAGGGAAAAAGTGTTATAAATAGAAGGAATATGCCAGCCATTGAATTCATATTAAAAAAATTGTTTAAATTTGAAATAAGTACATTTATTTATACAGTATGAAATTTCTGCTTTAATTTTTTTTCAAGTATGCAGACTCTTTGAGTTTGAGGCAAATATGTAAATTACCAGTGTTTGTAAGATATATTCCATTATTGGTGATTAACTCACAATATTAAGAAACCTATGTAAAAATTATAGCACAACAGACAGATTTTTCCATATAAGCTATTGACATTATTTGCTATATTTGACTTCACATTGCTTCTCACTATTAGCAATGGGCATGCTCTCTTTGTTTCCACATATGGAATATGGAACTCTGAAGATAGTTGGAAGCCTTAATCTTGCTATACCAGTATTCTATAATATTAGATAATAATAATAATTCTATAACATTGTATAAGCAATGACTGTGTGTCTGCAGCTTTCACTGAAGAAAATATATATGCCAGTTGGTCTCGACCAAACACTTTGCACCCGCTATCCAGGGTCAAACCAGTTTTGTAAAAAGCTTCTTACAAGACTCAAGAAAACAAAAAGAAAGAAAAAAGGAAATTTTATTGCGTTAATATATCTTACCTAGTGGACAGATGCATTTGTCCGGCACGCTGCCGGTCCCGCCAAACGTTAGAAAAAAACACCTCGAGCTGGGCTCTGGCCCGGACCGGTAGTGTCCTGTTTACTCGCCAGGTGGCTGTATAGCCTCCCTGCTGGTGCACTGCGCGTGCGCGCGCATGCGTACTTCCTCCTTTTGTTTGGCGCGAAGACGAGAGGTCGTCTGTTTTTTGGAGAAACTTTTATTTTATTTTATATCTGTTACAGGATATATTTTGATAAATTCTTTGTGTAGAAGTGTTGTTTAATAACTATGGATTCACCAGGACAAAGGCGGGGATCGTGCGGCCATAAGATGGCTGGATTTGATATGCATGAAAAGTGTGCTCGTTGTCGAGACAAAGGTCTGGGTAAAGATCCCTGCATTGTGGGAGGTGCGATATGCAAGATTTGTGACAATTTTACAGCAATTCAGCGTGAGATGCTGGCCACTCCACAGTATCAAATTCGCAAGGACAAGAAAGCAGGTTTGCTAGTGTCACCACGAGATGTAACTGTGCTGTCTCCAGTTAATTCTTCTCAACAGCCAGCTAGTACTGCGCATGCGCAGCAGACGATTTCTGAAGATGACAGTGCGCATGCGCAGGACCTCCCTGGGGGTAGCGATAATGTGAGTTCTTCAGATTTTGTTTCCAAAAAAAGATTTTGACAAATTAAGTGACCAGCTAGATGAGAAATTCTCTCGTTTTGAAGCACTCTTATCAAGAGGCAATATATTTGCTACCCCCAAAGTACCGGTTCAGGTTTCAAACCCACCGGTTTCTGATCAGCCATTCATAGATCCTGCCTCTGCCCGAACCACCGGTCCGGTGCGGTTTCCGGCAGTACAGGCTAGTACAGGATCAGATGGCAAGAAAGATTCAAAGAAGAAGCACAAGTCTTCTCATCATAAATCTGCCAAAGCAAAACCGGTTCCGGTTGAGGAAAATACCGGTCCGGTACAGAAAAAGCCCTCTGACACTGCACTTCAACAATCTAAACCGGTACCGGTTGGGGAGATGACCGGTCCGGTCAGGGCATACCAAACTGACACTTTTGTACCCAAAGAACCGGTTCCGGTTGTGGATGGATCTTTTACCGGTCCGGAACCGGCTGCACTGGCTGGGGAGCCGTTTATGAGAAACCTTGCTTCTGCTGGTGGCTCAGATGATATGTCCAATGTTGAACACCCCTTAACAGATGTTTTGCCTGTGGCTTCAGATGAACCACTCTTTGGGGATCATACATCAACAGATGTTGTGGATAGGGATCATACATCACCAGATGTTTTGGATAGCGAGGATGGTGAACTTTCTGAATCAGACAATGATAAACCAGAAAAGAATGAAGAAATGAGTAACAGGGAAACGGTTCGTTCCATCAGGGCCTTTATGGGCTGGAACTTTATCCCAGACTTTGAGTTTGAGTACAGTGACCCGGATAAGTCCAACAATCCGTGGCGTGGAAAAAATCCGAAAACAAGTTCAAAGGTGTCAGTAGCCATGCCAGCAGACGATTGGCTCTGTCAGAAGCTGGAGAGGATTAATCTGACTGTAGCTGAGGGTTACCCTTCCCGAAGTCAAGAAGCAGGTGGTTTGCGTACTGACCAATTCATACGCACCCCTAAACCACAGGATAAATGGTATCCCATGCATAAGTTAAAGGCAGATGGTCCCCAGCGACCAGGTAGAAAGCTGTTCAACTGGCATGGTTCTGAGGCGAAACTAAATGCTCAATTCTCAAGAATCGTCAAACCAGCTGCATATCTCGCAACAGGTCCCGTGTCTCGTCCCATATCGCAAGAGGTACTACGCAGATGGGAAAGGTGCGCCCGAGAGGGTACTTACACAGTGAACCATGCAGCTGGTTTCAGCAAATGCACTAGCGAGATTCAAGATCAGATGGCACATCACATAACTTTCCTACAGACTCATCTCAGTAAGGGCAAGTCAGCCAAGGAGGTGTCTGAAGCACTTAAGGAGTTAAGGGATTTATGTGCTTTCCACCAGAATGTATCCGTCTCTCTTGGGACAGCTCTACAGCACCTGGCTGATAGCCTTTTTGTGCAGCTGGGGAACTTCATTCTGATGCGTCGGGACTCTTATCTAGATCATGTTCGTCCCGGTATGAAGATGGACACTTGGAATGAACTGAGGAATGCTGCCCTTTTTGGATATGGGTTATTTCCCGACGCGGCCTTGAATGTCGCGGAACAAGATATCAACAAGTTTGAGACACAACATGTGTCGGTCCAGTCTCGAGTTGGTCCCCAGCACCAACAGAAGACCAAGTATCGCTATAAACCGTATGAGAAGAAGGAGGCTAAGACCATGGTTCAGCCGTCATCTGCTCCTCAACAACCTTGGCGACAGTTTGGGTCACGAGGTCGTGGCCGTGGGCGTGGTTCTACTAACCACCGTTTTTCCAAGTATGCCCAGGGTGGCAAAAATTATAAATGACAATCATTGTACAAACCCACGCAACCAAATAATTCCAAAACTAGTGGGTCAAAACATCAGCTCTCAAAACATTTCAAAGACTGTATACTCAAGAACTGCTGTAATTCCTGTTCCTATTGTTGTCGGTCCCGGGCAGCCGCAAAAGAAAGGCCTAAGTCCCGATCTTTGTCAGACAGAAATAAAACATGTCAAAAGTGCTTCTTTTGTCTCTCCTTGTCGTTCTGTCCCTCATGTACCAAATGTCCACAGTGTTGCAGAAAATCCTCCTGTAGGATGCAGGTTGCACAGGTTTTGGGAAACGTGGCTCAGCCTGGGTTCAAATCCTCGGGTAGTCTCCATCTTGAAGGACGGTTACAACCTCCCTTTCAAGATGAGGCCCCCATTGACCAGGTGTCCTCTGATAATCAGCGGATACGCCAACCCTCGCAGAAACAAGTTTTTGAAGGAGGCGTTGCAGTCCCTGATTACAAAACAGGCCGTAGAAAAAGTAGTGGTTCGGGCTTCTCTGGCCTTTTACAACCGGCTGTTCATAGTTCCCAAACCAAACAACAAATGGCGTCCAATCTTGGATTTGAGCAAACTCAATCTTTTCCTCCACTCGGAAACCTTCAAAATGGAAACTCCGGAGACCATCCGGCTATCCCTTCAAAAAGGCGAATGGGTCACATCGCTGGATTTCAGCGATGCCTATTTCCACATTCCCATCAACCCAAGGTCGAGGAAGTATCTCCGGTTTCACCTGCACGGTCAAACCTTCCAGTTCAGGGCTCTGCCGTTCGGCCTAGCGACGGCTTCTTTGGAATTCACAAAGGTGGTGAAGGAGGTGAAATTGATGGCCCAGTCCAGGGGTATAAGGATCCACCAGTACCTAGACGACTGGTTGCTTCGAGCGCCCTGTCGGGAGTCTTGTGTGAACCAAACGCGGACCCTGATGGCTCTGTGTCAGCAGTTGGGATGGTTAGTCAATCTACAAAAGTCAGAACTTGTTCCCCAACAGGAGTTCAACTTTGTTGGTTATCATTTCGACCTCTCCAAGGGTCTAGTAAAGCCGACTCAGGAGAGGTGGCAAACCCTAACTCAGAAAATAAAGATGCTAATGAGCAGAGGGCATTGTTCGGTCCGAGAGTTCATGTCTCTCATAGGTTTGTTGACAGCCACAGAGAAACAGGTGGTTTCGGGTCACCTTCACATGAGACCGATTCAGTGGCACTTGAAGAATCACTGGCACGTGCCAGAGGTCCTAGAGAAGGAGATTCCTCTTCCCAGATCTCTATATCCTCATCTGCAGTGGTGGCTGGACGAAAACAATGTGCTCAGCGGCCAACCTCTTCATCCTCTACAGCATGCTCTGCAGTTGTTTACCGACGCCTCAAACGAAGGTTGGGGCGCGCACTTAGGAGACCACACGGCAAAAGGAGTTTGGTCGGACTCAGAAAGCCTGTTGCACATAAACTTTCTCGAGCTAAAAGCGGTCCTTCTGGCCCTCAAGAAGTTCGAGCAACAGTGTTGGGGCCAGATCATTTTGATAGCCACGGACAACACAACGGTTGTCTCATACATCAACAAGGAGGGGGGTATGAGATCAGGCTCACTTTGTGCCCTCCTCTGGAGACTGCTTTTCTGGTGCAATCGCAGACAGATAGTTCTAAGGGCCAGGCACATTCCGGGAAAGCTGAATGTGATAGCAGACAAATTGTCCAGGAGCACTCAGGTTATTCAGACAGAATGGTCCCTCCTGCAGGAAGTCTTCGACCACTTATGTGCCAGGTGGCACACTCCTCGAGTGGATCTCTTTGCAACAAGGTACAATCACAAACTACCCAAGTTTGTGTCCCCAGTACCCGATCCACAAGCATGGAGAGTAGATGCTCTCAGCCTGAATTGGGAGAATATGGATGCCTACGCGTTCCCTCCTGTGTCTCTTTTGGGCAAGGTGGTATCCAAGATCCTAGATCAGGGAGTTCACAGGTTGATCCTGATTGCTCCAGGGTGGCCCAACATGCCTTGGTTCTGGGATCTGGTCAGCACGTCTGTTCAGATTCCTCTCTCCCTTCCAAACGTGGAGAACCTGCTGACCCAACCGTTCAATCAGTGTCCCCACAGAGATCTCCTAGGGCTCAACCTCCACGCCTGGCTCCTAGAGCCTCTAGCATACAGGCACAAGGATTCTCTGATGAAGTGGCAACAAGAATTGAGGCTCCTCAAAGACAATCAACCAGAGCCGTCTATGAATCGAAGTGGTCCATATTTGTCAAATGGTGCGAGTCACACAAGGTGGACTTCGGGTCACCTTCTTTAAATCAGGTAGCGGAATTTCTCCTATTCCTTTTCAAGGAGAAAAATCTTCAACCTAGCACCATAGATGGATATAGAACTGCTATAGCCGACAAAATTGGGTGTGACAAGGTTAATTTTGGTAAAGACGAAAACCTTACCCGCTTGCTAGACAGTTTCCATAGGGATAAACCCAAGGGTCTTCGAGGAGTCCCTAGCTGGAATCTGTCTCTGGTCTTGCATCAATTAACCCAGTCCCCCTTTGAACCCCTTCGAAAGGCGTCTCTGAAACATCTTACCTTCAAAACGGTGTTTCTCCTGCCTTGGGCTCGGGCAAAAGAAGGAGTGAGATTCATGCCTGGGTACACAGGAACATTAGACATCAGGAAGATTGGGCTAATGTTTCGTTATTCCCTTCTCCTTGTTTCTTGTCCAAGAATCAGTTGGCTAAAGAAGGGCCTTCTTCAGTAGCTCCGGTAATTATTCCGGCCTTGGCCCCTACGTTGGATAAGTCTCTCAAGGAGGATAGAACCTTATGTCCAGTTCGGGCTTTGCGTTGTTACCTGGACAAGACCAAAGACCTCCGTTCAGGCAAACAGTTGGTCTTTGTGTCTTTCAAGAAGAACTTCAATAAGGACATCGCTCCTGCTACGATTTCTTCTTGGATTAAACAAACCATCTTGTTGTGCTATCAATTGTGCAATGAGGATGCACAACAATTGCATCAGGTCAGGGCCCATGATGTGCGGGCCTTTGCAGCTTCTAAGGCTTTTCAAGGAGGTGTGTCCTTGGACCAGATCCTCTCAGCCTGCCACTGGAAGTCGCACAATACCTTCACCCAATTTTATTTGAAGGATGTAGCATGGGCTGATGCTGACCTGTACCATTTAGGACCAGTGGTCGCAGCCCAGCACATACGCGAGTAACTGGTATCCTTGAAAGGATAACTTGTATATAGTGTAAAGCGTTTAGAAGGAGTAGTGGGTTGTTTTAGTTGGCTCCTTCTTTTTTAGTTATCATGTTTTGAAACCCCAGCGCGCAGTTCTCAACCGGAAGGGCTGGTGTGGGGTATGAGTTATTTCTATTTTATCCTGTTCTGCTTCCTCCGGAATCCTTGGGACTAAACTCTTACCTCCTCTCTCCTATAGTCCTAGCCCAGGTGGCTCGGGAGACGTCGAAAAAGAGGGGGGGGGGGAACCAACTATGGTGTAGGGTATGGGAAGGATCCCTAACCCTTGGGCCGGAGGCCCAGAGTTCTGACAAGAGTCCCGGTTGAGTTTAGCTGCCCTCCATCCAATGGGTAGTTATTCTGCATCTGTCCACTAGGTAAGATATATTAATGCAATAAAATGGAAAATTTAATAAGTAAATTAAATTTTTATAAGTTAATATCTTACCTAGTGGACAGAGGGATTCCCACCCTGCCTTCCCCGCAACAAACATTCCCAGGGGACTCAAACAGGGTGCAAACAAAAGGAGGAAGTACGCATGCGCGCGCACGCGCAGTGCACCGGCAGGGAGGCTATACAGCCACCTGGCGAGTAAACAGGACACTACCGGTCCGGGCCAGAGCCCAGCTCGAGGCGTTTTTTTCTAATGTTTGGCGGGACCGGCAGCGTGCCGGACAAATGCATCTGTCCACTAGGTAAGATATTAACTTATAAAAATTTAATTTACTTATTAAATTTTCCAGATTATTTTTAAAACTAAGAATGTGTCCCATAATTCCAGAGTCTAGCCAGTCTTCAGAAGAAGAGAGTTTGTTGTCTCATCTGTCTACCTCTCAGAGTCTGTGTACCAAATTTAAGAAAGCTTTGGCTCCATTTGCTCAGCTCACACTTATCTTACTGGTGATTGCTGGGTCAGTCAGGAATGGAGGTAGGGTGTCTCAGAGTAGATGTGTGATACAATTGTTCAGGATAGTTTCTCTTAGCTCATTTTTACCCCACAGCCCTTAAGGGCTGTCGGGGTATTGTTTTCACCCATGGTGTCCGTATGGGCATTCGGGCGGGCGGGCGGCGGGAAAAAGTTTGTCCAGGCTGTATCTCAGAAACCATAAGGTGTAGGAAGTTGATACTTGGTAGGGACATTGGTTAGAGGGTGTAGGTGTGCAACGTCATGGTGCGATCTTGATTTGACCTTTGACCTTGCCACAGTGACCTTGAGTTTGAAAATCTTGTCCGGGCTATATCTCAGCAACGGTAAGTTGTAGGAATTTGATACTTGGTAGGGACATTAGTTAAGGGTTGTAGGTGTGTAGCATCATGGTGTGACCTTGATTTGACCTTGCCGTAGTGACCTTGACCTATAAAATCTTGTGCGGGCTATATCTCAGCAACCGTAAGGTGTAGGAAGTTGATACTTGGTAGGGACATTGGTTACGAGGTGTAGGTGTGCAATGTCATAGTGTGACCTTGATTTGACCCTTGACCTTGCCGTAGTGACCTTGACCTATAAAATCTTGTCTGGGCTATATCACTGAAACTGTAAGGTGTAGGAAGTTGTTACTTGGTAGGGACATTGGTTCGGGGGTGTAGGTGTGTAATGTCGTGGTGTGACCTTGATTTGACCTTGCTGTAGTGACCTTGACCTAAAAATCTTGTCTGGGCTATATCTCAGAAACCATAAGGAGCTTTATTTGGAGCGTTATATAACTGACACTGCTCTGAAAGTATTCAGATCTTTGTACTGTTTCACTACTTCTATATTTCATGGTGTTGAATACTAATTCCCCAGGCTGTTGGGTACGGGCATTTCTGATGTTATTTTTCAGATCTGAGAAACACCTGATTTCAATGCTTATCCTCATAGCCATTTCTCATTATAAATTTAAAGTTGAAATTGTGTATTTAATTGTATTTGCCCTAATACCCAAAACTACAGGTTTCAGCTACATATGCAAATATGGGGTAGTAAAAAAAAGACAGAAATGTACACATTTTCAGCTGTATTTAAATACAAATATATATTAATATATTTGTCCCAATACTGATGTGTGTAGAATGACAGTTATATGTATTATGGTTGCATGGTACATGTGATTCCCGGACCAGGATCAGGTCGAGTTGGTAAATGTTTGGTTATTGTGTTTAATCTGTGTCCTTCTATTAGTGGGTGTACTACATTCTGCCTTATTTTATGTTAACCTTGTTTCAACAATAAATTTGAATGTAGTCATTAAGCGTCCCGCAAGGGATGCTTGTTTGTGTATGGGAGAGCTTCCGGCTCCACCGGCTCCGCCGGCTCCTGCGGCTCCACCGGCTCCGCCGGCTCCGCATTTTGTTTTCCTTATAACTCTGTAACCGTTAGGCGGATTCTTTTCAAATTTGGCAGGTTTAGGCAGTAGCCTTGGGGAATTTTTTTGAATATGCTGCAGTGACATTTCAACCAATCAGAGAGGTCACATGACCAAAAATGTCTTTTTTCGATGGGGAAGCTTGTCCGGATGATAACTTGAAAGGAATTTTATCAATTCACCTGAAACTTGGCAAATACATTCATTCTATTAAAATCTGGAAATCATTAGATTTTGGCATTGATTGGTCAAGAAATGGCCGAGTAATTAATGATTAATTAATCATTACGAATTTTCCAAATAAGGAAAACACAAAAATGCTTATATCTCGAAAACCGTGCTAGATAGAGCGATTTCGACGAAATTTTTGACCCATAGGGTATCTCTGCGGAGTAGTTTTCTCAATTTTCAAAAAAATTTTGTCTCGCCCAAAATGGCGGCCATTTTGAATTTTCAAAATTTTCGCAAAAATTGAAAAACACAAAAATGCTTATATCTCAAAAACCGTGCTAGATAGAGCAATTTCGACAAAATTTTTGACCCGCAGGATATCTCTGCGGAGTACTTTTCCCAATTTTCAAAAAATTTTTGTCTCGCGAAAAATGGCGGCCATTTTGAATTTTCGAAATTTTCGCAAAAATTGCAAAACACAAAAATGCTTATATCTCGAAAACCGTGCTAGTTAGAGCGATTTCGACGAAATTTTTGACCCACAGGGTATCTCTGTGGAGTAGTTAACCCAATTTTGAAAAAAAAATTTTCTCGCCAAAAATGGCGGCCATTTTGAATTTTCGAATTTTTCGCAAAAATTGCAAAACATAAAAATGCTTATATCTCGAAAACCCTGCTAGATAGAGCGATTTCGACGAAATTTTTAACCTGCAGGGTATCTCTGCAGAGTAGCCATGCCAATTTTCAGACAAAAAATTTCTTGCAAAAAATGGCGGCCATTTTGAGTTTTCGAATTTTTCGCAAAATTGCAAAACACAAAAATGCTTATATCTCGAAAACCGTGCTAGATAGAGCGATTTCGACGAAATATTTGACCCACAGGGTATCTCTGCAGAGTAGCCATGCCAATTTTCAGACAAAAAATTTCTCGCAAAAAATGGCGGCCATTTTGAATTTTCGAATTTTTCGCAAAATTGCAAAACACAAAAATGCTTATATCTCGAAAACCGTGCTAGATAGAGCGATTTCGACGAAATTTTTGACCCACAGGGTATCTCTGCAGAGTAGCCATGCCAATTTTCAAAAAAAATTTCTCTTGCCAAAAATGGCGGCTATTTTGAATTTTCGAACTTTTGCGCAAAAATTGCAAAACACAAAAATGCTAGTATTTCGAAAACCGTGCTACATAGAGCGATTTCGACGAAATTTTTTATCTTCAGGGTATCTCTGCAGAGCAGCTATCCCAAAGAGCTTTCACTTGGTGAAGTTTCAGACCCATAGCTAATTGCTCACCTACTCAAAAAGAGTAAATGCGAATTACCTCTAAAAGTATTGCAGATGGCCAATTTTTCTCAAATAACTCATTCACCTACTTTTGGAAGAGCTTTCACTTGGTGAAGTTTCAGACCCGTAGCTAATTACTCACCTACTCAAAAAGAGTAAATGCGAATTACCTCTAAAAGTATTGCAGATGGCCAATTTTTCTCAAATAACTCATTCACCTACTTTTGGAAGAGCTTTCACTTGGTGAAGTTTCAGACCCGTAGCTAATTACTCACCTACTCAAAATGAGTAAATGCTAATTATCTCAAAAACTATTGCAGATACCCAATTTTTATCAAATAACTCATTCACCTACTTTTGGGAGAGCTTTCACATGGTGAAGTTTCAGACCCGTAGATGATTACTCACCTATTCAAAATGAGTAAATGCGAATTATCTCTTAAAAGTATTGCAGATAGCCAATTTTTCTCAAATAACTCATTCACCTACTTTTGGGAGAGCTTTCACTTGGTGAAGTTTCAGACCCATAGCTAATTACTCACCTACTCAAAATGAGTAAATGCGAATTATCTCTAAAAGTATTGCAGATAGCCAATTTTTCTCAAATAACTCATTCACCTACTTTTGGGAGAGCTTTCAGTTGGTGAAGTTTCAGACCCATAGCTAATTACTCACCTACTCAAAATGAGTAAATGCGAATTATCTCTAAAAGTATTGCAGATAGCCAATTTTTGTCAAATTAATCATTCACCTACTTTTGGGAGAGCTTTCACTTGGTGAAGTTACAGACCCATAGCTAATTACTCACCTACTCAAAATGAGTAAATGCGAAGTATCTCTAAAAGTATTGCAGATAGCCAATTTTTCTCAAATAACTCCTTCACCTACTTTTGGCAGAGCTTTCACATGGTGAAGTTTCAGACCCATAGCTAATTACTCACCTACTTAAAATGAGTAAATGCGAATTATCTCTAAAAGTATTGCAGATAGCCAATTTTTCTCAAATAACTCATTCACCTACTTTTGGGAGAGCTTTCACTTGGTGAAGTTTCAGACCCATAGCTAATTGCTCACCTACTCAAAATGAGTAAATGCGAATTATCTCTAAAAGTATTGCAGATAGCCAATTTTTCTCAAATAACTCATTCACCTACTTTTGGGAGAGCTTTCACTTGGTGAAGTTTCAGACCCATAGCTAATTACTCACCTACTCAAAATGAGTAAATGCGAAGTATCTCTAAAAGTATTGCAGATAGCCAATTTTTCTCAAATAACTCCTTCACCTACTTTTGGCAGAGCTTTCACATGGTGAAGTTTCAGACCCATAGCTAATTACTCACCTACTTAAAATGAGTAAATGCGAATTATCTCTAAAAGTATTGCAGATAGCCAATTTTTCTCAAATAACTCATTCACCTACTTTTGGGAGAGCTTTCACTTGGTGAAGTTTCAGACCCATAGCTAATTACTCACCTACTCAAAATGAGTAAATGCGAATTATCTCTAAAAGTATTGCAGATAGCCAATTTTTCTCAAATAACTCATTCACCTACTTTTGGGAGAGCTTTCACTCTGTGAAGTTTCAGACCCATAGCTAATTACTCACCTACTCAAAATGAGTAAATGCGAATTATCTCTAAAAGTATTGCAGATAGCCAATTTTTCTCAAATAACTCATTCACCTACTTTTGGGAGAGCTTTCACTTGGTGAAGTTTCAGACCCATAGCTAATTACTCACCTACTCAAAATGAGTAAATGCGAATTATCTCTTAAAAGTATTGCAGATAGCCAATTTTTGTCAAATTAATCATTCACCTACTTTTGGGAGAGCTTTCACTTGGTGAAGTTTCCGACCCATAGCTAATTACTCACCTACTCAAAATGAGTAAATGCGATTTATCTCTAAAAGTATTGCAGATAGCCAATTTTTCTCAAATAACTCATTCACCTACTTTTGGGAGAGCTTTCACTCTGTGAAGTTTCAGACCCATAGCTAATTACTCACCTACTCAAAATGAGTAAATGCGAATTATCTCTAAAAGTATTGCAAATAGCCAATTTTTCTCAAATAACTCATTCACCTACTTTTGGCAGAGCTTTCACTTGGTGAAGTTTCAGACCCATAGCTAATTACTCACCTACTCAAAATGAGTAAATGCGAATTATCTCTAAAAGTATTGCAGATAGCCAATTTTTCTCAAATAACTCATTCACCTACTTTTGGGAGAGCTTTCACTTGGTGAAGTTTCAGACAACTAGCTAATTACTCACCTACTCAAAATGAGTAAATGCGAATTATCTCTAAAAGTATTGCAGATAGCCAATTTTTCTCAAATAACTCATTCACCTACTTTTGGGAGAGCTTTCACTTGGTGAAGTTTCAGACCCATAGCTAATTACTCACCTACTCAAAATGAGTAAATGCGAATTATCTCTAAAAGTATTGCAGATAGCCAATTTTTCTCAAATAACTCATTCACCTACTTTTGGGAGAGCTTTCACTTGGTGAAGTTTCAGACCCATAGCTAATTATTCACCTACTCAAAATGAGTAAATGCTAATTGTCTGTAAAAGTATTGCGGATACCCAATTTTTATCAAATACTCATTCATCTACTTGTGGGAGAGCTTTCACATGGTGAAGTTTCAGACCCATAGCTAATTACTCACCTACTCAAAATGAGTAAATGCGAATTATCTCTAAAAGTATTGCAGATAGCCAATTTTTCTCAAATAACTCATTCACCTACTTTTGGGAGAGCTTTCACTTGGTGAAGTTTCAGACCCATAGCTAATTATTCACCTACTCAAAATGAGTAAATGCTAATTGTCTGTAAAAGTATTGCGGATACCCAATTTTTATCAAATACTCATTCATCTACTTGTGGGAGAGCTTTCACATGGTGAAGTTTCAGACCCATAGCTAATTACTCACCTACTCAAAATGAGTAAATGCGAATTATCTCTAAAAGTATTGCAGATAGCCAATTTTTCTCAAATAACTCATTCACCTACTTTTGGGAGAGCTTTCACTTGGTGAAGTTTCAGACCCATAGATAATTATTCACCTACTCAAAATGAGTAAATATGAATTATCTCTTAATAGTATTGCAGATAGCCAATTTTTCTCAAATAACTCATTCACCTACTTTTGGAAGAGCTTTCACACAGGAAAATGAAAAATTGTGAATATCTCGGAAAAGCTATTTCTTCTGCTTTAATGCTCGGCAGGAGATACACACCGCGGCAGTGGTCTTGACAAAAATTTTTGTCTCCCCAAAAATGGTGGCCATTTTGAATTTTCAAAGTTTTTGCAAAACACAAAAATGCTTATATCTCGAAAACCGTGCTATATGGAGCGAACTCAACAAAATTTTTGACCTGCTGGGTATCTCTGCAGAGTAGCCATGCCAATTTTCAAAATATTTTTGTCTCGCCAAATATAGCGGACATTTTTAATTTTTTTATTTTTTGCAAAACACAAAAATGCTTATATCTTGAAAACCGTGCTAGATAGAGCAGACTGCGCTGGCTTTGGTTGCCACAACAGTATAAGGCTAGAAACGAAGCATTTTCTTAATACTTTAGCACTCACCTTTATATCCTTTTCGGGACGCTTTGTTTTTGCTATGCAAAAATATTATCTTTTTTTTTTGCGAGCGATCCTCTAGTTATGACTTGGCATCAGCAGGGTATGTATGGGTGTACAAAATACAGACTTACCTCAGCATCATTTGCAAGATTTTTATCTTTTTTTTCCCAAATATCGAACAGCCCTACTACAGCATTGTAAGTTAGTGAAATACATTCTTATTACTGCATTGTGCTATGTGCATAAAAAGTTGCATTTTTCTTATGTTATTTTCCACCAGCGGGCTATGTGTGGGCATACAACACGCAGCCATACTACCAAGCTATTGGTCAGTCCCCTAAGCAGATTGGCACCTACATGTCTTGGATTCCACTGGCTGGTGGCTCAGTTGGAGTCCTACTAGGAGGCTTCATCTCGGACAGGATCATCAAGAGAGTTGGTCCTCATGCAAGGCTACTGGTGCTGGTCATCAGTCAGGTATGCAAATCAGGGGGCCATATGATCTATTATATTAATAAAAGGGCAATGTACTCAGCTGTCTCAGTAAGTAGTTATAGGTCATTAAGAGCAGTGTGTCTCCTGCAAAGTTATTGATACAGGTCATTAGACAAGGAAAAAGAGGTCATATGACACTTTATGTTTGTGATAGGTGTGATATGACCTGATAGGCAGGGGGTTCATGTGATCCATTGTGTTAATAGTAAAGTAAGATGTTTTTTTATGATACTGGTCGTTAGGAAGATGGTGCTGCATGGAAGACTGTTTTTCATTTGTCTTTTGAGGGGGAGACATGTTACATTAATAAGATGGCATTCATGAAGAGGGTGGGATCTTGTACAAGGCAACTGGGGTGACTCATTAATTATGTTCATGAGAGTGTTCCAGGACTTGTTATGTTCATAAAATGATTAAAAAGCAAGCGTTTGGTTTGCCCTTTGTATTCTGATATTAATGGCTCTACTGCTCTGATTGGCAGACAGTTGCATATTTTGTTCATAATTGTATACAGACAGCTTACTGCATGTAGAGCTATAAACTGTGATGCATACCATATATGTGGTGGTATACACTGGTGTACAGTGTAAACTTGCATGTTATTAAGGCTTTTTATCTCATATTTATGCCACATTCTATAAAAAGGCTGTGCATATATTGTTTTCACCCATGTTATCTTGGTACTCAGGAGGGCGGGCAGCACCTCCTAACCATGTCCTGGTCAGAGCTTTTAAATTTTAAAGAGCGTAATTTTTGAAATGCATCTAATTCTAAGGTCTGTTACAACACAAGGTAAAGCAATAACATAAGTCTATGGAAAGGAAAAAGGTCTTCAATACCCAGAGGTAGAAGAAGTTCAAACTTGGTAGGGATGTTCCTTTGAGGATGTAGTTGTGCAATGTCAAGTTGTGATCTTGGCCTGACCTTTGACCACGGCTCTGTGCACTTGCATGTCTGAAAATTTCTGACTTTTGACTTGAAAATCTGGTCAGATTTCCACAATCATAAGGTGAAAAAACTTTAAACTTGGAAGGTATGCTCCTTGAGGGATGTAGTTGTGAAATATGATGGTGCGATCTTTTGACCTTAGTTCTGCCTACATGATTTCTACAGGTAAAATTGAGACAATTTCTTCTAATTCTCTGACAAAGCTATATGGATTGCTGTAACCGGTAATTACATAGTAACCGTTTACTTTTACGTAATTTAGATGTCTCCATCTACAGCCATACTTCTTAGGTAACTGACTTTACAGCTTCCTAACTTTTACTTTAAAAGTTAATGCTCTTATCTTGTTATTAAATTGTCTGGTCTTGGTGCTTTCTCTTCACATATGTTATCTCTTTCTGAAATGTTATATCTCCTGTCCCTTTGCATAACTTGCACTTCGTGCTGTGGGAGATACCTGATCACTTTACTCTTCTATATTTCATGGTCTCTCACACTGTTTCCCCAGCTGTCGGTATTTTTTGCCTTTATTTTCTAATGTGAATGCAAGTTTGTATGCCAGTTAGTTCTCTCAAATTCTGTTTTCCATCATCCAATGCAATGTTTGACAGTATTCTTTGGCACATGATCATGTACAGAGAATTTGTGTGCTTTTAGATTGCAGCTAGTCCATTTGTAGCAGGAGCTCTGTTCTTGAATCCACCCTGGGCTTATATCAGTCTCATTCCAGGTTATATTATAGGTGAGTTTTCCCTTTAATAGAGCACAAGATAAGATATAAGTAGAAGACTTTAATCTGAGGCTTACATCAGTCTCATTCCAGGTTATATTATAGGTGAGTTTTCCCCTTTGATAGAGCACAAGGTAATGAGTTTTTTCTACATTTTCATGTATTTTATGTACTGTAGGAAACTTTATATATGAACTGAGTGTAAACTCATGGAAGTTAAAGAGGAGATCACGTGTCAATATATTGAAGATACCAGTATTTATGCATATAGCTTAGTGAATTTCAATGTTGATACCACGTAACATGTTGTCAGTGTCATCTCTAGAAATGATCAGGTGTTGTTTTCAAATTATTGTTGCAGCTATATCATCACATTCGTACATTAAAATATGTCCTCTGTCTTTGATTTATGGTCAGTTTTAATACTGTTAAAATTAGCAAAATTTATTTCTGTAACTGAGGGATAAGTAGCTTTCTGATATGCATTTTATATTATGAAACAACATTTTAATTGGATCAGTAAGCAAAGCTAAATTTAATTGATTTTTTTTTTCTTGAGCAGTTGAAAATATAATATTAAGAAAGATCAGGCTCTTTGCACTTCTGTCATCACAATTAAATTGATGACCCAAAAGTAGTGTGTTGTATTTACTGGAACCAACTGACCAATCCACTGAAAGAATCAAACCTCTCTTTGTTATTACAGGAGAGATGTGGGTGAGCATCACCCTGGCAGTTGGCTTAGAACTTGTACCTACACACTCACGTACCTCTGCAGTAGCTGTGTACCTCTTTATCATCAGTAACATTGGGGGAAATATGCCATTGTTGGTACCTCCTCTACAGAGAGCATTTAGTGGCAGGGGTTACAGCAAAGTGAACAGTCTCAGGGGTGAGCATGATAAGTATGCTAGAACCAGTAAAATACAACAATTTATCAATCACTTGTCATTTAGCATTAGATGTTACATCTTTGCAATTCAGATGCTCAATTCACAACCTCTTACAATATACATTACTGAAGCTGTTATAGTATTTTAGTGTCTTTGTAATTTCCTTAAAGGGGTATGAATGATAAACTGGTATTCCAGTTTTCATTTTGGTGTAATAGAAATGGTAAAATGTGCAGAGTATTCAAGAGGCGGCTATTGAAAATGTCAATATTGTAGGCTTTCTACTGGCTGACACTTCATTAAAGCAATGCTGCACATGTCAATTTAAGGGGAGAAATTTTCACTTTATATCTGGTAAAATTTAAGTAATTAACTATTAAATATCTTGCAAGTATAGTTCCTCTTTTAAATTGTGGCTCGTGTACAATCGTGATAAAGTTTTGCCATATCAGTGACAAGTGTACAAAATGTAGGATTTCATTCAGTTTCAATGGCCCCAAAAATGATTGTAACCGCCCACCACGAGGTGCACTGTATATTTACCTATAAATGTCAGTGGATATTTGCCCACTTCACAAAAATTAGCCTTCTTTATGTTGTATCATTATATTTCTTCCAGCCTCACTGTACATCCTGTACCCTGGCATGTACCTACTCGGTGCTGTTCTCTTCCTTGTTACCATGCTAAGTCTGAAGCGAGATCTGCGACGCCAGCGAATCAAAGCCATGAACACCAGCGGACTGTCTGACCAAGACTCCCCCCGTATGAATGATGCCATTGAAACTTAAGCCATCGGATACAGAGAGTAGGGGGTAGAAGAAGAACCCAAAAACAAAAAAAGTGAAAGTTTCTGTCAAAATGTGGAACAAATGGACTCTGTACTAACAAAACAGTGTACGTGACATTCATATATACATACTGCAGGCTCTCTACAGCTGGAATCAGTGAAAGTGCAGGAAGCGGCTTTGAGGTCGCTAGGTAATACTGAATTTTTGTTAGTATAAATTGAAGTTTGTAACATCAAAAACTAGTGGATACATACATCTTTGGCTGTGTGGACATTGATTGTAAAATTTTATCAATATCATTTGATACCGGGGATGGTGGAGGGGAGAGTGGTAGGTAATATTGTCTGCTAAAGAGTCTGAATCTGAGATACCAAAATAGTTTTGTTCTAGCATATCTCAAACCGCTGACAGGTAGTGAGCTTTATTATAACAAAACATGGCAGTTCAGATTCAAAAGTACATAGCTATAAATAAACTTAGGGCTGTAAACGAGTACTCGAGCCTCAATAGACGAGTCGATCTTTGCTAGTACTCGGGTCCATTTTAAATCCTCGTTTACTCGCGAGGTATTGTATTATCGCCCACGTAATGAAACACTTTGTAAAATATGCCACATTTCAGCATTTCAGTCACATAATATCAATTAAAGTTGTTATTTTCGCTTGAAAACGTATAATTTACTCCATATTCTATAATATCTGGTTAAATAGAAGACGTTTTTCTTCAAAAGTTTCGTTTGCGGAACCGACTATCTGTTTACAGAAGACTTCTAATGGCAGATCCTAAATCTCGCGGTTACTCCAATTCGGGCCGGTTGTGAGAGGGTGAGTACTCGATGCCGTTTTCCAGCACCCGTCCCAGCCCTAAATAAAATGGTGATATTGATCTGCAATTTTGCACACCAATATGGCCAACCCTGTCCCAAAAGAATAAATATCACCATTATTGATAAACAATGTACCCACAATCTACAACCTAACCATTATGATATAAGTTGGAAGTATAAAGAGTCTACTATAAAACCAGTTAAGATGTCCCAACACTAGATAATGCCTGATTTTTATTGGTACAAGACCTTAGTGGAAGTTTGCATTCGCTATAACTTCAACAATCTCGGAAAGATTGGAGGTTTGAGCAATATTGAGTCCACTGTATAAACAGTGTAAAAACAGAACCACCAGAAATATAAGTTCAAAATATTTGTTATAGGTATGTAAGTAGAGATTTGTATTTATTTAAAGGAAGTCTTATTATAGATAGTTTTCATCTTACATTTTGGCTTCAGCACAAATTACTATTTGAAAGCCAAATTGTATTGGTCACATCACTAGTGATGGATTTGTTCATTATGATCAGATGTATGTTTACTGACATATCATCAATGACAACTATTCTAACTTAGTTCATAAAGAGATAAGATTCAGACTATTGCACACATTAGAATTGAATAGATGTACTCAGAATTGTTAAACATTAAAGTATTGTAATTGAGGCTAGATTCATACTTGGCAAATGTGTGATAACAGCCACAAGTAGTGGCTGTTATATCAACATTAATGTAGTTGTACATATTTTGACACAGTTAAACTTAACCCTCACTATTTTTGTGTGTATATTAGAAAGTATATGTATGTTTTATCAGTATTAAACATTGTTTTGAAGGTTTAAATTAAATTTTGTCTCTCAGATTAAAAAAAAAATCTCATATTTTTCACCATTATACTTATAGTTTACTGTAGAAATCCAACTGTTGTTGGTTGGTAAATTCTTTAAAAATGTCCGTGATGGACAGAGCCTTTTAAAAACTTTTTTCTGACATTGCTGTCACCTATTTGCATTTATAGACATGTTGTGTATTTTCTTTATGAAGAAACTTTAATCTCTTCACTATCAGTGAAGAAGTGTTCACGGTACTAAAGGATATTCAGAGGTTGAAGACTGTGGTAAAGCACATGCCAAAAGTAGTGTTGTTGATGGTAGTTCGATATATGGTAATTTGTTTTGTTATGGTAGAAACAATGAAAGCCACAGAGAATATTTGGGAACCAGTTTTCAAAAACATTCTTATTCTAGGCTTTCTAATGGCTGATAATTCATTAAAACATTAAAAAAATGTACATACTTGGTGAAATATGTTGATTTTCACTTTATACTGGGTAAAAATTATGTTTACTCACCTCATCTCACAAAGCCTATTTGTAAACTATGCCTCACATTTGTTTGCGTTTAATTTTCAACATATCACTGACAAGAATATGAAATCTCGGATGTCATTCGTTTCAAATGCAAGGTAACCAGTTTTGATTTTTTGTAATAAAATACAGCGAATAAAATATTGCTAAAGGAAAATAAATAACTATATATGGACATTGACTGCTAACCAACAGACATGACACTGGTAAATACACTTTGTTGTCAACTGTTAGTCACCAAATAAGGAGTTTGAGGGCTTAAAGGTGCATATTTTGTCATGTGTGGAAAAAGTATCAATTTCAAACAAAGGTGTTCAGTGTTTTCCTTGTTTTGTTATAGCGTGAAAGTGTCCAAAGTTTAATAGCGGGTTGTTAAAGCGTGCCCGGGTGTTGAAAAACAGGCCCACTGTTTAGAAACTGAGTAACCACACACCAGTTACTTACAAAACTATTGAAGTTTTGATTTCTAAAATTAAATCGGGCAAAACCCAATATTTAACTAGGTTTGCCCACCTACTATTTGTTTTTGACTTAATTTATCTGATTTTCAGATAATTTAAATTTTCTTTTCATAAAATTTTTTTACATGTCATATTTGCTTTACTGTTACTTCAAGATGGTTTACAATGTAAAACTTGAGAACCTAGATTTGGGTCACTTCTCTGACTATGTACATCAAGCCCCATCTTTCCGCCAGAGACATAGTGCTTCATGTAGCTGGTGGTGGCATCCTTTACAAAAATCAAAACTGGTTACCGGGGCTTTGAAATGAAACAAAATCTGGCATTCAGTAGACTTGTTAATCTACAATGAATATTAGTCGCAGGTATACATGAGCCAGAACTTGCAACTGGAAATCGCTATCCCGAGATGTTAAGTACGTAAATATGAATTTTGCTCAGTGTAAAGTAAAAATGTGTCATATATCACAAGATGTGTATATTTTTGGTCGTTTTGATGAAGTAGCAGTCTTTAGAGAGCCTAAAATAATGACGTTTTCAATAACCCAAATATTCTTTGCGGATCTCATTGTTTCCAACAAAACGATATGATGCACTTGTATACCAGAATACGGCTAACAACAATACATGTTGTAGAACACTGTTAAAGTACATTTCCCTGAAAATAGAAGTAAATGTCAAGTTCAGGTTTCACAACGCCTCTTTCAGTAAGGAACTCCTGTAAGATGTATATCTCTACTTTGGGATGACTACTTTTAAAATTGTTGAAACAAGCCGCCTTTAACTCCTGTAACTAAAAGTCTTCCTTTAAACTGCCTCAATTAAAAAAAGAATAGGTAAAAACTAATGATTTCAGTCGTAAAATGTTACATAAACATTTCCCTAAACTTTAGGTCAGCCTTTGATTTACTAAGATTTAAGAGAGCTTCCTTCAAATTTGAAAGTCCCTTCAGGAAGGAGGCTTTAATAAGGCTTTATTGAAGGAAGGAGAAATCTAAGGAAAACCGTACAGTTGAGGTGACCTTTATCTGAAGGAGGTTGGTGAAACTGGTCCCTGAAAGGACTTATCAGGAATGTCTAGTTTTGTACAAGTATTTTTATGATTAGATCTGTATTGACTGTTAAGACAGTGTAAAATGTTTACTGATCTGAATAAGAAGTGTTCATATTTGTACATTGTTATCTTTTGGTGACTTCCAAAATTAATTTGCAAATTTTAATTAGTAAATTAAATTTTTATTAGTTAATACCTTACCTACCAGACGATAGCTATAGCCCGGCGCCAGCCGGTCCCGCCAAACGAAAGAAAAAGACGTCCCGGGTTTCACCCCCGGCAGGACCGGCACACTACAATCCACTCGCCAGGTGGCCTAGTTCCTGCCTCACTCGCCAGAGGGACGTGACGTCATAGCATCTTTTTCGTCCCTAAGATTGAATGATGAAGGCTGGAAGCGGGGAAGGCCGGGTGGGAATTTCCCGTCTGGTAGGTAAGGTATTAACTAATAAAAATTTAATTTACTAATTAAAATTTGCAATTTCATTGCGTTAATACATCTTACCTACCAGACGATAGCTAGAATAACTACCCAGTGGAAGGAGGGCAGCCTTCTGAGGATTGGAGAAACTCTTATATTATACCTAGGTGTGAGGTTCTAGTCCTTTGAGGAGACATGTTAGTCTCAAGGGTAACTAGACCCACCTGCCCCCCCCCCCCCCCCCCCCCCCCTTTTGACTGCTCTGAGGGGAGGAAGAGAGTAAGAGTTCAAGTCAATGATTCCCACGGTTAACCTGGAAGAGAGGGAAAGTCCTATACCCAGAGGATTACTCTGAAGTAAAAGACTTTGAGAAGCCAAGGCCTAGGCTAAAAGTGAGCCTACACCTAAAACTAACTAGTATGTACACTATATATAATTATATACAAAGAAGCTTAGGGGACTAGTGGTGGATTTGCTGGGCAGCCACCACAGGACCCAAGTGAAAAAGCTCCTTATCTGCCCAGGCAACATCCTTAAGGTAAAACTGTGTAAAGGTGTTGTGGGACTTCCAGTGGCATGCTGCTAGAATCTGGTCCAGAGATATGCCACCTTGAAAGGCTTTGGAGGCCGCAAAGGCCCTAACATCATGGGCCTTAACCTGATGTAAGGTCAAGGAATCTTGGTCAGAGAGATCATAACACAACACTACTGTTTGTTTGATCCAGGACGAGATAGTGGCAGGAGAGATGTCCTTGTTAAACCCTTGTTTGAATGAAACAAAAACTAACTCCTTTCCCGTTCTTAGGTCCTGCGTTTTGTCCAGGTAGTAGCGAAGAGCCCGAACGGGGCAAAGGGATCTGTCTTCCTTTAAAGACTTATCCAGAGTGGGGGCTAAGGCTGGAATGACCACAGGGGCCACGCACTCTGGTCCCTCTTTTGCCAAGTGATTTTTCGCCAAGAAGCTTGGTGAAGGGTAGAGGGAAACTTTGGACCAGTCAGCTTGGTGTCTGATATTTTTGTTTAACCAAGCGTGAATCTCACTCCTGCGTTTTCCTGAAGCCAGGGCTAGGAGAAAAACAGTTTTGAAAGTCAGGTGCTTCAGAGGAGCCTTTCTGAGTGGTTCAAAAGGCGCTTTTGTAAGCTGGTGTAAAACCAGGGAGAGGTTCCAAGCAGGAACCCCCCGGCGCCCTTTGGGTCTATCTCTGTGAAAACTGTCTAACAGTCTAGTCAAATTTTCATCCTTGCCGACATTAACCGAGGTATTTCCCAGTTTGTCTGCAATGGCTGACCTGTAACCATCAATAGTGCTGGGCTGGAGATTCTTCTCCTGGAAAAGGTGCAGGAGGAAATCTGCTATTTGTTTTATAGATGGGTTCCTGAAGTCCACCTGACTTGTTTCACACCATCTGACAAAAACGGCCCACTTCGCTTCGTAGACTGTTCTGGTTGAACGTCTTTGAGGCGCCTCAATTCTTGACGCCACTGGGCTAGAGAACCCCTGCTCCTTGATTGTCTGGGCTCTAGGAGCCAGGCATGGAGATTTAGGTTTGTCAGATCCCTGTGACGTGCTCTTTGACCACACCAGTGAACTCCATGGGAGCTGTTGAGGTTTCTAAGTCTGGGGATTCCTCTGCGTCAGATAACTCACCCTCTTCAAATGTTTCCTGAGGATTGACATCGCGGAAGGTGACCGGCCCGGAGCCGGAAGAAGGTTGTTGAAATGCAGCTTGAGAGGAAGCAGACATAGCAGCTGACGACACAGTAGCCACCGGAGCAGGGTGTTTAAACATAGGTTCTGCTTCCGGGTAGAGGTTTTGAAGTGGAGATTGTCCGTCAGCAATTGAAAAATCCTGATCTCTAGGCTCATCCGGGCCAACAGCCGGACCGGCTGGGCCGGAAGAAGCCGAAGTAGAGACAAAAAAGGGTGTCTGGGAAAGAGCACCTGCTGGAGCAGCATGAGAGACCGGTACTTTGACCGGAGAAAATGTTGGATTTTGTACAGGTGAGGAGCGATGTCCTAAAGTGATAAGCGCCTCAAGCCTGGCCATACGAGTGGCCCACTTTTCGTCCAGTTCCTGAAGATCTTTCTTAAACTGAGGCACAGGAAGGGACAAATCCGGAGCAGGAGAAACAGATACAGCAGGTTCTTGTTCTGGTTGGGCATCAAGTACTACCACAGAAGACGGATCGACTAACACTTCCTTTGCTTTAGCCTTTTCCTTTCTGAGTTTATAGGTAGGAGTACTTAACTTGAGCACTTGCTCCGGGGTAAGGACACTGCAAAAGTCACACTGCAGATTCTGAACACAAGGGTCATCACCCTGTCCTTTCTCGCGACAACGCGCACACCTACTATGTTTGTCAAATGAAGCCATAATATGGCCACACGCACCCTTTTTCTGTCCTGGAGATGCCATGATAGAACAGTTAACTAATGGCAACACTTCCGACACAAATTAAACAGATATAACACAATATAAAAACTAAAGAGTTCACAGATAAAAATCCACAACTTTAAATATCGCGCCAAACGAAAAAGATGCTATGACGTCACGTCCCTCTGGCGAGTGAGGCAGGAACTAGGCCACCTGGCGAGTGGATTGTAGTGTGCCGGTCCTGCCGGGGGTGAAACCCGGGACGTCTTTTTCTTTCGTTTGGCGGGACCGGCTGGCGCCGGGCTATAGCTATCGTCTGGTAGGTAAGATGTATTAACGCAATGAAATCTACTTTTCAGAAGCTTGATCATGTCAAATATTTTATTATTATGGCATAGAGAATAGCGCAGATTTGCTTGATTTCCACAGGCACTTGGACTCACTTTCAAGTCTTTATTTTATGGGGGTTTTCGAGAAAATGAATGAGTGCATTTTATAGCAGTTCGGATTTTACACTCATACCAAGAGATAAAGGATTTTATAAAGTCATAGTGTGCTAAGGAAAGACCTTGCAGTAGGTCTAACTGGCTCTATATTTTGCCCATTTTCAGTAAACAAGTGCCGTTTTTTTCACAAATATTTAAATTATTCCACCCACAAATATGTCATATATATGAAAGAAATTTGTGTTGTGCTTTTTCTCAATTATGTTGTATGCAAATCCATCCAGATAAAATGGAAGTTAAAAATGAAGTTTTTATATTCACCAACATTCCTTGTCTCTTGGGTAATTTTCCTATCATATTAGGGTATATATTTGCTTTTTTGCAGAGTGCTTACATTTTCAATCCTTCAAACGGACATGCACATTTTCCTGCTTCAACATGTTTTTTGGTTATATTAATTTACTTGACATAAAATTTGTATTTGTACAAGTTGCTCAGTTCTTTGCATGTTTTTTAGGAATTCTTTTGTCTGTGAAAAATTCCATTGTATGTACTTAATACTTTGTGATATTATGTATTTTATTTTTGAAAGATTACCATTTTTATTGGTGTAATCTCAAATATTTCCTGCAATAAAACCTTCAGCATCCTTGCAGAGGTATCGTTTTATTTGGTGCTTATCCTCAGAAAATTACGTGTGGATTTCATGTACACATTTTAGTTTTAAAGAACACAACTCGTGAATGATGAAACAAGTGACTTTAATATATTATTTATAATGACAAATTGATAATGAATCCTTCTTGGAAAACTCATCATTATTTTTAACTAGGCATTGAGTGAAAACAGAAATGTTAAACAGTCAAAGGTTTGGTCCTAAATTTTTATATATAGGTCAGGTCATATTTTGAACAGGTCATCAGTATTCTCACCTGGATATCAACCTGGATTTCACAAAGGAGATAATTCTGGGCTTTGGCCAAGTCTCACCTCAAAGCTAAGTCCACCTGGGAATGGGCTTAACTTTTGTGAACAAAAACTTACACATGGCTGCCTTAAATTTTCTCCACTTCAAAATTTGAAATGCCTGAAAGTAAAGACTAAACATATACCGGTAACACCGTACTAATTTGTCTTGGGACGTTTTTATGTAGTTACAAGGTTTTCCATAGTAAAACATTACTTTTCCAAAGATAAAATGTGTCAAACAAAGGAAATATCTAGCCAGTACAAATTTTTAACTTAAGATCAAGAGTCGCATCACCAACCATTGTGGTTATTTGATAACCTTGGACTAGGCAATGTCACCCTTTGTGAAATCCATTTTCATCCAAGACTTTTGCTAAGGGCTCCGATTTACGTACCGGACTTTGCCTGGGCTTACTCTAAGACCATTTTTTAACATCATTTCCTAAACTTGATAACTAGGCCACACAGGTACCCTAGAAAAAAAGGTGAAGATTGCCCATCATGGCATTCTGCAACCAGTAAAGTTTTGTGCCATTTTCAGGAGAATTAACACTACTAAATAGTGGGTACATTTCTAGCTGTGTGGATCTCTCTATTGAATTTGAACATTTTTCAACATTGTCCAGCATCTATGGAGGCTGTTATAGCACTTACTGTCTGTGCCAACAGATTCTAAGGTTTAGAGAAAAAAAAATTTTTTTATTCTATCATCATATACCATTGGATAAGCATAGACTGTTTTTTACCCCACAGCCCTTAAGGGCTGTCGGGGTATTGTTTTCACCCATGGTGTCCGGATGGGCGGGCGGGCGGCGGGAAAAAGTTTGTCCAGGCTGTATCTCAGAAACTGTAAGGTGTAGGAAGTTGATACTTGGTAGGGACATTGGCTAGGGGGTGTAGGTGTGCAACGTCATGGTCTGACCTTGATTTGACCTTGCCGCAATGACCTTGAGTTTGAAAATCTTGTCCGGGCTATATCTCGGAAACCGTAGGGTGTAGGAAGTTGATATTTAGTAGGGACATTGGTTAGGGGGTGTAGTTGTGCAACTGTTATGACTTTGATCGTAAGGTGGCTTTTCATAGACAAAATAAAAAGAATAATGTTCAACTTTTAACTCTTTAATAATGATTTATGTCATTATATACACTTTACAAATGGTAATATACGTGTGTTTCCAATATCAGAACCCAAACTCTATCTGTATAATAACTTCATTTAACCATTTAGTACTACCACTGCTGACTCAAATCAATGTCTATATGGAAAATATTTAACAATGTCATAGATTCCCTGGGTAGACTGCATAGTCATTATCTTTGACGAAACTGGTAAATGCCAGAAGACATCAGAAGCTACTAGAAGGGTGGTACTGCAATCCCTCAGTGCTTAAAAAGAAATAATAAATTCCCTTACTAACTATACTCGGGGGAAATTAACAATATATTACATTTACTTCAGTTATAGTCTGAATCAATTAATCTGTCTTCAAAATTTAAAGTATGTATTTTACTGGTAACTACTATCTTCTAACCAGAATCTAGCAATATTCATAATCACAATACAATTACATAGTATTTTAAACATACTAGGGAATTGTCAAACAGAAGGATCTACAATGACTATACTAAATAAACTACAAATCTTAAAGCTTTAATAAACTAAAGTTATACTACTTAAACAAACTACATGTACTTACAGACATCAAACTTTCCACTTCAGATAAAGCCAAAGCTCTCTACACATCCTTTCCCACTGACTTCAAAAACCCAACTCACATTTCCATGTATCCCAATTTCCTTCAACAATTTAATAATAAAAGAATTTTGACCTTCAACAATAACATCTAGTTCAATAATCCTTGGTCAAACCACCTTCAACATTAATCAAGCAACATGGTTTAAACATCATTCACACTAACATGATTTCCCGACAAGTTTGCATGAAACACACTTTAACTTTGTATAAATACACATTATTATACAGTACATCATATATACCACTTTAAACAACTGATTGTGTTAAATAGAGTTTAAGAAAATATGATTATAATATTTATATTCATTTAAAGTGACTACATTACCAGAACAAGTGTGACCGGGGTTTAACCTTAGGTCTTTATCAATATTAAATAACAATCCTAGTCCCTCTATATATAAAACACATGATTCAGACAGTCATTTATACACAATGCTGCATTAATGTACCTTAAAGGTCACTGACAATACTGGACTATATATATCAATACACACCTAGAGAAACTTACAAAATCTTTAATTGGTAAATATAACAAAAGTGGACAGACTTGTACACAGTGTAAAGAATGTCATGAACTGAGTGCACTGAACTGACAGAAGTCAAGTTTCTAGAGTCCATTGAAAATACACAAACATAATTCAAATTGTAACAGCAACGTCATGGTCCGACCTTGACCTATAAAATCTTGTCCGGGCTATATCTCAGAAACCGTAAGGTGTAGGAAGTTGATATTTGGTAGGGACATTGGTTAGAGGGTGTAGGTGTGCAACGTCATGGTCTGACCTTGATTTAACCTTTGACCTTGCCGTAGTGACCTTGACCTATAAAATCTTGTCCGAGCTATATCTCGGAAACCGTAAGGTGTAGGAAGTTGATACTTGGTAGGGACATTGGTTAGGGGGTGTAGGTGTGCAACGTCATGGTCTGACCTTGATTTGACCTTGCTGTAGTGACCTTGACCTATAAAATCTTGTCTGGGCTATATCTCGAAAACCGTAAGGTGGAGGAAGTTGATATTTGGTAGGGACATTGGTTAGGGGGTGTAGGTGTGCAACGTCATGGTCTGACCTTGATTTGACCTTGCTGTAGTGACCTTGACCTATAAAATCTTGTCCGGGCTATATCTCGGAAACTGTGAGGTGGAGGAAGTTGATATTTGGTAGGGACATTGGTTTGGGGGTGTAGGTGTGCAACGTCATGGTCTGACCTTGATTTGACCTTACTGTAGTGACCTTGACCTATAAAATCTTGTCCGGGCTATATCTCGGAAACTGTAAGGTGTAAGAAGTTGATACTATGTAGGGATATTGGTTAGGGGGTGTAGGTGTGCAATGTCATGGTCTGACCTTGATTTGACCTTGCCGTAGTGACCTTGACCTATAAAATCTTGTCCGGGCTATATCTCGGAAACCGTAAGGTGTAGGAAGTTGCTACTTGGCAGGCACATTGGTTTGGGGGATGTAGGTGTGCAACGTCATAGTCTGACCTTGATTTAACCTTTGACCTGGCCGTAGTGACCTTGACCTATAAAATCTTGTCTGGGCTATATCTCGGAAACCGTAAGGTGTAGGAAGTTGATATTTGGTAGGGACATTGGTTAGGGGTTATGGGTGTGCATTATCATGGTGTGACCTTAATTTGACCTTTGACCTTGTCGTGACCTTGACCTTTAAACTCTTGCTGCACCTTTGAGTCTGTCTTTTGATGCAGATTAAGCACTGTTAAAGTAATATTAGAATATATTAAGAATTTTACGTTTATAACTTCCCATTGTAAGAGATGGAATTTCATCAAGTGAGCCACAGATTTTGCTCCAACACCACACATAAGCATTCATTGAATGTATTACCACTTCTGGATGCATGGTAATATTCAAAACATCTAAACCATAATTCGGCCATGCAGATGTAGATAAAGAGTGTTGTAATTTTAGTTTACTGATTAATGCTGTCATCTTGTTATTGAATTATCTTGTTTTAATACTTCATCTTTACATGCATTATCTTTCTTTTAGACATTATTTTCTCTATTTAAACATTGTTTAGACCTTTATATAACTGACAGTGCTCTGAAAGTATCTTGAACTTTGTACTGATACAGTACTTCTATATCTCATGGTGTTCAAAATATTTCCCTAGGCGGTGGGGTACGGGCATCTCTGATGCTATTTTTTTTTTTTTTATAATATCAGGCAGCCTTTGGCTTTTTTCACCGTTATCCATATACTTCTACAGTGGCAAAGTGGCCCGTTACTGTAAACGGGCTTAAATGGTTGTGTCTAATCTAATGTGGACTTTTATAGTGCTTAATCTCCATCAATTGACAGTATCTAAGGCGCAACTAAGCAAAAACAATGTGAATAATTGTAAGTCCAATAACATAGCCAGGTCATACCACAGAAGACACGGTGACAGGGAGGCTATGGCAGATAGGCTTTTGCAAACAGGTAAGTTCTGAGCTTTTTCCTGAGGCAGGCAATATATGCAACACTGAGTACACCATTAGGAAGATCATTCCAAATCTTGGAAGCATCAAAAGCAAAACTATGGCCAAAAAGTTTGTACGGTGAATAAGTTTGGCATTTCCTTTCTTGTCTTGATTTTAATCCAAGTCATTTTAACATGTGGAATGCAATGAGGGCTTGCCCCAAACTGACCATAGCTCTTAAAACAGACAGAAAAGTCAACCTGACTTTCTTTCAACATAACTTTTTTGTGTCAATCTTGCCCAATAATACTGTCACCAAGAATTGAACAGAGCATCAGCAAAATATCAGTCCACTTTACTGGCCACTCTCTAACTGTTAAGGAAATCACAACTGTGGTGAAGTGAAAAAGACATGAATTGTTTTCTCATGTTTATTAAACAAAAGAAAGCTGTACATGACAATGACATTGGGATGTTGTATAACTGTTAGCACTGTGACAACAAAACTTCTCACTTGAACAATAAGTTTCCAGATTGACATGATACCAAGCACTTTGCAAAGATACCCCAATGATACTTATAAACATATATATTGCTCAGTAAAGCCATTGCTAACTCCAAAACAACAATTGCACATACATAAAGTTGCTAAAGAGTATTCATCAAAGTAACTCGCTTCAAATTTAGATCTGTGTTAATAGTTAAGATAGCACTGCAACTACAAATGTTAGTGAGTCGTCCTATTATATCAACATACTCCCTGTACTGGACAAGAATTATACAAACACGGTACAAATTTCCATTTGATTTAACTCGGGCAAGATTTAGATATTGACAGTTCTCACTGTATTATGTTGCTTAGGACTTCATGGAATGTCTGAAAAAGCCTTTATAAGATACAGCACCAAATATGAAATCGGTCAAGGTTTGTATGTGAAATTCAGCAATGTAAACATTAGGGGTGCGACAGTATCAGATTTTCTAGTTCTGAATGCCACCAATGCAAAACTGTCCCTATTCCAGGGTACTGAAAAAGTTTGAGTTTATGCACTTCCCCAAGCCAATATACCTACAAACAGGAAGTGATTTTCCGTAACCCAAAACATGGCAGTTTTTCTCAAAGAAATCGCTGTAAATACAATAAATCCAGGGAAATATGAGATAATAGTTTATAATATTCATCAGGTTCAGGTTAGCCATTTAATATTTCACATTTCCCAAAAATTGTGTAAGCTGTTATGCGAGATTCTGGTTGGTTAATTTAAAAGTGGTCACAGTATACTAGTACACCGGTATACCGCCACCACTGATTTATCCCTAGTAAACGTCCACCTCTTTTCTTTTTTGAATTATTAGAAATTCTGTCAAATTTGTGACATTTGTGAAAACTTAAAATTAACTCATCCTATCTAATGCAGATTTCTACAAATACTGCTTTCTTCTTATTTTTATGTGTGTACCTTCAATTTTACTGATTTCATATATTAAGGTGTCTATGCAAATGTTTTTTTGGAGAATTTGTGACAGGGAATAATTTTAACATGAAACTACACAAACAAAATTTATACAAAATATTAAACCACATTAAGCTAAACTTCATGAGACCAAAAATAACAGATCTATTTAAGTAAATCTTCACATAACAAGTAAATTTATGTGTGGATGAGGAATTAATTTTGCAAATTAGAAAAGACTGGTTTTAAATTAAATTTTTCTCATCTAATATCCTACTTGACAGATAATAGTACCAGTTTGGCATCAGCTGCTCCATCAACTGCTACAAAAATGCATCTATTTACATCTTATAAACTGAAAAGTTGGGGTTTTGTGTTCCATTCAACAGCCAGGGTCATATTAGGACAGGCCCTTAGTATTTGCCTGTAATTAGAGTGATAAACTGCTAACCCACTGGTGCAACTATCTTGCAAAAAACCAGTTATAATAATATTAATGTAGAAAACATTTGTGTATTAGACAAAAACAATGACAAAGTTTAGAATAAATGTAATGAACTGTCCTCTTTTACACAATTCTGTTGGTCTCTCTCTCTTGAGTTTAACACATTTATACGTTTACAGATCTTAAAATTAATTTTCATGATGGAAGCAACAGAAAAAGGATTCATATTTATTTTTGTCGCTGTAGTATACATACATATTAATACATCATAATAAATATACGCAAAAACAACTATACACCACTCTTGTAAATACAGCCACATTTCAATCATCCAGAAATCTTGGATTATTTGAAAAACTAACACTTTTAATCAATTACAACCTAAAACTTCTTTGATCTTTAAAAATAGTGTGTCCTTTCTTAAATTATGAGAGAAGTGCTGATTATTTTGAACTGTCTGTAATTAAAAAATAGAAAACTTTGGAACATCATAATGAAATACAAGTAACTTTACCAGCTGTCACAAAAACAATCAAGCAACAAAAAACTAAAATTCTCAAAAAAAAAAAAAAAAAAAAAAAAAAAAACCTTTTATCTTGATTTTTCTACCTGATCTTAATTACAAGGCGTTTCTCCCAAGCCAGTATTTCAGAAGTTAACAGTCTACAGATGTTTTTCTACTTTGTTAACTTTGGTGGATGATAGGTTTACGATTTGAACAATCCACGATCCAGGGTATAGTTTACAGTGAGGTTTAAGATGCATTCCCGATGCACAAGATATTTTCCTGATAGCTTCACAACTTGCATTGCCATTGCCTCAGGAAATCTTCTGAAAGGTTTGTGATAGTTTCCTGATCTATCCGATTAGTTTATGATGGCCTTAAGATGAAACAAGATCGCTATAAGATGGAAAAGATTGCTGTATAAGATAAGTTTGGGATCGCTGTAAGATTAAAAAGATGACAATACCATGGGGGTTATGATGTCATAAATCTAATAAGAATCAGGAAAGGTTTGCGATAACTTCAACGCAATCAGAAACTTGTAATCTGTTCCCGATGGGCTCCCAAGTGATGTACTCGGAAAACCTATCAGGAAGTACCGTATTTTCCATACAGGATATCTGTATGATGGCTTTAAGATCATTAAGATGTATAAGATTCAGTTCCTGACAACCAAATTTTCACAATCGGGAGCAAGGTGTACAATTTAAATGGTACAGCCCTCTAAGCAAGAAGTGGAGGTCATAAAAACACAAAACATGCTCATTCAAGTTGTTACCAGAGCTATAGCATCTGCAACAATATATGATCAGAGATTACATTTTTTCCCAATTACTTGTCCATTTCTGATATGGCTTATATGCTACTAACTGAAATGTCAGATAATATTTTCTTACAGAATTTCAGAAAAATAGTTTAGTTTCTTAGATATCCTGATCGACACATCTCTTCTCGTTACGCATTAAATAATTTCAAATCCATGAATACTCCCTGCAATAATCTGTAAACATGCACGGAATTCAATAATAATTGCACATGTTCTTTATATGAAGTCACATATTCCTAGTTACACTTCAAAATCTTTGGATCCTTGAAAATGTCTGTAAAAACACGAGTAATTTGTTTAATTAAATATTCCAGATTTTCTTTTTATACAAGTTCCTATGTGAGTTGATAACCTTCCTACACACTGTACTCCAAAAGTCACTGTATTTTGAGCAAGGCTTCCACAGCCTGTGTGATCTTCCCTATTTCAACCTCAGTCTCTTCCATCTGTCAAAACAAGACAAAATTGCAAAAACAAAAACAAAAAATGATAATGCAACCTCGATTATATGAACGTGGTGGGAGAATAAATATACACAGATAACAAAGGTTAAAATGGGGGTTATATACGTCCCTTTCAACAAATATGTTTAGATCAGTCCTAAACTGCAGGATGTCTAATGCCATGAGATGGGTTTCATACAGTGTATAAAGTTTACTGGTCAACTGTCTAGGTTCACTGGGTCTGCAACTCAAAGATGTTACAGGTCCATAGCAAAAGTTTCCAGTCAAATTCAATGCAGGTTAAATCAGTCATGAAACTTAAAACTGACAAAGTGGCAAGTGCTAAAAATGGTTCAATGTTATTTTCTGTAATGGCAAAATGTTTGTTGTGTTCGAACTGGTACCAAACTCCTTTCTTTTTCTTCAAAATAAAGATAGCAGAATATATTGTCAATTTGGTGGATAAAAAAACAAATATCAACAGTTTTCTTAAGGACATTGGGATCCGTAACTCTAACCAGACGCAGGTCCTTGAGAATAATTACCAGTCTCAGACAAGGGTGTAGGTATTTACTGTTAACTGTATACACTGGTTCCATCCCACAAACACTGAAGTGAATGTGAAACTTACTAATCAATTGACCACTAATGGAAAATTCATAAAAAAAGACATACATAAAGCTTCATTACATGATGAAAAATTTATTCGGACAAAATAAAAAATGTTGTATTTGCCTCTGTGTAGAGTAGAGCTGAAACGATTAGCAAAATTTGCTAGCCGGGTAGTCATTTGCATTAACCGTCGACTAACCGATTAACTGTTTCTGAGGTTTAGCATTATGAGAAATACTGAAAACGTGTGTTCCGGATGTAAACAAAATGGAGGATCGTGAGATGCTGAAATGCAAAGAATTCACCAGATTGTTGGGTAAATTGGCTAATACTGTAATATTTTGATATTTTAAAAATAAAATGCATATAAAATGCTTTAATTTGATCATTTTTAAGGTCTTAACTCGAGATACTCATAGTTCCAATGATTGCGTAAAATCCCCTATGTGGTGATATACAAAAGAAAACAGTTAACCAATTTCACAATATTGGCGTCAACCAGTGCTTTGATAACCTACTAATTGATTAGTAAGAATAATCGTCTAGTGTAGAGCCTACTGCACTCTGTATGTATCCCTGCACAATTCAGTATAGCTAGAGTACAAATTTATTATTTGCACTTGCTTTCAGTGTGTTGAAGTAATGCTGGTTTGTTGATGGAGAAAATATACATTGACACAAACATGTCCTCATAAAAAATCCCCCGCCCCTCCCCCGTCACACACAAAAAAAATGTTCTGATAGTCCTTTTCAATTTCAACTTGATCTATACTTGCAAATTAAAGCAAATTAACATACAGAACATCCAGCATACAAAGATTTCTTTTTGTAATTAGATAATAGATACTATTGTTTACTGCATGTCTGTCCTAACATGCCTGTGCTGCATTACCAAATCAAGCAGAAAGTTTTAAACTCTTTCAATCCAATCCCCAATTTTAACAAAAACATAAAATAGGCAGCGAGATTTTAAATCATTCTATTAATGCTAAACCAGGTGTCATGAACACTTAACAGTATAAAAGCATGAGGGCCCACCTTCTGTTGGTTCTGTTCCCTCACATTCTGCGGCACTTTGGTTTCGTAGTCTGCCTTTTCTGCTGCTGTTTTCAGTTTGTTCAGCTGAGCGTCCAGCTTGTCCTTCTTACTGTTCAGCTTACTCACCTCCTTCTCCACGTCAATCAAACCCTGCAAACATCAACACCAGAGAATTCATCATGACACTAAACCGTTATCGCAACATCACTTAATTTGTCACGATGATGTCAATACCGTCAATATACAATCTTTTAGTTTTGAGATTAAGTGCAATAAATATCTGATAATTTGACAAAAAGGGGTATTACTAAACAATTTGCAATGTCATACAAATTTTCTGTTTATTTTAGAGATTAACATATATATTATACATGTCCTGCAGAACACTTATATAAACCAACAGAATTTATATTATTTGTTGAACAAGAATATTTTGTGCTGTTCTTTCATATCTGAACAGGCAAAATATGAGACAGTTTCAAAATGTGAGAACTGACTATAAAAAACATTAAAACAGAGTCAATTGATGACATTGTATATCTCATGACCCCTGACTGACCTTTAGCATCATGTGAACTTCACACTTAGCAGACACTGTAGATATGGCACATCCCTGCGGTGGATTTTCCTCTGTGAGGACCTGGGTTTTAGCCGCAGAGCCCAGAATGCTGATCAGATCTACATACTGTGTTACAATGGCAGCAGACGCCTCGTCTGAACACCGAATGTACACTGGAAAGCAAAATCAATAATGGACAGGGTGATCTGGCTGTATGTGCATAACCAAACACCAGAAACAGCTGTATACTAATGTACAGTGGAAAAGGAATAGGTTTGAAGGTACATTGATGCAAATGGGAAAATGGAGAAATCCTGTGTACATTAGAATCTAATAGAGCTCAATGTACACTAAGAAAGTTTCTGAAAATGTAAGATTTAATGGAATCCTGCAAAAAATAATAATCACCTGAAACTGTCACTATAATTATGACTTGAGTGATGATAATCAATATCTGTGGTTCTGACAGTTCCTCAATTGAACTTATTAGCCTAGTTTTGTTCCAGGGCTTGGTCCGTTTTCAACAATTTTCAGTTTCTCTATGTTTTTGTGGGTAAAAATTGAACTTGAAAAGTGGTGCTGTGGAGTTTTTGTTAAAAAACTAAGTTTAACAATATTTTGTTATAACCTACAGCAGTGTTTGTTTCTGTTTACTATAACTTACAATCATCATTATGATGAGCATAAATTACAACTTATTATCAATTATAAGTTTGAGATTTATTTATGTACTAGACACCTGAGATGGTCAGTAAATACGCATATTTACTGATTTTGTCAGTAAATACGCGTATTTACTGATTTATGACCCGTGTTATTTCACAAGTTTACAGGTTTGAGTTTCAGTAAATATGTGAAATGGCACTTTCATGTTCTCTGGTTGTAAATATATAATATTGAACTGTAAACCAAAGTATACATTGTATTGGAACATTTTACTTTATTATGATGATTATGAGAACATACTAAGTATAGTTCGTTTCACACAACATTAGATGCAAATATTATGTTGCAAAAAATTGCACTAGACTTTTAAATTGTAAAAATTTTATTGTAATTTAACTTTTTATAAGTTAAATACTTACCTTATCCTCACTAGTGCTTACCTGTTGGCGGGAGCAAACAAGTACGACCAAACGAGAATATTTTTAAAATAAATATTCTTGTCGGTACCAGTATGTATACGCATGACCGCGCATGCGCGTGCACCGGAAGAACCCCGTTAAGCCTCACTTTAATTTTGGGAGTCAATATAATATATTGCAAACCCAAAAATCTTGAAAATGTGGGGTTGGCAGGGCGGGAATCCGAATCTAGTGAGGATAAGGTAAGTATTTAACTTATAAAAAATTAAATTACAATAAAATTTTTACATTTTATTGCGTAAAATACCCTTACCTTATCCTCACTAGTGCTTGATTACAACCATACTGGTGGTGGGATTTTTAATATTTTTGCCACCAAAAGCAGGTATAACCAGATGAAAAGTGAAAGTACATATCTCAAGAAATCTTGTGAGTACCAGACTATATTATCCAATAAAAGTAACTTAACAAAATAACATTTAATAGTTATATATGTAAGCACTACCTGGCAACCTTCCCAAAGGTGCCTTGGCCCTGCATGTATCTTATATCCAATGTACTAATTTAAAACACACTTGTGGCGATAAGTACAAGAGTATGATAGGCATACTTAACAACATAACAACATAACCTATGTAGTTATATTCTGTTATTAAGTAAACTGGAATTGTCCAGAATATGCATTGAAAAATTCCCACCTTGGAATTTTATAACACTAAATACCAATGTGTTCCCCAACCATGGACAGGCGCATTGGTAATAAAAGGAGATTCTGCTCCTTTATATGGATAAGACCACCTATTAACCCATTCCTTGGGCCTTTACACCAGATCAGATGCTTACCCAAAAACAGGAACATGATTGGGTATTTCCAATGGGTCTAAACAGTGTGATCTGGCCATTGGAACTGTACATATACATACAATTACTGTAATGTATCATACAATACACCACTTATGATGGAACCACATGGCGATACTAACGTTCCAACGATTAATCTGACCTTCATTAGACTTTCAAGTCACAAGTTAAGGTATAAATTGTGGAGTGTGACTTCCAGCCATAAAAGGAGCAATTTGAGCCCTGGCCAAGGAAACATTCTAAGTTTCAAGGTCAAATATTTGACCAGCTAGCAGAACTGTCTGCCTGTTGACATGGTAGCTCCTTGAATGCCTCCTGAAAAGTACATACATATATACACATGCACAGTATAGCACATACTTCCCCTATCTAAGATCTGAAAAATATCAAGATAAAATCTTAGAGCTCTAAAAGGGGCAAAAGGTCATATCTTCAGTCAAAGAATGATCCAGACTAGCAAAAAAAGCAGGAATGAAAACCAGCTTGAAACAATACCATGACCCTCTGAAGTCATCTGTTCTCTGCTAGGAGTACTGATGAAGGAGAAACTGTGAACTCCTTCCAGTTCTGTGTTCAATGATCTGAAAGACCAAACACCCTCACCTGCCTATCTACCCGAGGCTAAGGTCATGGATTCAGATGATTCAAAAGAGACTTTGTCACGACTAAGAATAATCAAGACAAGTCCAAAGAGAGTGAAAGGTATAGCACCATCCTACATTGAACCATCCTCAGAAAAACCACTATCAATCCATTTAGTCTATTACTATGGATGATTTCCAAAATGAACTCAAATGAAACCCATCTATCAGTCTACTGAGTTCATAAGTATGAATGATTTCCACAGGGAACCCAACTGGAAAACCATGTATCAGTCCATTGAATTCATACCTATGAATTACTTCAATAGTGAACTCAAATGAAAACCATGCATCAGTCTATTGAATTCATACCTATGAATTACTTCAATAGTGAACCCAAAAGAAAACCCCTTATCAGTCTATTGAGTTCATAACTATGAATGATTGTAGTAGTAAACCCAAGTGATTAGCAACAACATCCCTGTATCAGTCAGAGTGGTAGAAATCAGATTTTGCCTGTGAATCAAAGGGTCAAAAATCTGCTATTAAGAAGAGAGGAGGCTATTGGAAGTCCAACTGAATCTCCTTGAATCAGATTCAAAAAGAACCACCTTGCCTTTTTTTTTTTTTTTGAAATATGGCAGCCTTTCATGAATATCTAGTTGATAGCTGTTCACAGAGATTCCTCTATTCCATAGGGCAAAAGTGATTTTGAGTCAACTAGGTCCCCAAACCAACACATCCCTGGTCACCCTGGGGCTCCTGGTAATATGTAAGAAGTATAATTCCAATTTTCTGTACCACCTCTGAAATGAGAAATACTCCACAGTAGGATACTCAATACATCTACCGCCATTGTATTGCATTGCATTAGGGTATTGGACTGGTGAAATAAACACAGATAGTTTGTTCTTTATCTTTGAAACAAAGTTATCTAACCTTGCAGTGTGCCAAATTTGGCAAATAATGCGAAACTATGGGATGAAGGACATTCTGTTTGAATGGCTTATCCCTGTATGTATGGATGTTGATATCCCATTATGACAGCCTTAAATGTAGTGAGCCCTCACAATTTGTTGTGGGCTTACAAAGGAACATTAGATGTCAGATACATATCTAATGCAAGGCTACGATAAAACAACAAAGTGCTATGCTGTTATCTGAAGTAAAACCCTCATGTTTTGAAGATGAATTTGAAACCCTTAACATCAGAAATGCAGCCCTCAGAAGCCCCTGACAGTAGCCCTGGTTTCTGTGTCTGACCATAAGACAGCAAATGAGTCTCCCAAATGTGTTTTTGACCCTCTATAGTTCCAAGTTCTGCAAACTATGAACATGTCTGAAAGTGAAGAGATTGTGAATATTCCAACGGAATTTCCAAGCAACATTAATGTGAAGAATGTCCATTGAAACTGAATGTTCTAAGTTACAGATTCCTATAAATGACATGAGAATTATGGGAATGGATAATAAACTTGTATGTACACCATGCCTAAGCTTCTCAAATACCCCACTTTCCTTCTATGGGGACACTTCACCCTTGCCATGGATGAATTAATAAGTATTGTGATGGGATGAGTTCTGACATCCAAATAGTAGGCAAATACCAAACTTCTTTATATAAGGACACCTTGCAAAGGTTAAATTTGTCACCAACGAAGCAGAAGTGTATTATTGGGATGAGTTCTAACCCCATAAGCTTAACACCCACTGTAGGTCTGTACACAGGCCACTAATTGCTTCGATTTCTACAAGCAAATATGTGATGTTGGTGACCGCATATAACCAGTGTTTTCAATACCGATGTATGTGATGCTACACGGACAAATTCGAATGGATCCGTTGATGTACCGAAGTGTTGGGCTGTTAAATGAAAAGAACGACCTATGACAAGGTGCATTCTTTCACTAGTAAAGAAACAATGAAGAATCACATACAGTTGTACCTGGGATTGAGGAAGAACGCGTCCGACATATGTAACGCGACTACCTATCCATCTTCGCAAATGAAGTACTGATTACCTTGCGGTTTGCATCCTCAAAGCTGAGACCGTGTGCTGTTTGATGCATACACTAACCACACAGGTCACCAATAAACTGTAAAACTGTAAGCTTGTACACATTTTTCTGAACTTAAAAAAAAAAAAAAAAACGTATAGAAGCATTTGATGGACACTTTAACCATTAAAGTTGTTGATTCCTGTCAGAATATATAACCGCTATGAATTGTGGGAATTCTCGACAATTCGATAAGGTAGTTTCAATGTTAAACCGCATTGCAGAATGTGCCCAACCTCGAGATGACATTCATTTTAAAACTAGATATTGCAGTAAAACAACCTCCAGCCATCATTTCCTTAAACCTTGGTTGTCACTTCCAAAAGCAATACCTCTGATGGATTGTGATGCATTCTGTTAATTCTTGTGTATTACCACAAATAACTTGACATATTAATTAGTGTATATGTGGCCCTAAGGCGTTGTTCTAAAAACTTCCCAATAAAAGAAAGAAATTAGGTCTGAATGTAGCTGAGTAGTACTTCCATGTCTTAATGAAGTTTTGGTCCACTGAAACCAAACCCAAATATTACAGCATTTCACAAATTGAGAGTTACTTGTCGAGAATTGTGACCAGAAGATAGACAACCATAGCATTTAAATATGCTGTGTTTTAAACTGCATGGTTGTAAACTGTGAAATATGCCCATAAAGTTGTAGATTGAAGAAAACTTCTGAAAATTCCTGGCATTTGTGTATTGTTGTTGAGAAATCTGTTGATGTGTTTCTACAACTAGTAACCCCATCAGAGACCTTCCATATGGTAGACAAGTGATGAAAACCAGCCCTGTAGTGACCTTCTAGTTCCTAAGAACCTTCATGAACAATATGATCGTCTTCTTTAGTTGTTGTAAATAACTGACCAATGAAATTTAATTTGTTTCATTATGATAAGTTTGAAGAAAATCTTCTTGACCAAGAGCATTCTCTGCAAGATGTAGTTATGAAACCATGTGATGAGAAGAACCTGCATTCCTGAACCCTTCTTCTGTTACAGGACTGCCTCAGCCCTATTTACCTCACTAGAGGAGACAGAAGAATTACTCTTTTACGAGATGAAGATCTTATTCTGGCCACTCTTCTGCCTCAAGGAAGAGATCTGTGGTAGTACTATGAAGAGGTAGATCTTGTAAAATTGCAGTGTTTGTTTCCAAATGAAAGTCCGTAGCCTGTAGATGTGAACTATCTGATGAGAAGAACTTCTGTTTATGATGGATTCTTCTGTTATAGGGGTTGCCTCTGCCATATTTACCTCACTAGAGGAGACAGAGGTACTACCCTTTATGAGATGAAGATCGTATTCTGGCCACTCAACTGGCACCAGGACGAGATCTGTGAAGAGGTAGATCTTGAAGAATTGCAGTTCCTGTCGTCTTCTTCTTTATAAAAAACAATGAAGCAGAAGACTTATTAGGTTCTTCTGTTCATTAATAAGACAGATGATGGACCCTGTATAGCTTCTAGACGTGCTAGTATAAGCTGTGTGCACAGGGTCAGAAGATGAATTCTTTTCTGAATGTCGAGGAAAAACTTCTTATAAAATGGCGAACAGTACACTAACCATCTAAAAGATCTGTAAGGGCCGAAAATTCACCCAAAAAGCAGACTTCCTGATGAAAAAACTGGCAAATATCAAAAGAAAAGAAATAAAAGCCTTCCAATACTATGAAAGCGTGAATTCTTTTCAAAAAACATCCCCTTCCTTGCCAGCCATGTTGAAATTCTTCGCTAACGAAGATCGTGTCAAACGATGTTTACTCCCTCATGACCAAAATAAAAGTGAGGCTTAACGGGGTTCTTCCGGTGCACGCGCATGCGCGGTCATGCGTATACATACTGGTACCGACAAGAATATTTATTTTAAAAATATTCTCGTTTGGTCGTACTTGTTTGCTCCCGCCAACAGGTAAGCACTAGTGAGGATAAGGTAAGGGTATTTTACGCAATAAAATATTATGTTTACCAACTTCAGCTATGTGCTTTCTGTAGATATACCATTTTAGCTTATTTTACTTTTAATCCCACAGCTACTAAATTTTAGTAAATTTTTATTTTTTTCTTGAGGGGCATTATTTTTATATCTTACAGTCAATCTTAGTTTTGGGGGTGAGCTGGTAGTCCGCCCTCCTTGACCTCACAGCTCTGGTCACACTCATGGCAAAGTCAAGGTCACTTTCCAGTGACTGGTCTCTCCAGGTGAACTGAAAAGACAGGTAAAAATGATTAAATATTTATGTTACAAAACACAAGCTGAAAACTATAACACTGCTTACACAGTCAAACCTTACAACCAGTCAATTTTTTTCACCTTACCTTTCATAATTTTCATTAACATTTGACTTTCAAAGAACTTGTTTACATCATGCAATATATTTGCTTTTCTGTTACTTCTGTTGGTTATAGTTAAAAATACATGGATATTACGATTTGAATCAGTTACGGCACAACAGAGACTCAGCTACACCTTTTACAGTGAGTCACAGCCCTATTTTTATTTACTATTGTTTCCATTTATCTGGCTATGATAATAAGCAAGAGTGCAGGCTCCCATGATTATATTCTACCAAAGTGTGCCACTCTTGGTTCAACAGGACTGTGACGGGTACAAAGAAACGGCATCGAGTACTCGCCCTCTGACAACCGGCCTGAATTCGAGTAACCGCGAAATTTAGTTCTCACCATTAGAAGTCTTCTGTAAACAAATAGTCGATTCCGGAAACGAAACTTTTGAAGAAAAACGTCTCCTATTTAACCAGATATTATAGATTATGGAGTAAATTATAGGTTTTCAAGGGAAAACAACAACTTTAATTGATGTTATGTGACGGAAATGCTGAAATGCAGCATATTTTACACAAACGTTTCATTACGTGGGCGATAATACAATACCTCGCGAGTAACCGAGTACTTAAAATGGACTCGAGTACTAGCCAAGATCGACTCGTCTACCAAGGCTTGAGTACTCGTTCGCAGCCCTATTTTTCAATGTTTTAACATGCCACCAACCTCTTCATCTAGCGGGTACGGTGTCACACAAATACTTGGTGGGTCAGTTTCCAGCCTCCGTGGCAACCTCTGGAAGAGTTCCTCGGTTACGAATGGCATGAAGGGATGAGTCATTCTCAGTGCGACATCCAGACAAGTGTAGAGAACGTTACACGACACTTCCTTGGACTTGGCGTCTTCACCGTACAGAATTGGCTTGAGGTACTCCTATGAAGAGTACAAAAATATGGGTTTTAAATATTTCTGAGGTTTTAAAGATTTTGGCTCATTGTATAGCAGTTGGAACTTATTTTGAATACACCTTTTGACACCCTAAGATTTAGCTAAGGTTAAAGGGATTTTCATTAATTCTTCTTAACTTAAAGTAGATATTTTTACTGTACAGAATCAGCTTTATGTGTCCACTTACATTGTTGACAGAGAATGTCACGTGATTTCTATTTCCTATTTTTGGCGCCCTGAGTTTAATTAATTTACTTTACACATTTGGTTTCTGTATTCAAAATCTGACCTACAAGATGCTACATGTTACAAATAGCAGTCCTATTTGTGAAATAATAATTGAGACACAGTCAACTTACCTCATTTGTAACTATTTTTGTGACAACTTATTGTTGTTGCAGCTACAAGCAAGTTTTGGGTATTTTGATAAAATTAATGAACTACACTAAAACCTGAATAGTAAATTTTTAGAAAATTTCTGAACAAAACATTAGACGTATGCAAGAGTCTTACCAGGTATACATCACATAGTTCATACAGCCAGAAGTTGTAGATGGCAGAGGTGGCTGTTGGAAAGTCATAGGTCTGGAAGCCTTTGTTACACAAGTGCACTGCATTGGTCAGTCTGCTGAGAATCCACCGGTCAAGTAACCTCTCCTCTCCCAACAGCTGTGAACCAATAACACCAAAATATGTGGTTTTGTAAACGATAGCCTGTGCGGCTAAAAATGACCAGCAAAATCACGATTTGATTACTTTGTCATGGTATTTGACAAATGTGCATAAGTTTTAAAGTTCATTTAAGTTGGCCAGTTTCTAAAGCGAAACCACAGATTGTCTTTCACTATAAATATGTCAGAAAAACTCTTCAAAAACAAAACATGAGAAAAATTTTAATATTTACATGAAACAGGGGGTCGTCTGCAATCCTACTTTTTTACAGTTAATTACTATTAACCAAATATTTGTTATGGTCAGATTAATTTGTACCCCGGGTGAACAGGGCTGCGTCAGAGATCACAGTGTCCAAGGTGTTTAATTTGAATTGAAAAGTTATAACTTAGAGTAATTCTATGATTTTACCTGTTAACAAATACAAGAGAGTACCTGATAATGGTCCTTACCTCCATTTTCTGTCTGGGTTTATAAGACTCCCCCAGTCCTCTCAGTGCAAATCTTGTGGCATTCCACAGTTTGTTACAGAAGAACCTATAACCCTGAACACGTAACACATCTAGGTTGATGTCTCTGCCTAAAAACACGAGAGGTTTTTACCCACAAGAATCTTGGATAGTTTATAAAACATTCATCAAGTGAGGGCTAAAATTGTTCAGCCTATAGCATCTAGACTCAGTATAAGTGGAACAAATAAAGTTGAACTTATACGCAAGTGTAACCAATTTTAGGCCCCAACATCTTCAGAAAATACTGAGGTAAATTGACTTATTGGCCGGGTGTATTCAGTGACATTCTTATTCTCTCAATAACTTGTATTACTAGTTTTTTTTAGAAAAGAAAATAGCAAAAAGAAAATGCCCCTACCCCACAGCCTGGCGAAATAGTTTTCAACACCATGAGATATAGAAGTAGTGAAACACTGCAAAGATTGGGAGACTTTCAGAGCAGTGTCACTAATATAACGGTAAAAAAATGTTTACATAGAGAAAATAACGTCAAAGAGACAGAAAATTTATGTAAAGATAAAGTATTAAAACAAAATAATTCAATAGCAAGATCATATGATGCTGTAAAGTTTATCAACTTAAGTATAGCTGTCAGTGAAAACAGCACAATTAAGTAAAAGTTCATATAATAATCAGTTGCAGCAATTTTTGTCATAAGAGAAATATGGCAAGTGAACATACTTTGGCAGAGCCACGGTTAAAGATCACACTACGTTAATGCACACCTACACCACGTAACTACTGTCCCTACCAAGTATCAATTTCCTACACCTACAGTTTCCAAGATAAGGCCCGGACAAGATCTTAAAGATCAAGGTCACTCTGACAAGGTCAAATGGTCAAACCATGGCCATATCATCACATTGCACACCTACACCCCTAAATAATGTGTCCCTATCAAGTATCAACTTCCTACACGTTACGGTTTCTGTGAAATGGCCCGGACATGATTTGAAAGGTAAAGGATGTGTGGCAAGGTTAAAGGTCAAATCAAGGTCACAATATGACGTTGCACACCTACATCCCCAACCAATGTCCATACCAAGTATTAACTTTCTACACCTTACAGTTCCTGAGATATAGCCCAGATATGATTTTAAAGGTCAAGGTCACTACAGCAAGGTCGGGGTCAAATCAAGGTCACACAATGATGTTTCACACCTACACCTCCCATCTAATGTCCCTACCATGTGTTATCTTCCTACACTTCACGGTTCCTGACATATAGCCCAGACATGATTTTAAGGGTCAAGGTCACTTCTGCAAGGTCAAAGGTCAAATTAAATACACACCATAATGTTGCACACCAACCAATGTCCCTACCAAGTATCAACCTTAAGGTTCCTGAGTTATTGTCCGGACAGGATTTTCAAATTCAAGGTCATTACGGTAAGGTCAGAAGTCAACTTACGGTCACAGACTCATGTTGCACACCTACACCTCCAACCAATGTCCCTACCAAGTATCAACTTTCTACACCTTATGGTTTCTGAGATAGAGCCTGGAAAATCTTTTCCCGCTGCCCACCCATCAGGACGCCATGAGTGAAAACAATACTCTTGACAGCTCTTACGGGCTGTGGAGTAGAAATTATTAAGAATAAGGATTTTAAATACTGAGAATTTTTAGAGTTCTAAAAGTAAGGATAAATTGCATGTTTTCTTTAAAAATTCTGTTTCTCGGAACATTTAAGAATATTCAAATCAAAGCCGAGAGAAACAGAATATAGTGGACTGGATTACTCAATTGGTCCAAACATTATCGACAGAGTTTGAATTTCTCACCTTGTGAGGTGTAAGAACAGAGAGCGAACCTCAGGGCATCTGTTCCACATTCAGGTATTCCATTAGGGTAGTCCATTTTCTGAAAAATATCAAACATTTGTGGTCACAATTATTAGTTAAACATTCAAAAATGTAAATGTTGCTATATACAGTGCATTTCTCTTCTTAGATGTAATCTAATCATACTCTTATAGTTTTGAATACTTAAACTAGCAGATCCTGAAGTGCAAATAAATAAATAAACAAAAAAAAAAAAAATAAGCTAACTAAGCTAATTTAGCTAACTAAATCATAGGACTTGTCCAGACCTACTCGTTTATATATTGATAGAAGCATGTAAGAATTTAAAACCAGAGTTTGCATTTCTTAAAACTTTAAGACATTATAAAATGTTGTGAGCTTTTGGCAACAGATTAAATTCATGATCTTATCCAGTAACCCCAGACAAGTAGAAGCATCTGCTACTCAAAATCCAGTTGAAGGAGAGAATTTTCTTTGGGGTGTACTTTAACAAGATTAAATAGTGTTCAATTATTTGGTTACTTAAAGTTAAAGTTTTAATAGAATATGTTGTACCTGTCCATCGATAGCTTTCTGTACCTCCCTTGGATCTAAATTTGAGTCTTTCAGCTGTTTATGAAGTTCCTGAAAGCAAACAGGGAAACAACTTTGGTTATTATTCATACAAAATATATGTCAAAGCATAGCAGAAGATATGTTAAAGATCCCATGATATAAGGATACACCATAAAAATCAAAGCATTTGAAAATTTTAATTACTTAAATGTAGCTTTTATAAGCTACAAGCTTACCATGTGGAACTGAGGCAAGGCAATGGCCAACGTCCAAGAAAAATGGACGATTAATGATTGACCACTACCTTAATACTGTAGGTGAACCCCATAGTGAAATACCGAATGCTCCCTGTCTTTTTCGAGTTTAGAGCACGAATTCTGTAATGTATTGATTTTTACGGTACATCCCTATTCTAACATGATATGTCCATAATAAAATATTTTTCTTATTTTCTGTGAGAAATTTTAGGTTTTTAGGAGGCTAACAATAACCGGAAGTAATAGCCATAACTTAGTGAGAATATAATGCATGGTAGTTTTGTTTGATTAGCCAATCAGGAACTCTGTTACACCCCTGTCATGTTAGAATTACATTTGTCCACAAAAGTGACTTCATATGCCTGGATTAAAGAAACTGACCAAGAACACTCATATCACACATTAAGATAATTTTATGCATCAATGATAGCAATGGTTTGGAGCATTTCACTAAAATACCATAACAACATTTTGCAAACTGCCATCTTGATTTTAATTATATATAATTGATGGGAAACATAAACTATTAGAAACAAACCTTAAATCTGAAGAAAATGCTCACTTTTATATCATATTTATGTACATTTGGGGGACATTTTTTACAATTTATTGACAGGAGACACTGCAGTTTCATTTCCTGTCAGTATCCTACTTGATTGGGGGTGTACCGAAATATATCTTTTTTCAGAATCCTGACTTGGAATAGCTTTGCACTGGTGGCCTATTGGCATATTTTTGATACCAACTCATCCCAAATCATAAGTTATCAAAAAAGACTTCACTTAATCAACTGTGATCAGACTTTTTATAGCACTTCATGTGTGTACCATATTAGTTCTGACTAACCTCTAGAGTAATTCCATAGATCACATCCAATGGATCAATCACATTTCCAAGAGATTTGCTCATCTTGCGTCCATATTTGTCTCGGATCATTGCATGTAAATACACCTGAAATAACAAGGAGTTTTCACTACAGAGAAAACAATTGATTTTTCCAGCCTGTGACTTAAGTCTTAAAGTTTACCTTTATGAGTTAAAATTTCAAATTGGAGCAACACCTGATGTGCATTCTTTTATGGATATTGGATATGATTTATTTGGGTTTAACATCACTTTCAACATATTGTGCAGGTTATATCAGGAAGGGTAGTTTTTTAAAGCAGAAGAAACCAATACATGCTAGCTGGTTAAAATTCTGCACTGTAAATAGCCGGGCACTGGTAAGCATCTACCCCCTTCCCCCATGGAGTTAGATCCAGGATTGAAACTGCCATCCCTTGAGGTGGGAGCCTTGCCCATCACAGCTCTAAGTCCCCATACTTTCATGGATGAACCTTGTCGAGACAAATATTAAGAGGCCAGAAAACTACCTCTACTTCAGTATGAGTTTTAGATGACGGGGTAATTTTCATCGATATATCACTTATAATGACCTACTATAATACATGTATTTAACAGGAAAACTTACACTTAACTGTAAGATACCACTTCTGATACTAACATACTGCAATTTTAAAAATAAAAGATCTTCCTAACCTTTGATTTACAAGTTAACCACTTCTGATTAAAATTTAATGAGTGCAAACCAATATATTTGTAGTATGTTACCCTTTATCAATGACTTTTTTCTGGTTTGTAAATTGCTCATTTACCACAACACTCCAAAAAAATATAACGCATGCGGCACTAATTGTTTTGATAATTTCCTCATTTAAGATACTATCAGATGGAGGTAGTTACCTCTTTGAAAGGTAGTTCTCCCATCAGCTGAAGCCCCATCATCACCATTCTGGCAACCCAGAAAAACAGGATGTCGTGTCCTGTTTCCAGCAGAGACCCAGGGTAGAAAAACTTCAACTCTGGAGTCTGTGAGTAGAAGAAAAATAAATGAGTTAGTTTTAATTTGCATACATTTAATCTCTTATAATGGGGTAGTTGTAGAGTCCTTCAGCACATGTTAAAGAATGGAGTACTCCAGACTACAAAATTGAGAAAGATATTTTTTTTGTACTGTTAAATATGGCTATTTTTGTAGACATTCACATGCAAATGAGGTACAATGACTCAATACCTGATTTATATTAAATCCTCTTTTATTTACCAACTGAAAAGAGAAGTCATTAGAAAGGAGAGCAATGATATAAGAGTAAATGAGAGCAAGGATTGACACTTGTCCCATTACTAGTTTTATGTTCTCTACTGACTGTAAAATCATGTAGGTTTTTACCGTGTCTGGCCAGCCAAAGATTGAGAAGGGGAAGATTCCAGATGAAAACCAAGTGTCCAGTACATCAGGATCTGAAAAACACAGTTATTAACAATGTTATTTTTTTCCAGTAATTAGGGGTGGGTGGGTGTTCCACTGGAGGCGATCCTTACCGACTACAGGGTCAGGAAGGTAAGTCGTGAGTCGGGGCAATTGTAGCACGTGAAAATGAAAGGTCAATTGGAACTCCTTGACAGGATGTAGAACATTCTGGCTAGTCTGGATCACCTTGGTAAACACTGGGTAACACACTCGCCTAATGCCACTTAGGTATCAGGGTTCAAGTTCCTCAGTTACTTAGTAGAAACCAAACTGTTTCCTCCATGTTTATGGAAGACTTCGATAAACATTAGAGAACACACATATCCTGCATGTAGCACATATAACAGCACAAAGAAATGGTAACTTTACACAATGCAATACCTTTCCTAGATTTTATTTCAAAGTCAAGAAGATGTACACTCTTCAAAATAACATAAACTGTGTTTCTGACCTTGTGTAAGGATGAGTTTGTCAGCTGTGACCTTGAACTTTTTGGCAGCCTTCTCTTTAGCTTCCTCTTCAGTCCGTCCGCTCACCCAGTATTCATTATCCAGATCCTGTCAAAACAACAAATTATATTTCAGAAATAGCTCAGTACCTTACCAGAAAAATTAACCCATAGTCTTCTCAAAAGAACTTTAATTTATTATTTTACTTTTAGAATTAAAAAAAAAAACACTGATGTTCCTGAATCATACATGTCTGTTCTCAAGACCAACAGTTATAAATCCATTTCGCTACCTGGCTCATGAATTGACAGATATTAACAGTATTTTTTATTTAGCAAGGTGTATGGTTTCTATCACCATTCACAATTACAAGATTCAGCAGGATAAATTTTACTTACATTTGCAATTTTTTCTGACAATTTTTAACTACATCTGGGTTTTGTAACAACTTTCAAATCAAATGGAAAGTGTGAAAAACAGTTATCTTTTCAATGCACTTTTCCAATGCATGTTATGGTTGAATGTTCATCAGCAAATCAATGCAGAAAACAGAAGAATTATTAATTCATTACTAGTAACCATTGTTACCAGTGACATTATCACATAATCACAAAATAAGAAATGGATCAATAATCTGCAAGTTTTGCAAACCTCTCATTACAATTGCCACATTTCATTTTAGAGAAAAACTTAACAATTACATGATTTCTGAGAATTTAGGACTTTTAAAGATGGCTGTGTAGAATGCAAGTAATATAAGTATTTTCTGTCGTTAGCCAATAGAAAGGTAAATCTTATCTTAAAAATAGAACAAATAAAGTGTCACTAATTACTCATTATTAAAGTCCATGAAAGATGGGGCAATGTGTTTCATAAATAGATCTTAAAGTACATTTTTAATTTTTGTCAAGATAAGGAAAAATTCACAAAATTTACTTTGTTAAACTCTAACATATTTTACACTTTTAATCGATTCTTTTATACAAAAATATTGTTTTCCCAATATAGTTTCATCTCTTTTACATTTGGTAAAACTTACGCCTCCCTCTTTGACACTGGGGTCATCAACCTTCACAAAGTAAGCTGGTATCCGGTGTCCCCAGTACAGCTGTCTGGAGATACACCAATCCCTGCACAAAAAGAACACCAGACTAACATTCAGACTAGAATAGAACACAGTGGAATGTCAAAACCCAGACATATAGAAACAAGAAGACTAATTTTGCTTAAGACATAGAAAGTTTTGCCAAATGCTAAAATATATACCAATAGGAAATAAAACATTTGGTGGAGTACAGATGGGTTAACTACACTGTGCTGACATGAAGCCATCAACATGTCAACAAAACCTTTACTTCTTTATTATTGGGAGTTTAAGGTCACATTAACACAGGGTTCTTCCCCTGGCCCAAATACATGTGTGTGCCACGTTTGAATGAAACCCATGAAAGTATTTTTGAGATATCACGCACAAACATATGAGCCTGAATCTAGTATACCGCCTGACTTTTGTCTAGGAATATAATAATAAACTCAATTATGCATAAACCAAATGGATTGTCTCTTGGTCTCCTGATGAGAGGACCATGGTGGCTTAGAGGCTAGCGAGTTTGCCACCTTGTCACAGGCTTTAACATCTGTGTGGGTTCAAGTCCCACAAGTGACAATGCTGAGGACCTGTTGCAATGACCCTTGCTGTTCAACGGGATGTAAAATCCCAACTTTGACTTAGTCCCCCGATACTCCATTTAACAGGGTTCACAATCTATCTACTTCACACCATCCTAGATTTACAAACTTTAGTTCTGTTATCCATATATTTATTATTACTTGTAATGATGTCATCATTAACTGTGAGATTGTGGTGTCATCAAAGGTAATTTTAATTTAGATAACCCCTGGGAAATGTCAAACTTTAATCTGTTTCTGTGGTTTAACACTTTTAAGTTATTGCAATGAAATTTTTTATGTCATGAGAATGTCTGTAATTGTGATTTTTTTCAGATCACACCGCATTTAGGAGTATGACAGTCTGAGAAACAAAATACAAACTAGTGAAGCAATTACCCGTAAAACTATAAAATGTAACAAATTTTATTGTAATTTAACTTTTTACAAGTTAAATACTTACCTTATCCTCACAAGTGCTTGTTTGGTTTTGTGGAGCAAAACGTATCGACCGACAAGAATTTTTTAAGGAATATTCTTGTCACAAGAGGTGACCCCTTTGTCTGCGCATGTCCGCGCTTGCGCAGTAGTCGTTGTCGACAGACGATTGTCGAGAGCTCTTCATTGTATTTTTGGTCCCCAGAAAACAAATTATGCGGGGAGGTAGGGTGGGTTTATCCTTGTGAGGATAAGGTAAGTATTTAACTTGTAAAAAGTTAAATTACAATAAAATTTGTTACATTTTATTGCGTAAAATAGCCTTACCTTATCCTCACAGGTGCTTGAATACAACCATAACAGGTGGAGGGTATTTGTTTTGGCCACACTGTTAGATGATTGTCAGACAAGGGGTCACCAAATAAAGCACTTGATAAGAGGATAAGATAAGCTTCCATACACCACATCTTAGGTTATATATTACTTCTTCATCACAGATAAGTAATTTGCTAACCTCAACAAGAGATCCATGATGTGATCATCACTGTTGCTACTGTTGCTGTTGTAGACAATTTTACAACAAATGATATAGCACTATCAACCATCACCCGGTATTGGCCGGAGATGTCTGCATGTCTCCCCAAACAAGATGTCATCATCTGACAATGAGAATATCTCCAAGCAGGCAAACTGAACTGCATAAACTGCAGATATGGGGCCACATGTAAGTTAAGAAAGACATATGTCAGTGACACAACACTTGTATAACTGGAGAGAACAAAGTATGCGAGTCATATGAATAACATGTATAAACAAGAGGAGAGTGCCCGTGAACGGGCACTGTGTCAGCTGACTGAATGTTTTTGATTTGTGATGGTGATAATGAGAGGAAAGCATAATTATCAGGGAAAGGGCTGTACAGAAATACAGTAAATGGTAACTGAACACATGTTTGAAAAATATTCCGAAGCTGACAGAAGAAAACGACAAAAAAGTTGTGCCCTGCAAATGGTATTATGAAATAAAGTAACAAGGTAATTGTTTAAGGGTAAAAAGTAGGTTAAAAATATTTAAAGAAATACTATAAATGCAATATCCTCGTTCCACCATGAAGAAGGGGTCCAAAGGTCAAATCTGACCATACCAAAAGATTCCCAGCCAAAGAATTTAGGATGGTTTACCATCCCAAACCTCTCGGACCAATAATAAGTGAGTTATAGGCACTTTTTAAGTTTGGCTATCCTTGTTTGACCTTGAAGGAGGGGGTCCAAGGTCAAATCCGACCACACAAAAAAATTCCCAGCCCATGATTTCCTGTAGCTTGTTTACCATCCCAAACTTGTAGGACCAATAATAAGCGAGTTCTAAGCAATTGTAAGTTTGGCTATCCTCAACTGCCCTTGAAGGAGGGGTCCCAGGTCAAATCTGACCACACCAAAAGAATCCCAGCCCATGATTTCCTATATGTTGGTTTACCATCCCAAACCTCCAAGACCAATAATACGCGAGTTATAAGCACTTTAAGTTTGGCTATCTTCGTTTGACCTGGAAGGAGGGGGTCCAAGGTCAAATCCGACCACACAAAAAAATTCCCAGCCCATGATTTCCTGTAGCTTGTTTACCATCCCAAACTTGTAGGACCAATAATAAGCGAGTTCTAAGCAATTGTAAGTTTGGCTATCCTCAACTGCCCTTGAAGGAGGGGTCCCAGGTCAAATCCGACCACACCAAAAGATTCCCAGCCCATGATTTTCTATAGGTTGGTTTTCCATTCGAAACCTCTAGGACCAATAATAAGTGAGTTATAAGCACTTTTAAGTTTGGCTATCCTCATTTGACCTTGAAGGAGGGGTCCAAGGTGAAATCCGACCACACCAAAAAATTCCCAGCTCATGATTTTCTATAGGTTGGTTTTCATTCCAACCTCTGGGACCAATAATAAGCGAGTTATAAGCACTTTTATGTTTGGCTATCCTCATTTGACCTTGAAGGAGGGTTCCAAGGTCAAATCGGACCATATTAACAGATTCCCAGCCCATGATTTCCTACAGGTTGGATACAATGATTTACTCAACAGTGAGAACCTGAAAGAAGCTATTGCTCAGCTATCCCATGACATAGAGGTCTGCAATTTCACTATGTTATAGCTGACCAAAACGTCTGTGAATAACATATTTAACAAAATACTCTAAATGTAATAATTTTCAAGTTACAACTGATTTACTCAAGAGTGAGAACCTCAAAGTAACTATTACTCAGCTATGCAATGAGCTACATGTCTGAATTTTTGCTCTGTTATAGCTGACCTAAAAGTAGCTGAACAACATATTTAAGCAAAATACTGTAAATGCAATAGTTTTCAAGTTACAACTGATTTACTCAATAGTGAGAACCAGAAAATAGCTATTGCTCCGCTATGCCATGAGCTATAGGTCTGTAATTTCACTATGTTATAGCTAACCCAAAAGTAGGTGAACAATATATTTTAACAAATTACTCCAAATGCAATATTTTTCAAGTTATTTCAAGCACTTTTAAGTTTGGCTATCCTCATTTGACCTTGAAGGAGGGGTCCAAGGTGAAATCCGACCACACCAAAAAATTCCCAGCTCATGATTTTCTATAGGTTGGTTTTCATTCCAACCTCTGGGACCAATAATAAGCGAGTTATAAGCACTTTTATTTTTGGCTATCCTCATTTGACCTTGAAGGAGGGTTCCAAGGTCAAATCGGACCATATTAACAGATTCCCAGCCCATGATTTCCTACAGGTTGGATACAATGATTTACTCAACAGTGAGAACCTGAAAGAAGCTATTGCTCATCTATCCCATGACATAGAGGTCTGCAATTTCACTATGTTATAGCTGACCAAAACGTCTGTGAATAACATATTTAACAAAATACTCTAAATGTAATAATTTTCAAGTTACAACTGATTTACTCAAGAGTGAGAACCTCAAAGTAACTATTACTCAGCTATGCAATGAGCTACATGTCTGAATTTTTGCTCTGTTATAGCTGACCTAAAAGTAGCTGAACAACATATTTAAGCAAAATACTGTAAATGCAATAGTTTTCAAGTTACAACTGATTTACTCAATAGTGAGAACCAGAAAATAGCTATTGCTCCACTATGCCATGAGCTATAGGTCTGTAATTTCACTATGTTATAGCTAACCCAAAAGTAGGTGAACAATATATTTTAACAAAATACTCCAAATGCAATATTTTTCAAGTTATAGCTGATTTACTCAACAGTCAGTGCCTGAGAACAGCTATTGCTCAGTTGTGCCATGAGCTACAGGTCTGTAATTTCACTATGTTATAGCTGACCCAAAAGTAGCTGAATAACATATTTGCACAAATTTCTGTAAAGGCAATAGTTTTCCAATTACAACTGATTTACTCAACAGTGAGAACTTCAAAGTAGCTATTACTCAGCTATGCAATGAGCCACAGGTCTGGAACTTCACTATGTTATAGCTGACCCCAAAATAGGTGAATAACATATTGAAACAAAATACTCTAAATGCAATAGTTTTCAAGTTATAAGTGATTTACTCAACAGTGATAACCTAAAAGTAGCTATTACTCAGCTATGCCATGAGCTACAGGTCTGAAATTTTTACTATGTTATAGCTGACCCAAAAGTAGCTGAATAACATATTTATACTAAATTCTCTAAATGCAATAGTTTTCCAATTACAAGTGATTTACTCAACATTGAGAACTTCAAAGTAGCTATTACTCAGCTATGCAATGAGTCACGGGTCTGGAACTTCACTATGTTATAGCTGACCCCAAAATAGGTGAATAACATATTGAAACAAAATACTCTAAATGCAATAATTTCCAAGTTATAAGCGATTTACTCAACAGTGATAACCTAAAAGTAGCTATTACTCAGCTATGCCATAAGCTACAGGTCTGAAATTTTACTATGTTATAGCTGACCCAAAAGTAGGTGAACAACATATTTAAGCAAAATACTGTAAATGCAATAGTTTTCAAGTTACAACTGATTTACTCAATAGTGATGACCTAAAAGTAGCTATTACTCAGCTATGCCATGAGCTACAGGTCTGAAATTTTACTATGTTATAGTTGACCCAAAAGTAGCTGAATAACATATTTATACTAAATTCTCTAAATGCAATAGTTTTCCAATTACAACTGATTTACTCAATAGTGAGAACCTCAAAGTAGTTATTACTCAGCTATGCAATGAGCTACAGGTCTGAAATTTCACTATGTTATAGCTGACCCAAAAGTAGGTGAACAACATATTAAAGCAAAATACTGTAAATGCAATAGTTTTCAAGTTACAACTGATTTACTCAATAATGATGACCTAAAAGTAGCTATTACTCAGCTATGCCATGAGCTACAGGTCTGAAATTTTACTATGTTATAGCTGACCCAAAAGTAGGTGAACAACATATTTAAGCAAAATACTGTAAATGCAATAGTTTTCAAGTTACAACTGATTTACTCAATAGTGATGACCTAAAAGTAGCTATTACTCAGCTATGCCATGAGCTACAGGTCTGTAATTTCACTATGTTATAGCTGACCCAAAAGTAGCTGAATAACATATTTATACGAAATTCTCTAAATGCAATAGTTTTCCAATTACAACTGATTTACTCAATAGTGAGAACTTCAAAGTAGCTATTACTCAGCTATGCAATGAGCCACAGATCTGAAACTTCACTATGTTATAGCTGATCCCAAAATAGGTGAATAACATATTGAAACAAAATACTCTAAATGCAATAGTTTCCAAGTTATAAGCGATTTACTCAACAGTGATAACCTAAAAGTAGCTATTACTCAGCTATGCAATGAGTCACGGGTCTGGAACTTCACTATGTTATAGCTGACCCAAAAATAGGTGAATAACATATTGAAACAAAATACTCTAAATGCAATAATTTCCAAGTTATAAGCGATTTACTCAACAGTGATAACCTAAAAGTAGCTATTACTCAGCTATGCCATGAGCTACAGGTCTGAAATTTTACTATGTTATAGCTGACCCAAAAGTAGGTGAACAACATATTTAAGCAAAATACTGTAAATGCAATAGTTTTCAAGTTACAACTGATTTACTCAATAGTGATGACCTAAAAGTAGCTATTACTCAGCTATGCCATGAGCTACAGGTCTGAAATTTTACTATGTTATAGCTGACCCAAAAGTAGGTGAACAACATATTTAAGCAAAATACTGTAAATGCAATAGTTTTCAAATTACAACTGATTTACTCAATAGTGATGACCTAAAAGTAGCTATTACTCAGCTATGCCATGAGCTACAGGTCTGAAATTTTACTATGTTATAGCTGACCCAAAAGTAGGTGAACAACATATTTAAGCAAAATACTGTAAATGCAATAGTTTTCAAGTTACAACTGATTTACTCAATAGTGATGACCTAAAAGTAGCTATTACTCAGCTATGCCATGAGCTACAGGTCTGAAATTTTACTATGTTATAGTTGACCCAAAAGTAGCTGAATAACATATTTATACTAAATTCTCTAAATGCAATAGTTTTCCAATTACAACTGATTTACTCAACAGTGATAACCTAAAAGTAGCTATTACTCAGCTATGCCATGAGCTACAGGTCTGAAATTTTACTATGTTATAGCTGACCCAAAAGTAGGTGAACAACATATTTAAGCAAAATACTGTAAATGCAATAGTTTTCAAGTTACAACTGATTTACTCAATAGTGATGACCTAAAAGTAGCTATTACTCAGCTATGCCATGAGCTACAGGTCTGAAATTTTACTATGTTATAGTTGACCCAAAAGTAGCTGAATAACATATTTATACTAAATTCTCTAAATGCAATAATTTTCCAATTACAACTTATTTACTCAATAGTGAGAACCTCAAAGTAGTTATTACTCAGCTATGCAATGAGCTACAGGTCTGAAATTTCACTATGTTATAGCTGACCCAAAAGTAGGTGAACAACATATTAAAGCAAAATACTGTAAATGCAATAGTTTTCAAGTTACAACTGATTTACTCAATAGTGATGACCTAAAAGTAGCTATTACTCAGCTATGCCATGAGCTACAGGTCTGAAATTTTACTATGTTATAGCTGACCCAAAAGTAGGTGAACAACATATTTAAGCAAAATACTGTAAATGCAATAGTTTTCAAGTTATAAGTGATTTACTCAATAGTGATGACCTAAAAGTAGCTATTACTCAGCTATGCCATGAGCTACAGGTCTAAAATTTTACTATGTTATAGCTGACCCAAAAGTAGCTGAATAACATATTTATACGAAATTCTCTAAATGCAATAGTTTTCCAATTACAACTGATTTACTCAATAGTGAGAACTTCAAAGTAGCTATTACTCAGCTATGCAATGAGCCACAGATCTGAAACTTCACTATGTTATAGCTGATCCCAAAATAGGTGAATAACATATTGAAACAAAATACTCTAAATGCAATAGTTTCCAAGTTATAAGCAATTTACTCAACAGTGATAACCTAAAAGTAGCTATTACTCAGCTATGCCATGAGCTACAGGTCTGAAATTTTACTATGTTATAGCTGACCCAAAAGTAGCTGAATAACATATTTATACGAAATTCTCTAAATGCAATAGTTTTGAAGTTATAAGCAATTTACTCAACAGTGATAACGTAAAAGTAGCTATTACTCAGCTATGCCATGAGCTACAGGTCTAAAATTTTACTATGTTATAGCTGACCCAAAAGTAGCTGAATAACATATTTATACGAAATTCTCTAAATGCAATAGTTTTTAAGTTACAAGTGATTCTACTCATGATGGAAGTTACTGAAAAGCCCAAAAGTAGCTATTACTCACTTAGCTATTGAGACAGGCACCCAACTTACTCACCATATTGTAGCTATGAAAAAAGTAGCTGAATAACATATTTTAACAAAATGCTCTAGATGCAACAGTTTTCAAGTTATAAATGATTTTGTGCATGATTTCATGAATGTTAATGCATTAAAAATTATTAAAAAAATTTATTAAAAAAAAAGTAAGAGAGATCCAGGTCTCATACTCACACAAGAGAATCTACCTCTGGCCTAGTACATATATGCAAGATATGAGAGAAATCCCTGCAATAGTCACTGAGAAAATTGTGATAAAAAGTTGAAATTTTCACACTTTTGGTGGGGGTACCCCCCTTGTAATGTCTCTAGCAAACAGACGAACGGACAGATTTGCATGCCTTGAACAATTTTTCATCCTCGATAGATAAGGTATCTTTTAAAAAAAACAGCACGTCTCTAGGCCTTGTAGTTTTGGAGGAGAAGTTGTTCACGCGGACGCGTACGCGTACGCCCACGCCGCAGAGTGACGACATAATGCCAGCTGACTGACAAGTCAGCTGACATAAAAACACAAAAATTTGACTACATGCTGAGGTGAATCCACAAGACCCAATTTATTCATGGACTGGTCATGGGATTGCCAAGCTACATCTTCGAGTGGAATGTAGTAAGGAATTGTGGGTCTTCCAATAACAAGAGTTTGATATCTGCTGAGGCAAGACCCCACTCTTGAAAAGTAAAGAGGCAGCCATGGATGTAATATGTGTCTCAATGTATGGATTCTGATAATCAGAATTAAAGGACTGGCAATCTAATCATGCATCCAGATTGATCCAGGGAGAGATAGCAGAACTCAAGATATCTCCATCAAGCCTTCCTTAAAAGATATGAGCAAGAGATTCTTCACCTCCTTGAATTACTTGTACTGTCTTGATAGTAACTAAGTACTGTAAGAGGGCAGAGTGTCACAACATCAGTCCAACGTCAGCTCAAGAAAGGTTTGTGAGCTGGAATGACCACTGGTTTGGGCCATCTGGGCATCAGAAACCAACTGATTCTTGCTAAAAGGCAGGAGAAGGAGACTTTCCCTTTTCTCCAAGCAGTAGTCCTGTCCAAGAAGGATGTAAGTGCTGTAGGAGGACAACGAATCATGTGTCCAGGCAATTTGAGTTCAGGAATGATCTAGAGCTGAAGTGACCACTGGAGCCAATCTAGACCAATTGAGGCTAATAGGTCCTTGCTGAAAAGGTAGGTAGGAGGGAGAACTGTAAACTCCTTCCTATGAGGCTTGTGTCTGAAGGAACCAAAGTCCCAAAATACACTTCCAATGCCATTGCAACAGTCTTGCAAGTCAAACTTTTTTAGACTGACCTCCTTTAAAGGTTAATAAGGAGCCTTTTGTGAAAACCAACAGAAGCAAAGGCAAATCCCTTGATGCTGCACCTCTGTTAGCAGTGGGTAACTTGCAATAGGCCTATAAAGATCCAGGCTTTGGCTCAACTCCTGCACAAAAAAAGTAAATGATCAGCTATGGCTGCTGCAAAGCCAACAATAGTGACAGGTTTCAGATTTTTGCAAGTAAATGGATCAAAAAATCTGGTATATTTGAGACCATAGGCTCTGAGATGGCCACCTTATTCTGTGGGTACCAGAGCTCAAAATGGCCCATCATGACTCATACATTCCAAGATGAGGGTCCTCGAGATGCCCTAATTCTCTCTATCCCTTGTCCAGAGAATAATATAAGAGATTCTGAGTGGTGTTAAGGTGCCAAGCATGAAGGTGCCAATGCAACAGATTCAGATGGTATTTCTGACTGAATGGCTGTTTCTGAGACCAGTGAAGTAGCTGTAATGGAGGTTTGGTTGAATGACTCACCAGACCCCAAAGCCAATGCTTCATGGGCCACCAAGGGGCCACTACAATCCTTTTGCACCTGGTGTTCGCTTGTTCAATGACTTTTTGGAACTAGATTGGGCCAACTCGGCGCCAACATATCCCCAGACAGGTCATCACTCACGCCACAGGTTTTGATCGGGAATTTTTTAAAACATAATTACCCATTATTATATGAACTTCAGCACATCAATCTACTCTGTTTATATCTTCCAAGGAAGATGGTGTATCCCCAGACGCCGAATACATAACTCAAATTATATTTTCAATCTTCCTGCAATGATAACTCTAAACCTATTTTCAAAGTATTTAAATGATTGATGATTGAATGTCCATTCTAAAATAATAATCCCAAAAGAGCATATCTGTTTCTATATTTGTTGACAAATAAAATATTATTTTTAACTCAACTCATCATACTTTTCAATCTTCCTTCAAAGTATTTAAATGATTGATGATTCAATGTCCATTCTAAAATTCATAATCCCAAAAGCGCATATCTGTTTCTATATTTGTTCACAAATAAAATATTATTTAAAAAAAAATTATTTATATTATTATTTTATTATATTATTTTTAGAATTTGCAAATTGTTTTCAGTTATTCATTTCCTCTATACCTATATATGTGGTCCATATATATGCAACCTAAATATGTGACACAATCTCAGTTCTGACTCCCCTTTGTGTTATATGTAATGAAGCCCACCACCTCCCACCCCCACCCCTCTCCCCTTCTCCACACCTCTCTCACTATTACACAAGATCTGCAACCCCATTGAGTTCTTTGTTTCTCATCTGATATCATTAAATACCTTTGTTTATTTAGTGTCACTCAATATAGCTGGAGGTCCCAGAGGTGGGTGGGGGGAATCCGGGTGGGGGATGCATAAATGGTAAACAAACAATCTATATAAAAGGGGTACTCAAATACAAAAAGAATTGAGAATTTTAAGTATGTGATTATCAACTGAAATGAGTTCATAACTGTAGGAGCTGTGTCAAAATTAACTGAGGCAAGTTGAATAAAACTGGGCTAGTTGAGGGTTAAAAATCCCCTACTTTTACTACATAAGGATATAATTTCATTAATATTGGGACTTAAAGCTCACTTAAAGTGTCCATTTTGTCTACTTGAATATGTTTAACCAGTTTCATTTTAAAAAGTTAAAAACTCAGCAAGCAGAGGTATAACACACAAAAATAAGTTCTTAAAAGACTAAGATAGCCATAACATTATTAATATTCAAAATTTAAATAGACAGGCATTTCCTTTTAAAAATTCAAAGATTTCAGCTCTATAACCCACATAGTTTGACAGTTACTGGGCTTTAAAGTGGCATAATGTCCATAAATTGGGTTTCTGTGGGCATTTTACAATTGTTAAAGAGACCTTAGCAATTAAACAACAGATCTGAAACTTTTTGGGGGACATACATAACAAACAAAAATTATATATAATACAGTTTAAGACTTGTCACACTAAGCATTTCCAAATAACAGGGCAAAATACGGAAAAAATGTCCAAAAAGGCACTTGGGCGAGTGTCTATGGCCCTCATACACAGGTTAAATGTCTACTAAAAACCTTGATTTTCGGCATATGTAAAAAGGACATAATAATGCATTCCCAGATGGGATTTCAGCTCCATCAATCACATAGTTTAACAGTCACAGGGCTTAAAGGTGGTTAAAAAGTCCAAATATTGGGTCTCTGTGGGCCTTTTAGAGATCTCGATGTGGCTTTCAAATTAAAGCTTCAGACTTAAAATTTGTTACATACTAAGATTACACATAGAATATGTATCTAATAAAGTTTGAAACTTCTCAGACTTACCATTTCCAAGTTACAGAGCAAAATATGTGAAAAATGTCTTAAAAGGGTCACTCAGGTGGGTGTTTAAGGTCCTCATACACAGGTTAAATGTCTACTTGAAGCCTTGATTTTTGGCACATGTAAAAAGAACATAATAATGTATTCCCAGATGAGATTTCAGCTCTATCAGTCACATAGTTTAACAGTCACAGGCCTTAAAATTGGCAAAAAGTCCAAATACTGGGTCTTTATGGGGCCTTCTAGAGACCTAAATGTGGCCTTCAAATTAAAGCCTCAGACTTAAAATTTGTCACATACTAAGATTACACATAGAATATGCATCTAATACAGTTTGAAACTTCTTAGACTTACCATTTCCAAGTTACAGGGAAAAATATGTGAAAAATGTCTAAAAATGGTCACTCGGGTGGGGATTTATGGTCCTCATACACAGGTTAAATGTCTTCTTAAAGCCTTAATTTTTGGCACATATATAAATAACATACTAATATCTTCCCAGATAGGATTTGAGCTCTATCAGTCACATAGTTTGACAGTCACAGGGCTTAAAAGTAGCAAAAAGTCCAAATATTGGGTCTTTGGGAGCCTTTTAGAGACCTCAATTTGACCTTCAAAATTAAAGCTTCAGATTTAAAATCTGTTACATACTAAGATTACACACAGAATATATATCTAATACAGTTTGAAACTTCTCAGACTTACCATTTCCAAGTTACAGGGAAAAAGATGTGAAAAATGTCTTATAAGGGTCACTCGGGTGGGTGTTTATGGTCCTGATACACAGGTTAACTGTCTATTAAAGGCCTAAATGTTGGGGCACATATAAGAAAACACATAGATATATTCCCAGATGATATTTAACTTAGATGAGAGACATAGTTTGAAAGCTACAGTGCTTGAAAGTGGCAAAAAGTGCATAAATTGGGTCTCTGTGGGCACTTTTGAGACCTTAAGTCGACCCCTTTGGGTAAACCTACAGCCCTAAAATTTTCTACAGACAAGGATTACATATCAAAGTTATACCTAGCGCAGTTTGAGACTCATCAGAATTACCACTTCCAAATTATAGGGCAAAATATGTGAAAAGTATAGCAAAAAATCCCCAAGTGGGGGTATTTATGGGCCTCAAACACAATTTTCTCCTCAACTTAAAGTCGTGATTTTCGGCACATGTACTAAGAACATATTAATGTGTTGTCAGGTAAAATTTCAGCCAGCTGAGCATCATAGTTTGTGACCTACAGGGCTCTAAGTGGCCAAAAGTCCAATTTCTGACCTTAAGGTGGCCATAAGTTCTTTTTTACTGGGAGTTTAAGGTCACCTTAAAATAGGGATCTTCCTTTGGGCACCCTTAACATGTGTACCAAGTTTGAAAAAAAAATATTAATTTGTTTTTGAGTTATCGCGTCCACAAGGAAATTTCTACGGCGGCGGCGGCGGCGGCGGCGCGACGGACCTGAATCCAATATATCCCCGACTTTCGTCTGGGGATATAATAAGTGGTATAGGACAAAAGGCCTAGCAGTCCAGAACCTCCAACAAGATGTTTAATTCATCTATGTTCAGAGCATTAGCATCCGGGACTGGCAACGTAGAATGGAAGTTTGTGACTCATATTGGTAGCAAACATCTCTACCATTGGTATTTGACAAACTATGTAAATCAAATAGAATATTAAAGATGAAGACTCTCCTGTCTGTATTATTTCGTTCTTTGTGGAGAGGCTGTCATGACATGAAGGCAACCCTGAATATATCTGGCTCATATGAGAATATTTCCAGGATTGCAGTAGGCCAAGATGCAGCATACCTGCATAAAACACCTATTGTTGATTTGTGCCAAACTTGCACGTTGTCTAGAACCATAAAGGGAGTAAGAACCATTCTGTACATATTACTTTTGTCCCTTCTGTAGAGATCATTGAGCATGACATTTAAGTAACCCCAGAATATTTCTGTCTCTTATGAGTATATTTCAAGGATTGTAGTAGGCCAAGATGCGCCAAACCTTTATCCCTTCTGGAGATGATGTTGAGTATGACCTTTAAGCAACCAAGAATATGTCTGTTATGAGTATATTTCAAGGATTGCAGTAGGCCAAGCTGCGCCAAACTAGGAGGTATACGCTCCCCCCCCCCCCCTGTTTGTTCAGATAACCAAACACAGTGGTGTTGTCTGATGCTATCAGAATTCTTTTGTGTAGAATTTGTCTTGAAGGCTTTTAAGGGCTGAAGACACTGCCTTCAGTTGTATGACATTGAAATGTAATATATACATTTTTAAACTGTCCAAAGCCACTGACTGTGATGCTTTAAGATGGGATCATCAACCCTGGTTTAATGCATCTACGAAAATAAGGGAATAGTGCACCTGTGTATGGAAAAGGCATCCTATTTCCCATTTTTTTGGCATTTTCCACCACTGAAAATGCTTTTTCAGAAGGATTTGAAACAGGAATTCTCACAACTAGTGACTGGAGATATTGCCAGTTTTTTCTAGATACCACTGAAAGGCACACATACATAACTGACCCATTGGTACAGTCTTTTCCAAAGATGCTAGTATCCCTACCTGGGATATAAGCAACCTTGGGGTTGATTGTGATGAGATCGCCATGTCTTGAATAGATTCTCAGGTATTTAATTTATTCGAGGTAGAAAGAAATTTCCTGGTACCAAATGCAGTGGTAACCTAGGAAATCGATATCACGAAGCCCAGTTGATGAATAATTGGATGAGTTCTTTGGTTTGAACCCAATACTGGTGTCTTTTACGTACACTAAACAACCAGTAGTCTAGGTATATGGTGAAAGAAATTTCCTGATACCAAAATGCAGTGGTAACCTAGGAAATCGATATCACGAAGCCCAGTTGAAGAAAAATTGGACGAGTTCTTTGGTTTGAACCCAATACTGGTGTCTTTTACGTACACTAAACAACCAGTGGTTTAGGTATATGGTGAACTCCTATTCCGTGAGACTGAAGAAAGAGTTTTGCTTCTTTACTACTCGCATGATACTGTAGAGGGGTCGCTAACCCGAATTTCATATTGCTTTGAACTGATTGGTTTAACCGTGTACATTAAACTGAAGTAGATGTTGAAAATCTTGGGAGTCGGTACATAGAAGAATGCATCTTTTGTAACCGAATTTCTAATAATTTCTGCTGCCTCCAGTTTAAATGAGGCGACAAGCAGGTATTTATTGACATAGTAAACGAACTTCACTCGTGGGCAATGACCGTTGAAGTCGTAAATCAATTCAGGACACTGAGATCTATCACAGGTCGTCATTAGCCGAGTTTCTACACAAGAAATAAACTGCCATAGGAACCTGTAGTTCTGCAATTGTTGAGTGGATGAATCGCTCTTTGAAGCGCTAGCCAGAAGAATTCTAGCGGTATTTATATTGTAGCCATGTTTTCCTGTCTGACGTCATCGCTTTGCATTGTGGGTAGTACAGGCATTGGCGAATTCGACTGGGGAGTAATTCGACAACTCCGTCTCAAGATTCGCATAACTCTAGGATGGCAATGAAAATCTCCCATCACTGCCAGTACTTCTGCAAGAAGAGCCTCCATGGTGACTTGCATTAATGTAGCCACGTTCTTCTGTATCCCTCTGTCCTGGTAAACTAGGCAGAGTGGTACGACGATCTTTTGTGGTTAGTAGGACAAATTCCTGTATATACTGTGCAAAATACACTCGTAAAAGTTGGAAGCAAGGACTTCAACACCATATCTCATCTAGCCAGTTTGATCTTCGTTGAGTTTGCAGAAGAATTAACTCAAAAGTCACAGTATTCTTTCCATTGGAGACATGGCCATAGGAAGATTTTATTATCTAGTAGATAGTTATCGCAATTCTTCAACAGGGCTGAACAGACAAGCAGTGCACATACTGCCCCATGTCTGTTGGATCTTCATCCAAATTACAGCAAAAGAAGGTAATCTGTCCATATTTTCAAGTCTGAGAAGCAGGAAGTTCACTGTACCTGCTGGGAAACAAAATAATAACTGCAAGGATACGTGGATATGCTTCTGTAATCGTTCTTTTGGAGGGAGACCTGTTACTGTACCAGGGTGGCGCTCCACCCACAGTAAAGAATCTACGACCTCCGTTGCAAAGCCAACTGCATTCTTTCTTCTTTGTTTTCCACTGAAAACTTTACAGCAAAATCTTCTTTGCATCCCCTTCATCGACAAGGAGGTAATTCCAGTCGAATAATGGGCGAGTACAGCGGAAGATATACACGTCTTCCACTGAAGACTTTACAGCAACATCTTCTTGCACATCTTATTCTGACCCTTTTCAGGACAAGGGAGGCAGAATTAGTGGTAGTACCAGTCGAATAATGGACAACTACAGGTAGGTGCACGCTTGCACGCTTCAAAACTTCATAGATTTTCATCCGTGAATGGACGATAATAAGGAAAAATACGTGTTGCTCCCATATCGACCAAAAATATAATGAAGAGCTCTCGACAATCGTCTGTCGACAACGACTACTGCGCAAGCGCGGACATGCGCAGACAAAGGGGTCACCTCTTGTGACAAGAATATTCCTTAAAAAATTCTTGTCGGTCGATACGTTTTGCTCCACAAAACCAAACAAGCACTTGTGAGGATAAGGTAAGGCTATTTTACGCAATAAAAATATTGTTTATTTCCTTATGTAACATTGGAGGAACATTACTTTCAGTCAGGTTTGTCTACATAATTATATATCTGTCTGTTTTCATAATTTTCCTTACTTCTACACATATTTGACACTTTACATCCGATAAATTTGTTTGGATCAACTACCATATTTGATTAACTGGTATGTACTAAAACACAGGAACCCAGATTTGGGTCAATCAATTTGATTCAGATATCTGGGCCTGTATTCACTAATATTCTTAAATTCATTCTGATACTTAAAGACACATAATCTCAGTTTGTTACCTCACCTAGTACGAAGTAAAAATTAATATATTCAAAAGTAATCTCACATCAGCATAAACTCAAACACTGGGTTTACACTTAAACTCAAGTCTTTGTTGACAAACACAGTCTGTACTTTTTTTATTTCTGGTCATGTTTTCGGGGTCATTCTTTGTACATTTTCACAAAGGGAAACCAAAACAAAGGAAAGAAGGTAACCCAACTGTTCTCTTTGAGTTTAAGTATTAACTCAGGAAAAGGGTTTATGTGCGTGTCTTAAGATTAGTTTAAGAATTTTCTATATTGAGAAAAGTTTGATTTTAAGCATAAACTCATAAAAACGAGTTTATGAGTAAGTTCTACCACAGGTTTAAGTATAATTGTAAACACAGGCCCTAGCCACATTTTCCACCGAGCGTCACACACTCCTAACCACAATACCTGCAGTTGTCTAGCCACGCAAACCAGGTCTTCTCAAACATGTCAGGGATGATCTTGAGGTCTTTGTTTCTCACAGCGTCTGTGGCTCTTTTCGCCATGTCTTTACAGTTGACGTACCACTGTGGCTTGAGTAGGGGTTCTATCACATCTTTGGAGCGACTGCAATATTGTAAATATATTCTAATCTGATCTAATCAGTTCCTTAGTGGTGCTTAATCTTTCTTACTTAGGTACTTACTTAGGTTAAAAAAATAATAATAAAAGTAGAATAACTTGTAGGTCTCTAATCCAAAAACTATATCAGTTCCAGAAAGGTCATTGCAGCTGGTTTGACTACTTTAGGTGGGAAAGGTAATTTTGAAAAGGTAGGTTTCTAACACAATGCGAAGTAATGATAATTACAAAGTATGTTTGTTACTTATCTTTGAAGGTAATTAGGGAGGGGTTGGTACAAAACATACCAATGCATATGCAATGCAAAACCGTTCCAATTGTGGGATTCTGAAAAAGATGCTTTTTAGTACATCCCCTACAAAGTGTTAAAATCTACAAAAAATATGGGATAAAAGTTAATAATTTCTTCAGATTTTGGTTAATTTTTCAGTTTGGCCTTGGGGGAATCCCAATTTACATATTTTTAATACCCATCCCTACTTTCCCGCCATAAATGTAAAAATTTACCTTTTCTCCTGGTAACAAGTGCATATTCACCACTTGATGGCGGTATTGTGTAAACTGGCAAATTTTAATTTTGTATGACAAATAATCCCATGACTTTATCTTTCAAAGTATTCCAATACTATTTCCATAGCCCTAGTAGAGCAGAGTCTAAGGTCAAAATTGGGTTTTAAATTCTTCTTGTTTTTCTGCCGGAAATTTTGAATCAAACCTAGCATTCACGTGTTACTTTTACTAGAACAAGTTTACTTTCAACAGTAAAAGTACTTCAACTGGAAGAAACATAGAAATCTTTCTTTTGTGTACAACTATTTTACACCAATACAGTTACAACTTGTAAGAGTAACTTAAATTTTTTGTCAAAATTACCCTTTATATATTCAAACAACTTTTTAGGTTAATGAAGCATTATCAGGTCTTTATTAGATTTTCTGAACTGAATTTTAATGTTATCTTGAAATTTAATTTGGTAAAGCAGAAGTATTTATCTGCAATTTGATAACACAATGTTCAACTGTATGCTATTCATGTTTTTTGATAAATAGTGCTTCCTCCGACAAGGCTTGTTTTATTCTGTGTATATTTTGCCTAATTCTTTCAATAAAATATTGTTTATGAAACTGCATGCTAAGGTAACAAGAGGAGAGTGCCCGTGAACGGGCACTGTGTCAGCTGACTGAATGTTTTTGATTTGTGATGGTGATAATGAGAGGAAAGCATAATTATCAGGGAAAGGGCTGTACAGAAATACAGTAACTGGTAACTGAACAGCATGTTCGACAGATATTCCGAAGCTGACAGAAGAAAAGGACAAAAAAGTTGTGCCCTGCAAATGGTATTATGAAATAAAGTAACAAGGTAATTGTTTAAGTGTAAAAAGTAGGTTAAAAATATTTAAAGAAATACTATAAATGCAATATCCTCGTTCGACCATGAAGAAGGGATCCAAAGGTCAAATCTGACCATACCAAAAGATTCCCAGCCAAAGAATTTAGGATGGTTTACCATCCCAAACCTGTCGGACCAATAATAAGTGAGTCATAGGCACTTTTTAAGTTTGGCTATCCTTGTTTGACCTTGACGGAGGGGTCTAAGGTCAAATCCGACCACACAAAAAAATTCCCAGCCCATGATTTCCTGTAGCTTGTTTACCATCCCAAACCTCTAGGACCAATAATAAGCGAGTTATAAGCAATTGTAAGTTTGGCTATCCTCAATTGACCTTGAAGGAGGGGTCCCAGGTCAAATCTGACCACACCAAAAGAATCCCAGCCCATGATTTCCTATATGTTGGTTTACCATCCCAAACCTCCAAGACCAATAATACGCGAGTTATAAGCACTTTAAGTTTGGCTATCTTCGTTTGACCTGGAAGGAGGGGTCTAAGGTGAAATCTGACCACACCAAAAGATTCCCAGCCCATGATTTTCTATAGGTTGGTTTTCCATTCCAAACCTCTAGGACCAATAATAAGCGAGTTATAAGCACTTTTAAGTTTGGCTATCCTCATTTGACCTTGAAGGAGGGGTCCAAGGTGAAATCCAACCACACCAAAAAATTCCCAGCTCATGATTTTCTATAGGTTGGTTTTCATTCCAAACCTCTAGGACCAATAATAAGCGAGTTATAAGCACTTTTATGTTTGGCTATCCTCATTTGACCTTGAAGGAGGGTTCCAAGGTCAAATCGGACCATATTAACAGATTCCCAGCCCATGATTTCCTACAGGTTGGATACAATGATTTACTCAACAGTGAGAACCTGAAAGAAGCTATTGCTCAGCTATGCCATGACATAGAGGTCTGCAATTTCACTATGTTATAGCTGACCAAAACGTCTGTGAATAACATATTTAACAAAATACTCTAAATGTAATAGTTTTCAAGTTACAACTGATTTACCCAAGAGTGAGAACCTCAAAGTAACTATTACTCAGCTATGCAATGAGCTACATGTCTGAATTTTTGCTCTGTTATAGCTGACCTAAAAGTAGGTGAACAACATATTTAAGCAAAATACTGTAAATGCAATAGTTTTCAAGTTACAACTGATTTACTCAATAGTGAGAACCTGAAAATAGCTATTGTTCCGCTATGCCACGAGCTATAGGTCTGTAATTTCACAATGTTATAGCTAACCCAAAAGTAGGTGAACAATATATTTTAACAAAATACTCAAAATGCAATATTTTTCAAGTTATAACCGATTTACTCAACAGTCAGTGCCTGAGAATAGCTATTGCTCAGTTGTGCCATGAGCTACAGGTCTGTAATTTCACTATGTTATAGCTGACCCAAAAGTAGCTGAATAACATATTTGCACAAATTTCTGTAAAGGCAATAGTTTCCCAATTACAACTGATTTACTCAACAGTGAGAACTTCAAAGTAGCTATTACTCAGCTATGCAATGAGCCACAGATCTGGAACTTCACTATGTTATAGCTGACCCCAAAATAGGTGAATAACATATTGCAACAAAATACTCTAAATGCAATAGTTTGCAAGTTGTAAGTGATTTACTCAACAGTGATAACCTAAAAGTAGCTATTACTCAGCTATGCCATGAGCTACAGGTCTGAAATTTTACCATGTTATAGCTGACCCAAAAGTAGCTGAATAACATATTTATACTAAATTCTCTAAATGCAATAGTTTTCAAATTATAAGTGATTTACTCAACATTGAGAACTTCAAAGTAGCTATTACTCAGCTATGCAATGAGTCACAGGTCTGGAACTTCACTATGTTATAGCTGACCCCAAAATAGGTGAATAACATATTGAAACAAAATACTCTAAATGCAATAATTTCCAAGTTATAAGCAATTTACTCAACAGTGATAACCTCAAAGTAGCTATTACTCAGCTATGCCATGAGCTACAGGTCTGAAATTTTACTATGTTATAGCTGACCCAAAAGTAGGTGAACAACATATTTAAGCAAAATACTGTACATGCAATAGTTTTCAAGTTACAACTGATTTACTCAATAGTGATGACCTAAAAGTAACTATTACTCAGCTATGCCATGAGCTATAGGTCTGAAATTTTACTATGTTATAGCTGACCCAAAAGTAGCTGAATAACATATTTATACTAAATTCTCTAAATGCAATAGTTTTGCAATTATAACTGATTTACTCAATAGTGAGAACCTCAAAGTAGTTATTACTCAGCTATGCAATGAGCTACAGGTCTGAAATTTCACTATGTTATAGCTGACCCAAAAGTAGGTGAACAACATATTTAAGCAAAATACTGTAAATGCAATAGTTTTGAAGTTACAACTGATTTACTCAATAGTGATGACCTAAAAGTAGCTATTACTCAGCTATGCCATGAGCTACAGGTCTGAAATTTTACTATGTTATAGCTGACCCAAAAGTAGCTGAATAACATATTTATATGAAATTCTCTAAATGCAATAGTTTTCCAATTACAACTGATTTACTCAATAGTGAGAACTTTAAAGTAGCTATTACTCAGCTATGCCATGACCTACAGATCTGAAATTTCACTATGTTATAGCTGGCCCAAAAGTAGCTGAATAACATATTTATACGAAATTCTCTAAATGCAATAGGTTTTAAGTTACAAGTGATTTACTCAATAGTGAGAACTTCAAAGTAGCTATTACTCAGCTATGCAATGAGCCACAGATCTGAAACTTCACTATGTTATAGCTGATCCCAAAATAGGTGAATAACATATTGAAACAAAATACTGTAAATGCAATAGTTTTGAAGTTATAAGCGATTTACTCAACAGTGATAACCTAAAAGTAGCTATTACTCAGCTATGCCATGAGCTACAGGTCTAAAATTTTACTATGTTATAGCTGACCCAAAAGTAGCTGAATAACATATTTATACGAAATTCTCTAAATGCAATAGTTTTTAAGTTACAAGTGATTTTACTCATGATGGAAGTTACTGAAAAGCCCAAAAGTAGCTATTACTCACTTAGCTATTGAGACAGGCACCCAACTTACTCACCATATTGTAGCTATGAAAAAAGTAGCTGAATAACATATTTTAACAAAATGCTCTAAATGCAACACTTTTCAAGTTATAAATGATTTTGTGCATGATTTCATGAATTTTAATGCATTAAAAATTATTAAAAAAATTTATTAAAAAAAAAGTAAGACAGATCCAGGTCTCATACTCACACAAGAGAATCTACCTGTGGCCTAGTACATTTTTGCAAGATATGAGAGAAATCTCTGCAATAGTCACTGAGAAAATTGTGATTAAGTGTTGAAACTTTCACACTTACGGTGGGGGTACCCCCCTTGTAATGTCTCTAGCAAACAGACGAACAGACAGATTTGCATGCCTTGAACAATTTTTCATCCTCGATAGATAAGGTATCTTTTAAAAAAAACAGCACGTCTCTAGGCCTTGTAGTTTTGGAGGAGAAGTTGTTCACGCGGACGCGGACGCCCACGCCGCAGAGTGACGACATAATGTCAGCTGACTGACAAGTCAGCTGACATAATAAAAGGGTTAGAACCTGGGTCCGCTTATTGTCAGACAGGCAGTAACACAGACTTTTCTTTGGTCATATAAACACTACTTGCACACATCACAGTTATTTGTTTTTCTTTATGGTGGTGAACCTTATTTGTATATGATATTGGGAGTACAGTAAAAAATTAGTGTCACATCCAAACAATTTTGAAGTTCACTCACCTGCAGATTGGCACCACCATGGGGTTTTCTTTGGTCTCTCTGTACAATCCTTTCTCTCTGAGAGCTTTCAAAACCTCCACCCTGGCTGTAAATCGCTTCATTCCCTAGATAACAAGGATTTATATTATGATAATAATGTAATATAGAGTTTACTGAGCATTTAGGAGGAGACTAATTTTTCTGGAAAAAAAGTGTAGTGTCAGTAACTATTAGCCTAATAGTTACTGACACTACACTTTTTTTCCAGAAAAATTAGTAGGCCTTAGCCATTATTTATCCACTTTTTAATCCCTACAAATACATGAATGTATATCTTTAAATAGCGTTGTTAAGTTTGTCTTGTTCTGTCATGATATAAAATACATACCAGGTACACATATAAACATTAGGGCTGCAACGATTCTTTGGTTACTTGGAATCGAAACGATTCAGTTCAATACTCGAGGCAAGAAAAGTGAACTGGGTCTTCGAAAACAACTAAACACAGACGTAAAATCTACTACAAAATTTTTTTCTTTAAATATATTAATATATTTATATATTTTATTAATATAAGGTGTTTCCGTTTCAGTATTTTATATTTTAAGTATTTGCGAACTTTAATTCTTTGTGTAACAATGTTTTATAAGACGGACTTTTATTATAACATATTTCAAAGATGCCTCATATCTCGCAATATAAGATGGTTAAAGTTTCCTTGCATTATTTTTAAAGTTTTTTGCACTATAAATGCGTCTTTTCCCCCAAATTCAATAAATTATCAAAATTCTTTCCTGTTGTGTACCTTGTAACAATTTTATAAGGCGTGATATGTCTGAATATGAAGCAGTTTATTTTGTGGGCAATAATCAAGTGATTAACCGAGTCCGAATCGATTCTTCCAAAACAAGGAATCGAGGCGCATTTTCGGGCTCGCTTGCAGCCCTAATAAATATATAGGATCATATACTTTAAGACATTTGCTTTCAAATACTATTTTTGGGTATCTGGCTTCATCTCAGAGCAGCCATCAATTCTTCACTACTGACCCCACCAAATATACAATATTTTTATCATCAACTGCAAGCCATATTTGACTTGTAGGGGGACATACAGAGCATGATATTTTTTTGTATACAATGGTGTTTCCATACAATGGATATCATTAGAAAGGTCTTTTGGACAGTGCTGCTGCTCGTTTTTATTACATAAAAATCCATGAAGATATGGCTGAGAAACCACAGGTTAAAGATTGAGGTTTGATATTCACTGGTGCCCCTGTCTGTATCACAGCTGTTTTCTCTTTAAATATGAATACATGTGTATTGAACTCGTAACTAATTAATACAAAATGGTGAATAGTAAAAGTAAAACATCCCTCCTCAGACATATAGATAAAAAAATATATCGGTCATGAAGATTATAAAACTCGTACTGCAACACTCGTATAATATTCTCATTTTCATTGGTGATATACTTTTTCTGTATATTTCATTATGGAAGTTTTCCTGTTAAACAAAAAGAAAATTTACAAAGTTACCTACTAAATTTTGGTGAATGTTTAAAAACAATTGCAAACTTACAGCAAATCTGTCGCCGCAGTCACTTGTCATGTTTCCACTGTCATCTATGATAGTGATGAATTCCAGATTGTGTCGGTTTCCAACTTCATAATCGTTGTGGTCATGTGCAGGTGTAATCTTCACAGCACCTGTCAAATATCCGCTAAATGGTATATATCATTAAAGCCTTTCACACAAAACCTACAAATCTTTTCATTCAGCAAAAAAAAAAATTAATCTAAATTCTCTCGGCTGCCCATAATTAATTCATTACACAGCATATTTCAACTAATTTATAGCTTCTTTAATCTGTGGATGAAATCTTTATTTTACATAGGTGTAAGATATAAAGGTTTTCAACAAACAGATCTGAAATATAAAGGATCTAAACAATGTAAAACAGGTTATGTTCTTGTACAGTACAGAAAAAAGAAAAGGGGCAAACTGGTATTTCTTAAAATACAATCTTATGTTATGCTGGGACCAGCCTCCAGAATTTTGAAACATTTCACAATGAGCCTGATTCATACCCATGGTTACAAATGTGAAAGGCAACTGATCACATGCAAGCAAACTACAATTTTGAATTTTTTTTTCCATGTGACCTTTTCAAAATTAACCATCTGAATCAAATATCAAATGGGAAAACTGAGCCTAAGCAAGCAATATACAAAATTTAAAACACAACTTTACACAAATAACAGTTAATTTTATAATGTACATTATTTATTTACACATTATAAATGGGAAAATAATATTATGCCTAAAGATTGATCATGTACTACAACTGACAAGATAGTCCCAACTAACAAGCATTGCATTTTTCCCTAAAAACTAACTTCAAGACAAACTTCAAGGAAACATTCTAAATTTTTTTTATTATTATTTCTTATTCTAGATTGTACGTTAAACCCAGCTTTTGCAACAGAACCCATAATAAAAGACAAAACTACAACTGATTTGGCCATTAGAAGTTTTCCTAATAGCTCCGCTGGTAAAGTGATAGGTTTTTAGGTGTTATTCCATGAATAACTATGTCTGGTGAGACATTTTTAACATGCTTACCTGTTCCAAAGTCCTTCTCCACAAACTCATCACACACAACGGGGAGCCGTCTGTCCAAAAATGGGTGGCGCACAAACTTGCCGTGTAGGTGTTTGTAGCGAGAATCATCTGGATGGACAGCAACTGCAGTGTCACCTAACATCGTCTCTATACGTGTAGTGGCCACTACAATCTCTTCATCTGAATAACAATAATAACAGCTTGAATTAATTAACTCTACACCTTCTCCAGAAACACAAGACGCAGCAGCCCTAAACTTCCTTCACATCCCCACCTTTGATTGGACAATCCAGAAATCAAAAAAACACCTTTTGAATCCTTTCAGTCACCATGCCCCAGTTCTTTGGAACTCTTTCCTTCTCCAAATAAGAAACAGTCCCTCTGTCACATCCTTCAGGAAAGAGTTCAAGACTCATCTGCTTAACTCCAGTTTCCCACCTAGTCTCCCTTCCCTTTGGTCACACCCATAACTCCAGACTACAAACCTTGATCGCCCCTTGACTTTCCCTATGACTAATGTATTTGTTACTATAGTGCACCGAGTTCCCTTTGTGGGCAAGATATTGCACATGCAAAGCAGATTAGATTAGAATAACGAACAGGAAAATATGCATCTGCTGGAACTTATAGGTCACTGCAGGGTCATCCAACATTAAGGCTGAGACGATTAGCATAATTTGGTAGCCAGGCAGCTGTTTACATTTACGGCCAATTAACCAGTTAAGAGTTTCTGATGTACTGTTTCTTTGCAGGGTTTCAGATTCGCGTCGGCCATCGGTCATTGACCGAATTTTGCAACAAAACCCCGAATTTTAAATAGAATATTAGAACATATTGTCCGAGTCGTATCCGTGGGCGATAATAGAAGATCTAGACGTCTTTTTATTTACAAAATATGAAGTCACGTTACAACCCTAACATCTCGCGAGATCTACGTGATTTTAAATTGTAGCAAGATCTAGACGTCTTTTATGAAATCTCGTGACAAGCCACGTGATCTGCAAGGAAATCCCAGGGGAAATCCGTGTCCTCATATCTTCTCATAAATATTAATGACTTGGGTGCTTTGGCCGTGAGTTCTCGAGTTTAAAGTATTTGATTTTCGTCTATGCTTCCATTTTATAAAATATTGCAAGGAAATCCCAGGGAAAATCTGTGTCCTCATATCTTCTCATGAATATTAGTTATGGCTGTCTGGTATTTTCGTGTAATTGTAGATTTTGTTTTCTGTAGGGTTCCACATAAATTTTACTGTAATATTCTGAATTTTTGCTTTGATTAATATTTCTTTTTATTAATAATTGCACTGAAAAAAAATCAGATTTAAAATTTATTTGCTAGCTGTAATGTTTACTGCCAGTGGACATTTTAATAGCATGAAAATCTCATGGATCACCGATTCACCATACTTAGGTTCTGTGGCCGCGAGTTCTCGTTTTAGTAATACATGATCATTGAACATCATGATGACTTTTTGACATTTTAACTAAATGAGATTTTTATTATGATTCAGTAAATTTTACTTTATATCCCATTCATATAGGGTCATTGACTTTAATGACTTAATTTTAGCAACCTGTAGAATGAAAATTTGATTGACAAGAATTCTGTCCTAAATTCTCCGAAAATGTCCTAAACGTTTTCCTAGTCTTAGGACAGAATGTCCGGCCGGACTTTTCATGTAGCAGAATCACTGCTTTGAGGAAATACCAAAAACGATGCATGTGCATTGTGTCTTTGATGTACACAAACAATATGGTATATCAATAGGTGCTAGAAAAGGTAGCAAATTCACTCAAAATGTTGGATCATTTGCTAATAAATGTCATACGTAAAATTTTTAATATACGATACGGAAAAAATACAGTGAACTGATGCATTTTTAGGTGATGTCTCAAAGAATTCTAATGACCGTGTAAAATACCATGATTACATTTTAAGAATAGTTCAACGATGTACCATTACTAGTGGGTGGACGATTAGACCAATGTTCGATCAATCGTCGGTGTCATGGTACAATCGCGTTCGGTCACTGACAACTTCTAGAAATCGATTAAATCTTACCCTTCTTTATGTGTCTCAATATCCAAGTAATTTTTATATTTTAAGCAGTTTTCTAAACTTTCCTTTAATAAATCAATAGATTTCTCACGAATTTTGTGTTTGTTTATAACTACTGCCATATTTACCGGAAGTGGGTGCTTTTGGTAGATTCTAAATATCGGAAACACCGTTATTCTTACCGGAATGAAATATAATTTATCGCGGAAAGTGTTTATGATATATTAGCCAACAGTGGAGTAAAAAGTCGATTATGGGTCGATCATCGGTCGGAAAAATGGACGAATAATCGACCATGAAAATTGAGGCAATTCCACTCACTAACCATTACACACGTCTTTTTTTTCATGGCAGTCCATTACAACTTTAGCTGGTGTTAAAGGTAGGGGTGCGACCGAGCAGTTGACACTCGCCGAGCGAGGCGAATTTCACGAAAATTCAACCCCAATTCTTAGGGTCGAGTGCTCGTGTATATATAACAACCTATAGAACCGGTTACGTTTTTTAGTTAATAAAACATAAATAACATACCTTACTTTCATTAAATCGCATAATCCACCATTTGTAACATAATATTGTTAATATTATGTGCTGACAATAGCTAATTCAAGCGATTCAAAGCTTTTATCTTTATATTTTTTTTGTTTACGGGAGCTGCCATATTGGATATCGTTTCCTGTTATGGTGGATACTAAATGTCGTGAGGGCTTGATGCCGAGTCGAGTTTTTATCTGCAAGCAATTGACCCGAATTACTTGTACTTGTCACACTCCAAGGCACAAAGTGTTATGAGGTGTTTTTACCTGTAATCTAATCTATTGCTTTACAAATGCAATATTTTCCCAATATGGAGAGACCGTGAGCACTACACCAACAAAAGGAATGGACAAAATAATCAAGGAATGTTCGATGCCAGTAACACAGGGTTGTGGGTGTGATGAGGAGGAGATAGTTAATATACTTACCTTACAGGTCCCCCATGCCACTCATCAGTCTATAATTCAGTCAAACATTTTGGCCATAGTTTTGACTTTGATGGCACTAAGATCTGGAGTGAACTTCCTGATGATGTGCGTTGTGCAATATCAGTTGCCTCCTTCAGGAAAAAGCTCAAAACTTACCTGTATGCAAAAGCCTATCCGCCATAGCTTCCCCTGTCACCCCTGTGTCTCCTTGGTATGACCTGGCTATGTCATTGGATTAACGTTTATTGCCTTGTTTTTTTGTTCAGATGTGTCTCAGAGTCTGCCACTGATGGAGATTAAGTGTTATAAAACTCCACATTAGATTAGATTAGATGGGGGCGTTTGAGGTGAAGGGGTGAGTCGTATTCCACCTTAGTTAAATAAACTGGTCAAAAAGTTTCTAAGTTGTTATCTAAATTATATTAACATCAACATATTTAAATATTGTGGAGAAATGTGTTATATTATATAAAAAAATTTGACTCATTATCCTACCAACTTTAAAGCTAAGGTTTTCCTGAAACTGTTAAAGTTTGGTAGCAAGTTTGGTATCTAATCACAGGCTGTGAGCTCTGTGTGGGCTGGACCACAACAAGTGGCAAATGTTGTGGATTTGTCCCAATATGACCCTGGCTGTTGATCAGTGCGGAAAAGCCCAATTTTCACTTTGTTAACATAAACAAACTCACCCGAGTCCTCCACTGGATATGCAAATAACACAAGCACTCCAAATTCCACCTTCTCATCATAACCAGGAACAGCAATGAAGCTGCGGCCATCTATCTCCTTCTTGTCCACCTTTAAAATGATTGGTTTATTTTGATGAGGACTGTATATTCTTTCGTCCAGTATTCCTGTTCGCCATTACATTCTCATTTAATGTATATTTCCAAGTATATAAACCATTTTTGACCATCAAAACTAGTTTTATAACTTTGGAATTAACAAAAATCTGACATTTTTTACAATCATAATTGTTATTTGGAAAAGCCAGACAAGCACAGATAGGCCCTAATTTAAAACACAGAATGTTTTGGCACTATATTTAACGTCATACTCCATTTATAAAGTATACTAATTCAAATATCACAAACAAAAAATAAGGACAAAATATCTGAAAAATCCAAACATTTGTGCAATATCTTAGTTCATTTCTTAGTGTTTATAATGATTTCAATGAAAATGCATTTTTCATTCATATTACTTCTTATTCAAATATAATATCTTCAGTATCTCATATGAGAATGCTAATTCACTGGTATGATACTAATATATGAAAAATATGCTACCATTTTCCGTACATAACCCAAACTGAGTTAATCTGCTGGATTCAAACATGTTATGGCTTTTACTTCTACAGATGATAAGTATGTATACCTCGATGTCTGAGATGGCAGAATTGAGTTTGCATGACCAGTTCACCAGTCTTTTACTTCTATAGATGACGCCATCTTCATGCATACGAATAAATGCCTCCTGAACAGCTGTGTACAGTTTCTATGAAAATACAAAAAGAAATACTGATTTGCATACTTTCACAAGTCTCACAAAATTCAAAGAACTACTTTAGAATTAATAGTACCGGGTACTACAACTACCATTGGGGGGGAGTCCATAACATCCAAAAAATTAAAATAATAGTACAATAATGTAATTTTATAGGGCAATATGCTGCAGAAATGGACCGCCATCAATGATTATTGGCCCGACACATCCGTTAGTGCCTGAGGCTTGCCGAAGGCACTAATGGATGTGAAAGGCCAATAATCATTGATGAAGGTCCATTTCTACAGGATATCGCCCATAAAAACTAGATTGGGCCAACTCGGCGCCAACATATCCCCAGACAGGTCATCACTCACGCCACAGGTTTTGATCAGGAATTTTTTAAAACATAATTACCCATTATTATATGAACTTCAGCACATCAATCTACTCTGTTTATATCTTCCCAAGGAAGATGGTGTATCCCCAGACGCCGAATACATAACTCAAATTATATTTTCAATCTTCCTGCAATGATAACTCTAAACCTATTTTCAAAGTATTTAAATGATTGATGATTGAATGTCCATTCTAAAATAATAATCCCAAAAGAGCATATCTGTTTCTATATTTGTTGACAAAATATTATTTTTAACTCAACCCATCATACTTTTCAATCTTCCTTCAAAGTATTTAAATGATTCATGATTCAATGTCCATTCTAAAATTCATAATCCCAAAAGCGCATATCTGTTTCTATATTTGTTCGCAAATAAAATATTATTTAAAAAAAAATTAGTTATATTATTATTTTATTATATTATTTTTAGAATTTGCAAATTGTTTTCAGTTATTCATTTCCTCTATACCTATATATGTGGTCCATATATATGCAACCTAAATATGTGACACAATCTCAGTTCTGACTCCCCTTTGTGTTATATGTAATGAAGCCCACCACCTCCCACCCCCACCCCTCTCCCTTCTCCACACCTCTCTCACTATTACACAAGATCTGCAACCCCATTGAGTTCTTTGTTTCTCATCTGATATCATTAAATACCTTTGTTTATTTAGTGTCACTCAATATAGCTGGAGGTCCCAGAGGGACTGGGCTAGTTGAGGGTTAAAAATCCCCTAGTTTTACTACATAAGGATATAATTTTATTAATATTGGGACTTAAAGCTCACTTAATCTGTCCATTTTGTCTACTTGAATATGTTTAACCAGTTTCATTTTAAAAAGTTAAAAACTCAGCAAGCAGAGGTATAACACACAAAAATAAGTTCTTAAAAGACTAAGATAGCCATAACATTATTAATATTCAAAATTTAAATAGACAGGCATTTCCTTTTAAAAATTCAAAGATTTCAGCTCTATAACCCACATAGTTTGACAGTTACTGGGCTTTAAAGTGGCATAATGTCCATAAATTGGGTTTCTGTGGGCATTTTACAATTGTTAAAGAGACCTTAGCAATTAAACTACAGATCTGAAACTTTTTGGGGGACATACATAACAAAAAAAATTTTTTGTAATACAGTTTAAGACTTGTCACACTAAGCATTTCCAAATAACAGGGCAAAATACGGAAAAAATGTCAAAAAAGGCACTTGGGCGAGTGTCTATGGCCCTCATACACAGGTTAAATGTCTACTAAAAACCTTGATTTTCGGCATATGTAAAAAGGACATAATAATGCATTCCCAGATGGGATTTCAGCTCCATCAATCACATAGTTTAACAGTCACAGGGCTTAAAGGTGGTAAAAAGTCCAAATATTGGGTCTCTGTGGGCCTTTTAGAGATCTCGATGTGTCTTTCAAATTAAAGCTTCCGACTTAAAATTTGTTACATACTAAGATTACACATAGAATATGTATCTAATAAAGTTTGAAACTTCTCAGACTTACCATTTCCAAGTTACAGAGCAAAATATGTGAAAAATGTCTTAAAAGGGTCACTCAGGTGGGTGTTTAAGGTCCTCATACACAGGTTAAATGTCTACTTGAAGCCTTGATTTTTGGCACATGTAAAAAGAACATAATAATGTATTCCCAGATGAGATTTCAGCTCAATCAGTCACATAGTTTAACAGTCACAGGCCTTAAAATTGGCAAAAAGTCCAAATACTGGGTCTTTATGGGGCCTTCTAGAGACCTAAATGTGGCCTTCAAATTAAAGCTTCAGACTTAAAATTTGTGACATACTAAGATTACACATAGAATATGCATCTAATACAGTTTGAAACTTCTTAGACTTACCATTTCCAAGTTACAGGGCAAAATATGTGAAAAATGTCTAAAAATGGTCACTCGGGTGGGGATTTATGGTCCTCATACACAGGTTAAATGTCTTCTTAAAGCCTTAATTTTTGGCACATATAAAAATAACATACTAATATCTTCCCAGATAGGATTTGAGCTCTATCAGTCACATAGTTTGACAGTCACAGGGCTTAAAAGTAGCAAAAAGTCCAAATATTGGGTCTTTGGGAGCCTTTTAGAGACCTCAATTTGACCTTCAAAATTAAAGCTTCAGACTTAAAATCTGTTACATACTAAGATTACACACAGAATATATATCTAATACAGTTTGAAACTTCTCAGACTTACCATTTCCAAGTTACAGGGAAACAGACGTGAAAAATGTCTTATAAGGGTCACTCGGGTGGGTGTTTATGGTCCTGATACACAGGTTAACTGTCTATTAAAGGCCTAAATGTTGGGGCACATATAAGAAAACACATAGATATATTCCCAGATGATATTTAACTTAGATGAGAGACATAGTTTGAAAGCTACAGTGCTTGAAAGTGGCAAAAAGTGCATAAATTGGGTCTCTGTGGGCACTTTTGAGACCTTAAGTTGACCCCTTTGGGTAAACCTACAGCCCTAAAATTTTCTACAGACAAGGATTACATATCAAAGTTATACCTAGTGCAGTTTGAGACTCATCAGAATTACCACTTCCAAATTATAGGGCAAAATATGTGAAAAGTATGGCAAAAAATCCCTAAGTGGGGGTATTTATGGGCCTCAAACACAATTTTCTCCTCAACTTAAAGTCGTGATTTTCGGCACATGTACTAAGAACATATTAATGTGTTGTCAGGTAAAATTTCAGCCAGCTGAGCATCATAGTTTGTGACCTACAGGGCTCTAAGTGGCCAAAAGTCCAATTTCTGACCTTAAGGTGGCCATAAGTTCTTTTTTACTGGGACATTAAGGTCACCTTAAAATAGGGATCTTCCTTTGGGCACCCTTAACATGTGTACCAAGTTTGAAAAAAAAATATTAATTTGCTTTTGAGTTATCGCGTCCACAAGGAAATTTCTACGGCGGCGGCGGCGGCGGCGCGACGGACCTGAATCCAATATATCCCCGACTTTCGTCTGGGGATATAATTACATTATTACTATTATTATTAGCTGAATTTTATATATGGTTGTCTGTGATATTTTTGTGTAATTGGAGTTCGTGCAATAGTGATTACATCAACTGTACTTAGGGTTAAGGTTCTTCATTACTCATATATTATCGTTTTGGTGAAAAATACATTTATTAGTAATTAATTAATTAATATATTAACAATAATTTCAAATAAGACTTGTCAAAAAATATATTGTTGTGACATCATATGAGTAGAGGTTAATAAAATACACCATCATGACATTTTGTTTTGAAATGGTTCTTGGATGGGTTATTTTTCCCATAACAAGTGCCGTTTTTTTAAAATAATAACCAGTTAACCTACTAAATTTCATATTTTTAAATGTGAAATGCATTTTTATGAATAAAAATGTATATACTTACCATATGAAAACACTTGGGCAGGCATGGCTTGGCGTTCGGTGACTGCCACGTACACTGTACATAGAATTTAAATATATGAGGGGAGACCCTCTTTAAACCTATATACTTGCTACCGTGGACCCCTGGTGACCTAATTCACTCTGCCATGCGCAGTAATACAGAAATAGTTCATTCTTTTTGTGAATAAACATAAATGCTGGAAAAAGGTCTTTAAAAGCGGGGCAGGCGGGAGGGTGATTTGCTGTTTTCATATGGTAAGTATATACATTTTTATTCATAAAAATGCATTTTACATTTAAAAATATGAAATTTTATTTCATAAAAATGTAAATATGTTATACCATATGAAAACACTTGGGTTGAATGCCCACATGGAAGGATGGTGGGAAAAAGACAGCCTGAGGAAAACCACCCTAAGGTTAAATTGCTACAAAAGGATACTTCCTAGTGCAATGCAATTGAACCCAAAACCTCTGTGCTGAAGCAATAACTCGAGTGAGTTAAGTGAGTAGCATTAACCACTGCACTAACTTCAACACTGCTGTCTACACCCTATTAGGTCAGCTCAAAGGAGAAGGCATAAGTATGCCTTGCGCTCAGAATGGCAACATGCCCAGAGGCAATAAGAAGCACGGTTCTGAAAATAGAGATGAAGAATAGATTCCCTAAAAGGGAAATGCCACCCCCCTTTTTCTGAAACTAAAAGTTTCAGATGGATTTAAATTGAGGAATTTAAGTAGGAGAGAAATGGCTGAGTGGAAAAGGATGTCCACTCCACTTAAGAAATCATAAGAGATTCTTAAGAACAACATCTCTGAAGGCAAATAAGTGAAGTGCAAGGATTCCAAGAGGAATCCCCCTTCTTGTGAGCTACATTCCTAAAATAGAAGGATGTAAAAGTGGAATGGCTCTTCCACGTGCAGGATCTCATGTTGACTAGGAGTGGGATTCCACCCCTAAAGGACCAGGAAGCAGCCTGTGCCATGACATGATGAGCCCTGACACCATGAAGAGATGCATTCTCTGTGGAACAGAGATTGAGGGAATAAAGGATAAAATGCTATCCAAAAAGATATTGTCTGAGCAGCAATATCACCCTCTTGGACTTCAGAAGAAAGACCACGAAGAAATCCTTCTAAGTCAGAATAGCTAGATAGAAAGTATCTTAGGAACCTGACTGTAAAAAAGGAGAGGTCTTCTAAGTCATCCTGACCAAAGACAAAAAGTCAAAGCAGGAAGAGCCTTCTGAAGATAACTGGCTTAAGCCAGGAAAGTAAGATCTGACTTAAGGATGACTTAGGCCATCCCTAGAGAGTGAGAAAAAACCTTTAAATAAAGGAATCAAAATCATTCCTTCTCCTTCCCAAAGAAAGTGAGTAAGAAAGACTGTCTAATATGTGAAAAACTTGGCTCAGCAAGTAAAGAGGGTTCAAGAGGAGCCTTGGTAAGAGCCTGCAGAACCAAGGTTTAAGTACCAAAAGGTAGGTGACGACTACCCTTACTGTGGACTTAAAGAAGCTCTAAAAGAGACTTCCAAGCTCCCTATAAGAACCCAACTCCAAGTAGTACCTGGAGAGAGCTGACCTGTATCCCTATTGTCTGAAAAATAATTCCTTAAAAGGAACAAACAGCAATAAATGGGACAGTTGAAGCATGGCAGAGTGGCCATGTTTCTCACAAGTTTTTGAAGCAGTTCCACATTGCTTCATAGACAGTTATGGAGGATAAAAATCCTCCAAGACCCCTCCTGTGAAAATTCTTCTTAAAGGAGACTTCAGCCAGAAAGCTTGAAGAAAGGAACTCCATAAAAATAAATAACAAAACTCTAGATGAGATTGTTATAGAAGAATAAGAGGAAGAGCCAATGGCTTTCTTAAAGGAGATCTTGAGGCCAAACCTGGCAATTACCAGGAAAGGCTACAAGAAGAATGATACAGCTCTGAAAGTTGATTAACTTCATGGCCATAGAGGACAAGAAGCTGAAGGAGGGAAGGAGTAAAAACAAGTGCTCCGGACCAAAACACTCCAGGGCATCTGTTGCCAGAGCCTAAGGATCTAGCACAGGAGGCACATGTAAGAGCAGCTTGTGATTGAATCACATGGCAAAAGAGATCTAAATAAGATGAGAAGTCTGAGACTACCATCTGAAGATCCAAGAATTGAAGGGCCACCTTATATGAAAGGTGAGAAAAGACCTCCAGAGATGGTCTGCCAAGGATTCATGGCCCTGGAACATGAGGTGGAAGAACAGACTTGTTCTTGTAAAAATAATGGCAAAAGATGCCAAAATACACATGTCCCAAGAGTGGAAGCTGTCTTGATATAAAGAAAGCCCAGACAACAGTGTTACCTGGACTATCTGAAGAATCCCTTAAAGAAAGGACAAATAAGGAACAAATGTCTTGAGAACAAGACATCTGAGTTGTTTGAGGCTGAAAGGATGATCCCTTGATGAAAGGATAATACAGGAACAAATGTCTGAGCAAAAAGGACAGCTATGAGCTCTAGAACTGATGCACAGACTGGACTGCTACATCAAAAATAGACCTTAGGTGGTCCACAGAGCACAAAGAACTCCCAAACCCTGCAGTGAAACATCCATGAAAGTAGATGTAAAAAAAATAGCATCAGAGATGCCCGTACCCCACAGCCTTGGGAAATATTTTCAACACCATGAGATATAGAAGTACTGTACCAGTACAAACTTCAGGATACTTTCAGAGCACTGTCAGTTATTTAAAGGTCCAAACAATGTTTAAATGGAGAAATAATGTTTAAAAGAAAGATAATGCGTATAAAGATGAAGTATTAAAACAAGATAATTCACTGACAAGATGACAGCATTAATCAGTAAACTAAAATTCAACACTCTTTATATACATCTGCATTTCCAAATTATGGTTTAGATGGTTTGAATATTACCATGCATACAGAAGTGGTAATACATTTAATGAATGCTTATGTGTGGTGTTGGGAGTAAAATCTGCGGCTCACTTGATGAAATTCTATCTCTTACAATGGGAAGTTATGAAAGTAAAATTCTTAATAAATTCTAATATGACTTTTGCTTAATCTGCATCAAAAGACAGACCCAAAGGTGCAACAAGATTTTAAAGGTCAAGGTCACTACGGCAAGGTAAAAGGTCAAATTAAGGTCACACCATGATAATACACACCTATAGCCAATAACCAATGTCCCTACCAAGTATCAACTTCCTACACCTTACGGTTTCCGAGATACAGCCCTTACAATTTTATAGGTCAAGGTCACTATGGTAAGGTCAAAGGTCAAATCAAGGTCACACCATGATGCTGCACACCTACACCCCCTAGCCAATGTCTCTACCAAATATCAACTTCCTGCACCTAACAGTTTCCGAGATAAAGCCCGGACAATATTTTATAGGTCAAGGTCACTACAGCAAGGTTAAAGGTCAAATCAAGGTCAGACCATGACGCTGCACACCTACACCCCCTAAGCAATATCCCTACCAAGTATCAACTTCCTACACCTTATGGTTTCTGAGATATAGCCTGGACAAGATTTTATAGGTCAAGGCCACTACGGCAAGGTCACAGGTCAAATCAAGGTCACACCATGACATTGCACACCTACACCCCCTAACCAATATCCGTACCACGTATCAACTTCCTACACCTTACGGTTTCTGAGATATAGCCCGGACAACATTTTATAGGTCAAGGTCACTACGGCAAGGTCAAAGGTCAAATCAAGGTCACACCATGACGTTGCACACCTACACCCCCTAACCAATGTCCCTACCAAATATCAACTTCCCAAGCCTTACAGTTTCCGAGATATAGCCCGGACAACATTTTATAGGTCAAGGTCACTACGGCAAGGTCAAAGGTCAAATCAAGGTCACACCATGACGTTGCACACCTACACCCCCTAACCAATATCCCTACCAAGTATCAACTTCCTACACCTAACGGTTTCCGAGATATAGCCCGGACAAGATTTTATAGGTCAAGGTCACTACGGCAAGGTCAAAGTCAAATCAAGGTCAGACTATGACGCTGCACAACTACACGCCCTAACCAATGTCCCTACCAAGTATCAACTTCCTACACCTTACGGTTTCCGAGATATAGCCCGGACAAGATTTTCAAACTCAAGGTCACTACGGCAAGGTCAAAGGTCAAATCAAGGTCAGACCATGACGTTGCACAGCTACACCCCCTAACCAATGTCCCTACCAAGTATCAACTTCCTACACCTTACGGTTTCTGAGATACAGCCCGGACAAACTATTTCCCGCCGCCCGCCCGCCCGCCCGACCGACCATCCGGACACCATGGATGAAAACAATACCCCAACAGCCATTAAGGGCTGTGGGGTAACTAGGGAATTAAAGGGAGGTATGCAAAGACATAGTTCCCAGGATAGTACCATCTTGAATGAACCTTCATAGAAGGATCAAGAAATGGAAAATCCAGAGCACCTTTGAGAAAGAAAATCAAGTGTCCTGAGATGACACAGAAGAAGTGTCATGTGCAGGGACCTTGAAGAAGCGGCTTCCAAGTGGAAGCCCAAAGTCAACTCTAATAGAGTTGGTAAATGAGCCTCTGACAACTATTGGCTCTAATGAGCCAATTTGTAGTCACATGTGCACTGAGATGCCCAACCTCAAAGCCAACTTTCCTTACTTCCTTGACTAAGGAAGAAAATCCTGAAAGGCTAGTGGCTAGACCAAAAGGCATTGCCACAAAATGGCACACCTTGCCCAAAAGCAAAAACTATGAGCAAGAGTGAACCAAAGGAGCCAAAGGAGAGAAAGGAGGCAAATTGAGGAAGAGAAGTGGTCCACTGGCCAATTGAGAAAATGATCAACTGATAAGTTGCATCCTGATAGTCTGGAAAACCAGGAATTGATATAAATCTAATGGTGGTTTCCAGTATATCTTTGTCAAGGATAATGCCCTGAAAAATCAGGAAAACAGGAGCTCATGATACTTGAACTGCTCATGTGAACAGACAGTGTGAGACTGAATGACAAAGAACAGCATTCTTCTGTGGAGAAGAGCTGAAAGAATCAGGAAAGTGGAATCTGAGAGACCACTGGACTCAGTTGACCTGCCACTGGCAAGTGGAGGGATCTGGAAGTAAGAGTGAAAATTTGAGTAAAACAACACTCTTATCTCCTGAAGGACACCATAATAGAGGTTGAGGCTGAGCCTCTACCTCTGGAAGGCATTCCACCATCAGAATGTTGGAACCTGGAAAGGAACCACATCCTTAAAGCACTAAGTTAGAGAGAAAACTCCCTGGATGGGAGGAAAAAAGGTCTTAATTGGTGAGCCTCAAGAGGCTAATGCAGATAGCTTAAAAGAGGCACCTTGAGTAAGGGCCACATGAAAACCTTCTGCTTATACTGTTATATGTGAGAAGAAATGGTCTCCCAAGAGAGACACCACAAGAAACAGCATAAGACCAAATTAGGACCAATTTACCCTACCAAGTGACTAAGCACAAGTGAGGGAAATGGATAAAGAAATCTCTCAAAACAAAGTGCAAAGATGGCTGAAAAAGGGCCATAGATCAACCAGCTAAAATGGAGCTAGAAGACCCATTGAACAGATGTCCAAAGAATGGTGGATGAAAAAGACCACTGAGAAAGTATTGCCTTGTCAATCAACTTGATTAAGTGATCAACAAAACAGGACTGAAGGAAAAAATCCCACAGAAATAAGGACCCTAAGGTCCATCTCAGATCTCCCCTTATAGCAGAGGAACTCTACCTAGGGAAGAGAAGGTCTTAAGAACCCCATCAGGCTAGATCCCAGGTCCGGAAACCTGAGCAAGTCAACCCCCCTCTGTAGAGGATTTGTACCTGGCAAAACTAAGTTTTAGAAGGAAAATTGGGTAATTACCCAACCTACAAAACTTAGAATAAGAAGATCCCGAAATGAATGAGTGACAGAAAGTAAGTATCTGGCCTCATGAAGGAACTTCTAAGCCTGGGAAAAGTGGTTGACTTAGAGAAAAATAAGACTGATCAAAAGGAAAGAGCAGTCAAATTTATTCCCTAATTCTGTTAGACAGGAAGCTTGAAAATCTTCTGTGGAGAAGATTAAAGGATGAAGTCCTAAGCACCCAAATAGTCCAACAGACTGGCACCAAAAAGTTGGAATAGGGTTCCTGAAGTCTGCCTAAAGGTAAACTATAGACAGAGGAACCCCCAACATACCCAAAAGGGAGATGTGCCCATTGACTGTCAGATCTAAAAAACGGTGAAAACACAATAGCTGTTGAGTAACAGAAGATTTCCACCAAACCCCAAACAAAATTTTTCTAGATTTAGAAAATGAATGGAGTAGTGTTAAGGAAGTAGCAAAACCAGTTGGATTCAACTTATAAACTCTTCTAAGGGACCCTGAACATGAATGGTCTTGAGAAGGTAATCCCAGTACCAAAAAACAGTCTGATTAGACTGACGCCTAGGCACAAAAGAGGCCAAAGGACTAAAAATGGACTGAGAAACCAAATTACCAATTGACATAAAAGTGGAATGTAGGAAACCAGTAACAGTGAAATGGATCTCCAAAAGGTGGAAGACAAAGTCCTCCCCAGAAGCCGTAAACCCCCAACCTCCAAAATTGAAGGTGGAGAAAGGCTAAAAATGGAGACCCTAGGCTCAGAATTGAACCCCAAAACACTGAAACCAGGATCCGAATTCCAGAAATGTCAAATGAAAGGGCCTGTACAAGTAAAGAACCATGAATGGTAGGTAGTAAATACAGTAATGTTACGCTATGAAAAATGCGTTAACAATTGAAATTATTACACATTATGCTCTGACATAATAATATTCAAAGAAATATGTAGATGGAATGTATAAACAAACCTGGAAATGCTGTAATCACTATGAAAATAAATATTTTCTGACAACCGATCGGTTGACCTCCATTTTGGATGTGACGTCATCGTCACGTGACCTGGTGAATGATTCGTAAAAAGCTCAAAAATATGGTCAATATATGCGGTGAAACGAAGAATTTCGTAAAGAGAATGAAGGAAAACCGTAAAAGATGAATTATAATGCCTGTAGAAGTGCATAAAGGAATTAATTCACCACGGAAATGAATATTTCCAAAGGAAATCCAACATTCTGACACCACGTGACCCGATGAGCGAAAATACCAAATAGGTATCTACGTGAAAAACAATGCACAGTCAAGGTGACAATACGGTCAAAATACGTGGAGAAACGAAGAATTTCGTTGAAAGAATGAAGGAAAACGGTAAATTAAAATAAAAATGCCTGTAGAAGTGCATAAAAAGAATTAATTTACTAAGGAAATGAATATCTCCAAAGGCAATCCGACATTCTAACACCACGTGACCAGATGAGCGATAATACGAATTTTGAAGAAATACGTAAAATATTGCCCAAAGTATACAATAAATTCACCAGAAATTGAAGTAAAAGGTAAATAAAATGGAGGAAAAGTGAATAAAACAGCTTAAGTGTACTTACAGAGCATGAAAAACGTGTAAATGCAGGTCTTAGTGAGATAGCAAAAACGCCTGTTGACACTACAACCGCCACAAAAAGAATGAACTATTTCTGTATTACTGCGCATGGCAGAGTGAATTAGGTCACCAGGGGTCAAAGGTAGCAAGTATATAGGTTTAAAGAGGGTCTCCCCTCATATATTTAAATTCTATGTACGGTGTACGTGGCGGTCACCGAATGCCAAGCCACGCCTACCCAAGTGTTTTCATATGTTATAGTATATTTACATTTTTATGAAATAAAAATATTCTTTATATCATTGAAAAGATTCAAAGACTTGATTCTGCACTAATAATCTCCTAGTAATGCACGTTCAGTTAGTAATAATATGTATTAAGGGGAGTCTTTAGGGGTTATTCCATTACTGTAATGTATATAGCAACAAATATTACTTTAAATATCACTGTATATCCCTCAACAATACATCACTTCAATTTTACATTTATTCAAGTTTTTTACTGACCAATTAAGATCTTGACAAATGTGGGATGCACTGGGGCCCTGCCCAGGTATGACCCTAGCTGCTGAAAGTGACGTAATCCAACCAATGATGAACCTCTAACTCACTGACCAAGCTCGATAAGTACATTAGCTACTAATACTGTCAAATGTATTTCGGCTTTACTTTGCTTTTTGCTTGATTCTTTGATTGTGCCTGTTTTTAGGTACCTGTACTCGCTCTGGAAAGATCTTTTCGGATTAAACTTCTCAAGAGTATGAGTGTGAAATTTGCCACTCTATGTGTAATGTGTATTTAAACTGAGCGCAATATCTCCATATACTACAGGACTCAAAGCGCTATTAAACCCATCCAACTGCACAGGTACAGCCCCAACTCACAAGTAACTGATATTCCCCTAAGACTATTATGTGAAGTTTACCAGTGAGGAAACTACCTTGTATTTCCTTGACTTTTGGAAATTCTATACATGTTCGTGATATTTTGACTACATTATGCTTGTAATCCTCCAAAACTGACACAAATGTTGGCTACCTTGTCTTACTTTTAAAGGATCATTCCACCTTGTGGCAAACTGCACATAATGTGGAAAATACTACATTTCTTAGTCTTTATGCACCTTATAATCTGCTACACCACACATTAGGCATTATAAAAGTAGGTCAGATTAGATTACTCACATCCTCCATGGTGAAGCAGGCTCTATCCCAGTCATAAGATCCTCCCAACTTCCTTAACTGATGATAAATACGATCACCTTTCCTGCATGACAAAGTTTATTACACTTCTTATCGCTTCAATACAATTTCAACAGTCAGTGAAGATTATTTAAATTATACTGAAGAGACTTTTTATAAAGTTTGCACAAATACAAATCTCATATAAATGACATAAAGATACACTATCATTCAGTCATCCCTATTACCAAAAACTTTCTAAAATCTTACCCTGGCTCAAAGAAATACTTGGTTAGGAACACCATGACAACAACTTTATATATATATTTTTTTTTTCTTTTCTTTTTTATTGTTTCCATTATTCTTTCAATGTTGACAAAATAATACAAATTTAAACATTTAAGCAAACATTCACAAAAAAAACAACAAAAAAACAAACAAACCCACCACTGATGAAAAAAAATAATATCAACATTATTCCAAAAAATTATCATGACAATAATTTCATTCATCATTGGTACGTCTTTCTAAAAGAAGGATTTTCTAAGTTCAACATGTCACACTTTTCACAGATTGTTTCACAACTACTGTATATTACATATTTTACCATGACACAGCTGCGGCTAATCCAAGGAAATCTTTCGTGGATAAAGTCTGCATAACTGCTATGGTTTAAATTATCACTTATTAATGGCTATGATGAAATAATAACCCCTGCAAAGTGAAATGGATGAAAACGTCTGTTTTGTGTAGCTTAAATGTGTTTAAAAAAGTATTTACAACATTTAACATGTTGTCAAGTTATATAGTCGACTCAAATCTCCCAGGTATAAGAGAACTAACAACAAACAACAAATAGCTCATTAGAATCACTTAGGCATTTGGCTGTTCCAACAATAACCCCTGCAAAGAATTAAACGGTAAAATAGCCTACTTTTACTATAAAACTAGAAAAATGTTTTTGCTGACAAAAACGAAGCGGCCCTGATGAAAAAGTGCGAAGTACCATATGTTACCATATTTAACAAATGAAAGAACAACCACAGCTTGGAAGAGAAATTGTAGGTGTGAAATTTACTTCTCAAAAGAATGTATGTCCGATGCGCAGAAAAAATGCCTCCTGGAAAAAATACCTCCTAGAAAATATGCCTCCTAGGAAATATACCTCCTAGAATGAATGCCTCCTGCATATTTTGTGACCAGGAAAAATACCTCCTAAGAAAAAAAAGTTCTTTCAAGTATTATAACACTACAGGTTCACATTACAACTTCAGAGGCATCTTTATTTTTTCCACTGGAGTCTTATAGTCGCCAATGCCTGTAAAAACTGCACAGTCTTTTACCCATTTTGCTTAGCTGTACAAAGGTATGTAAGTTTCTCTTGTAAGGTTTTGCTGGTGCTTCTCACTCTTTTGGCTGGCTTATCCCTGGTTTCCATTATGACAGGTGTCGTGTTTTTCCTGTAATTACATTTCTGCCCCTCCTAGTGCATCGAACTGCTATCAACTCCTTACAGAGGGGATAACCTATGTTGTAATTTGATAAGAATGCATATTGTAAGCCATAAAGGCCACAACTATTTCATCAAGAAACCTCACAGCCATAAATCCTGCTTTTAAACTGGTCCAGAGTACAGCTGAAGGGATACCCTTTCAAGAAGATATTTGTAATTTGTACTTCATGATATTGTACGTTCTGGTTTTGACTGTACATATCTGAAATTAACATGTTTTTGATATTATATGTTATAGGTTTCATATGTAACATGTTTACAAGTTGAAATAACTTTTTTTTCTCAGGAGGCATTTTTTCCTAGTCACAAAATATCAAGGAGGCATTCTTTCTAGGAGGCATTCTTTCCAGGAGGCACTTTTTTCTGTGAGGCATTTTGTCCAGGAGGCATTTTTTTTCCCGGATTCTGTATGTCCTACATTCTTTGGTAATGTTCTTGGAGAAGAGGTCTCAAGTGAAAGGGTACACTGACCACAGATATTTCTGTTCAAAATGTCATTAGTATCAGACTTAAGTATAAAACACTAATTGAATGCAGTGGACTAAGATGCTTAAGAACTATTGTTTAAAATTACTGATTGTGCTTCAACTAAAAACTTAACAAAACCACTAATAAAATCCAGTGAACCAAAGTGTGTTAGGCTTTTTGTTCAAAAGTTACTGATTTTGCTTCAGTGTTATTGCTTACAAGAAAAATCAAGTTACAAACAAGTCAAGCTATAGCGCTAGAAAAATGTTACTGGATTTATTGGGAAAGAAAAGTAGGTGCCTTATAAAACTCGGAGCTCCGGAGGTGCGGTGGGGTGCGGTAAAAATATTTGTACAATAAGATATTGCTGGATCATATCTCTGTAAAATGTTGTTAGAAACCCCATTGTAGCCTCAAGTTTTCATCACTCTGTAGATGTACAACTACCAGCATTTGATATTTTATTTGTTTTATTTTAAATATTGCGAGAAGACAGAGTGAGGTGCGGTGACAGTAAAATATTGCTGGATCATATATTTGTAAAATATTATTAGAAACCCCATTGTAGCCTCACGTTTTCTTCACTCTGTGGGTGTACAAGTACTAAGTACACCATTGGAGGTGGGAGGGGGGTGCGATGGGGTGCGGTAAAAATATTTGTACAATAAAATATTGCTGGATCATATATTTGTAAAATATTGTTAGAAACCCCATTGTAGCCTCACGTTTTCATCACTCTGTGGGTGTACAAGTACTACGTACAGCATTGGAGGTGGGGGGGGGGGGGGGGGGGCGGTGTGCGATGGGGTGCGGTAAAAATATTTGTACAATAAAATATTGCTGGATCATATATTTGTAAAATATTGTTAGAAACCCCATTGTAGCCTCATGTTTTCATCACTCTGTGGGTGTACACAACTACCAGCATTTGATATTTTATTTGTTTTTTTTTTTTTTTTTTTTGAAGATAGAGTGAGGTGCGGTTACAGTAAGATATTGCTGGATCATATCTCTGTAAAATATTGTTAGAAACCTCATTGTAGCCTCACGTTTTCATCACTCTGTGGGTGTACAAGTACTAAGTACACCATTGGAGTGGGGGGGGGGGGGGGGTGTGCGATGGGGTGCGGTAAAAATATTTGTACAATAAAATATTGCTGGATCATATATTTGTAAAATATTGTTAGAAACACCATTGTAGCCTCATGTTTTCATCACTCTGTGGGTGTACAAGTACTACGTACACCATTGGAGGTGGGGGGGGGGGGGGTGCGATGGGGTGCGGTAAAATTATTTGTACAATAAAATATTGCTGGATCATATATTTGTAAAATATTGTTACAAACCCCATTGTAGCCTCACGTTTTCATCACTCTGTGGGTGTACAAGTACTACGTACAGCATTGGAGGTGGGGGGGGGGGGGGTGCGGTAAAAATATTTGTACAATAAAATATTGCTGCATCATATATTTGTAAAATATTGTTAGAAACCCCATTGTAGCCTCATGTTTTCATCACTCTGTAGATGTACAACTACCAGCATTTGATATTTTATTTGTTTTATTTTAAACATTGCGAGAAGACGGAGTGAGGTGCGGTGACAGTAAAATATTGCTGGATCATATATTTGTAAAATATTATTAGAAACCCCATTGTAGCCTCACGTTTTCTTCACTCTGTGGGTGTACAAGTACTAAGTACACCATTGGAGTGGGGGGGGGTGTGGGGTGTGTGTGTGCGATGGGGTGCGGTAAAAATATTTGTACAATAAAATATTGCTGGATCATATATTTGTAAAATATTGTTAGAAACCCCATTGTAGCCTCATGTTTTCATCACTCTGTGGGTGTACACAACTACCAGCATTTGATATTTTATTTGTTTTTTTTTTTTTTTTTTTTTGAAGATAGAGTGAGGTGCGGTTACAGTAAGATATTGCTGGATCATATCTCTGTAAAATATTGTTAGAAACCTCATTGTAGCCTCACGTTTTCATCACTCTGTGGGTGTACAAGTACTAAGTACACCATTGGAGTGGGGGGGGGGGGGTGTGCGATGGGGTGCGGTAAAAATATTTGTACAATAAAATATTGCTGGATCATATATTTGTAAAATATTGTTAGAAACACCATTGTAGCCTCATGTTTTCATCACTCTGTGGGTGTACAAGTACTACGTACACCATTGGAGGTGGGGGGGGGGGGGTGCGATGGGGTGCGGTAAAATTATTTGTACAATAAAATATTGCTGGATCATATATTTGTAAAATATTGTTACAAACCCCATTGTAGCCTCACGTTTTCATCACTCTGTGGGTGTACAAGTACTACGTACAGCATTGGAGGTGGGGGGGGGGGGGGGGGGGGGGGGGGTGCGGTAAAAATATTTGTACAATAAAATATTGCTGCATCATATATTTGTAAAATATTGTTAGAAACCCCATTGTAGCCTCATGTTTTCATCACTCTGTAGATGTACAACTACCAGCATTTGATATTTTATTTGTTTTATTTTAAATATTGCGAGAAGACGGAGTGAGGTGCGGTGACAGTAAAATATTGCTGGATCATATATTTGTAAAATATTATTAGAAACCCCATTGTAGCCTCACGTTTTCTTCACTCTGTGGGTGTACAAGTACTAAGTACACCATTGGAGTGGGGGGGGGGGGGGGTGTGTGTGCGATGGGGTGCGGTAAAAATATTTGTACAATAAAATATTGCTGGATCATATATTTGTAAAATATTGTTAGAAACCCCATTGTAGCCTCATGTTTTCATCACTCTGTGGGTGTACACAACTACCAGCATTTGATATTTTATTTGTTTTTTTTGTTTTTTTTTGAAGATAGAGTGAGGTGCGGTTACAGTAAGATATTGCTGGATCATATCTCTGTAAAATATTGTTAGAAACCTCATTGTAGCCTCACGTTTTCATCACTCTGTGGGTGTACAAGTACTACAGTATTGGAGGTGCGATGGGGTGCGGTGACAGTGATCATAATGTACTCGTACAATTCTCGGATTCAATGGTGCGGTGACAAAATAAGGCTACAATGGGGTTTCTAACAATATTTTACAGACATATGATCCAGCAATATTTTACTGTCACCGCACCCCATCGCAATATTTTACTGTCACCGCACCTCACTCTGTCTTCTCGCAATATTTAAAACAAATAAAATATGAAATGCTGGTAGTTGTACACCCACAGAGTGATGAAAACATGAGGCTACAATGGGGTTTCTAACAATATTTTACAAATACATGTATATGATCCAGCAATATTTTACTGTCACCGCACCTCACTCTGTCTTCAAGCAATATTTAAAACAAATAAAATATGAAATGCTGGTAGTTGTACACCCACAGAGTGCTCAAAACGTGAGGCTATAATGGGGTTTCTAACAATATTTTACAAATATATGATCCAGCAATATTTTATTGTACAAATATTTTTACCGCACCCCATCGCACACCCCCCCACCCACCTCCAATGGTGTACTTAGTACTTGTACACCCACAGAGTGATGAAAACGTGAGGCTACAATGGGGTTTCTAACAATATTTTACAAATATATGATCCAGCAATATTTTACTGTCACCGCACCTCACTCTGTCTTCTCGCAATATTTAAAACAAATAAAACATCAAATGCTGGTAGTTGTACACCAAGATCTACTATATCAGGTGCAGTGGCAGTATCAAGACAACCAATCAGAGGAGGGGTGCGGTAAAAAGGTGCGGTAGAGGTGCGGCTCCGAGTAAAGCTCCAACTCCAGCTCCAACTCCGAGTTTTATAACCAGCCAGAAAAGTATGAGTTTATATACTGCAATATTTATGAATGATTTAGCAATTGAAATTAAAAATGTAGGCTTAGGAATAATAGTAGGAGATCATGATCCATTCCACACTTCAACTAGATTGGGCCAACTCGGCGCCAACATATCCCCAGACAGGTCATCACTCACGCCACAGGTTTTGATCGGAAATTTTTTAAAACATAATTACCCATTATTATATGAACTTCAGCACATCAATCTACTCTGTTTATATCTCCCCAAGGAAGATGGTGTATCCCCAGACGCCGAATACATAACTCAAATTATATTTTCAATCTTCCTGCAATGATAACTCTAAACCTATTTTCAAAGTATTTAAATGATTGATGATTGAATGTCCATTCTAAAATAATAATCCCAAAAGAGCATATCTGTTTCTATATTTGTTGACAAATAAAATATTATTTTTAACTCAACTCATCATATTTTTCAATCTTCCTTCAAAGTATTTAAATGATTGATGATTCAATGTCCATTCTAAAATTCATAATCCCAAAAGCGCATATCTGTTTCTATATTTGTTCACAAATAAAATATTATTTAAAAAAAAATTGTTTATATTATTATTTTATTATATTATTTTTAGAATTTGCAAATTGTTTTTAGTTATTCATTTCCTCTATACCTATATATGTGGTCCATATATATGCAACCTAAATATGTGACACAATCTCAGTTCTGACTCCCCTTTGTGTTATATGTAATGAAGCCCACCACCTCCCACCCCCACCCCTCTCCCCTTCTCCACACCTCTCTCACTATTACACAAGATCTGCAACCCCATTGAGTTCTTTGTTTCTCATCTGATATCATTAAATACCATTGTTTATTTAGTGTCACTCAATATAGCTGGAGGTCCCAGAGGTGGGTGGGGGGAATCCGGGTGGGGGATGTGGGTTGAGCATAAATGGTAAACAAACAATCTATATAAAAGGGGTACTCAAATACAAAAAGAATTGAGAATTTTAAGTATGTGATTATCAACTGAAATGAGTTCATAACTGTAGGAGCTGTGCCAAAATTAACTGAGGCAAGTTGAATAAAACTGGGCTAGTTGAGGGTTAAAAATCCCCTAGTTTTACTACATAAGGATATAATTTCATTAATATTGGGACTTAAAGCTCACTTAAAGTGTCCATTTTGTCTACTTGAATATGTTTAACCAGTTTCATTTTAAAAAGTGAAAAACTCAGCAAGCAGAGGTATAACACACAAAAATAAGTTCTTAAAAGACTAAGATAGCCATAACATTATTAATATTCAAAATTTAAATAGACAGGCATTTCCTTTTAAAAATTCAAAGATTTCAGCTCTATACCCCACATCGTTTGACAGTTACTGGGCTTTAAAGTGGCATAATATCCATAAATTGGGTTTCTGTGGGCATTTTACAATTGTTAAAGAGACCTTAGCAATTAAACTACAGATCTGAAACTTTTTGGGGGACATACATAACAAACAAAAATTATATATAATACAGTTTAAGACTTGTCACACTAAGCATTTCCAAATAACAGGGCAAAATACGGAAAAAATGTCAAAAAAGGCACTTGGGCGAGTGTCTATGGCCCTCATACACAGGTTAAATGTCTACTAAAAACCTTGATTTTCGGCATATGTAAAAAGGACATAATAATGCATTCCCAGATGGGATTTCAGCTCCATCAATCACATAGTTTAACAGTTACAGGGCTTAAAGGTGGTAAAAAGTCCAAATATTGGGTCATTGTGGGCCTTTTAGAGATCTCGATGTGGCTTTCAAATTAAAGCTTCAGACTTAAAATTTGTTACATACTAAGATTACACATAGAATATGTATCTAATAAAGTTTGAAACTTCTCAGACTTACCATTTCCAAGTTACAGAGCAAAATATGTGAAAAATGTCTTACAAGGGTCACTCAGGTGGGTGTTTAAGGTCCTCATACACAGGTTAAATGTCTACTTGAAGCCTTGATTTTTGGCACATGTAAAAAGAACATAATAATGTATTCCCAGATGAGATTTCAGCTCTATCAGTCACATAGTTTAACAGTCACAGGCCTTAAAATTGGCAAAAAGTCCAAATATTGGGTCTTTATGGGGCCTTCTAGAGACCTAAATGTAGCCTTCAAATTAAAGCTTCAGACTTAAAATTTGTCACATACTAAGATTACACATAGAATATGCATCTAATACAGTTTGAAACTTCTTAGACTTACCATTTCCAAGTTACAGGGAAAAATATGTGAAAAATGTCTAAAAATGGTCACTCGGGTGGGGATTTATGGTCCTCATACACAGGTTAAATGTCTTCTTAAAGCCTTAATTTTTGGCACATATAAAAATAACATACTAATATCTTCTCAGGATTTGAGCTCTATCAGTCACATAGTTTGACAGTCACAGGGCTTAAAAGTAGCAAAAAGTCCAAATATTGGGTCTTTGGGAGCCTTTTAGAGACCTCAATTTGACCTTCAAAATTAAAGCTTCAGACTTAAAATCTGTTACATACTAAGATTACACACAGAATATATATCTAATACAGTTTGAAACTTCTCAGACTTACCATTTCCAAGTTACAGGGAAAAAGATGTGAAAAATGTCTTATAAGGGTCACTCGGGTGGGTGTTTATGGTCCTGATACACAGGTTAACTGTCTATTAAAGGCCTAAATGTTGGGGCACATATAAGAAAACACATAGATATATTCCCAGATGATATTTAACTTAGATGAGAGACATAGTTTGAAAGCTACAGTGCTTGAAAGTGGCAAAAAGTGCATAAATTGGGTCTCTGTGGGCACTTTTGAGACCTTAAGTCGACCCCTTTGGGTAAACCTACAGCCCTAAAATTTTCTACAGACAAGGATTACATATCAAAGTTATACCTAGCGCAGTTTGAGACTCATTAGAATTATCACTTCCAAATTATAGGGCAAAATATGTGTAAAGTATAGCAAAAAATCCCTAAGTGGGGGTATTTATGGGCCTCAAACACAATTTTCTCCTCAACTTAAAGTCATGATTTTCGGCACATGTACTAAGAACATATTAATGTGTTGTCAGGTAAAATTTCAGCCAGCTGAGCATCATAGTTTGTGACCTACAGGGCTCTAAGTGGCCAAAAGTGCAATTTCTGACCTTAAGGTGGCCATAAGTTCTTTTTTACTGGGAGTTTAAGGTCACCTTAAAATAGGGATCTTCCTTTGGGCACCCTTAACATGTGTACCAAGTTTGAAAAAAAAATATTAATTTGTTTTTGAGTTATCGCGTCCACAAGGAAATTTCTACGGCGGCGGCGGCGGCGGCGGCGGCGCGACGGACCTGAATCCAATATATCCCCGACTTTCGTCTGGGGATATAATAATGCACAAAATTAAGACCAAACAAGTTACTGGACTTGTTGTAGCTGTGGAAAAAGTAGCCTAATAACATATTTTAACAAAATGCTGTGAACGCAATACTTTTCAAGTTATAAGTGATCTAGTGCATCACTTCAGGAATTTGAATGCATTAAAGTTTCAAAAATTCATTTCCCACTTGAGCTAAAATTAATTAAATGTAGAAGTCTAAGTGAAATGGAAGAAGTAAAAGAAAACAATATACATTCCAAAGAATAGCATAAATATTCCACTTTTTTTGTTCCACTTTTGCTTCACACACACACATATATATCTCTCTATCTATCATCTCCCTCCATCAACCCCCCCCCCCCCCCCCCCCCCCCACTTCCCCCACTGAGGCCATTCTTTTTTTACTTGCTTTTTATGTGCACTAAAGGGGAGTTGGGGGGGTTCTTTCTGCACAGAAAGACTTTCCATAAATGTGCCTTTTGATAGATATCAGACAAAAGTAAATACAGAGTTGGGGAGGAAGAAGAAAAGGACAAGTCATTCATTTCCACTCAGCTGGAGATACATAAAATGCTGTACAAGAAAAACTGTTTATGAGAAAGTGTTTTTTTCCCAAGCATCTTATATTGTGAAAGAAGTCAGGTGTATAAATTTGACCAATTTATATAGTCTATGTGAACAAGTAGCTAGATCATCAACTCCTTCTACAAAACAAAAGTTGAATCAATTGAAGCTTTTTTTCCAAAAAAGAAAAGTTATATCCCCACAATTCCAAAAGAATGGAATCAGAAGAATGTGGTTTTTCAATCTGCCTAAAATTGGGAATTTATATTATGTGAACACTGATCAGTTGCAATATGTTAATAACCACAGTGCATCATAAATAGCTTATTTTTTTCTTTGAAGATGTCATAACTTCATAAACACTAAGAGATTAGGTTTGCCAGACAGCATAAATATTTTTAAGTATACATATGCCAGGTGTGGTTTTAAAAAGTGTTAAGATAAATGAGGAGGGAGCAAGAAGTATATATTTATCATGTAAAGATGGCGAAAGCTTCTTAAGTACAGGAATTTTAAGTGAAATGTTATACAAAATCTTACTTTAGTATTTTTTATTTATTTGGCGTTTTACGTCGCTTTCAACACTGTACAGGTCATATCACGACGGGTAGTTGGAAGGGCAGAGGAAACCAGTACATAAAGTTCGCTAGGGTTGTGTACTGTAAACTGCCGACCAACGGCAAGCAACTACCAGCTTTCCCACTTAAGGCCATCACGGGGATCGAACCCCGGCCTCAGAGGTGGGAAGCGAGAGAGTTACCACTCTGCCACCGTGGCCCTGCTTACTTTAGTATAATCAATGTCAAGTTAAACTGATGTTACTGAACAGTAAATAAGTTAGGGGCTGAAAATCCTCATTTTCATGTCAAGATGGCCATGACTGTACTTGTATTGGAACTCCAAGGTGGAAAGAAAATAAGAATGTCCCTAATGTCATCTTTAAAAGTGTACAAAATTTAACTGAGCTCTGCTGAACAATACGATAGCTGGAAATTAAAAACTCCATAATTTCACTGCAAGGTGACCATAAATTCATCCATATTGCGACTTTAAGGTGACCATAAAATGAGAATGTCCCTTTTGTCATCCTTTATAAGTGTACAAAGTTTAGCTGAGGTCAGTTGAACAATAAGATAGCTGGAGGCCGAAAACTTCCTTTTTTCACTGAAAAGTGCCCAAAACTTCATTCATATTGGGACTTTAGGTGACCATAAAAGCAGAATGTCCTTTCTGCCAACCTTTATAAATGTCCCAAGTTTTATTTGAAAAATGTACACATTAACTAAGCTTAGGGCTGAAAAACTCTACATTTTAAGTTTAAGATGGCCCTAACATTATTAATATTTGAATCATAAGGTAGTAAGAGTGTTCGTTTGATGTACTTCAATATCAATATATGTTAGATTTTTAAAAAGATGGAAAAATAACAGGCCAGACAATTTTATTCCAATTTGATGACTTTAGGGGGGCCATAGCCCTAATAATATTAACAGTTTAAGGTCACCATAAAGTCAGGATAATCCTTTGGTGAATCTTAATATATATGCCAAGTTTGGTTGAAAAGTGTGGAAAAGTAAGTGAACTGGAGGGTTAAAACCCACGTTTTGGTCATTAAGGTGACCTTAAGTTTGCAGATACAGACCTAAAACTTCGGCATGTGAAAGATTATCAAAAAGTAGCTGAATAAGTTATTCCAACAAAACGCCGAAATCCTAACCGTTTTTGAGATACAGACCAAGTACCCATTTTAAAAAAATTTACAAAAATAAAACGCCTCCCATTCAGGTATCTATGGTGCGATTGATGAGAAAATCGTTTCTGACCTTGGAAATTTGGTCTAGAATGTACCAGATAAATTTTATAGCACAGGTGTGTGTGTTTTTTTCCGAAACGCGATGACGGGGTGTTTTGGAGTTATGCTTAAGGTCACCTTAAGTAAAGCTTAAGGTCTGCGCAAAGTATCCCAAAAATTTTTCCTGCCCCTATAGTTTTAAAGAAAGATAAGAAGGAAAGAAAAATTTGAAAGGCTAAGAAGTTATTCAAGGGAGACCATAATCTGGCAGTGGCGGTGGTGATCAGTCGAACTTCGGTGAAAACAAATAAGCGTCCCTGACGGGCCGCTTAATTAAATAGTTTATCATGATAGAATAGGAATAATCCCCTCTATATCATAGTTAATGTAGAATTTTACCATGTTTTGAGGCAATAAAACAGGCTTCAAGACTTAATTTGTCGACTAGCTCAAATATTTCTGACTTTAATTCCACACTAGTAATATCTAATATGGGTTTTGTAAAACTCACTCATTCTTCCATTTCCAAACCTCCTCCACAAACTTCTCTCTGCCAAGGTCATGTCTTGTCAACTTCCTGTCACGCCACAACTTCCTCTCCACCACAACCTGTGTTGCAATACCAGCGTGGTCACAGCCAGGATTCCACAGGACAGTCTTACCATTCATACGATGCCTGACAAAAAAATTTTTTTTTTTTTACATATGGAATATATGTGTCTATGTGCAAGTATTGCTGGCAAAACTTGAAGGTACTGTAAGATTCTCAATAAGTGCCTGGGGGCTAGTGCATGGAATTGCCTCCAGTTTTATGGTCAACTATTCATCCATTTTTCTGACTGATAATCGAGCCATAATCAACTAAAGAATATAGTGAAATTTGTGTAAAATATGTACGTATTTTATATTTTCTCCATATATAAACAAAGTGACAAGATTTTATATTAGATTTCTGTGTTTTTACAGGTTTTGAAAATGCTCGTTTGATGATAAAACTACATCAAAGTTTGCTAGCTGCTAGAAATACCAAACATCGAACCCATAATTTTAAACGATTTCACAGCATTAATACTACCTAGACCAAGCATGTAATTTCCTAAACTATAGAGTCCTTACTACCCAAAGACTTGAAACAGCTCTATGTTTAATGCTTATCAACGTAAATAACATTTTCGACTCCCCCAAAAATTCAAAATGGATTCCGAATTTCTGAAACCACAAGATGCTGTCAAAAGCAACAACTTTCATGCAGTTGAGGAAGTGGGAGAAACTGACAGATTTTATTTGTTTTGGGGATGAACAGTTTCATAGGGATATTGCCAGTATCAACAAACAAACAAACATTAAGATCAAAAAAGTGCAATAGCATTGCCAAGGGAACACCCCAAAAATTTAGTCCATCGCCCCCTAGATAGAATCGAATAGAAACATTTATATAGCACAAAATTGATGTAACATCCTCTAATGCGCTTGAGGTCAAAAAGGGAAAGTCCAGGGACGTATCAGGTCGAGATCCAAAATTAACCCCCGCCAGGGAGATGCACTATGGTGGAGGATATGCTAGTCTAAACAAATAGGTCTTTAGGTGACTACGGAAACTTGTTATTGTTTGTTGTGATCGTACTGATTGTGGGAGTCTGTTCCATTCTGTGGGGGAAGCCATTGCAAAACCTCGATGACACAGAGGATGACAATTATCCCATCCTTTATGGTATTAAAAATTGAAGAGCATAAAAAACTAGAAATAGGCCGCCCTGTTGATAGTAGATGCGAATAGAAACAGGATAGCATAGAAGAACACACATTATCATGTGTAATGTCCACCCATGAACCTTTTGCCCAAATTGTACAGTAGTCTTACAAGACCCTGTTTCATTTGTAAAATATATCAATGATGCTTAAATATTTGATAGTGTAGATGTAATTTATTTCAGCTTCATGCCTTTTTGCATTGGTTGGGTTGAAAATTTTGACGAAATCACTCTATCTTGCACGGTTAAGAAGATAGAAGCCAATTCCTGTTTTTCTATTTTTGGCAAAAATTTGAAAATTCAAAATGGCCGCCATTATTGGGAAAAGGAAATTTTTTTGAAAATTGCCAAGAGTACATTTCTTAGATACCCTATGGGTCGAAAATTTCAACAAAATAACTCTATTTTGCACGGTTAAGGCCAGTTTGTGTTTTTCCATTTTGGGCAAAAATTCGAAAATTCAAAATGGCTGCCATTTTTGGGGAGGGGAAAATTTTTTGAAAATTGCAAAGATTACATTCCTTAGATACCCTGTGGGTTGAAAATTTCGACGAAATCTCGCATGGTTAAGGAGATAGAAGCAAATTTGTGTTTTGCCATTTTTGGCAAAAATTTGAAAATTCAAAATGGCCGCCATTTTAGGGGAGGGGAAAATTTTTTAGAAATTACCAAGAGTACAATGCTCAGATACCCTGTGGGTCGAAAATTTTGACGAAATCACTCTATCTGGCACGGTTAAGGAGATAGAAGCAAATTTGTGTTTTGCCATTTTTGGCAAAAATTCGAAAATTCAAAATGGCCGCCATTTTTGGGGAGGGGAAAATTTTTGGAAAATTGCAAAGATTGCATTCCTTAGATACCCTGTGGGTCGAAAATTTCGACGAAATCGCTCTATCTCGCACGGTTAAGGAGATAGAAGCAAATTTGTGTTTTGCCATTTTTGGCAAAAATTCGAAAATTCAAAATGGCCGCCATTTTTGGGGAGGGGAAAATTTTTTGAAAATTGCAAATATTACATTCCTTAGATACCCTGTGGGTCGAAAATTTCGATGAAATCGCTCTATCTCGCACGGTTAAGGAGATAGAAGCAAATTTGTGTTTTGCCATTTTTGGCAAAAATTCGAAAATTCAAAATGGCCGCCATTTTTGGGGAGGGGAAAATTTTTGGAAAATTGCAAAGATTGCATTGCTTAGATACCCTGTGGGTCGAAAATTTCGACGAAATCGCTCTATCTCGCACGGTTAAGGAGATAGAAGCAAATTTGTGTTTTGCAATTTTTGGCAAAAATTCGAAAATTCAAAATGGCCGCCATTTTTGGGGAGGGGAAAATTTTTTGAAAATTGCAAAGATTACATTCCTTAGATACCCTGTGGGTCGAAAATTTCGACGAAATCGCTCTATCTCGCACGGTTAAGGAGATAGAAGCAAATTTGTGTTTTGCCATTTTTGGCAAAAATTCGAAAATTCAAAATGGCCGCCATTTTTGGGGAGGGGAAAATATTTTGAAAATTGCAAAGATTGCATTGCTTAGATACCCTGTGCGTCGAAAATTTTGCCGAAATCGCTCTATCTCGCACGGTTAAGGAGATAGAAGCAAATTAGTGTTTTGCAATTTTTGGCAAAAATTCGAAAATTCAAAATGGCCGCCATTTTTGGGGAGGGGAAAATTTTTTGAAAATTGCAAAGATTACATTCCTTAGATACCCTGTGGGTCGAAAATTTCGACGAAATCGCTCTATCTCGCACGGTTAAGGAGATAGAAGCAAATTTGTGTTTTGCCATTTTTGGCAAAAATTCGAAAATTCAAAATGGCCGCCATTTTTGGGGAGGGGAAAATATTTTGAAAATTGCAAAGATTGCATTGCTTAGATACCCTGTGCGTCGAAAATTTTGCCGAAATCGCTCTATCTCGCACGGTTAAGGAGATAGAAGCAAATTAGTGTTTTGCCATTTTTGGCAAAAATTCGAAAATTCAAAATGGCCGCCATTTTTGGGGAGGGGAAAATTTTTGGAAAATTGCAGATTGCATTCCTTAGATCCCCTGTGGATCGAAAATTTTGCCGAAATCGCTCTATCTCGCACGGTTAAGGAGATAGAAGCAAATTTGTGTTTTGCCATTTTTGGCAAAAATTCGAAAATTCAAAATGGCCGCCATTTTTGGGGAGGGGAAATTTTTTTGAAAATTGCAAATATTACATTCCTTAGATACCCTGTGGGTCGAAAATTTCGACGAAATCGCTCTATCTCGCACGGTTAAGGAGATAGAAGCAAATTTGTGTTTTGCCATTTTTGGCAAAAATTCGAAAATTCAAAATGGCCGCCATTTTTGGGGAGGGGAAAATTTTTGGAAAATTGCAAAGATTGCATTCCTTAGATACCCTGTGGGTCGAAAATTTCGACGAAATCGCTCTATCTCGCACGGTTAAGGAGATAGAAGCAAATTTGTGTTTTGCCATTTTTGGCAAAAATTCGAAAATTCAAAATGGCCGCCATTTTTGGGGAGGGGAAAATTTTTTGAAAATTGCAAATATTACATTCCTTAGATACCCTGTGGGTCGAAAATTTCGACGAAATCGCTCTATCTCGCACGGTTAAGGAGATAGAAGCAAATTTGTGTTTTGCCATTTTTGGCAAAAATTCTAAAATTCAAAATGGCCGCCATTTTTGGGGAGGGGAAAATATTTTGAAAATTGCAAAGATTGCATTGGTTAGATACCCTGTGTGTCGAAAATTTTGCCGAAATCGCTCTATCTCGCACGGTTAAGGAGATAGAAGCAAATTTGTGTTTTGCCATTTTTGGCAAAAATTCGAAAATTCAAAATGGCCGCCATTTTTGGGGAGGGGAAATTTTTTTGAAAATTGCAAATATTACATTCCTTAGATACCCTGTGGGTCGAAAATTTCGATGAAATCGCTCTATCTCGCACGGTTAAGGAGATAGAAGCAAATTTGTGTTTTGCCATTTTTGGCAAAAATTCGAAAATTCAAAATGGCCGCCATTTTTGGGGAGGGGAAAATTTTTGGAAAATTGCAAAGATTGCATTCCTTAGATACCCTGTGGGTCGAAAATTTCGACAAAATCGCTCTATCTCGCACGGTTAAGGAGATAGAAGCAAATTTGTGTTTTGCCATTTTTGGCAAAAATTCGAAAATTCAAAATGGCCGCCATTTTTGGGGAGGGGAAAATATTTTGAAAATTGCAAAGATTGCATTGCTTAGATACCCTGTGCGTCTAAAATTTTGCCGAAATCGCTCTATCTCGCACGGTTAAGGAGATAGAAGCAAATTAGTGTTTTGCCATTTTTGGCAAAAATTCGAAAATTCAAAATGGCCGCCATTTTTGGGGAGGGGAAAATTTTTGGAAAATTGCAAAGATTGCATTCCTTAGATCCCCTGTGGGTCGAAAATTTTGCCGAAATCGCTCTATCTCGCACGGTTAAGGAGATAGAAGCAAATTTGTGTTTTGCCATTTTTGGCAAAAATTCGAAAATTCAAAATGGCCGCCATTTTTGGGGAGGGGAAATTTTTTTGAAAATTGCAAATATTACATTCCTTAGATACCCTGTGGGTCGAAAATTTCGACGAAATCGCTCTATCTCGCACGGTTAAGGAGATAGAAGCAAATTTGTGTTTTGCCATTTTTGGCAAAAATTCGAAAATTCAAAATGGCCGCCATTTTTGGGGAGGGGAAAATTTTTTGAAAATTGCAAATATTACATTCCTTAGATACCCTGTGGGTCGAAAATTTCGACGAAATCGCTCTATCTCGCACGGTTAAGGAGATAGAAGCAAATTTGTGTTTTGCCATTTTTGGCAAAAATTCAAAATGGCCGCCATTTTTGGGGAGGGGAAAATATTTTGAAAATTGCAAAGATTGCATTGCTTAGATACCCTGTGTGTCGAAAATTTTGCCGAAATCGCTCTATCTCGCACGGTTAAGGAGATAGAAGCAAATTAGTGTTTTGCCATTTTTGGCAAAAATTCGAAAATTCAAAATGGCCGCCATTTTAGGGGAGGGGAAAATTTTTGGAAAATTGCAGATTGCATTCCTTAGATCCCCTGTGGATCGAAAATTTTGCCGAAATCGCTCTATCTCGCACGGTTAAGGAGATAGAAGCAAATTTGTGTTTTGCCATTTTTGGCAAAAATTCGAAAATTCAAAATGGCCGCCATTTTTGGGGAGGGGAAATTTTTTTGAAAATTGCAAATATTACATTCCTTAGATACCCTGTGGGTCGAAAATTTAGACGAAATCGCTCTATCTCGCACGGTTAAGGAGATAGAAGCAAATTTGTGTTTTGCCATTTTTGGCAAAAATTCGAAAATTCAAAATGGCCGCCATTTTTGGGGAGGGGAAAATTTTTGGAAAATTGCAAAGATTGCATTCCTTAGATACCCTGTGGGTCGAAAATTTCGACGAAATCGCTCTATCTCGCACGGTTAAGGAGATAGAAGCAAATTTGTGTTTTTGGAAAATTGCAAAGATTGCATTCCTTAGATCCCCTGTGGGTCGAAAATTTTGCCGAAATCGCTCTATCTCGCACGGTTAAGGAGATAGAAGCAAATTTGTGTTTTGCCATTTTTGGCAAAAATTCGAAAATTCAAAGTGGCCGCCATTTTTGGGGAGGGGAAATTTTTTTGAAAATTGCAAATATTACATTCCTTAGATACCCTGTGGGTCGAAAATTTCGACGAAATCGCTCTATCTCGCACGGTTAAGGAGATAGAAGCAAATTTGTGTTTTGCCATTTTTGGCAAAAATTCGAAAATTCAAAATGGCCGCCATTTTTGGGGAGGGGAAATTTTTTTGAAAATTGCAAATATTACATTCCTTAGATACCCTGTGGGTCGAAAATTTCGACGAAATCGCTCTATCTCGCACGGTTAAGGAGATAGAAGCAAATTTGTGTTTTGCCATTTTTGGCAAAAATTCGAAAATTCAAAATGGCCGCCATTTTTGGGGAGGGGAAAATTTTTTGAAAATTGCAAATATTACATTCCTTAGATACCCTGTGGGTCGAAAATTTCGACGAAATTGCTCTATCTCGCACGGTTAAGGAGATAGAAGCAAATTTGTGTTTTGCCATTTTTGGCAAAAATTCGAAAATTCAAAATGGCCGCCATTTTTGGGGAGGGGAAAATATTTTGAAAATTGCAAAGATTGCATTCCTTAGATACCCTGTGGGTCGAAAATTTCGACGAAATCGCTCTATCTCGCACGGTTAAGGAGATAGAAGCAAATTTGTGTTTTGCCATTTTTGGCAAAAATTCGAAAATTCAAAATGGCCGCCATTTTTGGGGAGGGGAAATTTTTTTGAAAATTGCAAATATTACATTCCTTAGATACCCTGTGGGTCGAAAATTTCGATGAAATCGCTCTATCTCGCACGGTTAAGGAGATAGAAGCAAATTTGTGTTTTGCCATTTTTGGCAAAAATTCGAAAATTCAAAATGGCCGCCATTTTTGGGGAGGGGAAAATTTTTGGAAAATTGCAAAGATTGCATTGCTTAGATACCCTGTGCGTCTAAAATTTTGCCGAAATCGCTCTATCTCGCACGGTTAAGGAGATAGAAGCAAATTAGTGTTTTGCCATTTTTGGCAAAAATTCGAAAATTCAAAATGGCCGCCATTTTTGGGGAGGGGAAAATTTTTGGAAAATTGCAAAGATTGCATTCCTTAGATCCCCTGTGGGTCAAAAATTTTGCCGAAATCGCTCTATCTCGCACGGTTAAGGAGATAGAAGCAAATTTGTGTTTTGCCATTTTTGGCAAAAATTCGAAAATTCAAAATGGCCGCCATTTTTGGGGAGGGGAAATTTTTTTGAAAATTGCAAATATTACATTCCTTAGATACCCTGTGGGTCGAAAATTTCGACGAAATCGCTCTATCTCGCACGGTTAAGGAGATAGAAGCAAATTTGTGTTTTGCCATTTTTGGCAAAAATTCGAAAATTCAAAATGGCCGCCATTTTTGGGGAGGGGAAAATTTTTGGAAAATTGCAAAGATTGCATTCCTTAGATACCCTGTGGGTCGAAAATTTCGACGAAATCGCTCTATCTCGCACGGTTAAGGAGATAGAAGCAAATTTGTGTTTTGCCATTTTTGGCAAAAATTCGAAAATTCAAAATGGCCGCCATTTTTGGGGAGGGGAAAATTTTTTGAAAATTGCAAATATTACATTCCTTAGATACCCTGTGGGTCGAAAATTTCGACGAAATCGCTCTATCTCGCACGGTTAAGGAGATAGAAGCAAATTTGTGTTTTGCCATTTTTGGCAAAAATTCGAAAATTCAAAATGGCCGCCATTTTTGGGGAGGGGAAAATTTTTGGAAAATTGCAAAGATTGCATTCCTTAGATACCCTGTGGGTCGAAAATTTCGACGAAATCGCTCTATCTCGCACGGTTAAGGAGATAGAAGCAAATTTGTGTTTTGCCATTTTTGGCAAAAATTCAAAATGGCCGCCATTTTTGGGGAGGGGAAAATATTTTGAAAATTGCAAAGATTGCATTGCTTAGATACCCTGTGTGTCGAAAATTTTGCCGAAATCGCTCTATCTCGCACGGTTAAGGAGATAGAAGCAAATTAGTGTTTTGCCATTTTTGGCAAAAATTCGAAAATTCAAAATGGCCGCCATTTTTGGGGAGGGGAAAATTTTTGGAAAATTGCAGATTGCATTCCTTAGATCCCCTGTGGATCGAAAATTTTGCCGAAATCGCTCTATCTCGCACGGTTAAGGAGATAGAAGCAAATTTGTGTTTTGCCATTTTTGGCAAAAATTCGAAAATTCAAAATGGCCGCCATTTTTGGGGAGGGGAAATTTTTTTGAAAATTGCAAATATTACATTCCTTAGATACCCTGTGGGTCGAAAATTTAGACGAAATCGCTCTATCTCGCACGGTTAAGGAGATAGAAGCAAATTTGTGTTTTGCCATTTTTGGCAAAAATTCGAAAATTCAAAATGGCCGCCATTTTTGGGGAGGGGAAAATTTTTGGAAAATTGCAAAGATTGCATTCCTTAGATACCCTGTGGGTCGAAAATTTCGACGAAATCGCTCTATCTCGCACGGTTAAGGAGATAGAAGCAAATTTGTGTTTTGCCATTTTTGGCAAAAATTCGAAAATTCAAAATGGCCGCCATTTTTGGGGAGGGGAAAATTTTTTGAAAATTGCAAATATTACATTCCTTAGATACCCTGTGGGTCGAAAATTTCGACGAAATCGCTCTATCTCGCACGGTTAAGGAGATAGAAGCAAATTTGTGTTTTGCCATTTTTGGCAAAAATTCTAAAATTCAAAATGGCCGCCATTTTTGGGGAGGGGAAAATATTTTGAAAATTGCAAAGATTGCATTGGTTAGATACCCTGTGTGTCGAAAATTTTGCCGAAATCGCTCTATCTCGCACGGTTAAGGAGATAGAAGCAAATTTGTGTTTTGCCATTTTTGGCAAAAATTCGAAAATTCAAAATGGCCGCCATTTTTGGGGAGGGGAAAATTTTTTGAAAATTGCAAAGATTACATTCCTTAGATACCCTGTGGGTCGAAAATTTCGACGAAATCGCTCTATCTCGCACGGTTAAGGAGATAGAAGCAAATTTGTGTTTTGCCATTTTTGGCAAAAATTCGAAAATTCAAAATGGCCGCCATTTTTGGGGAGGGGAAAATATTTTGAAAATTGCAAAGATTGCATTGCTTAGATACCCTGTGCGTCTAAAATTTCGACGAAATCGCTCTATCTCGCACGGTTAAGGAGATAGAAGCAAATTAGTGTTTTGCCATTTTTGGCAAAAATTCGAAAATTCAAAATGGCCGCCATTTTTGGGGAGGGGAAAATTTTTTTAAAATTACCAAGAGTACAATGCTCAGATACCCTGTGGGTCGAAAATTTTGACGAAATCGCTCTATCTCGCACGGTTAAGGAGATAGAAGCAAATTAGTGTTTTGCCATTTTTGGCAAAAATTCGAAAATTCAAAATGGCCGCCATTTTTGGGGAGGGGAAAATTTTTTGAAAATTGCAAATATTACATTCCTTAAATACCCTGTGGGTCGAAAATTTCGACGAAATCGCTCTATCTCACACGGTTTCTGAGATATTAGCAAATTACTCAAAAGTAGTACTGAAAATACACAATGAAGTACCTAAATGGCTATTACTCATGTACTGACAAAGCTATCAGTCCCAAATGCAATACCAAGCGAGCTATGGACATAACAATCTTGTATTCAAAATTGTAGTAAAATATCTTTAATTATTTTGGCTTAAATGCACGGAAACCAATGGGTACTGAAAATAGCTGTACTTAAGTATTACTCAGTAAGCAAAAGAGGTACAACAGCCAAAAGCAATCCCAAGCAAGCTACTGACCCAATAAGCCTGCATACCAAATTTGGTGACAATAGCTCTAATACTTTTCCTTTAAATGAGCGGAAACCATGCGTGACGCCGGACATCGGACGCCGGACGCCGGACGCCGGACATCGGACATCGGACGGCGAAAAAAGCAAAAATAATATATCCACCCCCCAGGGGGGTGGACATAATTACTAAGGACAGGTGTCTGTGTTCAGGGCTGCGGTATCTTCTTTGAAATCTACTGTACATACCATCTAGTGATACAGTCCTCCACTGAGTTTGTGAGAGCATGACCCAAGTGTAGAGATCCTGTCACATTCGGGGGAGGAATGACCATCATGAACGTGCCCTTTGGATTAGGATCGAATGCAGACTGTCTCTGTATAATACAGGAATATATAACACCTGATAAACCATGGTTAGTATTTTGTAAATAAAGTTCTACTAGTGGGTAAATAGTTTGGCTGTGTGAATGTTGATATTGAATGGAAAAATATTTCAATATTGGCCAATATCAGGGTGGGGGGGGATGAATCCGAGATACAGAAAATGTTTTGGTTCTAGCACATCCCCCATCGCAAACAGAAAAGTGTACAATTTCATCAGATTTAGGCTTTATTTCAAATATTTGTAGTGCAAGTTTACAGTTCTACTTAAAATGACGATATTGATATGCACCTTTGGACAATAAAAACAAAACACTAACTAGACCTAGCACATCAGAGAACCGATGCAAATTGTATCCACCAGAAGAAAACTCACCAAAGCCATTGTAACATCGCTTAACCTTGTAGGAGAAGCCAAAGGTGAAATCTGACCATATCAAAAGATTCTTAGCCCATGATTTCCTATAGGTTGGTGTGACACTGCAAATCTCTAGGAATACGAATAAGCAAGATATAAACACTAATTTTGGCAATCCTCATTTGACCTTGAAAGAGGGGCCAAAGGTCAAATCCGATCACACAGAAAGATTCCCAGCCCATGATTTCCTAGATTTTGGTTTACCATTCCAAAGCTCTAGGACCAATAATAAGCGAGTTATAAGCACTTTTAAGTTTGGCTATCCTCGTTTGACCTTGATAGAGGGTCCAAGGTCAAATCCGACCACAGCAATAGATTCCCAGCACATGATTTTGTGTACTATCCTCGTTTGACCTTGAAGGAGGGGTCCAAGGTCAAATCCGACCACACCAAAAGATTCCCAGGCCATGATTTCCTATAGGTTGGTTTACCATCCCAAACCTCTAGGACCAATAATAAGCGAGTTATAAGCACTTTAAGTTTGGCTATCCCCGTTTGACCTAGAAGGAGGGGTCCAAGGTCAAATTCGACCACACCAAAAGATTCCCAGCCCATGATTTCCTATAGGTTGGTTTACCATCCCAAACCTCTAGGACCAATAATAAGCGAGTTATAAGCACTTTTAAGTTTGGTTATCTCCATTTGACCTTGAAGGAGGGGTCCAAGGTCAAATCAGACCACACCAAAAGATTATAAGCACTTCATGATTTCCTATAGGTTGGTTTACCATCCTAAACCTCTAGGACCAATAATAAGCGAGTTATAACCACTTTTAAGTTTGGATATCCCCGTTTGACCTTGAAGGAGGGGTCCAAGGTCAAATCCGACCACACCAAAAGATTCCTGGCCCATGATTTCCTATAGGTTGCTTTACCATCTCAAACCTATAGGACCAATAATAAGCGAGTTATAAGCACTTTTAAGTTTGGCTATCCTCATTTGACCTTGAAGGAGGGGTCCAAGGTCAAATCCGACCACACCAAAAGATTCCTGGCCCATGATTTCCTATAGGTTGGTTTACCATGCCAAACCTCTAGGACCAATAATAAGCGAGTTATAAGCACTTTTAAGTTTGGCTATGCTCGTTTGACCTTGAAGGAGGGGTCCAAGGTCAAATCCGACCACACCAAAAGATTCCCAGCCCACGATTTCCAATAGGTTGGTTTACCATCCCAAACCTCTAGGACCAATAATAAGCGAGTTATAAGCACTTTTAAGTTTGGCTATGCTCGTTTGACCTTGAAGGAGGGGTCCAAGGTCAAATCTGACCACACCAAAAGATTCCCAGCCCATGATTTCCTATAGGTTGGTTTACCATCCCAAACCTATAGGACCAATAATAAGCGAGTTATAAGCACTTTTAAGTTTGGCTATGCTCGTTTGACTGTGAAGGAGGGGTCCAAGGTCAAATCCGACCACACCAAAAGATTCCCAGCCCATGATTTCCTATAGGTTGGTTTACCATCCCAAACCTCTAGGACCAATAATAAGCGAGTTATAAGCACTTTTAAGTTTGGCTATCCTCGTTTGACCTTGAAGGAGGGGTCCAAGGTCAAATCCGACCACACCAAAAGATTCCCAGCCCATGATTTCCTATAGGTTGGTTTACCATCCCAAACCTCTAGGACCAATAATAAGCGAGTTATAAGCACTTTTAAGTTTGGCTATCCTCGTTTGACCTTGAAGGAGGGGTCCAAGGTCAAATCTGACCACACCAAAAGATTCCCAGCCCATGACTTCCTATAGGTTGGTTTACCATCCCAAACCTCTAGGACCAATAATAAGGGAGATATAAGCACTTTTCATGACTGCAAAGAAACGCCTGTGGCGGCCATCTTGTTTTTCAAAATGAGGCCAAAAATATTCCCAGTCAAGATTTTATAATGAGGAACATATCCTGCGAATTTGAGATCTCTACCTATAATACCCTTTGCTCTAGAGGGCCACCAAAAGTCCTTGTTTAAAGTCAAAAAACGCCCGTGGCAGCCATCTTGTTTTTCAAAATGAGGCCAAAAATATTCCCAGGCAAGATTTTATGGCTATGAATATATCCTGCAAATTTGAGAAGGCTAGCTATAATATTTTTTTCGTTAGAGCGGTAACGGTGAAATCTCTCTACACACTGCGGCGGCGGCGGCGTAACGAAGTCAAATCCATAGTATCCACCGGATGCTATCCGGTGGATACAACTAGACCCAAGCATCGGAGAACCAATGCAAATTTGTATCCACCAGAAATACAAAGATACAACTAGACCCAAGCATCGGAGAACCAATGCAAATTTGTATCCACCAGAAATACAACTCACCAAAGCCAGTGAACCATTGTTTGACCTTGAAGGAGGGGGCAAAGGTCAAATCTAACATCAGAAGATTCCTAGCCCAAGATTTCCTACAGGTTGGTTTCGCATTGTAAACCTCTAGGATCAATAATAAGCGAGTTATAAGCACTTTTAAGTTTGGCTATCCTTGTTTGACCTTGAAGGAGGGGCCCAAGGTCAAATCCGACCACACCAAAAGATTTCCAGCCCATGATTTCCTATAGGTTGGTTTACCATCCCAAACCTCTAGGACCAATAATAAGCCTGTTATAAACACTTTTAAGTTTGGATACCCTCATTTGACCTTGAAGGAGGGGTCCAAGGTCAAATCTGACAACATCAGAAGATTCGCAGCATGATTTCCTATAGGTTGGTTTCACATTGCAAACTTCTAGGACCAATAATAAGGGAGGTATAGGCACTTTTAAAGTCTGCTATGTGGGTTACTTCGGCACTCCGTGGATGACCTTGAATTAAGAGCTTCAAGGTCAAATGTCTGTAGAGGACATGTATATCTGTTATACAGATCATCTATGAAGAGATTCAACCTTCTACCTATGAGAAACAGCCAGTAGAAAAATGTAGATTATTTTCAAAGAAATGCCCGCGGCGGTCATCTTGTTTTTCAGAATGAGGCTATTTTCAGTCCCAGAGAAGTTTACCCCTCCAATGAAGATATAGTACAAATTTGGTGAACCTAGCTGGTGTAGTTTCCCTTTTGGAGCATTAACGCCGAAAATCTCTCTACGTGCGGCGGTGGAGCGAACGCTAAACCAAAGTATCACCGGATACTTCCGGTGGATACAAAATTACAAATAACGCTTATATTGATTAACACTGTACCAACTAAGTTCTGAGTTTACTTTATCTGAAGTTTAACACTATTCCTGTTAAAATTGACTCAGTTAGAGGGATATTTCCAGATCTACTTCGATTTTAATTGGTTCTGAATCATTTCTAACACAAACTGAATACTGTGAATAGGTCCTATCGTGACAGTTATTTAAAATGCTGGAGCAAAGAAGTTCATCATACTGCATGGGTTAGCATGAAGTCGGTCGGTTTTCCAGGTTTTTAGTGCTGTGCGAAAAGGAAATTAGCTAGGAACACTATATTTGGCAGATATACAGAAGAAAGTGATGGCAGCAACATTATGTAACAATTTGTTCATAACTTGCTTCTTTCAATTGTAAAATTGCACAAAATCTTTGAAAAATAACTTCACCAAACATTCATGAAGTGGGTCAATTTTCTAGTAAAAAATACTTCTCGTACGAAATCAGTGTGTTTCTTGGATGTATTATATTTAAAAGTTCACAAAAATGTTTACCAGAAAGAAAATAGCAATAAACAAATGATCAATAGATTTGGTTTGTGAGTGTGTCCTGATGGAATTGCAGTTAGGCTCTTCCGTCCCATGAGAAGGACAAAAAATTCAATTTAATAATTTGAATTATTAAATTTAATAGACATCAAAACATCCAAATCTGATCTTTGGTAATGTAGCTATGTACTGTGAAACTTTTCCAAAAATTTCATGACACAGGAATATAGCATTCTTTCTTTTGGCAGAAACTCTTGAAAAATCAACCCACTTAATGAATTGACCCACTTCATGCTAACCCATGTACGGTACATGTAGCTGGACAGGATTCTCTCTTGTGTCTTACAATGACAAAATACCCAAACATCAAATACATGGGACTACCAGTACCAACACTCTGTAATAGTCTGTATCTCCCATACTTACGTAAGCACCCCCTAAAATCTTAAGTTATCGCTAATAAATTTTTTATTTATTGTTTCAAGGTAAACTTTCTCTATTAAAACCCAATATTAGGTTTAATTTGATTATTTTATATCCATTTTCAACAAACTTCTCCTTATTTTAGCAGTTATTTAATACTTTATAGAACACATTTATAGATTTTAATGCTTTATAGAACAGATTTGTTTACATCTACCACACTTGACTTCCAGTTGGTGTATTCTAAAATGCGAGGTTCCAAATTTCGGTCATTCTTTTTTTTTATGAAATACCCAGCTGGTTTTCAATGAGCATTGAAAATTTTGCAAACATTTGGTCATATTACCAAAGAGCGTGTCACAGAGCAGATTAGTGCTGTAAGTCGTCAAGAAATACTAGAGTTGATGTGTCGGAACTAATGGACGGTGAACCGACGAAAGTCGCACTAGTGTTGGTCAAGTACTTCAGAAGAAATATATTTTATTAATTAGCCGGTTTTAAATAAAAAACGAATTTTTGTAGTTTGATCTTTGACCCTATCCAATGAATTATTGAATCTCGTGAGAATTTATATTTGCGGTTAAAAATTGAGGGGAGCAGCCATTGTTGTTTCCACTTGAAAGCTATCACAAATCAAAAATGTGATTGTTTTCTTTAAAAACGCTAATTATCATAAGATTTTATTAGGTAAGTAATATTTTGGTGTATTATAAAAGATTTGATGAAAAATTGATCTTTATAATGTATGAAGTGACACATCGTAATTTCAATGCTCGCGAACGACTATGACCAAGTCGAGCCGCATCGTTACTGCACTAGAGCAGATACAGAATAACCTTAATTGCAGTACCTAATACATCTTGTACTTTTGATTTTTTTTTTTTTTAAATACATCTGAAAACAGTCATAGATTCATTTATAAATGTTAGCCTTTAACTAGGGCTGCCACGAGTAGCAAATTTTGTACTCGAGTACTCTCTCACCATTACTCTACTCTAAAACGAGTACTCTTTTTAGTGATAAATACAATAAAATGTGCCATTTTCCCCTGAAAATTAACAGAAATTTACCCAGTTTATGTCACTTTTATCAAGAATGGTTTATAAAAGGCCACTATTTGAGTGTAAAAGAGTACTCTTTTGTTCATTTTGTACTCCAAATAATTTAGTAATCTAACCTTTAACGAGTACTCGAGTACTCTTTAACAGCCCTACCTTTAACCAGTTTTACACAAGCTACACTGACTGCAACTCTTCATACATACTCCATATTCAGGCTTGAAAAATCCACTCTTCTCCCACCAAGAGTACCAGGCTGCCTCTACATATTGAGGATTGTAGGCGTCAGGCATTGGACATGTTGTGTCTAAGAAAAACAAGGCAAAAGCCGAGGTTTTACATTCCATCCAAGTAGGACTGTAACAGGATCACTGATTATTAGAAAGCAGGTCTACTATGTTGACAAACTGAGTACAAATCAGCACATTGAGTACACGAAAAAATGTTAATACAGTAGATCTTTTATCCAACCCTGTTTGGGGAGTAACCCTTTGGTCATATAGTAGAAACTAGAAAGCCTAAAATAACAGGTTTAAATGCAGTTGGGAGAGTGGATTTGTGATCGGGTAATTGAAACTTTGGATAATAGAGGGTCGGATAAAAGAGGTTCTACTGTACATTCTATTCTATTCTATTCTATTCTATTCTGTACTTTTATAGCGCTTGTTTATTTAATCAGACATGTAACACCTAATAATCATTTTATATATATTTTTCATTATTCTCAGATATATGAATGTATTTTCAATACGTTTGTCTGCATTAACTCCCATATGTTTTTTTCTCCCTATAATGTTCCGTTGGTTAATTCTATTTTTGTCTTTGAACTAGTGGTGTCATCACGAGCGGCGATATCGTACATTCATGGATGATAATCGAGGATTAACAATCATCCACGATGCATCTCATAAACATATTCAACCATTAACTTTAGCTTATTTTCGAAGGGATTTAATAAAAATATGGTGAAATATTCATCTAATTTCTACTTTTATGCGGTTTTGTTTTGATTTGTGATGTAACTATGGTGATGACCCTTTCCACTTCCTACAGGAACTGAAAAAAATGTATGTTTTGTTTACTTTTTATTGCTTCAAATATCCACCATTTTAACAACTGACAGCACAAATGAATCATAAACTCTTTTTTTTCAGTATTAGTTGTCAATGCACATTATTTAAAGAGAAAATTTAGGTTTAATTTGTGAAACGATGACACCACGATATCGCTCACTGTTTTGTTCACAGTATCGAGACCTCATATACCCAGACGATGACGCCACTACTTTGAAGTGGATTCAAAACCACCATAGGGATGAGGGGTTTAATGCACTCAAGTATTTGAAAAAGACAAACACATAAATTGGGGATTCAGGAATTTTTTTTTTTTGTGTGTGTATATTGATTATTACAATGATTAGCATAATATGTTATCTTTCAAACAAGAGTTCCTCAAAGGTTTCAGGGTCAGGTACAATTTCACTAAAGTTACATATTATTGCATCACCATATCCAACTGCATTCCACAATGACACGAAATCTGATACATCAGTTTGATGTGTTTTGTGAAATGAGAGTACTTTAAAGAAAGTATGCAGAAAAAAAGGTGACAATATGACACAACTAGTAGTCCGCGGGCTAGGTATGACCCACACGCACCCCCCCCCCCCACAACTTGACTTCACCATATTTTTCTGAACCCTTATCATCCCTGGATAATGAAATGGAGAGGTAACATTGAATAAACTGGGATACACAGGGTGTTCTGGCCATATTTAGCAGTATACCCTAATCTAAGCCAATTCACATCTGACGTTGCTCATAAATATTAGCATATTTCAAAATAGAAAAATGTTTTTGCTGACAAAAACGAAGCGGCCCTGATGAAAAAGTGCAAAGTAATCTGTAAAAGATGTCAAGATATGCATGATAAGGAACAGAAAATGTAAAGTTTATTGCATTGTGTAGGGATGGGTCGGTAGTTCCGGTATCTCGGTATCGAGAGCATTTTACTGAAATACCGTGACGAGATTTTACAACCGCCACTTCGCTTGTCAGCATATATAATGGAAGGAAGAGTTAAAATATTAGAAACATACCCAAAATCTGAAGAAATTATAAGCTTTTATCCTATATTTTCGTCCATTTGAAGACTTTTATAAGCAATACGTTGAGCAGAACTGCCATGTTTTGGTTACGACACTTTATAACCTCAATTTCGCTTGTCAACTCATATAAATACAGGAAAACTTAAAATATTGGAAACAAACCAGAAATATGAAGACATTATACGTTTTTATCACATATTTTGTGCACTTATGAGCTTTTTTTGCGATTTCGTTGAGGAAACGTCCATGTTTGTTTGGGGTGAACTTAAACGCGGCGTCCCGAATTCGGTACGGTTTTGCATTGGCGACCTACCGATGTACATATTTTTCATACCGACCCATCCCTAGCATTGTGTATGTTACTATATTTAACAAATTAAAGAACGACCACAGCTTCGCAGAAGTGAAATTGTAGGTGTGAAATTTACTTCTTAAAAGAATGTATGTCCGATGCGCGGAAAAAATGCCTCCTGGAAAAAATGCCTTCTAGAAAATATGTCTCCTAGGAAATATACCTCCTAGAAAGAATGCCTCCTGAATATTTTGTGACCAGGAAAAATACCTCCTAAGGAAAAAAGTTCTTTCAAGTATCATAACACTACAGGTTCACATTACAACTTCAGAGGCATCTTCATTTTTCGACTTGAGTCTTATAGTCGCCAATGCCTGCCCAAAATTCAGTATTTTACCCATTTTGCTTAGCTGTACAAAGGTATGTAAGTTTCTCTAGTAAGGTTTTGCTGGTGCTTCTCACTCTTTTGGCTGGCTGTTCATCCCTGGTTTCCATTATGACAGGTGTTGTGTTATTCTTGTAATTACATTTCTGCCCCTCCTAGTGCATCTAACTGCGATCAACTCCTTACAGAGGGGATAACCTATGTTGTAATTTGATAAGAATGCATATTGTAAGCCATAAAGGCCACAACTATTTCATCAAGAAACCTCACAGCCATAAATCCTGCTTTTAAACTGGTCCAGAGTACAGCTGAAGGGATACCCTTTCAAGAAGATATTTGTAATTTGTACTTCGTGATATTGTACATTCTGGTTTTGACTGTACATATTTAAAATTAACATGTTTTTGATATTATACGTTGTAGGTTTCATATGTAACATGATTACAAGTCGAAATAACTTTTTTTTTCTCAGGAGCCTTTTTTTTCCTAGTCACAAAATATCCAGGAGGCATTTTTTCCAGGAGGCATTTTTTTCTGTGAGGCATTTTGTCCAGGAGGCATTTTTCCCCCGGATTCTGTATATCCTACATTCTTTGGGAATGTTCTCGGAGAAGAGGTCTCAAGTGTAAGGGTACATTGAGCACAGACATTTCTGTTCAAAATGTCATTGGTATCAGACTTAAGTATAAAACACTAATTGAATGCAGTGGACTAAGATGCTTAAGAACTATTGTTTAAAATTACTGATTGTGCTTCAACTAAAAACTTAACAAAAACACTAACAAGGGTGACGTGGTTAGCTTTCACCCAACCACAGAGTCGAATCTTAGGACAGCACTGTGTGTTGAAATCTGTAAACTCTGTATTATCGCCCGCATTTGGAAACCGCTTTCAGGGAAGTTTTTAGATTTGTGTCGCGAGATGGGTATTTGTTTACAAATATAAAGGGTCTGTACATGCGCAGTTTTACAAGGCTGGTTTAAGATGAAAACTACCAGCATATTTCCTGTCCACGGACTTGCCTCATTAATATTACTGTAATGAGCAAACATGCGCAGTCACGGCAGTTCTTTGAAGGGGTTCATAGTCGATCTTTTACTGATGAACTGCATGGTTTATTTTGTAAATATAAAACAATTTGGAAGACATAATTAAAGTGTTAGTATATGGATATTTTACAAAAGCAAATTGTAAGTATTCGAATCGAGGACACAGAATGTAGCTTAAAGTATTTGATCTTTGTCGAAACGTCCATTTTATAGAATATTGTCAGGAAATACCAGGGGAAATCCGTGACCTCATATCTTTGAGGGGGTTTCCCCACAATATTTTACAAGGCTGGTTTAAGATGAAAACTACCAGCATATTTCCTGTTCACGGACTTGCAGTTTGAAATTTGATTTTGAAATGAGAAGACATATTTCAATTTTGAACCGTGGATATATAGTACATATGGATATTTAACAGAAGCAAATTGTAAGTATATAACAAAAATATTTGTGTGTTGTTTCTACAATATTACGATAGCCACAATGAGCGATAATAGGGACATACAGATTATGCTGTATTTAAACGATGAAGTATTTCGTGTTTAGCCAATCAGAATCGCGGAAATATCCATGTCATGTTAGAATATCTAGAATAAAATAAGATTAGCGAACTGGTGTATTTTGTAAATATACTGTAAAACTATTTGGAAGACGACTTCTTCCGAAATAAGAAACGGATTGACAGAAAAAATGAAACCACATGATAACTTCTTGGAAATGGGAACCCAAAGCGCCTTCGAGTGGTTAAATGAAGATCTATGGAGTTTGAATATTTTTCATTGTCTCTGCCAGAGGGGTTCTCGATTCTGATTGGCTGAACGATAAATGTGTAGTACTACCGTGACGTCACTTCATTCATTAATTTCTTTGCGGTTTATTTGTTTGACAAATTAGTAATAGGCTGTAGATGCGCAGACAACAGTTTTACATAAACAGTGACTGCGTGATAAACCAGCAGACAAATAAATTAATATGGGGGATTCACGTCTAGAAACCAGCAGACGAAACCGTTAAAAAAGACTCGTTCGAGTAGACCATTACAATAGCAAAAACAATAGTTTCTAGGACATACGGGTCCTTGGAGAAAGCCAGACGAAGTGCCAGACATGTTTTTTACTTCATAAAATATAACTTAATAAAGGCATTAAAAATCTTCAAAATGGCAGAGTGTATAATATACACCTTAATGTACAGATATGTGAAGAAATATTATGCAGAATTTGGTATTTAAGGGCTTAAACGGCCAATTTAAAATCGTGGCCGCAACTCAGTACATAACTCGAATCAAAGATTCGACTAATAAAATCCAGTGAACCAAAGTGCTTGAGACTTTTTGTTCAAAAGTTAATGATTTTGCTTCAGAGTTATTGCTCTAAATATTCCACTTGTTTTGTTCCACTTTTGTTTCACACACACATATATATCTCTATCTGTCATCTATGCCACAGAAAAACACTCTCTCCCTCCATCCACCCTTCCTACCCCCACTGAGGCCATTCTTTTTTTCACTTGCTTTTTATGTGCACTAAAGGGGAGTTGGGAGGGTTCTTTCTGCATAGAAAGACTTTCCATGAATTTGATAGAGATCACACAAAAGCAAATACAGAATTGGGGGGAGGAAGAAGAAAAGGACAAGTCATTCATTTCCACTCAGCTGGAGATACATAAAATGCTGTACAAGAAAAACTGTTTATGAGAAAGTGGTTTTTTTTTTCAGTCATCTTATATTGTGAAAGAAGTCAGGTCTATACATTTGACCAATTTACATAGTATATGTGAACAAGTAGCTAGATCATCAACTCCTTCTGCAAAACAAAAGTTGAATCAATTGAAGCTTTTTTTCCAAAAAGGAAAAGTTATACCCCACAATTCCAAAAGAATGGAATCAGAAGAATGTGTTTTTAATCTGCCTAAAATTGGGAATTTATATTATGTGAACACTGATCAGTTGCAATATGTTAATAACCACATCAGTGCATCACAAATACCTCATTTTTTTCTTTGAAGATGTCATAACTTCATAAACAAGATAGCATAAATATTTTTTAAGTATACATATGCCAGGTGTGGTTATAAAAGTGTTAAAATAAATGAGGAGGGAGCAAGAAGTATATATTTATCATGTTAAGATGGCCAAAGCCTCTTAAGTACAGGAATTTTAAAGTGTTATACAAAATCTTACTTAAGTATAATCAATGTCAAGTTAAACTGATGATACTGAACAGTAAATCAGTTAGGGGCTGAAAACCCTCATTTTCATGTCAAGATGGCCATGACTGTACTTGTATTGGAACTCCAAGGTGGAAAGGAAATAAGAATGTCCTATTGTCATCTTTAAAAGTGTACAAAATTTAACTGAGCTCTGCTGAACAATACGATAGTTGGATATTAAAAACTCCATAATTTCACTGCAAGGTGACCATAACTTCATCCATATTGGGACTTTAAGGTGACCATATAATGAGAATGTCCCTTTTGTCATCCTTTATAAGTGTACAAAGTTTAGCTGAGGTCAGTTGAACAATAACATAGCTGGAGGCCGAAAACTTCCTTTTTTTCACTAAAAGGTGACCATAACTTCATTCAGATTGGGACTTTAAGGTGACCATAAAATGAGAAAGTCCCTTTTCTCATCCTTTATAAGTGTACAAAGTTTAGCTCAGGTCAGTTGAACAATAAGATAGCTGGAGGTCGAAAACCTTTTTTCACTGAAACGTGACCATAATTTCATTCATATTGGGACTTTAAGGTGACCATAAAATCTGAATGTCCTTTCTGCCAACCTTTATAAATGTCCCAAGTTTTATTTGAAAAATGTACACATTGACTAAGCTTAGGGCTGAAAAACTCTACATTTTAAGTTTAAGATGGCCCTAACATTATTAATATTTGAATCATAAGGTAGTAAGAGTGTTCTTTTGATGTACCTCAATATCAATATATGTTAGATTTTTAAAAAGATGGAAAAATAAAGGGGCCAGACAGTTTTATTCCAATTTGATGACTTTAGGGGGGCCATAGCCCCAATAATATTAACAGTTTAAGGTCACCATAACGTCAGGATAATCCTTTGGTAAATCTTAATATATATGCCAAGTTTGGTTGAAAAAAGTGGAAAACTAAGTGATCTGGAGGGTTAAAACCCACGTTTTGGTCATTAAGGTGACCTTAAGTTTGTAGATACAGAGCTAAAACTTCGGCATGTGAAAGATTATCAAAAAGTAGCTGAATAAGTTAGTCCAACAAAACGCCGAAATCCTGACCGTTTTTGAGATACAGATCAACTACCCATTTTTTTAAAATTTACAAAAATACAACGCCTCCAGTTGAGGCATTTATGGTCTGATTGATGAGAAAATCCTTTCCGACCTTGGAAATTTGGTCTAGAATGTACCTGATAAACTTTATAGCACAGGTGTGTGTGGTTTTTTCCGAAACACGATGACGGTGTGTTTTTGAGTGATGCTTAAGGTTACCTTAAGTAAAGCTTAAGGTCTGCGCAAAGTATTCCAAAAAATTTTCCCGCCCATATAGTTTTTAAAAAAGATAAGAAGGAAAAAAAAAATTGAAACACCAAGAAGTTATTCAAGGGAGACCATAATCCGGCGGCAGCGGTGATCAGTCGAACTTCGGTGAAAACAAATAAGCGTCCCTGATGGGCTGCTTAATGATATTTTCACCTACTTATCTTTGACCTATCATGACAAATAAGGTATTGGCTGAAAGCTCTTTTATAGTGGTATCTAAAATAAGTGAAACTTTGAATTTAGTATCAACATGAATGTGACTGTTGCGTGTCATGTGCCAACACCCATCCAACTTCTGAGGAATTAAAAAAATTACAGAAAAATATTGATTTACATTATTTTCTGAGGTGTGGTGGTAGATATATTCACTGTTGTTCTTTATTAGTACATGGAGAAATCCAATATGCTTCTTTTGACACCAAAATTGTGAAAATATCTCAACTAGAAGTTGAGATATTAGGTATTCAAGACATGAAGGGTGCACCTAATTTTGACGATTCAGTCACTTCATTTATCTTATTAAAACGGTGTCATCTAGATTCTCTTGTTCTCTGCCTGATTATGTATCCAGTAATATTTAATCTCAAAGGAAAGATTATTCAACTCACTGTATAAAATAAAGCTTCTCACCAGGAAATAGTGAGATACACCAATTATCATGTTTATACCATAAACTGCATTCTTGAAACATCCAGTATGTCAAAACGTTGGTCAGGTATCTTTAAAGTGTGCAGTGTGGGCACTAGAATTATGTAATGCATGTCAATAAAAAAATAAAAACATTCAGTTGTAAATATACATTGTTAATATTACTATTATGATAGCAAACTTAAGGGCAATGTTCTTAAATAACATTAAGATTATATTTATTTGGGTTTATGTCACTTTTAACACTGTACAGGTCATATCATGACAGGTAGTTTTGTGGGCAGAGGAAACCAGTTCATACTGTTGGTCAAGGTTATGTACTGTAAACTGCTGACCACTGGTAAGCAACTACCAACTTTCCCACATAAAATCTGGGGTTTGAACTGCTAAGTCTAGGACAGGAGGAACAGGTCTCACAGGTTTACTTACAAACTACAGTGCTTAACAACACTGGGTAAGGAACACACATGCCCGATTTCAGTATGTCAATTCCACATTTCAAATGGCAGGTATGGTGAAGGATGACAACAATGTTAAGCATAGAGATGTTAGAGATGCAGAAAGATTGAGGAGTGAAGAATATGTGCAGAAGACACAGCAAGTAATTTGCAGCTTCATTAATCCATTTGATGTTGATGACAAATCCACTCTTGTTATATCATCTGGGGCAGCAGTACCTCCTGAAATCTCTAGTGACATCCTTCATGCTGAAAGAGCTGGTAAGGCAGCATACAAGGATTTTGTATCTAGCCGTTTGGAAACAGGAACTAACTTCTTTCAGGCTATCTCACGTCTACGGCTGAAATCTTTTGCAGACCTTAACAAGAAAATGAAGATTTCCATTAACAATAATAAAGTGATCCAGTACAAAGAGCAGTCCAACAGAGCATTTCATTTGTTGATCCAGTCACAGAATGAAGGACTACAGTTGGACCTTAGGGAATTAATGTCCTTCCCATTGACAATCATTCCAAACAGCATTGGCCTTCCTGGGCACTTCATGGTGAAGACTGACAAATCCAAGTTGTTTCATAAAATATGTGGCAGTACTGGGGATGCAGCTATACTATCAGCCAGTGAGACAGTTGACATAATTGATGGCAATGCAACATTTCACTGCCTACAAGATATTCCAAGTAACTTTCGGCAGATATGTAGCGAGGTTTTCAGCACAATACCTAAAGGTGATGTTATCTTTAGTACTGACTCCTATATGGAAAACTCCATCAAATCCATTGAAAGAAAGAGGAGTATCAGAGAAGCTTTTGATAAAAGGTTCAGCAACCGAGAAACCCTCTGACTGGAAACAATTCTTGTTGAATGGTGAAAACAAAAAACAGTTCACTAATATCCTGCTGACAGAGTGGCAGAAAAACACATATGCTTCAGAGCTCCATGGTCGTCGAGTCATACTAATCTTTGATGGCAAGGCTTATGTTTTATCATCTGATGATGGCATTCAAGTGAAGATGTCAGTTATACCTGGCGTGTGTTCCTCACAAGAGGAGACAGATACAAGAATTATATTATATGTAGCATATGCACAGAGTAAGGGGTACCGCTATGCCAGAGTGAGAAGCCCTGACAGTGACATTTTTTTCATCATGCTCCATTATGCAAACATGTATCCAAACATTATTATGCTATTTGATACAGGTAAAGGAAACAATAAGAAGCTGCTTAACATCACAGAAATGGCTATGTCATTTTCACAGGTCCATTGTTCAGCCCTTCTGGGTCTTCATGCTTTCACAGGATGCGACAGCACAAGTGCGATGAAAGGTCGTGGCAAAGTAAGACCACTGGGTATACTTCAAGTCACCTGAATATGAAGAGGTCTTCTCACAACTTGGTGACACCTGGTCAGTATCAGAGGATATTATAACCAAGTTGGAAGTTTTTTTATGTACTGTGTATGGCAAAATGAGGATGAAAATCATGAAAGATGTCAATAGTGTATGTTTTATGAAGATTGATGAAATCTGTGGAGACAAGAACCATAAGGCTTCACTGAGGAATTTTGACATGGCATCATTACCCCCTTGTAGGAGAACACTGGAGCAACATGTTAGTAGGGTAAACCATCAGGTGGCAATGTGGAAGAGATCACACATTCCTAATCCTGAGATCCCAAACCCAACCAATCATGGATGGATAATGTCTGATGGACTACTACAGCCACACTGGTTTCATGGAAATGAATTGCCCGATAAGTTAGTAGACATAGCTGCCAGAAATGAAGATGACAGTGGGGATGATCAGAGTGATACCGAATTTGATGCTGAATCAGATACTGAATCAGATATTGCTGAACTATTTATTGACAGTGATGATGACTGAACATAAGTAACATTAACCATTCAATAAATTAAACATCACATAAAAAATCTCAGTTTTTGTTAACCTACTTTGCAAACTACCTGCTCATCTGAACTCTTTTATGATAGATTACAAATTTCCTACTCTACCTTTTTTCCTTATATAGTGTACTTGCCTGTTTTGTTCAATCCTGTGAAATGAATTTATTTCACATTTGGTGTAATTTGGATTTAAGGTTGCATCTGTAAATGTAATGATTGACAGAAATATTAATATTGTCCTATTGTATGATCTATGAAATCTCTTAATGTTATTTAGGGCAAATTAGGGGCCACGGTGGTACATTGGTAACACACTGGCATCCCACCTCTGAAGTCGGCAGTTCAAACCCCAGATTTTATGTGGGAAAGTTTCAAAGTTGGTAGTTGCTTACCAGTGGTCAGCAGTTTACAGTACATAACCTTGACCAACAGTATGAACTGGTTTCCTCTGCCCACAAAACTACCTGTCATGATATGACCTGTACAGTGTTAAAAGTGACATAAACCCAAATAAATATAATCTTAATGTTATTTAAGAACATTGCCCTTAAGTTTGCTATCATAATAGTAATATTAATAATGTATATTTACAACTGAATGTTTTTATTTTTTTATTGACATGCATTACATAATTCTAGTGCCCACACTGCACACTTTAAAGATACCTGACCAATGTTTTGACATACTGGATGTTTCAAGAATGCAGTTTATGGTATAAACATGATAATTAGTGTATCTCACTATTTCCTGGTGAGAAGCTTTATTTTATACAGTGAGTTGAATAATCTTTCCTTTGAGATTAAATATTACTGGATACATAATCAGGCAGAGAACAAGAGAATCTAGATGACACCGTTTTAATAAGATAAATGAAGTGACTGAATCGTCAAAATTAGGTGCACCCTTCATGTCTTGAATACCTAATATCTCAACTTCTAGTTGAGATATTTTCACAATTTTGGTGTCAAAAGAAGCATATTGGATTTCTCCATGTACTAATAAAGAACAACAGTGAATATATCTACCACCACACCTCAGAAAATAATGTAAATCAATATTTGTCTGTAATTTTTTGAATTCCTCAGAAGTTGGATGGGTGTTGGACAGTCACATTCATGTTGATACTAAATACAAAGTTTCACTTATTTTAGATACCACTATAAAGAGCTTTCAGCAGATACCTTATTTGTCATGATAGGTCAAAGATAAATAGGTGAAAATATAATTTGAAATATGCTAATATTTATGAGCAACGTCAGATGTGAATTGGCTTAGAATAGGGTATACTGCTAAATATGGCCAGAACACCCTGTGTATCCCAGTTTATTCAATGTTACCTCTCCATTTCATTATCCAGGGATGATAAGGGTTCAGAAAAATATGGTGAAGTCAAGTTGTGGGGGGGGGGGGGGGGGGGGTGCGTGTGGGTCATACCTAGCCCGTGGACTATAGCCTCTATCTTGCAACATCAACCAGGGTAAGAAATTCTTACTAAGAATAGGAAGAGTCACTAAGTGTGAAATTCACAACAAATGAAATTTTGCCACTCACTGATGACACCCCTCTTTTTCAAAACAAAATTGTAATTCTGGACTACTTTCTTCCTTTTGGTTACTTTCTTTGCCTTGTGTACAATTTTACAATTTCCTTTTTTTCTAAATTTTATGAGTTGTCCCCAAGAGGGAGCTTTACATTTCTCATTCTACAAATTGCCACATTTAGTTAAAGGATTATGTATATTTTTAATTATGAAATTCACAAATTACTACCTTTCTTTTCACCCTCTGGGGTTTTTATATCATATGTCACTGCAACTCTCTCTTTTTCTTTCTTTTCCTTCTTTTCATCTTTCTTTTTTGACTTTTCACATGAAACAAAAACAAGTCATGATTAGAAAGATAAAACTAGATTGGGCCAACTCGGCGCCAACATATCCCCAGACAGGTCATCACTCACGCCACAGGTTTTGATCGGGAATTTTTAAAAACATAATTACCCATTATTATATGAACTTCAGCACATCAATCTACTCTGTTTATATCTTCCAAGGAAGATGGTGTATCCCCAGACGCCGAATACATAACTCAAATTATATTTTCAATCTTCCTGCAATGATAACTCTAAACCTATTTTCAAAGTATTTAAATGATTGATGATTGAATGTCCATTCTAAAATAATAATCCCAAAAGAGCATATCTGTTTCTATATTTGTTGACAAATAAAATATTATTTTTAACTCAACTCATCATACTTTTCAATCTTCCTTCAAAGTATTTAAATGATTGATGATTCAATGTCCATTCTAAAATTCATAATCCCAAAAGCGCATATCTGTTTCTATATTTGTTCACAAATAAAATATTATTTAAAAAAAAATTATTTATATTATTATTTTATTATATTATTTTTAGAATTTGCAAATTGTTTTCAGTTATTCATTTCCTCTATACCTATATATGTGGTCCATATATATGCAACCTAAATATGTGACACAATCTCAGTTCTGACTCCCCTTTGTGTTATATGTAATGAAGCCCACCACCTCCCACCCCCACCCCTCTCCCCTTCTCCACACCTCTCTCACTATTACACAAGATCTGCAACCCCATTGAGGTCTTTGTTTCTCATCTGATATCATTAAATACCTTTGTTTATTTAGTGTCACTCAATATAGCTGGAGGTCCCAGAGGTGGGTGGGGGGAATCCGGGTGGGGGATGTGGGTTGGGACTTAGTTTAGTTTATTAGTTTATTATAGTGACATGTATTATGTTGACAAGGATTATACAAAAACTATTGAAGTAATACCCAGCCCTATATGGGCTTATAAGTCACTTTAAATAGAGAGTTAATAACAAACAGAGCAAACATATTTTGAGGTAAGATACAGTAAATAAAGACAGCAATTCAATACATAAAAATTAACAATATAATTTACTTTTTCTTTCTTGCCACAAATCAAAAATAAAATTAATAACCATATTGACATTCATATGAGTTAATACCCTTGATAATTGATCTATTAATAATTCCGATTTATCTATATTTAAAATTTTGAAATATTTCATACGAATCAGCTCTAAAGCTGGACAAACACAAACAAAATGTATCTCATCTTCTACATCTTTTTTACACAGTTTACATGTTCTCTCAAAGAGATGGAGTGCTACAGCATAAATGGTAAACAAACAATCTATATAAAAGGGGTACTCAAATACAAAAAGAATTGAGAATTTTAAGTATGTGATTATCAACTGAAATGAGTTCATAACTGTAGGAGCTGTGTCAAAATTAACTGAGGCAAGTTGAATAAAACTGGGCTAGTTGAGGGTTAAAAATCCCTTAGTTTTACTACATACGGATATAATTTCATTAATATTGGGACTTAAAGCTCACTTAAAGTGTCCATTTTGTCTACTTGAATATGTTTAACCGGCGTTTAACCAGTTTCATTTTAAAAAGTTAAAAACTCAGCAAGCAGAGGTATAACACACAAAAATAAGTTCTTAAAAGACTAAGATAGCCATAACATTATTAATATTCAAAATTTAAATAGACAGGCATTTCCTTTTAAAAATTCAAAGATTTCAGCTCTATAACCCACATAGTTTGACAGTTACTGGGCTTTAAAGTGGCATAATGTCCATAAATTGGGTTTCTGTGGGCATTTTACAATTGTTAAAGAGACCTTAGCAATTAAACTACAGATCTGAAACTTTTTGGGGGACATACATAACAAACAAAAATTATATATAATACAGTTTAAGACTTGTCACACTAAGCATTTCCAAATAACAGGGCAAAATACGGAAAAAATGTCCAAAAAGGCACTTGGGCGAGTGTCTATGGCCCTCATACACAGGTTAAATGTCTACTAAAAACCTTGATTTTCGGCATATGTAAAAAGGACATAATAATGCATTCCCAGATGGGATTTCAGCTCCATCAATCACATAGTTTAACAGTCACAGGGCTTAAAGGTGGCAAAAAGTCCAAATATTGGGTCTCTGTGGGCCTTTTAGAGATCTCGATGTGGCTTTCAAATTAAAGCTTCAGACTTAAAATTTGTTACATACTAAGATTACACATAGAATATGTATCTAATAAAGTTTGAAACTTCTCAGACTTACCATTTCCAAGTTACAGAGCAAAATATGTGAAAAATGTCTTAAAAGGGTCACTCAGGTGGGTGTTTAAGGTCCTCATACACAGGTTAAATGTCTACTTGAAGCCTTGATTTTTGGCACATGTAAAAAGAACATAATAATGTATTCCCAGATGAGATTTCAGCTCTATCAGTCACATAGTTTAACAGTCACAGGCCTTAAAATTGGCAAAAAGTCCAAATACTGGTTCTTTATGGGGCCTTCTAGAGACCTAAATGTGGCCTTCAAATTAAAGCTTCAGACTTAAAATTTGTCACATACTAAGATTACACATAGAATATGCATCTAATATAGTTTGAAACTTCTTAGACTTACCATTTCCAAGTTACAGGGCAAAATATGTGAAAAATGTCTAAAAATGGTCACTCGGGTGGGGATTTATGGTCCTCATACACAGGTTAAATGTCTTCTTAAAGCCTTAATTTTTGGCACATATATAAATAACATACTAATATCTTCCCAGATAGGATTTGAGCTCTATCAGTCACATAGTTTGACAGTCACAGGGCTTAAAAGTAGCAAAAAGTCCAAATATTGGGTCTTTGGGAGCCTTTTAGAGACCTCAATTTGACCTTCAAAATTAAAGCTTCAGACTTAAAATCTGTTACATACTAAGATTACACACAGAATATATATCTAATACAGTTTGAAACTTCTCAGACTTACCATTTCCAAGTTACAGGGAAAAAGATGTGAAAAATGTCTTATAAGGGTCACTCGGGTGGGTGTTTATGGTCCTGATACACAGGTTAACTGTCCATTAAAGGCCTAAATGTTGGGGCTCATATAAGAAAACACATAGATATATTCCCAGATGATATTTAACTTAGATGAGAGACATAGTTTGAAAGCTACAGTGCTTGAAAGTGGCAAAAAGTGCATAAATTGGGTCTCTGTGGGCACTTTTGAGACCTTAAGTCGACCCCTTTGGGTAAACCTACAGCCCTAAAATTTTCTACAGACAAGGATTACATATCAAAGTTATACCTAGCACAGTTTGAGACTCATCAGAATTACCACTTCCAAATTATAGGGCAAAATATGTGAAAAGTATAGCAAAAAATCCCTAAGTGGGGGTATTTATGGGCCTCAAGGACAATTTTCTCCTCAACTTAAAGTCGTGATTTTCGGCACATGTACTAAGAACATATTAATGTGTTGTCAGGTAAAATTTCAGCCAGCTGAGCATCATAGTTTGTGACCTACAGGGCTCTAAGTGGCCAAAAGTCCAATTTCTGACCTTAAGGTGGCCATAAGTTCTTTTTTACTGGGAGTTTAAGGTCACCTTAAAATAGGGATCTTCCTTTGGGCACCCTTAACATGTGTACCAAGTTTGAAAAAAAAATATTAATTTGTTTTTGAGTTATCGCGTCCACAAGGAAATTTCTACGGCGGCGGCGGCGCGGCGGACCTGAATCCAATATATCCCCGACTTTCGTCTGGGGATATAATAATATGAATATGGATAAGTTATGCATGGTAACAGTTACTTTCAAATGAAGGGAATTAAAGAGACTAGATGCATCAGGGTAATATTTTTTAAACAAAATAATAAATACTACAACAATATTGAAATTGAAAAAAATGTCTTGCATATATACAAAATATATTTTCAGATATGTAACAATACATAACATTAATTTATTCAACTTACCACTTGAAATCTGGCTTAAGGCTGTCAACAGTGTATTGTGCATGGCAGTTAATTTAATACCATTGTTCATTTCTGTTGGATTTGATCAAATTAACACACGTTCATGGATTTAAAAAAATATGCATTTTCAAAATTAAATTTCAGTAGAAAACCAGGTTGGATCAATTTGACACCAACTTTCCCCATACAGGGAAAATATAACATAATCACTCAGTAATATAAAAACTTGATAATAACAATTCAATCTACAACATGTGTATTTTCCAAAGAAAACTTTAACTCCAGATGAGCATGTACATAACTATTACAAAACATTTTGTTTATTTTTTTTTTACATTTTCATTTTTCAATCTTCCAGCTGTTTGATCCTTTTTTTTTTTCAAAGTAGTTAAATTTATATCTTTTTTAAATTGGTAATCCCAAAACAGTTTTATTTGTTTCTATGATGTTAATATATTAGTGGATAGAAGACACATTATAAAATAGAATCTATTTGATCTTAACAGATCAACTTTTCTTTTTAAACTTCTTATATTTTTTGTTCTTTTAATATGAAAGAAGTCAGTCACTCATTAACTTTATGTATGCTTTGATAGTGCTGGGACGATGTTTGCAAACTTCGGTATTATCGCTCGCTGGCTCACTGCCGATCAATGACCGGTAAAATTTAAGTACAAACGATGTTTGCTAAATTCATTTCTCTGCAGCCTTTTGGTCACAATAAAACACCAACTGTATTAATATTTGGTAAACATATGAAATATTCATCAGTTAAAATGACAAAACAAGCCGTGAATGCAATAAATCTAACGTAAATGGAAACACCTTGGGGTTTTCCCACTGTTGTCAGGGTAATCATAAAATTAGCCAATCACAAGTGGAGATACATAAAGCATGGTCTGTTAGTGAGGGAGACATCTGTGAATGGCTTTTATATTATATTTTGGTTATATTTGTGGTAATTTGTGTGTATTTCACCTGTTATTATTTAATATTTGATTTTTCTGTCTGGTTTTCAATTTCTACTCCATGATCGGAAATGTTCGAAGTTTGCTCACAAATTTCCGATACGAACATCGACAGGTAAAGTCATGGCGATCTCCCAGCACTATGCTTTGATAATATCTAATTAAATATCTGACACACTATCACCCCTCATACTCTTTGTCTCATCTTAAAGCCTGGACTTTTGGCACATGCAAAAAGAAAATAATGATATATTACCAGATCAGATTTCTGCTAAATGAGCCAAATTCTTTGGCATGCAGCTACAGTGTTTAAAAGTTCTGGTAAAATTGGGTCTCTGTTGGTAGTCTAGAGAATTTAAGGTGACCTTAAAACTAGTGACCTCAAATTTTCTACAAAGACCACATATTGAAGTTACAATATGAGGTATGAGAAAAACGTACCAAAAAATTTTACAGACCCCAAATTTTCTACAGACAAAGCCCACATATATAGAAGTTGTATCAATACTGAAAGGCTAGTCAGACTTAAATACTGTCATGTTACACCCTTCCTGCACAAACTACACTGGCTCCCCATTCATTACCGTATACTGTTCAAATATAATCTCCTCATTTATAAAGCAATACATTTCAGCCAACCTCCATATCTCTCCGCTCTAGTTAGGCGGAGTGATCTCACACGGGGAAATCGCCTATCAATTTCCTCATCTAAACCAAATAAACGCTCAGGGCTACGCAGTTTCATAGCAGGGGCTCCCACAGAGTGGAACAAGCTTCCCCAAGCCATCAGAACGATAGAAAGCATTTCTGGTTTCAGGAAACAGTTGAAAACATACCTTTTTAGATTGGCTTATCCTCCACCATAGCCTATCTCCCCTACCGGACGCTAATATGGAAACGGACGTTTTTCTGGAACTGGACTATCCCTTTTTGCACATCAGCGCCTTAGAGGATGTTTACATCAAATTCGGCACTATATAAGTGTTTCTTACTTACTTACTTACTTATCATTTTCAAGCAGAGCAAAATATGTGAAAACTGTCTTCATGCTCCCCAAACACAATTTTTAACCTCAACTTAAGTTTTTATTTTTGACATATTGTAGTTTTCTCAGGTAAACTTTTAGTCGGATAGGCCTCATACTTTGTGATCTAGAGGGTCTTAAGTGGACGAAAGTTCATTTGTGACATTAAGGTGCCCATAGGTTTTTCACAATTGGGAGTTGAAGACCTCCTTAAAATGGGATCTTCCTTTAACCATTCTTCAAATGTGTGATAAGTCAGAAGAGAAAATGCATTTTTGAGTTATCAAGTACACAAGAATTAAAATGTCTATGGTTAGACTGATCGAGTTTATGTCCCATCACCAATTGCTTTTGATATTCTGACGAATGTTTTATAGACAACTCGGCCTGTTTCAAAGTCGGCCCATTTCAAAGTCGGCATAAGTTGGCCGCTCTCACCACACCTTCACAGGGCTTTAACGAAATCATGTATTATTGGTAAGCTTATTATATGCAACAGTTTTCATTGGTGTACAATAACTTATTTGTCTTTCTGGAGCCTGTAGATGAGCCGCGGCCAACTTATGCCTATGGCCAATTTATGCAGGGTAGCAGATACTTTCACGCTTTGATTTTATAAAATATTGATAGAAAAGCCTAAATATCGGAATGTAGCTAAATTGCTACAGAAAGAACTATGTTTGATTCGCCTTATTCATACCTCTTCTGACTTTGCTGCATTCATTTTTGCTTGTTTTGCCTGAAACTTCTGCATTTTTTCAAGCTTTTTTTGGTCAGCTTTCTGTTTCTTTAATTTAGCTGGTGTCATCTCCTCCTGATCACCTGCCGCATTTGTAAACGAAGGTGGGTCCACACTAGATCCCTCCCCATTTGCATAGCTTGCTGGATTGCTCATTCTTGTTCATTAAAGTTAGCAATGGATCAGTTTAAAATGGACTTATGTCATACAGCGCAATTTAATTTATACAACTGTTCAAGTATGATGCAATGTTTCCACAAAAAGGAAAGTGGTCGATATTAGGGAATTTCCACGAGAGCCGGTGATGCAACCGGAAAGGCCACAACTAACCGAAAAAAAACACAGTGTAGTCGAAACAAACATCAAACTGAGAGAAACAAGATAAGAAGATAATCCTGTTTATAAAGATTTTTCAGGCGTCTGTTCAGAAGTATTTCTTATAGACATGATATTTCGTGGTTCCAACAAGAAAACATAATATATGGAAGCATAGTTTTGTTTCCTGTTATTTACATCCAAATTGATAATATAGAAAAAAAATATGCTCAACTTTCTTCTCTGAATTTGCAACATATCACCCCAGACTCTCCTCCCCCCATGTTTGCGTCTTTCTCTACAGTAATTGAAGATCAAGTTACCAAAATCATTATAGATTCTCCAAGTAAATCATGTTCCCTTGACCCTTGGCCACTTTTCTTGTTCTTGGGTATCTGGATATTCTCATCACCCCCATCACTTCAATAATCAACGCCTCTGTTGAACAAGGTAAGCGTCCTAATTTTTAAGCAGGCCCATGTAACCTCAATCCTCAAAAATTCATCCTTAGACAAAGAAGTTTTCAAAAACTACAGGCCTGTCTCTAATCTAAACTTTATTTCAAAGATATTTGAAAGGGTTGTAGTACTGTGGCAGATGTGTTGGCCTGACCCATACCATTCTGTGGGGGGCTGCTTGGTTGTTGTTTAATTACAACCAGGTTCAACAAGACCACTAATTAGTCAAACTGACCCCAAAGTGGCCCTCCGGCTCGAGCCCCCAGTCAACAGCAGTTGACACAAAATTTCCCATGTCAGATCATCTGCAACATGCCCAGGTCCAGTGGTCATCCTAAATTAATAGGGAGGCTGTGCCTCATATTCATAAGGTAGGGTATTCAGAGACAACCATCAACAAAATACCATAGTTTAACTATAATTACATTTATTCACCAAAATAACCCCTTCCAAACCATACAGTCATTACAGTTGAACAAGATTCAGCCATAGAACAGAATAAATTCATAAAATATTGCAGATACAAAGTTACTTTAAACTGAATGGATACACGATCCCATGTAAGAGTTCAAAATAATGCCTATTAAATTTACAAGAAACTGTTGAACAAGAATGTAATCCCAAAAAAATCCACAATTGGTACTAAATTGGTCCACTAGTGAAACTAAGTGAAAGTCAGAATTCACACTATAATCATCTCAAAATCCATAGTAACATCAACAAATCCCTATAATATAAACTTAACTAAATCAAATAAGGTTAAACTTCTCATTCTGACTTGAATGACTGACTGATAAGACTGATAAAACTAGCCTCAGACAGACTAAACATTAAACTATAAACTTAAATTGACAAATAAATTCTAAACAAAGTGACATTTAACACACTTGTCGTACCTTTCATACTAAATTAACATATAGGTCAGATTTAATTATATAATTACCTTGAACAGTTATCTTCAGCATGAATTTGGCCTGATAAACTATAAAATTACTAATTTAAGGAACCATTGTTGACTTACATGATCTCAGGACAACTGCATGTTGTCAGAGTTCCCAGTGAAGGCGACTATATGTCTTTCCCGTGGCTTTATGTTAAGTCAACCCTAGTAACCTTATATGTGAAAGAAGATACTTAACTTCAATAAACTGGAGAACTGACTTGAAGTTGATCTAAAGTATCCACTTAACTCGAAGCCTAGCCTGCATGGTCAGGACTCTAAGCCAAGCAGATTAATTTTGCCTGAATTTGTATACAATATATACAGCCTAAATGACAGTATATACTGTATGTACTGCCTACATGAAATAACACATTTAACAAAGTCATTATATATTAATGAGCTGCCTGCACAGACACCCCATAATATACCCTTATCATAATAACCTACATTTTAGACAATGCCTACACCTGTATGACACATTTTTATATACTGTTTAACCTAAGCTTTCCTCACAGTTAATAAAGTCATATTGTGTATGCGCTGCCAGCAAAGACACCCCATGACTTAGACTTATCTCACTATTTGAACCTATAACATACAGTGTGTACAACCTGAATGAAAGTACACATTGTACATGTTGTTTATTCTAAGTTTACAAAACATTAACAACATCATTGTTTGCATGAGCTGCCTGCACAGACACCCCATAGTTTAGTCCTATCACCTTATTTGAACCTATACTTCATGTACAATGTACACAGCCTGAATGACAGTACACATTGTACACTGAGATTATACTAATCAGACCTTAAACTTGTAAAAGATTATACCATTTAAACTTAAAACAAAAACATTATCAACTACACACAAAACTATATTTACACACATTAACATTGGTAAGCTTACACATTATCTACATATTTACAAGGAACCTTAAGTAAAATGAATATAAATTAAGTAACCATGCTTACCCCTTTTGGTGACTGTCCAATCCAAAAATAGTGAACACTTGCAAAAATGTTGAAACAAAACAGTCTCCAAGAATCTGGATCACAAAACACTCCCTCTCTTGTCAGTCCCAAAAACTTCCCTTTTCCCAAAAACTGCCGCTTTTATACACAAATTTGACCACCCAAAACTGAAAAATGGATTCCCCAGGCCAAAGGATTACATTTCAAATACTTATATCACTTCAAAAACAAAAGCAGTTACTTATGGATCTGTGTCCTGACACTGATGGACATCAGGTGTCATTTCTGTCAATTTTATAACCATGCATGCAGCTGTGTGCATCAATACAGAACATTTCACAAAGTTAAAACAATATCACAACTCATTACATGTAGTGGCACTGACATTGTTCAAAAGACAACACAAAAGAGTTTATTTTAGTTATGGTCAACCAGTAAATTTATAAAATAAATATAATGTTTAATAAAATGAACAAATTAATCTGTATATTTATAGTAGGATTCAAAGCTTGTTGTTTTTTTTTAAACTAAGTAAGTTCAATTTAGATGTACATGGGAACTGTTATAGTTTCTGCCAGGTGTGCATTTAATTGAGGGTGAAATGGGAGATGATGAGAATGTACCCAAACAATATCAACAGCTCTATGCCTTTGTGAAAGGTATAGCCAGTGGACATTTTGTAGTCTTGTCCAAGACCTTTGATTCATTAAAAACTTACTTTTGTATGTAATTAATACACAAAATTAATGAAATAATTTAATAATAATAACAAGGCATTTCCCATGCCGCCACATCACTCCAGCTACAAACTCACCTTGATGAAACCGGCCAGATGACTGCCTTCCAGTCGGCTTATAGAAAAAAGCAATCTACTGAAAGTGCCCTCCTTATTATTCACAATGATATTCTTCTCAATATGGCCAAAGGGTTTGTCACAGCCCTTACCCTTCTAGATCTCTCCGCCGCGTTCGATACCATTGACCACACCATTCTCTCAGACTAAATGGTTACTATGATATCAGTGAACTGGCACTCAGCTGGTTCAAATCATACCTGTTGGGAAGTCAAACTTGGTCACGGTAGGCAGCACACTCTCACATCCTGTTGCCCTCCAGTAAGGGGTCTCCCAGGGCTCTGTCCTTGGTTCAATTCTTTTTTCTTGCCACTAACCCAATCGGCTCAATCATTCACTCTCACAGTAGTATTAATTACCATTTCTACACTGATGACACCCAGTTATACATTACCTTCTCTCTCCAGCAAATTTCTTTCACTCTATATGAAAACTAAAGAATTGACATTCAAAATTTCATGTTCACAAATAAATTAAAACTCAACCCTGACAAAACCGAGTTCATTTTGATAGGTTCAAAAAACAACCGTAAACAACTCCTTCCTCACTTTCCAATCGATATTCTTGGTAATCAGGTCTCACCAGCACAAAGTGTCAAGAACCTCAGAGTTTTGTTTGATTCCAATTTCACCTTCTCTGACCATGTGTTACAGGCCATAAAGTCCACCAGAGTTAATGCGAGAGACCTCTACAGCATTCATCCCCTTCTAGACCTTGAAACATCAGTTCTTCTAGCAAATGCTTTGGTGAGCAGCAGATTGGACTACTGCAATTCTCTGTTGTTATCACTCACTGATTTTGAGTTATGGAGATTGCAGCTAGTCCAAAACTCACTCTGTAGGGTAGTGACCCATTGACTGCTGGTCAGGTACAGGGTACAACTAATATTTATAATAGGCCTCATTACATACAAAATCCTTAACTAAGGTCAACCAGTTACCTGAGAGAATTAATTCACCCCTACACTTCTTCCAGAAATACAAGGCATAGTACCCCTAAACTCAAGTTCCTTTATACCCCCACTTTTGACCGCAGAGTTCATAAATCAGTTAAACACTTTCCTAATTCATTTATAGTATTTTGGAACTCTTTCCCCTTCCAAATAAGAAACAGTCCCTCTGTCACATCTTTCAGGAAACACCTCAACCCAACTTTTCAATTCCAGTATCCCAACTTAGTCTTCTTCCCTCTCAGTCTCACCCACAACTCCGGATTACTGACCTTGAACTCCCCTCGACTCTCCTTATAATTAAAAATGTTTTATCTCTTTCATAGCTTTCCACTGATATTTTAATAATAAAAAAAATAAACACACTGAAAATTATTAATTTGTCAAAATGTTGCCTAAAACGACAAGTTTCTTAAATGACAAAATCAAATGAGATTTTCTTGTTGAATGATAGTCAAATGTTGATAACTTATAGGTCAAATTATTAGAAAACTTATGACAAGAAAATTAGTGCCCTTAAAATTAATTTCACAGGAATGTCACCAATAACAGATGCCTAAAATGACTAATTAATTGGACTGCCGGGCTTATTTTCTTGTCATAAGTTTGTCAGTTAATTTGTCAAACAAGAAAATGACAAGTTTTAATTTGTCAATTAGGAAGTTTGTCGTTTTAGGCACCATTTTGACAAATAAATGACAAATTAATATTTGTCAGAGGTTTTCAGTGCAATTATTGTGATTTTCAATAACAATTCTACAATAAAATATGTGATCACTTCTTTTTTCTATGCTTTATCATGTGACTTACTGACTACAAAGTCAGAGGATATGTCACTTATGCATATGATCACTTCAGTACTTACTTGTTTACCCGGAAGCTACCACGCAAATAGAAAAAAGCATCTTCCAGTAACTTTTGGCAAATATAGTAAGTCCTGAAATGACCAGTCTAATGTGGGAATTGTTAAAGGTTGACCGGTTCCCCATCTAAAAAATATTCACACATTAAATTAAAATCAAGGAGTTTATGTGGTGAAGTAAATATTTCCATTTTTTTTTTGGAAATTAGAACAAACCATCATATGGTTGAACTTAATTTTCAATTTTTTTACACAAAGCATGCAAGCTGTCTATAAATAGGGAACAACAAACTTGGATATTAATCAAGTGGAGACTAGACATCCTACAATGCCACAGTATTTACTGTAAAACATGCCATGGAATTTTTTAATTTAATTTTAGTAATTAAATTAAATGCAATACATGGTGCATAATCATACTCTAAATTGTACTGCATTTAAGTAATCTGTTTGCATAAAATAAATAGATTATGTAGATCAGCCTCAAGAAAAGTATATTCCATGTAACATTTTTCAGGTTAAGACAAATTCAATAGAATTATTGACAAGTACTTTACAATACTTACACACACAAAAAATAAACAAATAAACCTCATGTCCAGGAAACTTTTTAAGCTTCTTTCGTTGGTAAAAAAGAGGTTTTGTGTTTAAAGCTTAAAAAAAAGATGGGGTAATAAAAACTGTACTACACAGTGTCATTGTGTCAAAATGGTAGAATTAAGGAACATTCTTGCTGAAAAAAATTTGATACATGAAATAAATGCATGAAAACATAAGTTGCTGAAAAAAATTTGATGCATGAAATAAATGCATGAAAACATAAGTTGGTTCAACAAAGGCATCATTTCAATTGGCGACTGAACTTATGAAAATATCAAAATAAGTTTTTTGGAATATCACCGAGTAACTAGGCGTATTTCACAACCGTAATCCGTTGAATCTAGATTCAGATTTGGATTCTTTGGATTAGCTAGATTTGTGAAATACTATTTTCTGCAGATCTGAATCCAAAATGACAACATAACATAAACCAACATAAATATCATATATTAATATAAATTAATATGCAGTAATATAATATTATCATAATACAGTATAATAAAAGTTTCCCAAACATTAAAATTTCCAGCCTGATTTAGATTCAAGTCACAACACAAGCGAATTCGTTGATCTGAGGAATCTAGATTCGATGGATTATGGTTGTGAAAGATGTGTGTATGTATGTACTATGTGTGTAAATATATATATGGAAAAATTGAAATAGAAATGCACCCAAAGGCACCAAAAACACTTCCTTCTAATTCAAATAAAAGTTTTACAAAAGTCCAAGAAATGAAGTAAATATTTCTACAGGATCCTCATCAAAGACGCTCCTGGAGATCTAATTTTGAACTACGCTTTTTGGGAAGAAGCTTTGCATATAAATAAATAGAATCGAATATTCAGGATCTGTTTTAAATCTATAAGGAATAATGACACCATATGGATGCAATATAGAGTGCATGTTACACAGAATTCTAGGAACAAATGATTATCTTTTCAAAATAATGCGACATGTTGATGGTATCTGTAACTTTTATAAACTGAAAAATTGAAACCATCATACATCTTTTAGCTGAATGTGTTTGTGTAAGAAAATTCTGGTCTGAAGTGAGTACATTAATAAAATCAAAATCTGAGTTAAACTTGCTTGTTAATGCATGTAGCATAATTTTAAGGGATCTTTCATTAATGTATCAAATTTTCCAGTTAATGTTACCTGTCTAACAGCAATTATTTTCAAAATCTCAAGGTCGGCTGGTATTTTGTCTCTTGGGAATTTCTGTGAATATTTAAATAAAATATATCTTGATCAGGAATATGTTGCTAAAATTAAATTCAAACATGGTAAATTTACAAATATCTGGAGTAACTGCATTGTTCTCGTGTTGAAAGGTAAAGCGACTTTTCAACAGTGAAATATAATTATTGATACCCACTGTGATGATGTAGTATGTGAACGTTTCTTGTTTTCTGTGTGATATTGTACACTGTGATTGTGATGTCTTTTTTATGTATAGCAATAAAAAAATAGTAATGTCATGGTTTATTAAATTAATGTCAGGGTTTATTTTCAACACTAAATCAGGTCTGTGTCTGCTCTGTTATAAATGCATTGTTATAGTAACTATAAATTTATTATCATATTTATTATCTTAAATAATATCACATGATAAGGGGATCTGAATCAAAGCTTTTAATAGAATATTTAGGAACAAACAGAATCTTTCAAAGGAGTTTTAGGGTATTAACAATATAATTTTTTATGTTAACACTTTTTCTGTAAATATTGGTTATAATTACCTGTTAATCACTGCGCAAGTTGGTATAGGGTTGTTCTACTGAACATTGTAATGAACTATTTCAGCATACACTTCCATCTTAATCAAAATTAGGACATTAAAAATGTGATAATGACATAAATGCAATCTTTGCAATTGATTTGTTTTAAACCACACTAAGCTTGATACAGTCACTGTTGTTCAAATACACTCTGAAATTTGAAATCACTTCAGGACCTTTACCATTAACCAAAAATGGTCAACTGCAAAAAAGAAATAATTTTCTAGTGTTTTGGAACCAGCTAGAATGTCACAGTTTTTGTCCAACAAATCTAAAACAGAAGCTTGGATTTCTGAAATTTGTTTTTCCATTTTCCAAATATTATGTGGTTTTAAAATAAACTCTTTAATTTTTGCTTCAAAATTTGTCTTTGTAAAATTTCCCTTGCTGTTGAACAGGATGTGAAATCATAACTTTGAGTGTGACTTAATTTTGTAAAATTGCTATTTGCTACTTCAGTTTCCCCCATATCTGTGTTGATATCACACCCGCCTTCTAATTTTAGAACTTCAGAGATAAAAAGTATGAAGAGCCGTTTGTTTGGGGTAAATTTTATTGTATTTCTTGTAAGATTTCTGAATAAATATGCAACTTTTTAACTTGCTTTTGATAAAGTCTCATATTTAAACTTTTATGTACAATAGTGAAATTTGGTTAATAAATGTTAAATTGATGTAAGTTTTTCAAATAAGGAAATGTAGAACTCCTGACCACAGCAACCATTGCTACCATTGTGTCACTACCACAACTCATTATACCAATTAATTCACACAGCATGTACTTATAATGGCTTGAGAATTGCTACATGAAGATCAAATAATTAAAAAGTCACAAGAGGGAGATACAGGATTTTCCCAAAGGGGGAGGCACACATTGGTAAGGATGTTTCATACTTGGACATTTTGCAGCAGGACATATGCTGTACAAAGAAAAAACGCCGGCTGACAAAATGCCTCTGGATAAATCACCGGTCAAAATTACAAGGGAGGACAAAATACAGGCATTTTTTTGGCTAAAAGTATATTGTATTGATAGTCAAGTTAGCTGAAAAGCCTCTAGCAGAAAAAAAGCCTGTGGAAAAACCAGCAGTAGAAAATACCCCAGTTTGAACTCCCTCTAGATAATGGCTTATAACATATTTACACAAGCACTGCCAAGTATGTACATCATGTAACATAGGTTTGGGTATTTTCGCCAACAGTATTTTCTAGTAGGATTATTTGTTGATTTCCTAGTTTTATGCTGTGAATTTTTTTCTACCAAGGATTTTTCAAGCTTAATTGTCAGACACATTCAGCAGTTGACCATCATGAACAAAATAACATGAACCAATAAAATAATCTTCATATGGGCTTCCTATAATAAGCAATTGTACAACTAAAAAAAATTGGAGAGGAACATACTTTAATTTAAATTTGTATGCCACAATATTTATTTGTTTTCAACTAATTTCAAAATTTTAATTTCAAAAAAGCAAACTCTGTCATGATTTTCCTGTCAAAACACATAATTAAATCAATATATCAAATTTGATGAAACTTTTTCAAAATTAAAGTGAAAAAATGCTATTTCCTTTTGTCATTGAAATTAAATGATGTAACATGGAGGGATTTTACGGCTAGACATAATGTATATATACTTTTGAAGACTTCCCCGAGTATAAGCTGTGTACTTTTTCTTACAGATCAAGCAAGTCATAAATTTTGTCGTACCTAAACCACGATATTTTTTAAATGTTGTAAGCGATGTCGTCGTCAGGGTCATGTTTAAATATGGCGGAACATCCGATAAAAAGTTGACATTTATAAAAACTTTGGATAAAATTCCAATTGTTGTTCGATTCAAAGGTTAACAATTATTTTCAACTTATTATATGCAGAACTTGTTTTAAAAAGTAAGTAGTAGGGCACACTCGTGTGTTAATTCATCCGTTGTCATCGCTTTAGCACTATGTCCCTGCTTTAATTTGCACATCTTGACCACAGAGGCCTCATTTATGGTGGTTTTATGCATTACAATGTGGATGGAGCAATTTTACTTTACAGGTACGGGGTCGGTCGTATTTTTGATAACCGGGAATTATCCAGAAAATTTGAAATTAAAGTGACAGTTATTAACAGGAGCAATTATATATATATATGAGCTCCCCCCTCAACATTACAGGCCTGCCACTACTATACTGGCATTCTACCAGTAAACGCCCACGCTGAAGTTAATATATTGAATTTGAATTATGTTACAGCTTTATAATTTATTCTTCTACCATTATATTGTCAAATAATATGCACTACAATTAGTGCTGTCACTCGCCAGTGCAAATAAACATCGAATATCGCCCACGTTGGCCGACCGAGTACCGACATATGTCGACTTCATAAACTCACCTCAAAACGAAACTATTTAATTGAAATGTAAAATACTATTGTTTTTCTCACCTGATTACTGCCTTGCTACCAATTATCGCCGGGTACCAATTATCGCCAGACAGAATTTAAATGGATATAACTTCACCAAAGTAGCATCCCAAGTCTAGCAAATAAGGTAAAACTATTTCCAAAGTGAATGGAACAAACACACAACAAAAAGCTTTCAAAATATATAACCATAACTGAAATATGACCGTTTTATTTTCTAGTGGCGATAATTGGTAGCCGGCGATAATTGGTAGCAAGGCAGTACACCATTTTAGTGCCATATTTTTCCTTTTATTTTGGTTGTATATGCATCGTTAAATGCAGGAACACTCTGAAAACCGTCAGTATATTAAAATGATTATCTAATTCCGACTTTATAAAATGCTGTATAATGGCCATATTATAACATATACGCCTCAAATAAATTAGAACTACAGTGGTTTTGCACAATATTTGAAAGCTTTACGTCAATTAAATTGACTTACCAAGTGTGAAAAAATATAGATGCAATTCCGAAATTACATTCGAGCAATGGTTTATTGCTTTCCTGAAAGGTCATGTGACTTCATTTGTATGGACTAGGTTGTCAAAACGCCGAAAATATATTTGAAAATGCTGGATAATCCTTCACTTTTAACAGATATTCTGTCATTATTATATAAATATGCTAATACCTTTGCAATCGGATTTGAAAAAACAGTTCCGATTATCGCTCATAAGAGACCTAGCAAACGAGAGTATCGGAAGTAGCGAATGTCGCGACAGCACTAACTACAATTAATAACCGAGGTGCATGTTGTAATATATCGGCCGTTTTTGCTGCAAACCGGAAATACCAGTGAACGCCCATTTTGTAGACTTATAGAAGCATTTGTCCTTGACCTCTAACAAAGATATATAAGGCGGGCGTTCATTGGTAGGCGGGCGTTTACTAGTAGAAAGCCACTATAATGTTAGACAACATTAATGCATGTTAGGGTGTCGAGAGGTTTCGCGGTTGGGAGGTTTCGCTGTCTTGGTTGTTTCACTGTTAATTTGGAAGATTCAATGTAAAAATAGATGTTTTACATGAATTTCTCAGATTCTGGTGGTGGTGGACCATGTATCTATTCATGCCCACCCCTAAATTTCTCCAAAACAATTGCAATTACACAATAAATTACCAATGTATATGATTAATTTGATAATTATCAATGTTTGTGGTAAACATCTTTTCCTTGAAAAATTATAAATTTTAAAGAAAATTGAGGGTTGACACGAATAGGTCACGGACGTGAATTGGTCCACAAATATTACAGGATGTATTATTTAATATATTTATTACTTAATTTCTGAAAAAAAATAAAATTTATTAGGCAATGCCACATCACCTAATATTTTCTACGCACATATGAAGGTTAATGAGTTGCACAAGTCAATGTAAAATATGGAGGACCTGATGCACAGTAATATACTTAATATTTACTTATGTGTCAGGAACCTTATACATAGTCACCTTGTATCATTTAAATAAAATATGTAATATTAACTGTAATATAGTGAACTTTTCACTGTATTATGATTATTATAAATTCACACAGTCTATTGACTAATTTATTATCACTTCTTATTTTAAAGTCACACATGTACTGTGACTGGACTTAGGTTACATCTTTTGTGTGTAGTGTATTTTATATATATGTAGCTTTTTATTGTGGGCTACTATTTTAATCATCTATCTAATATCCACAAACTAATTGAAAAAATACAAAACCTCTTTTTTATATCTTCTCAGAGGACTTTGTCAAAAATTGGCTATCATGCAATCCCTAAAAGTAAGAGTTGAATGGGGGCGCAATTTTTAATCAACTGTCTTACAATTTTAGGCATAAAAATGATATTTTTATAAGTGAGCAACTTAAAAAGATATTGCATGAATTCGACCTCTGACCCCAATATTATTGAGACAATATTTTGTTCATTTTTAATGTTTTTCCAACGTTTGTCATTAAATCTTTAATAAATGGTTTACATAAAACATTTTGAAAACATTCTGTTATTAATGGTTTTTGTATACATAATTTTTTAACCTTTGCAAAACGTTTCCTGTCAAACCTTTGAAAAACTCAAAAATGTTTACTGAGAAATGAGATAACACAGTATTAAGTGACTGGCTGTGAAGAAAAGTGATCAACTTCCCATTAACATCTGATGGAGTACACATGCCAAAAAAGGTCAATATTTAGTTTGAAAGTCAGCTGCTACTTTAAAAACATATACCCATAACATCATGTAAAAGTTGTGGCACTAAATGTCAACCCTTTTGCTTTTGGCAAAATATGAAATATGACTCCTGCAGTAACTGTATGATATTTTTTTTTGAATGTGTAACAGTTATCTATATATGTTTCTCAGATGTGCTTTATATAACAGTGAGCAGAACTGGTCTTTATTAAATTGGTTACTTCAATATTGTCACTCATAGACATTGTTGACTGCAGTAATCACATTTGCTGAGACAGTGGCCAAATGGTCAGCCTAATACTTTAATTAATTATATGTATATTATATTTACATTTTGGTGGCTCTGAAAAAGGGAAAAATAAGTTTTAAATAACTGAATGCATGATACCCATATTTGTTAAGATAACTTACAAAACAGCGTGGGGGTGGAAAAATCATACGATAGTTTCATTCTCCTAGGATTTTATTAAGAATTTAATTTTTGCTGATACACTAAAGGGGAGCCAGTGATAGCTATCTTAAATGATAATTATCTGGAGTATTGGTTGTATAAATATTTGGGTGTGTCCACTCAAATTTGTTCAGTATAAATTTAATGGTGTCTAAGTTGGACCAAGGCCCATATCTTCTGATCTTTTTCCCAGGATATCCAACCAGTAGTGTTTCCCTACAAACAGACAAATGTACCAACAGACAAATATTCAAGAAAATAATACCTCTTTAGCAGAGGTAATATAAAGCATTGTTAATTTAAAAGATATGACCAACTTTAACAGTGTATATGTTTGACAATGGACTAGTATATTTTGATATCAGCATACATATCAACATAAAGTTATATTTTGTTTCAGTGATTACAGCTAAATAGGTGTATCTGAGATGGAGATTATGGAAGAAGAGACACTCTGTGGGCCTCTGTGTCAGCATCCCACATGTTGGACATCTGCCAGGCGCAAAGCGCGGAATATTCCTCACCGCGTGGTTCCACTGCCAAAGGCCAAGGTCAAAAAAGAGGTTGTCCAAAGTGCCAGGAGCCTCCCAGATGATTTGGAAGAATGTAAGTCAGGAGATGTATTGTTATGTCTGGAGTATATATACAGCTGGTATGGTCACTGGGGATGTTAATGGGCTTGTAGGTGTGATGCACTGATTTATCACAGAAATGTAAAACTATTTATTGCAAATTCATTTTTTCTCAACTTTTGGTTGCTTGAAGCAGTCAGTCAGAAAATATAATTAAATAAATTAATGGTTGAGTAGCTGACCCCCCAAAAAATGAAATGAGTGCCTTAATGATACAACTTCAAACGTCTATACTTAAAAACATAATGTAAGAGGCAGATTTTATTCAGATTAGAGAAAGTTCCATAGAATATGTAGCTGAACAATAAAACAATAGCTGTAGTAAGGTGTAAGTTTGGGAGATTGGACTTGATTGCATAAAATTGAACATTTATAGGTTACAGAATTTTGCATAATACAGGTTTTACTGTACATATATGTATGTATTTCGTGGAATCTGTTTTATTGCATAGATGATCTTCCAAAACAGTCGGTGATTAACATGCTGGATGACTTCGGGGACGATCCAAAGGACCGCTTTCCCTCCAAGTTCAAGGGGCGACCAATGCATGAACGTTCCAAGTCTATCATGTCAGCTCTGGAAATACAACAGTCTTATAATCGAGCCCAAACAAGAGAAAGGTGTGATAGGGCTGTGCTTTTCCCCCACAATTCACTGTATCTGGTTGCTGAAAAAAAAAATAAAAAAAATCAACTTATAACTGTCATTGCATTCACCTAGTATTTACTTCTACATATATTTTGTGTGTAGTGGTTTGTGGAAAACCTTACATCTCATCAGAGCTCATTATAAGCTTTTGCTAAACTCGTGTGTTAATGCATAAACATATATTTTGCTGGTCTCCTGGGATTCCATTTGACAGGGTTTCATATAAGCACGTAGTCTCCATTACAAAGAAGTAGTAAGAAGTAGTGGTGCCATCGTCAGGGTATAGAATGTCTCTATACCTTGGACAATTTCATGAGTGATAATTGCGATGAAATCGGTTTGCAAATTAAGGCTATACACTTGCTCTTTAAATAGATGTAAATTGATCATTTTTGCTTAAATAAATTGTATTTTATGTTTGTTTTGTGATGACAGTTGCAATACTTAATTTTTTTTCATATCCTGTAAAAAGTAGAAGTTGTCATCACCATGGTTACATCACAAATCAAAATAAAATAAACATGAAAGTAAAAGTTATGTGGATATTTTCTTATTTTCTTATCAGATAGCTCGGAAAATAAGATTGTCACCAATTGTCATTATTTGTATGTTGATAGCTTTCACAAAGGTCGAGCACCTCGAGCAACGCCCGCTAGTCTTCATGGCCACATCAAGATGGCGCCACCACAGAAGAATGTTTCAGTGGGAAAAGTGGAAGTGCAGGAAGTATTTGATTTTGATGAGCTGAACAAGTAAGTCAGAAATTAGACATCCATGTCATTTTTACCCCATAGCCCTTAAGGGCTGTCGGGGTATTGCTTTCACCCATGGTGTCCTGATGGGCGTCGGGGCGGGTGGCGGGAAAAAGTTTGTCCAGGCTGTATCTCAGAAACCGTAAGGTATAAGAAGTTGATACTTGGTAGGGACATTGGTTAGGAGTTGTAGGTGTGCAACATCATGGTCTGATCTTGATTTGACCTTTGACCATGCCGTAGTGACCTTGAGTTTGAAAATCTTGTCTGGGCCATATCTCAGAAACTGTAAGATGTAGGAAGTTGATACTTAGTAGGGATAATGGTTAGGGGCTGTAGATGTGCAATGTCATGGTGTGACCTTGATTTGACCTTTGACCTTGCCGTAGTGACTTTGACATATAAAATCTTGTCCGAGCTATATCTCAGAAACCATAAGGTGTAGGAAGTTGATATTTGGCAGGGACATTGATTAGGGGGTGTAGATGTGCAACGTCATAGTGTGACCTTGATTTGACCTTGACCAATAAAATCTTGTCCGGGCAATATCTGGGAAACCGTAAGGTGTAGGAAGTTGAGACTTGGTAGCGACATTGGTTAAGGGGTTTAGGTGTGTGACGTCATGGTGTGACCTTGATTTGACCTTTGACCTTGCCGTAGTGACTTTGACATATAAAATCTTATCCGAGCAATATCTTGGAAACCGTAAGGTGTAGGAAATTGATACTTGGTAGGGACATTGGTTAGGAGGTGTAGGTGTGTAACATCATGGTGTGACCTTGATTGACCTTTGACCTTGCCATAGTTACCTTGACCTATAAAATCTTGTCTGGGCTATATCTCGGAAACCGTAAGGTATAGGAAGTTGATACGTGGTAGGGACATTGGTTAGGGGGTGTAGGTATGCAACCTCATGGTGTGACCTTGACATTGCTTAGAGGTTAGGGACATTGGTTAGGAGGCATAGGTACTGTTTAACTGCTTCTATGTCTCATGGTGTTGAAAACTATTTCCCCAGGCTGTGGGGTACGGGCACCTCTGATGCTATTTTTTGTGTTGTTTTGAAAGATTATATAAAAATATTTAGAATATTTATCACACAAGATTGTCTCTTTGTAAACAAATTTATTTTGCTGCATGCTAGCAATTGCAAAGCAGTTGGCAAATGTAGGGTATCGTCTAACAGTTTGCGTTCACTTCCATCCTTTGGGAACACTAGGACCTGCAAGTATTTACTCTAGTATCAGAAAACCAGAAACAATGGCTGTACATTTGAAACAAATACTTTATACTTGAAGCCAAGTTTCACAGCCGATAGAGGTAAAAAATTTCCACCATGTGATAAACCTGGCTAACACTTGGCTTAAGCACTGTACTCTAGTCTCAACTATGTTCCTGACTTTGTTTTCAAGTACTTGAGCATCGACTTTGTTCTCGAGTTCTTGACTTACCCTTGGGTCTCGACTTTGGTCTCAGGTCTCGACTTTGTCCTCAAGGCCCCCAAAAAATCTCTCCAGGTGAACAGCCTGACAGAGTCGAATGGGAGATTAAGGAACTTTATTCCTCGATTATGAAAAGGCAACTTAGTCCTGACCCTATCATATCTGGGGAAGTAGATATTTCTGACTTACCCTCCCAATGCACTGAGGACATACAAACAGTTAGACAAGTCCTCAGTATCCATGACCCCGGGGATAGTATGCCAGTATCCTCAATTTCCATCATTGACCTCAGTCAACTTGTCAATGATCAAAAACAGAACTTAGGCCAAAGGGGCCTTTTACTTTTCTCAGTGTAAATTCCCCCCAAAAAGAGGCCCTAGAGAAGTTTGAACAATACTTCAAAGTTGCTAACCTCTGAAGGAAAAATGATCAGTCCTCCCTAGTGCTGGTATTGTTTATCGATATTGAAATATTTATCGATTCAAGCTAGGTTTGCCGATATCAATAATGTAGAGTACAGTACTAGTATCGAAACATACAGGTATGACTATCATGTTTTTCATTCAAATAAAGTACAGTATTTGAAGAATCCATTGGTTTTCATATTATTTTTGTGAACATTCACTTACTGCTAAAACGGAAACGCCATATTTGTTTACGTTTTGGGAACCAACTAAAACTTGCGAAAGAGTTTGGAAGGTGTCTCTAGGAAAACATCTCATGCCCCGATATTTCAATATCGTTTGATACGGAAGGCAAAATATGGCTCGATATCGATATAAATATTTTTATTTGATACCAAGTTGACACAAGTCCTCCCCCAGCCACAGGAAAGTGGTATAAATGGTAGATCCCCGCTTTGAAGAGAACATGCAGTACTTAAATAGAGACTTTGATGATATCTGCATCTCTCCTAGGCCCTCAAAAATTTCAAAAGGGTCTAACCCAGAAGGGGCCATGAGAAATGCCTATGACAAAACATGTGACTACTTAGAGATTCTTGGCAAGAGAATCCATAATCAATATCCAACAGAGGTTCTTAGCCTGTCAGAGTAAAGCCTTATCTCATATGCTCCAGAGAGACCTTTACTTAATGGGAGATGCCGAGATGATCCAGCTCTACTAGGCATCAGAAAATTCACCCTTTCTCCCCTCCACTATTCTATTCACAGTTGGCAAAGGAAAGGGAAGATTTACCTCTTAGAAAAGGCACTCCTAAAAGTGTCAGGGTTTCAGGCCCTACCAGAACCAACCTGTTTGGCCTTCACCATAACAAAGCTACAGGAATAGAAAATGCCCCTATGTTGGTCTTTCCTACCGAACTGGTAACCAATCATTCTCCTCTAATGAGGGGAGCTCACAGAATAGAACAAGCTTACTATGTGGGACTAAAGAGAGTCCCACCCTGCTTCTCCGCTGTATTACAGCTGAGGGGTATGGGCAAAATTCCAACTCTTAGAAAAAATTGTGTATTACGTCACTAAGTCACCCTGAGGTGACAGGTGCTGCCACCCATTTCACCTCTCAGTCATTATTATTCTCATTTTTCTTGAGTTGGCTGAGAGGCAAGAGGCCTCCTCAGATAACACAAAATCCCACATGGTGAGCTTGTAGCTTATAAAAGCTACATTTAACTAATAAAATTTTCAAATTTCATGGGTAAATAAATTAATATTTTCAACTTTCAAACACCACCTCAAGTGAACTCTGCTAAGTAGACTACCCCTTTGAACAGAAAAATGGAGCTCTGAGTCTGTGGGTTCTTTGTTAAGTTCTTAGCTATATTTCAGGGCCCATATTCACTAACTTTCTTATTGTATGAATAATAAGAATTTTCTTTTAGAATATAGCTATTTTCATGGAAAAAGAATAAAAGAAATAAGGATTAATAACAAAAGTTTCTGAGAGTAAGCATGGTTCAAAATATCCAATTAAAAATATTATTTCTCAAGTTCATTAAGAAAGAATATACTAATGCTACCTGTTGAACCTTTAGAAGCCTTCAACTTCTCACATATTAAAAAAAACAACAAAAAAAACCAAAAAACTTCAACTTCATTGAAATTGTTCTCATTCGAAGAATTTTTCTTTCCTTTTTTTCAGGAAGTGGAATGACACATTTATGGCCAAGCATTACTATGTGTGGGTGCCGAACCCGAACAAGAAGAGAAAACCTCACCCTCCAGCAGAGCCAATGCAACAGTAGGTATTCTGTTCTAGTTTTTGAAGGCATACTGGCTGAAATTGTATTTCGGGAAAAAAGTACAAAAAGCGCTTAAAGATGAAGTTTATTTACTGTAATACATCTCAGCAACCACTCCAATTGTAAATTATGGCATGTCATTTTACCAGAGAAAAAACAAAACAAAACAAACAAACAAAAAAAAAAGGACTATATTCCTTTCAAAGTCAATATCCCAGAAACTGGCTTTACTTTACTTTCATAAACGGTCAGTAGCCAAATAAGCAAAATAACATGTATGGCAAAGTCAAATAAGGTCTAAATTTTCACACACTGTGACAACTTACAAGTGTCACGTCTTCACATAATAAAAAACTCTCAACAATGTTACCCAGAATGTTTGTTCACATACACTACCTCTCCCAGTCATGATATTCAGCATCAACGTATTTATTTAAGTAATCGGTCCTTTTAACCTCTGTTTACATTACTAGTAATTTATGTCCATTTAATAGTTGTTTACATCTGTCCACCATATTTATAGGATGTTTTAGGTAATTTTAGTGTTGCATTTTTTGTGAATTTTTATCACTTCAAAATATATTTCAACCCAGAAAGTGTATGAGTATGGTTAATCTTTAAACAATTAAAACTGAAACATATTTAAACCTTGTCAACAAAGGTAGACATACAATCAATTGAAATATTAAAATACACTGAATAATTAGGACCCAAATGTCTTATTATGACCAGTGCACAAGTGAACTGTACACTAATGTTGCTGTTTCCTCTTGTCATGTTTACATCCTGTAACCAGGTCATTGTGCAAATGTTTTTTGTGTACAGTTGTCACCGGTCATATCGGGGTAACGTGTTGCCAAGGGACATCACAGAGGACTTGGTACCTCAGGAGATAGAGTGGATTAGAGAGGCTACTGTACAGGTATGTTATACATCTAATCATTAACCCCTTCACTTAGTTACTTCATCTTCTTAGGTAGGTGATAAAGTTGCAAAATTTACCCATTATAAAACCTTTTTGGACTTTAAATACAATGTTCAAGCAGTTTTAAATATAATGGTGGCTCAAAATTATGATTGAGGTGATCAGTGACGAGCAGAACAGTCACTAGAGAACTTGGGCCATACTTGTGCAATTAGGATGTGTTGTATAGCGCTTTGAATTCTGTAATAAAGGAATGTTGAGATGAGTAAAAAATATACAAAGCAATTGTACAAAGAAAAACACATAGTGATAAGAAAAAGGCAACAAGCAAGAATTATTGATTCTTTTGTATTCATCATGGTTGCCATGACATAATAGAACTGCAAAACATCATTCGGATCACTTGCATTTACATTTGGCCATAGCTAGTGACTGGAACAACCTCCCATGTCTGAAATGGTTATGTCCAATGCCAGGTGAAAAGGTTGGCACTTGGAATGTATTCAGTCTGGGTAGAGAATAAGGAAAGAGGACAGTTTGAAGAAATATATCTCGATGCATGTTTCGAAGCCCTTTGCTGAGTTCTGGGTGGAAGTTGGAGAAGCTTTTACCATTCTGCAGGAGTTGAGAGTGCAAAATAGTGACCACTATTTTTGCGTTTAATGAGGAGATTAAGAGGTCATTCTTTGAGTAAGGATGCTATATGCAATGTGTCAGGACAGCTAAGGAGGCAATTTGAGTTTGACAGCTTTTAACTAACGGAGGTGGCCTTTGTATTCTGTTAATTAGTTGTGAAGTTTGTTTTGAATAATATAAAGCAGTCGTGAATTTCACTCATGTTTCTCTGTTTATTCCCTTATTTTGAAGGAAAATATTTATCTATCGCTCCTGAATTACTAAACTTGTAGTTCTTAACGTTAAAACCTACTTAAAATTCAAAATATTTTTCTTATATATTATGGTCCTGGTCTTAGATATACAGTGTAATTGTAAAAGTTTTGCAGTTCAGATGCCAGTGTGGAGAAATATACTGAAACATATTTAAAAAAAATAGCAGCAGACAGTTGGCTTGTGAAAATCATGTCTCATGTAAAGTCTAGTTTATTTCCCCTGGCTGTTGAATGGGGATGTAAAGCCTCCACTTTGACCTTTGCAGCTTGTTTATTTAGTGTAAGCGGTCTGATTAACACTGCCAATGTAGTTTCCTGAAATTATGTAAATAGATTTGTGGTATTGCAGTACATTGGTAAATCAATATATTGTTCTACTTTTCATTGGGTGAAGTAGGAACTGCAAACAAACTGCAAACAATATTTAAAACAGCTAACTGAAAATGTCAACATTTTAGGCCCAATATGAATAACAAAAGGCAGTTTTTGTTTGTTTCGATGCCCCTGAAACTAGCTTTGATTTTCAAAAATGGTCCAACTGTTCTACGATTGTCACTTTATTTGTGTATACGTATATGTTAATGTTACTCTGTTCCTCTAGTTTGATGATGTATGGCCAGTATTGAAGGTACAGTATTATCATCATGTAGTCTTTCTGTTTCCTGTTTGTACCTTGCTTTTTCTCCTCTTGATTTATCCTTGCTTCTTTTTAGCATATGTGTGATTGGATATAACCAGGTTCCCTGGTATTACCTATTTGTGTTGTCAAACAGAGAAGAAACTAACCTGATACTTGTAATACTATCAAATGTTATTTATATTAATAAACATATAAATAACAAACATTAACATACATTAAATAAAATTGATACAACTTGGTATTCAGACAGATGTGTTTAAAACAAGTTTTTGTTTTTTTAAATAATTTTGGCTTTTTTTATTGTGGACAAGATGGGTTACATCAGTTGCCATATATACATCACTGATACTTTCATCAGGTTCATACCAAAATACAAGAACCTTACATAGGGCCAGGTTTTATGTTTTTAGTTTCTGATTACAATATTTTAAATCCATATCACTTACAATTTTCTAGTGCCTCAGAGGCCTACTACTTGTCAAGTTTGTTAATTAATCACCTGTTTGATCATGCATGGGTTTATATCCAGCAGTTTGGCAGCAAATAACAACATGGTTGAAATAAAGGTGTCATCTTGCACAGTATGAATGATGGATCTCCAAACCAGACTTAATCTTTAGTTCTTTTTGGTGTTCTGAATTATTACTAAACAACAGCTTACAACAAATCAAAATTATGTGTAAAATAGTATTTTTCATTGTTGCATAATTCAGTGTAAAGTTGAGAAAAAGTACTTTAAAAATTCCTAATAAATGGCAGAATAATCACTAGAAGTTAGCTGAAACCCTTACAAATTACAGTCAATGTAGCTTTGATATCAATGTTTTAACCTAAATTATAACTGAAATATAAGGTACATGATAGCTAAAGCATAACCTCTGTTTCTTTAAGCTTCTATTATCCGTACATCTGATTTTGTGAACTCATTTCCACTCTACCCATATTTGTATTTACTTATTGTTTTATACTTAACTCTCTCTTTTTCCCGGTTCTTCCAATTCCTGACCATAACTTTACTTTCTCATCATCGTATGATAATAAAGGTTGAAATGCCCTCCAGTATACGATATTATAAAACTAATTGCTGATAAAGTGTGAAGTGATGGAAGTTAGATATTCAATCAGTTTATGTTTTGGGAACCAGTAGCTATCAACAGTCAGCTTAGTCCCACCTCCACATCTGCTATGTAATCTGTTTTATTGTAATTTTCTACCTTTCAAGCCTATGTTCTTTCTTTTTAGCTCTAGACCTGTTGATATTTTGCTGTTCATGTTATAGGTATCTTCTGCTACATGTATCCAGTTTTATACTAATTCATTCTCAATTTTACAGGCATTTTAACTTTGTTTAGGGATGAGACGGTAATGCATGTGTCACAGAATTTACTAATATATATATATTTATATACAATAATGGCCATTTCAATTATTGCCAGCATACGAGTGGTAGGTACATTTAAAACATTACAAAAAGATAATAAATCTGAAAGAATTCTAACCTTTTGCTCTATATTTTGGCATATTTTAAGGTTTCATAGCAATTATAATGATTATGATTTCTTTTTAATGAACTCCACTTGCTCGCTGACTTGATTGAGACAGAACACAATGCCTTTGGTATCCCAGAAACAGAACGGTTTTGCAATGGCAAGATACTTATTCAAAAATATATGCTACCTTCTCATTCCTGATTAATTTCAGAGACTCTTCATTAATAACAGATACTAATTTGATCTACATTATTAGCTCAGTGATCCAAATTGTTATTACGAGAACTTTTACTGTCTGAATTATTCAATATTTTATTTTATAAGCCCATTTACATTCCCTGAAGTTTGTTTTTCTCTATTATTTTCTACTAAAGTCTGTCTTCTGTTTTATTTATAAACTTCCTATTAGCCAAACAAAATTGTATTCTTCTTGCATGTTCAGTTAGTAGAAGTTCTGTCGTGTTTCACAAAATCATCTATACAATCCTGTGATCTGTTCAATCCTCTTATTTTTATTGCATAAAAACGTACTTACATAATCCCAACAGATGCTTTTGTGACCTACCGTTCGGTCAAGGACACAGACAATGTGTCACGCCATTTTTTTTACTGAAAGTACACACGTAAACCCCAGCGGGCACCTGCTGGAGGTTATATCTCCACTGTAAGTTGTCATTCTTATTTTGACCGCCGTCAAAACACACACGCGTTCTTTTTTGTGCTTCAAAGATGTCCGAAAAACAAAGAAAATGCTCCATTTGCTTGGGTGACATGTTACCTTGGGACAATCACCAGGCTTGCTTGAAATGTAGAAACGACAAGAAAGGCAAGGATAAATGTGTTATTGGTAAGGAATCTGAGTGCACTATTTGTGCTGGTGCTTTGAAAATTCCTCAAAGGAAGAAATCTTCAAAAAGTAAAGTTACTGAGAAGTTCGATGATTCTCTGTTGGATGAGCCAACTCCTTCAAAGTCCTCAACTTCCACCTCTTCTACTCCTGATTCGTCTCTTCAGGAGATGCTAAAGGCTATGAATAATCAGTTAACTTCCCTGGCTTCTCAGTTTGAGGAGCTCAAGCGCAGGGATAAACCTACATCTTCCAAAACAGCTCTTCCTCCCTCTCAGGAGCAGGGTATGTGTGCCCCTGTCTCCCAGACCAGACCAGTCCCCTCAGAGGGGGAACTTTCTGATGAGGAATCCTCTTTACCTGCAACGAAACGCCACAGATCTAGGTCTCCTCAGGGGGATACAGACTCTCACTCCCAGGAGTTAGATCCCTCCTATGTAGAGATGCTCAATGCCATCAGGAATTTATTGGATTTAGAGGTACCACAAGTGGAGTGCCTTGTGGCTCCCTCTGCATTTTCTAAGAAACCTTCCAAGCAGGTGGTCAGAAAGCAGAATCTGGCTTTACCTCCTGTTCAGGATATACAGTCCATGTGGGACTATAGGTTCAGGAAGGCCTCTGGAACCACAGTAAAAGACAAGTCCAGCTCTGAATCACTATCTCAGGGACAGTTTTTGGCCTTTGAGAGGCCTGACATGATATACTACACTACCTCTCCTCAAAATACTCCTTTGAGAGCTCCAAAACTACCTGACTCATACTTCAACATATCCAAAGTAAAGTCTTTGTCAGCTTCCATATCTGTACCTTCCAAACAATTTATTGTGCAAGAGACAGTTTGCAGAGAGAATGTTCAAATCTTGGGCCATGTAGTGTGGTTTAAAATGGCCATTGAGGAGCTCAACAATAGAATCCAGGAGTTAGCTACTGAAATTAAAGGTTCAGAAGATCTGGATACCATCAGGGAATCCGCAGATCTCATGATTAAATATTCTCAGCTACAGGCTTCTGTCACATCCTCCTTAGAGATAGCTCTGGATACAGTCCTCAAACAAAATATGACTCTGGCCTGCAATATGCTACTTGCAAGGAGAGACAGCTTATTGAAGGACTGCAGCTCAAAATTGGGTCCTAAGGACTTGGCAAACTTGCGTACTGATCATTTTGACCAGCAGGAAGTTTTCAATTCGGATATCCTATCCCAGGATCCCAGGTTGAGGATAACATGATCAAAAGACTCTCCATTTTGAAGGATTCTGAGTCCAAGTCATACAGAGATTCTGTTAAGAACTTCGATTTCGGGAGATCTTCACATCCAAAATCTCAGGAGAATACCAGGTCGTTTCGTGACAAACGAATGCAGCAAAATTCACCCTATAACCACTTCTCTGCGTGCGCATCGCGAGGAGGCAGAGGCGGAAAGAGGAAGTGACTTTCCAGGGACAAGATTGCAGGATTTTTGGCAGGTATGGGCAAAAAATCAAGCACATCCCAGAGTAGTAAGTTTACTACAACATGGTTATCGCCTAGACTTCAAAATTCTACCCAAATTGTCGAAAATTCCGCTCATTTTGAGCAAATATCACAACAAAAACAAAGATGGCGCTCTCCACGAAGCGGTTCAGGCCATGCTTGCAAAAAAGGCGATAACTCATGTCAGGAAACCCTCTACTCTGGGATATTACAGCAGACTATTTCTGGTACCCAAACCTATGAAAAGGTGGAGACCAGTGATAGATTTAAGTATGTTAAACAACCATTTACATGTACCGACATTCAAAATGGAAACAGCCGAATCTATCAGGAAGTCGATTCGACAGGGGGAGTGGGTCACCTCGATAGACCTCACAGACGCTTATTTTCATGTTCCAATTCACCCACAATCTCAAAAATATCTGAGATTTCAAACAAAAAAAGGGGTTTTCCAATTTCAGGCTCTCCCTTTTGGTGTCGCAACAGCTCCCCTAGAGTTTACTCGCATTGTGAAAGAGGTAAAACTCATAGCTCAAGCCAGGAACCTCAGAATCCATCAATATCGGGACGACTGGCTTCTTCGGTCACCAACAAAAGATCAATGTCTCAAAGATTCGGAAAAATTAGTGAAATTGGTCCAAGAACTAGGCTGGCTCATCAATTTCCAAAAATCGGAATTGGTTCCCACACAAAATCTAGATTTTCTGGGTTATCACTTCGATCTTCAGAGGGGTCTGGTTTTTCCAACCCAAAAGAAACTCGATCGGTTGAAAGTTCAGACTGTTTCCATCAGAAAGTCATTAGTCTTGACTCCAAGAAAGCTCATGTCACTCATAGGGACATTAGCTTCCTTAGAAAAAACAGTACCTCTGGGAAGGTTGCACATGAGACCTTTTCAGTGGTACCTAAGGTCAAACTGGAAGTTTCCCCAGTCACTGGACAAAAACATTCCAGTAACAAGGAATTTCCTGAATTATCTCAAATGGTGGGAGGATCTACAAAATCTTATGGCAGGTTCTCCTCTCCATCCTCATGTTCACAACACTTTGGTGTTCACAGATGCCTCCCAAAAAGGCTGGGGAGCTCACTTGAACGAAATAGTCCTCAGTGGCCTCTGGTCAAACAAGGAGGCTCAGCTTCACATCAACGTATTGGAGCTAAAAGCTATTCTTCTGGCCCTAAAGGGGTTTCAGGAGCACTTGCAAGGTCAAAGCGTGCTCATCTGTTCGGACAACAGTACAGTAGTATCTTATCTGAACAAAGAAGGAGGCACCCATTCCATAGAAATGTGTGCTCTTATCTAAATAATTCTGGCATTTACAAATTCCAGAAGGATCCAGATAAGAGCAAGACATGTACCTGGATCCCTAAATGTGATAGCAGACTCCCTATCAAGAAGGGACAAGGTCATACAAACAGAGTGGTCCCTTCACCAACAGATATTCAACCAAATTTGCAAAATTTGGCACACACCAATGGTAGACCTGTTTGCAACTCATCTAAATTACAAACTTCCAATTTATGTATCTCCTGTCCCAGACAAAAAGGCTTGGAAAATAGATGCATTGAATATCTGTTGGGAAGGCCTAGACGGCTATGTCTTCTGCCCAGTAGCCATCCTGCCACAAGTAATTAAAAAATAATAACATACCCATGCAGGATGATAGTACTGGCTCCAGGGTGGCCAGGGATGCCATGGTTTTGGGATCTGGTGGATCTCTCGACCAGGGTACCCCTACAGCTCCCTCATTGGAAGACACTACTGAAACAGCCACACTCCAACAGGTTCCACAACAATGTGGAGTACCTGAATCTACATGTGTGGCTTCTGGATTCCAGGAATCCAATTCTGGAAGATTCTCATCTGAAGTGGCAGAAAGAATTAAGGCACCTCAGGGGGAATCCTCAAGAAAAGTCTACCAATCAAGGTGGACCATTTATGGGCAATGGTGTTCACAGAATAAGGTGGACATCGCCTCAACAACTGTTCCCCAGGTAGCAGAATTCTTAAACTACCTGTTCACAGTCAAAAACCTCAAACCAGCTACAATTACTGGCTATAGAACAGCAATAGCTGATGCTTTGGGTTCTCAGGGTGAACTCATCTCAAAAAGTCTAGAACTGAATAGACTTATTGCCAGCTTCACCAGGGATAGACCTAAACCAAATAGGTCCATACCTACATGGGACCTCTCCTTGGTCCTCTTAGGTTTGACAAAATCTCCTTTTGAGCCTTTATCTGAGGCTCCTTTGAAGTGGCTAACTTACAAGACAGTTTTCCTGCTGGCTTTAGCCTCAGGTAAAAGATGGAGTGAGATACATGCTTGGACTCACTCTTCTGTCTCTTCAAGGAGAAATTGGTTAGAGGTCACTGTTTCTCCTTCTCCAGCATTCCTGGCCAAAAACCAGTTGGCTTCGGATGGCCCTGATTCCATTAAACCAGTAGTTATACCAGCTCTTACCACCATGTTCACTGGTGGAGGACAAGTCACTTTGTCCAGTTAGGGCCCTCAAAGTCTACTTAGACAAGACCAAATCAATGAGAAAGGGCAAGGCCCTTCTCTTTGTATCACTTAGGGAAGGTTATTCCAAGGATATCTCAAGAATAACCATTTCCCAGTGGATCAAACACACCATTCACACTTGCTATCAGTCTTCGGATATGACTGATCAACAGGTCACTCAGGTCAGAGCTCATGATGTTAGAGCTATGGCTGCATCACTTGCGTTCAAAGGAGGTATCTCCTTAGAGCAGGTCTTGAGCTCATGTTATTGGAGATCCCACAATACCTTCACAAACTTTTATTTGAAAGATATTTGCTGGGAAAATGATGATATTTTTAAGTTAGGTCCCACTGTGTCTGCACAGCATATAGTGAACAATTGAGACTTAATAGTTTAATCAGTCTTTATTTTTTCAGGATGTATGGATTTGGACTGGAATGTAGTAGGACTTTGATTTTTGAACACGACTATGGATAAGATTTCATGTTATGACTGCTTGGCTTGAAGGACAGCTGCACTCTGACTGTTGGAGTTTTATTCAACTGGGCACAGCTGACCTTTGACCCCCTGCACTACTGTATAGACAAGGTTATGGGATTCATAGATGTTATATTATGTACAGTACAGCATGCTGCTTTCATAAGTGGGTGAGTACTTTACAGCTACTTTATTACAACTACTTTTCATTTTGTCAGTACTTGTAATAACAATGATAATAATACCAGTGTACCTATATGTAGTATATTGCAGTGTTTGTAGTATGACATATTGTTTACGCATTTTTTGTATCTGTATAATCTAAAGAACTCTCCTATAGCACTTGACAGTCCTCAGAAGTCTACCCACCATGGACCTCAGGGCTGCATTCAAGCATCTGTTGGGATTATGTAAGTACGTTTTTATGCAATAAAATTGGTTAATTTTATTGTAATTGGAATTTTTATAAATAAAAATACTTACATAATCCCAACAGGGAGAGTCCCACCCTCCTCCCCTCTACCATCTTCTGAGGGTTAGGGTCAAAATTAGAATGACAACTTACAGTGGAGATATAACCTCCAGCAGGTGCCCGCTGGGGTTGACGTGTTTACTTTCAGTAAAAAAAATGGCATGACACATTGTCTGTGTCCTTGACCGAACGGTAGGTCACAAAAGCATCTGTTGGGATTATGTAAGTATTTTTATTTATAAAAATTCCAATTACAATAAAATTAACCAAATCTCTGGTTCAACCTTTCTGTTTCTTATAATATACAAACTTTCATTGCAATTCTAGCCTTAGTTTTGTGTTTATGACTTCCCAATTTTCCTGCATTGACAGTTGTGTTTTTGGGAATTGTTGTTTCTACCCTTTTTCTGATAAAGTCTCATTTATTGTTACTGTACTGTTATCAGTAATACTCTTCAATCACGCCAGGCTTTTTAACCTTAAAAGCCCTGAGCTTGTGTAAATTAACATGTTTAATAATATATTAACTGGTAAATGTGTCATTAATATAAAAACCTATGAATTCAATGAAAACTTTCAGAAAATATATTTATTTGGTCCAGGAATGAAAAGGTGTTCACAAAGTTTCTGACAGAAACTTTTAAATATTTTAGTGTAGCATTTCTTGGTGTGGAGTTTAGATTATGGCTCATGTAGGTCACACAGTACGTGGATGTGTAAAATTTTCACAAAATCAGAAACAAGCCAACAAAATACCAGATTTTGTATGATTCAAGGCCCAAGAAAATTGGTGTTAATTTTCGTAAGCAATAAAACCACCATTGATTACTGTGTATGTTAATGGTTTCATGCTTTTAACTTGTAGCGTAAGCAGCAAGGGAGGTCAGCACAGTGCCAGTCTCCTTATTCCAGGATGCAGGCCTATCCCATCTCAGAAGAGTTCACATCGGGCTGGGAGAGGGAGCCTTACTATGGGTAAGACAGGGGTTTTCTGACAGCCCAGGGTTCTTACATCCACACACTGTGGTATGGGTAATATGGGCATTACAAGGGCATTTCAGTAGCACTGGATTCTTCTGTCTATAAAACATCTTTTTTTGTCACGTTTCCAGATCAGTATACCAAGTATAGATAATGTGGGTATGTGGGTAAGATATTTTTATAGCACGGGGTTCTTGTGTGTACTCTACATTTGTTTTCCCCTTTTCGCCCAAAATATGATAAAAAGGATGAGAATAGCAGTTATCAGTACTTGGTTATGGATAAAACTTTGGTGTTGCAACAAAACCAAGTAAAAAACAATAATTACATGTATATGACATGTAAGTGTATCATGAGTAAGATGGTTCGTTATATCACCACAGATGAAGTTTGTTTTAGGAAAATTGGGTAATTCTGAATATTTCCTTGACCATTAATTTTTGTGGCTGGTTATAATATAGGGCTGATTATCATTTGAGGTTGGGACATTGAAAATGGTAGCAAAGTTAACTCTTTAAATCAGTTATGGTCAATGTTTCCACAGACTTGTGTATAACATTGTCACACATGTAGTATTTTTTATGTATTTAAAGCCTCTCTTACATCTTAGCATACATGAACATACAGGCTGGCTATGGCCAAAAATGGGCTAACCTTGAAATTACACACACATGACATCCACGTAATCTGTAGGTATATTTACGTACGGACAACATGCCATGGTCGTAGAGAAGAAATTGGTATGTAAATTAAAATTTCTGCATTGTCTCAGAAATAACTGACACACAGCTGGACCACGAAATTCACTTGCTTTGTAAGTAAGATTCCCTTGCAAACATCTGCTTCCCAACAACAAACTGACCACGGCCATAAATTTTATAAAAAGTCATACAGCCAATGTCAGCCATACGTGTTATCAGCCGTACAACAGGATGTAAGAGTTGCTTTAGTGTTATTGAAGTGGTTGCACAGATTGTGGTGGTAATTGTTTTATGACAGTTATAATGGAGCTTCCATTATCCAAACTTCTGAATATATGATTTGATGAACATAGTTCTACTTTCCAAAATGTTTCATTCCTACTCTATTTTCCAAACAAAATCCAACTATCCAAATATGTTCATTTAGGTGGGGGGTCTGCTGTACAATAAACTCTGTATATTAGATGGTATAAAAAGAATAAGTACCAGGCTGCAAGCTAACCATATTTAGAACTAGCTGCTGTAGATATTGAAGGGTTAGTAATGCAGATTCTACTGTACTTGTGGAAGTTGCCAAAATAATATCGCCTCAGGTTTCCAAGTCTAATGTCCAACTTGCAGAGCATGTTCTATACTACAATGTGTTTTTGAAAGTAATTACTTGTTAAAAGTTGATCGCTGATTTTAATTTTTAAATATAATACCTGAGAAGGTGATCTTGAAACAAAATTATTTCACCCAGGTCATACTTTGGAAAATTGATGGTATTGGCAGACAAAAAATGCACAAAAATATTAAATTTTAGATCGTAATTTAGATTGTAATTGTTGAGATGGTATTGACTCAAGAAACTAATGGAACTTTGTGGTAATATTGTGCAGTGTAAAACATGATTTAATGACTACAGAAATAATGCTAGATAATTAAATAATTTGCCATTTCTAATTTTTTCCATCATGACCCACGATGGCAAGTTCAATTACCTGGGCCATTAATTTTTGTTGAGAAATTCACACACCACTTTAATATCATGGGACATTTTATGCTTAGGGTACCATCATCCAAATGAGCTGATACGGTTTACAGTGCCACTCCTTTCACCTACACATTGTGATATGACCTATATCAGTAATATGTTGAAGACTATTTTAAATCCAAGTATATGTAGAAATGAAGAAATTAGCAAGTACTAAGTACTATGACTCCTTACAGAGAATCTACACTTCAGAATCAATTGATACAGGAACAAAGGTAACAAGTGTATTGACCAATCAAAACCCAGTCTGCATGTTAAATAATTTTCATGTGTAGTCTAGTAGGAGTAGTTATTACAGTAGTAGCAGCAGTGTACACTATCTTTATCCCCTCCACCCCCCCCCCCCCCCCCCCCCCCCCCCCACAAACTATCTTGTGGTCATTTCTGGACCCCTGAATATCCCTCAACCTTCTTTCATGTAAATTTGTGCTATAACATTTTCACACAATCACAGTTTTTAATAATAATGTATTAGTTCTTGTGTAGTATATAAAGAATAGATTTGTGTCATTTGGAAGACTGAGATTTTCTGGATGTATATTCTCTAACATTCCATGATTATGAGGTTAGAATTCACTTCTATTTCTTTAGTTATTCAGTTTGGTAAATGATTCTTTAACTGAAACTTTAATAATAACAATTTATTGTCCATCATTGTCCATAATGGTGGCAGCTTTTTCAAGTGAGTTTATACAGCTTTTGTCCTATTAATGTTATTCACGCACATATATCTTCAAAATTAGCAAAGATTGATGCTATTATTGATTTAATGTAACACTTCTTGTTGAATCTAGGTATTTGAATGATGTTTTAGCTGTAAAGGCTTTTAAAAACTACATCTCTGCACGAATATTAAGTGATTGAAATTAATAGGCTGAAAAGTCTGCTTTTTTACCTTTTCTGTGAAATTTAGACAAAGGCAAATAAATGTCCCAAAATTTAACACAGGTTTTGATAGACTTTTTGAGTCGTTCGAAGATTCAAATCTTAAAGTTGTTCTTTTAATGATTCTTCTGATACTTTAGCAAGCCATAAATCAGCACAAACAGGAAGTACACAGTAGTCATATAACTGCAGTCTTTTACCAGTCAGGTTCATTGATACAAAAAGAAGTTTTTTTTTTTTTTTTTTTTTTTTTTTTTTTTTTTTTTTTTTTTTTTTTGAGCTGTTCACTGGTGAACTTAATTTTTTAATTCAAAGTTGTGATTTTATATAAATTCAATTATAATTGTCCCTTAAAACACTTGTACAAGGTCACTTTTTTCCCAAGTGATTAGTCTTGTGTCAACTACATACCGGTAATTATTTTAATTAAAATAAATCCATACCTGATTTACATATAACAGGTATAAACAATGATTTTGTGCTCAAATTGTGCTGATCTTATGAAGCACCAGTGTTTTCCAATTCTTTTTCAATTGAAAAATTTCTTTTGTAACAGTTGAGTAGATTTTCTCTAGATATCATTTTTAATTTTGAAAAATGCTTTTGTCTTGGTAGCCTTTAAAGCCTTCTTATTTGCCCAGTGAAAATCTATTTTCTCACCAATTTATGGGATTCTTATAGTGTTGGTGTAACATCTCAATATTTCAGACAATCGATAGTGGTGATGACTTTCAATATAAAACTTTGTAAATGTATCAAGAATTCAAGGGGGGGGGGGGGGGGGGGTTATTAAGAACTTATAAACATTGAATATCCTTGCTTTATTACAATGCTTTTATTCAAGTTATGGTGACTTTCATTGAATTTCACAAACAATATTTCAGATTTGTATATGAACCATAAGATTAATTTTGAAATGATACTTTCTCTGCAAGAAAACCGTTTTAATATTAAGCGATATGGAAAAACAAAATTTTATTTCAGTTTTAAAATTTTAATGTAACACTAACACTAGGTAATTGTCATAACACAGGGACAGACAAAGATAATATCACGTTGCAGGAACAGATTACAATTGGCTTTGGTTGTTAATACTTTCCAATTCCTAGGATTATGTAGTCTGAATATTTGTTATAGTTCTTTTATTATCCACCTTGCACCGAACATGACCTATAGAGGGGAATACAGAGCAGGATATATATTTTTTTGTGTACTGTGGATAATAAGTGTCAATAACTTCCATCTTTTCACCAACATCTCAGAAACTATGTAACCTACAAGGCTACAAATGTGTTTTATATATCATTAGAAAGGTCTTTTTTACACCGCTTCTGCTCGTGTGCATAAAAATCCATACAGAAATGACTGAGATATTGCAAGTTAAAGATTGAAGTTTATATATTCACTGAAGCCTTTGTCACATTCTCTCATTAAATATTGATTTATTTAACTCATAAATCATAAAAAATGGTGGATATTAAAAGTAAAGAAAAACATCCCTCATTAGACATATACAGAAAAAATATATCACTCATGAAGATTAACAATATAATACTTGTGCTACGCACTCGTATAATATTGTTATCGAAGTTCATTCATGATATATTTTTTCTGTATATATCATTTTGGGAAGTTTTCATATTTTTCACATGTCTATATTAACATGTAGAATAAATGATCATTATGGCAAATTTCATCACAGCATGTTAAATTCACCACTTTGAGTAACATGAAATTTATTTATACTACAACAGGGCCCGTATTCACGAAAGGTCTTAGTCAGGGCTTAGGCTTAAAGTTGAGACTTTTGTCTCAAGTTTCTACCCAAAAACTGCTAAGACTGTTATCTTAGGCTTAGTGGTATTCACAAAGTATTTAAGATTGGTCTTAGGCTTAGCCAAGGGCTCAACTTTAAGACTGGTTGGTAGTGGGCTTAAATTTTAAAAAGAGGACTTAAATATGGCCGCCATAAACTTTTCTCCACTTCAAAATTTGAAATGGCTGTAAATAAAGTATAATTATACAGAACACCTCACTAAACCAGTCTTTGGGAATTTATATGTAGTAACAAGGGTTTCCATTTCAAAACATCACTTTTCCTAAGATAAAATACATTAAATGAAGGATATATGTCACCAATAGTATAGTTTGAATAGAAAAGAAAGGTCACATGACACAGAAAACCACTGTGGTTATTTGATAATCTTGGACTTAGCTAAATCACCCTTTGTGAATACGGTTTTAAGACAAAACTTAGCTGAGACAAAAGTCTTAACTTTAAGACTGGATTTAAGCCTAAGACCTGGCTAAGTCTAAGACCTTTCGTGAATACGGGCCCAGATTATTAATTGAATGGTTTTTCACAAAAGTTGCAAATTTTATGAGAATATTGATTTTTTAAAATTTTTGTTATCTAATACAAAAGCACAATAAAAGGAATGGCACATTTGATGTACTGTGGTGTTTAATGTCATGTTTCTTATTCTAATGCTTGCCCAGCAATAATGGATATTCATCCATCAGTCAACACCATTTGATGTCTTAAAAGATAGCTACTATTTGGTGACGCTAAAGTATTCAAAATGCAGTCAACTGCTAAAATTAATTAAAAATTTGTCCTGTACAATGAGAAGTAAAATGAGAAAATATGCTGAGTGGCTGTAAGTGGGTGATGGACCATATTTGCTGGGAAGGTACTATGGCAAATTTCAAATTAGTTACCCTACACCTTTGCACAGTCTAAATGTTAAATTCTGTCTGTATATATGTGTGTACAATACGTAGCATCTACGAACTGTTAGATCTTCCAAGAGAAGTTCTGAATCATGTACTACAACATATTACTGAGAGGTAAGTAGATGTCAACATGCATGCTATTTGTAATATTGGGTTGAATTGCAGAATTCTTGTCCAGGAAATAAGTAATTTTGTGTATATAGTTCGTAACAGTTTCTTCGGTACTATAATAAAAGAATTAACAGAGAAATGACAACCAAAATTTGTTTAATGTAAATTGTAAAAGGAATAGTATTTTTGTCCAAGTGTACGTATTATGTATTATCAAGTATGACCAGCTTTTTTCAGGATTGTAATACTGCAATCCTACTGTACATTGTTTTATGCATGTTATATTTGAGACACTGATTATATTCTTTGTTTATTCGACTGCCAGTAGACGATATTGGGATTACCGGTATATGTCAATGTTTTAGTAAAAATGAATCAATAATGACTTTGGTAGTAAAAGTATTGAATTCAGTATTGTTTTCAAATCATAGTAAATATTTTAATACATGTATTTCAAAAATATTTTCTGAGTATGTTTCTTGTTTTGATACATTTAAATGATTATGTAGTAAGTTTGTTTTTAGAATTTTTCCTGTGCTTCTACCAGTAAAGATAACACCTTGGACGCTGGAATGCTTTTTCACTGGTTTTGTCTTTACAGCTCACAAAATACCGACATAGGCTTGTGGGTTCCAATTATGCAGCACCAAACTCTTTAACTACCCAGTCTATGATTTAGGAATTTTATGTGCTGTGGGCTTAGTGGACTGGCAACATTCTACCCAGGTCATGACTTATCCGTGACCTTTAATCTAAGTCAGGTGCTAACTTAACTCACGGCATTTCAGCCTGTCCCACTTTCACCTACTGCCCCTGACTTATTTGGGAACTTATGGGACAGGCAGAGTTTCATACAATCTCTGTTTATTGCTGTGACCTTTGACCTTTTCCAGTGTCTTACTTGAAAGTTCCTGACATGTATAACATTTGACATGTAACCTGTTCTAGGACTTGGGTTTGAATCCTTGCCAAACCTAAGTGGTAACTTTGGAAGTTTCTTGCTTTGTTGGTTTTTAGTGCAGAATCTTCAGCAAATGGTATGCACTTTGTTATTTTGTCTCCTCAACTACCTTTTGTAATATGACCTATATAATGCATTGAAAGAGTTATTACAGCCAAATCGATCTGGTGTAGGTTTGGCCTTTGTTTTCAATTTGACCTATTTTAAGACTTATCTTAGTTTTACCTTTTGACCTTTGGCCTTTTTTAGGACATGCTAGAGAGACATTTATGTATACCCTGCTTTATCCCTTGACCCTTAATGTCTTAGAGTGTGTTACTTGAGAGACTATTTTTTTCTCTTGAACAATGTACTATTCATTTATTCAGCATTTGTTTTATCTCTTGACCTTTGGAATATTTCAGAGACTTGTTGGACAGGCAGCGTTTTACCCAGGCCCTGATGGAGGCCTTACCACAACTTGAGCAGAAGAGCACTGCCATCTCTCTGGCAAAGAGTGAAGTGCTCAAGCAGCGTCCTATGGAAATTTTAGATGGTCGACTTAAAGAGGCTTCTCGTCAGAATGAGTTTCCCTCAACACAGGTAAGCATACAGAACCCGGTGCCTTAATTTGTCACAAATAGGAAGATTCTAGTAACTGCGACTTAACTTGGCACTAATAGGAATCTTCAGTAGTGACACTGAACAGCTGAAACTTCAAAATGACACCATGTCAGAAGAATTAGTCCACAATATAGGTAAGGCTACAGTACCTTGACTTGACACATGCAGCAACCCATAAAGATTTTGGAGGCTTTATGCCAACTCACGTACCCTAAAACACAGACAATGAGCCTCAATTTTGCATTAGCAGGAGGTTGTTGTGCTGGTTCATGGATATTCTGGAGACTTCATAGAAAAAGAGTACCCCACAACACAGGTAAGACCAATGCACCTGATGCAACAATCAGGCACAGAGAAAGCTGAACACAATTTAGGTATGGTTCACATGTTCATTTGGCACAACTGATTAATGCAGGTATACATATAAACATCAGTTCTTAAAGAGTTACGTACAACACAGGTGAAGCTTCAGTGTCTGACACCTTAATTCTGTAAAAAAACAACAGGAAATGCAGTTAAAATCAGTATTATTGACATAGGTTTCTATACTTGTAGCATTTTTATATCCTGTTAATGCCGTTGACCTTTAGAGATCTTCTACTTACATTAATAGAACACCCAGTTTTACAATCATACATTGGGTCTTATTGGTAGGTGTTTATAAGTTGCAGAGTAGTTATTACCCTAATACTTTTGGAATTTCCATTTGTCTAACAGATAAAGCAAGTCTGAGCTCAGTTTTAATACTTTGCATGAAGTGAGTAAGAGTACTAGGAAGCATTGTATCAAATTGTAGATATTATAGTTTTAACCCTTTTTTTTTAAAAAAATTGCCAATATCTAGGAAAAAGTAAATGATAAAGTGATTTCAAGTTTGGTTAATGCTATTAATGCCATTTTGCTTTGCTTATTAAGTTAGTACTATCCTAGATGTTGAAAATGTTAATGTCAGGGAAAATTTGTGACTTTTTGGTGTTTTTGAAATATTGCATTTATGTGAAAAACCAACTGGTAACAGATGAAGAGATTTGAACTTATTTATACTGCAAGAGGGTTGAGAGAACTGGGACTTATTTTTAAAAAAAAATTAGCACTGACAGTCACTGTTAGGTGATAGTTATTGGTCAAAATGAACTTTAGAGACCAACCCGTCCTATATTTTTAGGTGTTTAAGCTGGACAGTGGCGGTCAAGCCTTGGAGTCTAGGGGTCCCCTGCCTGGTCCACCAATGGACACTGTGTCTGGGATGACTGTGAAGCCAACTCTGGATCCAGATGAACTGACTCCCCGGAGACTATCCAAACTCAAACCTGTGCCTCCCATAGGTGGTATGTCCATTGGGATTATGAATCGATTTCATATATTTGAGCAGCCTTTCACTCCCACAGAACAGCAACCATGAAAAATAAGTCAGAATTGTCGGAATAAACTAATACATCCACTCAGATACTCACATCATCATCTGATGATTTACCTACTCCACACCCTACACAGGTTGATCAAGAAGCTGTAGTAACAGAAGATAGGCTAAAAATATTTGGAGCATCCGATTTAGGCATTTCGCGAAAAGCCTGGAGCTCAAAACCAGGCATTACATGAAATGCCTGGAAATTTATGCCTAAGTAAATCAGGGATTTCAAAAAATGCCTGGAATCTTTAAGCATTTCACGAAATGACTGATTACACAGTTTGCCTGTAACATATATACAGTATAACCTCAATTATCTGATCTCCAGGCCCATTATCCAAATATTTATATTTATAAACTCGTTACCATTCTCTTAATTTTGTCTTTTTAATTTGTATTCTACTGAAATAGCTCTTCTAGTTTATGAATCTTCTATTATCCTAATAATATCTGACTACTCTCCCACCCTGCTCTGATGATAGAAGTACTACTGTGTGTATGGGTATAAAATGTGTGTGTGTGTGGCTTGATGTTTTCACACCAATGTCAACAAGTCCAAATACAAATCAGTTATTCCAAACTATTCTGTAAAGTAACCCAGTAATCACCTCCACCAAGGAGGTAATATTTTCATGAATGTTTGTTTGTCTGTTTGTTAGCAGGATTGTACAGATACTACTGGTTGGATCTTCCTCAAAAAAAAAAAAAAATTGCGAGAGTGATCTGAATCTCCATCTGGATAAAAGATTTTCCCATATATTTAATATTACATGCCTTGGTGGAGTTATGCACTCTCGGAAAGCTTTTGTATTAATATTGTTGAGACAATTTTTGGGAACTGCGTCCCAAAACTGAGAACAACCACAACACATAATCTTCTTGCTTGTAAGACATTTTTTAGTACAATATTTATATGAAATATGCAAGATTTATTAACTGTAAATTGAAATTTTTTCAGGTCAATCGCTAGAAGATGTGAGAGAGAGTAAATCAAAGATTCCTACAATATCTCTGGGATTACCCACAATTCCATCTGGTGTACAACACACAAAGCCTTTCAAGTACAAAGGGGTCGAGTTTGATTTCTCTCTGGGTGAGTTTCCAATAACCAGTTTTACTTTTCATGTTTTGTTTTAATTCTAAAGGCTTGCTTGTTTATCGTTCATTAATTTCTTTGTAATATTTGGCTCACTCGTAAAAGAAATCTATATTTTTTACACGTAAATAAAATAAAAGTGTGAACACTGATTATTAATTTGACTACAGCGTCAAGTAAAACTGCAAGTTTTAAGTTTTGACATGTTCCGATTTGGTACTATTGCTTTGCTAAAATGTATAATCTTTAAGTCTGCGTTTTTTTTTTGTTAAAGTGTATGCATTTTAACCTTTTGATGCTGTGTATGTGTGTTTATTTCATATATTATCTTTATCTTAAAAAGGGCTGTCGCAGTGTGGCTGGTTACTCTAGAATCAGCCTTCCCTATGTTGAGCAAATAAATGCAGACTAGCAAACAAAGTACTCTAAAAACTGTTAAAATGTTGCTTATTTCCGTAAATTAGCTTAACTTATACTTTCACTTGCCATGGTTAAAATTAATACACAAGTACCTGATTCGGGCTGGTTATTGGGCAACGGATACTGTTTATGACGCCAAGTCACATCTCTGATCTTAAACTGTGTGTGTGTTTTTTGTCCCTGTTTATAAGGGCTTGAAGAAAACAGTATTAACTTTGCAATTTCTGCTGCAGAGTACAATATGTGAAATTCATACCCTTTATATTCGTGGAGAAGACCAACATTGTTTTATTTTTTAGTAGTGAGACAGTCTTATTACAGCAGTGTTTACTGTGACAGTTTCAGGTCATTCGTCAGTTCTGTTTTCTGTTTCTGTATACTTAGTTTTAAAGGGATTTCTCCTGTGGGTAATTTTTTTACATGCTTTCTACTCATTTCAACATTTGTCTTATTTTATCACGATATGTCATTTTCCTCAATAAGAAGATAGTTTAGACGACTCAGGTAAATAATTAAAAAATACAGTCTTACAAAATAAGTCTTTGTTTTCAGAAGACTATTATTTGTTAAAATTGCACATAGTTACAATATAAACCACCTGCAATGCTCATTTGTATGAATAAAAGCATTTCCACACAAACACACCTGGACAAATACTGTGAGACTTGGACAGCCTAGAGTAGCTTAGCAGTTTGAACAAATACACCAAGCTCATTCAACCCAGTGCATTTTAGTGAGCACTTTTAGTCTATTTTTTTCAATTTTTTTGCACTGGTAGACTTTTGAGATGTATGTCATGAGTCTATGGTGATATGATACATGTTTGAAAAACAAAATTATGACCTATAATATTTTGTTTTCATCATAACATCTTTTTTTTTTCTTCTTTTTTTTTTGTCAAGCAGCCATTTTAAAACACTATTATAATTATAAGATGATTATAACTAAGTTTAAACTTACTTATTTCATAGAAGTTATGGCGTGAATCTTTAGAAATCAACATGTATATTAATTAATATGTAGCTTGTTTACTTGGTATTAAGAATTTTTTCAGGATGTATAGTACAAAATGTAGTTATTGATTGTCAAAAGATACAATATTTTTTAATTGCAACCAGCACTTCGGTGATGGAAAAAAAGTATTATTTTTTCTGTTTCCTCAATTAGTTGGAAATTCCCACCCATATTTATACATGTATTTATCAATCCAGGCAACCTATACACAGTGACTGTGTTGTAGAAACTCATTTTATTGTGATATCCACAACAAGGTTTACAATAAAATGAGGATGCATGTTACTAGCTCGTGTGCATGATTTCTCTGGAACTTTTACATAGACAGTGAGCTTACTAGGGATGAGGGCTAGTTCTTACTTTTCTGGTACAAGATTTGGCCGATAATATAATTCCACATTTTTATCAACTCCATGCTTTTATTTTTATTGTAATACACAGGAATACTATTCATGGGGATTGGGGGCTTGCCCCCATTTATAACTTTGTTTAATTTCATATTTCCATGACAATTTCCTGCAATTATCAAATATGGCGGATCCTATACTGGTAAAGTAAAATTGCCCTGGGATGAAAATCTATTGTCATTGTACGAATATACCTACACTCAAGGATGGATTTTGGGGTCTGCATTTTTTTCTGATTATTATTAAAATAAAGGAAGTAAACAGTTAACTTCTTAATTGAAAAAAAGTTAACTTTTACGTCCTATTTTTTAGTTATCTTTTCACATCTATGATGATTTCTTTGATCAGTGAATTTGGGTTTTATTTTCATGAAGTTGAGGTGACTATTGAATTGAGGAAATACTAAAACTCACCTTATTTGGTGTTCTTCATTGAAGAATGTTTTATGCTGGTAAAAGTGTGATAGAATTATATGAAAACCTTTATACTGTCCCACTTCTTAATTTTGCATTAAATTGTTTATCACGTTCTGTACTTGTTTTTAGGTAGAAAATGAATGCATGTGAAAATATTTTTATCTGTTTTAATACACACATATAGGTCCTGTTCAACCAAATGAATCTCATTTAAAGACAGGTATACCTAGAGTAATTGCCCAAGTGTGGTGTAGATAATTGCATGTTACTTATTGCAGTATAAATGATTGTCTTCTAATTGAACGAGATGATTAAGTATTTGCAGAATTGTACCTTTTACATATCTCATTTAAAAACCATGTACATTAAGAGTACTACTCAGCTACCCAAGTTCATCACCTGCCTTAAAAACTGAAAAGGACAAGCAATATTGATACTGAAACAAGCGGAACAAGTGCTTATAACATTGATGTATTACCCTACAAAGAAAGATAATTGCTAATAGGTTTAAATATTGTCAATAAACGCAGGTGACGAACTTGGGTAGCTGAGCAGTAAATGTTAAGATATACTTATCATATCACATATGCGTGTTAATTACATATTCATAATGACAGTCTAAATAATTATTGATTGGGAATTCATTATTTGCAGAATACACATATATTTTTACATAGTTATTAGTGCTGGGACGAGTTGATTGAAACTCGAGTTGTAACTCGATGGGCGATAATTGGGGGTGACATCGATCTGCGCAAGTGAAACTCGAGTTTTTGAAAACGTCAATATTTTCACCATCTAAGGCTGACACTTCACCAAAACAATAGAAATATCTGAAATTTTGAAAAATATATTGCATTTTTACTTTATTCTGGCTTAAATCAATGAAGATTTAACTTAAATTATATCGCGAAGAAACCAGTTCAAAGTTTTGCCTCATGTACGGTTATGTAAAATATTTTCTGAAAATATATCCCGAAAATTACTTGAGTTTGACTCAGGTTCAACTCGCTTCTAACAAGTGATGCTCGATCTGCCATTTAAGCTGGCGATCCCACCACTAATGGGTATCTAGTTAAGTCTCTGTTAAGACATTTAGATTTTAGAGGCTAGTAAGTTTGTCAGTTGGTAAATTATTTCCAAGGGAAAAGATAATAATGGTTAAGATGAGAGAGTAGAGATAAATGTTCAAAGATTTGTTTTTGTTTTTTAATGATTTGAAACATTATTTTAGCCTTAAATTCTTACCCAATGGACCTTTCCACAATTTAGTACACAATACTCTGCCAACTTATACACCAATCACATTACAGGTGGTACATCCCATGGTAGTATGCGTTGGTTAAAACGCCCCAGTCCTTCAACTACCATCTGACATCCGCATGCAAGCTTGACTGGGGTGTTTTGACCAACACGTACTACCACGGGACATACTGCTTGTAATGTGAATGGATACACCAAATCTCGGAAAGTATGAGGCATTTTTGGTGGTGGTTCCGTTGCCGAGTAAAACCTGTCACCGCGGGACATACAGTCTGTAATGTGATTGGGGTATTAGCGATGGTTGATCTGATTTCCCAAAATTTCCATTTCTAACAAAATGAAAAGGACATCAAATCACTGGAATTTTAGCAAAGTAAAATATGAGGTTAAAAGGAGAATATAATATTAATATGAACAGTTGCTGGTAAATATTAGTATTAATTGTAATATTTCTGTGTGGTGTACATATAATGACTGTGAGTCAAAATATTAATATGTAGTTTGATGTTAAACAGTAATAAAACCATGCACAATAAAATGGGCAAAACAAGAATATCTTAAGCCAATTGGTAAACTAGAATTGAAATATTAAATCATGTTTGTCTATTGTACAGCACCTTCCTGTTTATCAAAAGCTATATATAAATCTATATTGGTTACAACTTTTGACAAATTATGTTCAAGATTGCATCGCAAAAGAATTTAATAATTTGTGAGGCCATCATTTTATATGTTCTCTATTATATTGCGACTGGTTCATTCATACAAAATTGCTGATAGATTTATGTTTACAAAGGGTCATTTTCATCATATTTCCTGCAACATTTTATAGACCAATGAGCTGTCAATCATCTCTGTCGAATGTCATGGAAAGGTCCATCTTCATGTGGATGAATGTTGAATTCTTCAAAAACCACTCTCTTGTTTATACATGTTAGAAACACAAACCTAGAAAAAATTATTAATAACTTATGAAAAAAGGTCATTAAAAATGTAAACAAAAGCACTTGACAATCACATAATCCTGCCAAAAGCCAACAAAAAAGCTTCTTTGACATTGTATTAAATCTGTTTTATTTTAAAATTCTTGTTACAGATGGACATAGGAATTTAATAAGTTCTTCCTCAAACCAAATTGCAAAACAGAAATATATTTTCATCAAGATTCATTTCACTCCGCTTTGCATTCTCATGGTAACAGCAACACAGGAAAAAAATGAAATTAAACCATTACATAAAACAAGCCTCCTATGTTGAAATAATAATGAAATGTCATCTTCAGTTGCTTTATCTTTTTATTCTTGTATTTTATTTGTAGGATCATTTTCTGGTAAAAACAAAATGCAGAGATCATATTCATTTTATCCTCCCTCTCCCAAAATAATATTTCTCACAATTTTGTATCGACTGGAAAGCATCCGGTGGATACTGTGGATTACACATGAGTACACTGCCGCCACCGCAGTGTCTAGAGATTTTCTCGTTATCCCTCTAGAGGCCGGGGTATTATAGGTAGACTTCTCAAATTTGCAGGATATATTCATAACCATAAAATCTTGCCTGGGAATATTTTTGGCCTCATTTTGAAAAACAAGATGGCCACCACGGGCGTTTTTTGACTTTCAGCAAGGAGTTTTTGTTGGCCCTCTAGAACCAAGGGTATTATAGGTAGTGATCTCAAATTCGCAGGATATGTTCATCATTACAAAATCTTGACTGAAAATATTTTTTGTCCCATTTTGAAAAACAAGATGGCCGCCAAAGGTGTTTGTTTTTAGTCATGAAAAGTGCTTATATTTCCCTTATTATTGTTCCTAGAAGTTTGCAATGTCAAAGCAACCCATACGAAATCATGGACTGCGAATCTTCTGATGTGGTCAGATTTGACCTTGGGCCCCTCCTTCTAGGTCAAATGAGGATAGGCAAACTTAAAAGTCCTTATAACTCGCTTATTATTGGTCCTAGAGGTTTGCAATGTGAAAGCAACCCATAGGAACCATGGACTGCGAATCTTCTGATGTGGTCAGATTTTACCTTGGGCCTCTCCTTCAAGGGCAAACGAGGATAGTCAAACTTAAAAGTGCTTATAACTCGCTTATTATTGGTCCTAGAGGTTTGCAATGTGAAACCAACCTACAGGAAATCATGGGCTGCAGATCTTCTGATGTGGTCTGATGTGGTCAGATTTTTACCTTTTACCTCAAAGTCAAATGGGGGTTGCCAAACTTAAAAGTGCTTACAACTATTATTGAAAAATGTTGTTTATCTTCAAAACTATGTCAGTTGGCCTTTTCAGGTGAATACATTTTGCATCTGGCCACAGATGCGTCCTTGGTCTAGTTACTTTGTTGTCTTTTCTTATATAGAACTATATTATTTATGTTTCAACAATCTGTTCTTAGTATATAACATATTCCTTTTTGCACAGTAAAATAAACAAGGTATTGTAACCATTTTCACTGACCATGGGTAATATATGTCCAAACATATACTTTTGTATTTGGAGGCTATTTTATATCCATAATTAATAAATTATTTGATGCTGTAGCTTCATAGTTATGAGTTATGAAGAGGGTTTTAATGAATATCTAGATCTTACTCTTTGAAATATCCAATGCACACATCCTTTTCTTTATTTCGATCTTTTATATTATAATTAAGCACAATTTTATTTCTATTTAATATTATTTTCCTTTTTCCCTATTTTTTTTGTAGCCAGGAATAGAGCCAACACTGTATTTTGTTCATTTTTTGCACACATAATGAAATGGTAAAATCCATTTCAGAATATTTAGGACTTTTATTTAAGTAGTATGTTTTGTTTACATTTATTCTTACATAAATTGCTTTTGTCTTTTTTTTGGTTCAGAAATACAAAATCCAGCAGTTAATATGTATATATTTTGTTTGCATGCAATGTATAAAGGCATAACCTTTTTCCAACCTTCCCTAATTTCCTTTTGGACAATGAAAATTATTGAAGCATTTTTAAAAATCAAAATAAAAAGGAACAGTCTAGTGCTAAGAATGGTGCATGATTGCATGGTAGGTGATGTACTCACCTTCCACCTCAGAGGTTGTGGTTTTAAATCTAGCTGCAAAATTTAGTATGAAAGTTGGCAGGTGCAAAAAAGTTGATGATCTCCTATACACTGCTATTCTGCATCTCATCAACTACCTGTTGTGATATCACCTATTCCATGTGTTATAAGTAATCAAAATAATTGAAATGTTCACACTGAGCTTTTAAACTGTGGTTAATATGAACCGCTTTAGCAGACCTTTGTTCAGTCTTCACATGAATAAGTATTTAAGTAAAGAAAATTACCAAAGTACAGTCATAGATGTGATTTCATTACACCAGATGTATTGCCCTGGTATATTCCTCCAAACCTGCCACTTCCAGGCTATTTATGTCTTGTACAAGTGACTTGGTGTGGCCTGTCACAGATAATAATCAGAAAATCTGTAAAACCTCCAATAACAGACTTACTACTTGCCTAGGTTTGTATTTTTTATTACTTAAAACTGAACTACCTCAGCCTGTTTTATGAACCTCCTATTATCTTGACAGAATCATAGTCTTCCTGCCTGGTCAGATAATACAGGTTGTACAGTTTGAATCATTGCAGAAAAGAACTGTGTTCATGAGATGAAATATATTAGGATAATACATGTTATACTGTACTTGAAATGAGATGTTATAATTTGAGGTCTATGCATTATTTATGAGACCTACGGTGTGGGTACTTGATTGACCAGTTGTATAATTTACAAATAAGGTAGTATTTCCAACAGTTTTGTGTATATTTTAATGGTTATTAGGGCAGTATTCTAAAACTTGTTAGACAGAAGTTGTTAGACAGGTCTTATTATTTCTGTCAGTAGCAATATATTTTATTGACATAGGGGCAATCTTTTTAATATTTACTTTACAATTGTAGTTGATTACAACTTAAGCAATATTTTGAGATTCACATTAGTATTCTTGGTCACCTGGATAGCGTTTTAATTGGTTTTACTAGTTCTGCTATATTTGATTGATAGGCCCTGTGATGACTCCAGATACTCAGGATGACAAGGAGAGCACTCAGCGCTCTGACAAAGACTCCACCCTACATGTCACTGTGCCCAGTGTACCCTCTACTGAGGAGGAAACGGTAAGTTAAGCTTGTACTTTGTTACTGGTCATTACTGTACTCATCGTGTAATGGCCATAATGTGTATTAGAAAGTACAATGATGTATCTTGACTGGCAGTTGACATCACAGTATTGTTATTTTACTTTCCTTCAGCCTTGTCTCATTAAAACTTTTAGTGCACTTGTTTTTTTTTTTTTTTTTTTTTTTTTTGGGGGGGGGGGGGGGATTTTCTGATTATTATCTGTTTATCCTTCACAGTTCTTGTGTTTACTTGATGTGTATTAGAATATTGTAAACTGCATTGTACTAAAGGTACAATTGTATATGACAATTACTGTAGAAAAGTAATAATAAATTAAAATAGGTGAGAACATTATCCCATCATCCAAGGTGTCAGGATCCAAATAGGGACAATTCAAAATTAAGTCAACAAAGCAATGATAGTGCCATCCTGTTTTAACCCTTGTAGAACAGTAATATACATGTGTTTTTTGCACTTGCCATGTATATGCAAAAATGCTTTTTAATGGCATCATATTTAGCAGAAAAATGAGTATAAATTATTATTGCCTGTTGACTACTCAAATGTGGGCTTTAAATTTAGCAAGAGTCTATTGATTGGGTTCATAATGATAACACATGGTCAGAGTTGATTAGATTCCAGGTAAATAGTCACATTTAGACATGATACCCCCACCAGTTGTATAAGTTCAATATATTTTCTGATAAACTGACATCCCAAGTACGATTATCTTAATTGCAATTACTTCTTTATATGCGGGTATCAATCATATAATTGTTATAGGCAAAATAGGCAAAGTACACAGGATTTGCCTATTTTAAATAAAATACCAGGTTTAACTTAGTGATATTGCTTGGCCTCCTGTCCTCCATTTTATATGTCAAGATTGAGCAAATGATTAATATTTACAGGTAACTCAGTCAAAAACAATGTATACCAACAGTTTGGTCAAACCTTGACAACTACTTCACTCAATTCAATGTTCAACAGACCCTAATTAAGAATTGTGCAGTTGTTTCTTGAAGTGTGATGAACATGTTATCTTATTGCGTTAATACATCCTATCTTATGGACAATTGCTTATCCGGTTGGTGCAGCCAACCAGCCAAACGTCTGAAAAAGATGGTCCTGTATTTCCACCAGCTGGTCGGTCACGTTTTGTGCATTTGCCAGGTGGTGCATCGTACTTCCTTCCTGTCTAGACAGCGTGATGTCACCGCATCTTTTTTGTTTGGTGCCTGTTTTCTGCAGATGGAAATTTTTGAAATTTTTTTCAAAGTGAAGTATTCTTGTTAATATTTCATAAAACAAACTTTATTTTACTACAAACTGTTTCTAAGGGTGCATAGATCATAATGGCTTCACCTGGTCAAAAAAGAGGGGCGTTTTGCCATATAATGGCAGGTTTTGATAAGCATGCGCATTGCGCTAGATGCAGAGACAGGATGAAGGGTACAGACCCTTGTGTCAATAAAGAAGACTGCCCCCATTGTGATGTTTTAACTGCAGAACAGAAACTCCAACTGTCCACGCCTTCTTATCAAAACAAGAAAGAATAAAAGTGAGCAGAAAACTGTTTTGTCTGATAAATCTTTGAAATCTGACAAGTCTGTGGGGTGACACTCCAGTAGACCTCAGCCTGGTCTCAGTTATTGGTTTAGCAACTACTGATAAGAAGGTGGTGAAGTCTTAAGTCTCCAGAAAGGGCTAGTACTAGTAAAGACAAGACCAATAAGAAGCACTCTCTTAAGAAGTTGTCTACAGACACAGAATTAGAGGCTATGGATCTGAAATGGTCCGAACGTTTCAGTCGCCTTGAAGCGTTCCTTTTGTCAAAGTGTTTGGCGAAGCCTAGCCCGGAACCGACCTTCCAGACAGTGAAGATGCCAGTTTCAGAACTCCACTAGCTAGTGCTGTTAACGTTTCCAAACCTTACCTTGCTCCACAGTTGGCTGACCGACCTGTTGTATCTACCCACCAGACTCCTGCTGAAGTTCAATGTGACCGATCCAGGACCACAGAACTTCACCAACCGACCAACCAGCCTTCTACCGACCAGACCCCTGCTAATTCACGTCAGTTCCCGGGAACGTCTGGTTTACAGACCACACAAGAGAGTGACATGGACACCAACCGACCAACCAACTTTCTACTGACCAGACCCCTGCTAATTCATGTCAGTTCCCAGGCACGTCTGGTTTACAGACCACACAAGAGAGTGACATGGACACAGATTCTGATGGTGATCCGGTCTACTAACCAGCCACTGGTTTTGAAGAAGGAAGGGGAACTATCTGATCCGGACCACGACCTCACTGCTACAGACACCAACCAGGCTCTTTCAGAAGAGCAGTCATATCGTGAGACTATATGGGATCATATCCTTCATGGGTTGGACTCATATTCTGGATAAGGACAACTCCTTTTAGTGCAGATGATAACCCTTTCGCAGCACCCAAACAGCAGCCACTGGGCAAGATCAGTGTGAAGCTACTGACCGACCAAGTTTGCATCCCAACCAAGAGAAGTTGGCTGGTTCAGTGTAGTATTGAAATAGTGAGTCTGTGAAGTTAAACTTTAGCTACAGCAGGATTGTAAGGTCGTCAGGTCTGTGCACCCCTGCTCCAGCTTCACACCCAATAAGCCAGGACACTTTAAGGAGAGAAGTCAGCTCGCAAATCTACATACATTTGTAACCAGGCAGCTGGCTTCAGTAGATGTCTCGGTAAGGAGCAGTCTAGCATGCAAGCGCAGCTCAGGGTGATTCAAGCTGAACAATCAAAGGAAAGTCTTCAGGAAAGATCAGCACCGCTACAGATGAGCTTCAGTACCTGCTGAACTTTAACTCAGTAACATTTCAAAGTGTATGGCGAAGACTGTGGAACGCCTCTCTGAGTTTGTTTTTATCAGTGTGGCTCATATGACTCTTGCCAGAAGGGATGCATACTTAGCTCACGTTAAGACCAGACCAAAGACTGTAAATTGTGTTCAGTTCAACCAGATCAGAGTCTGGAGAGACTTTAAAGACTTACCAGCCAGTAATACATTTCGCACAGGCGTATGTCTGGCTGTTGTAAGACATGAACAATGTTTCCGGTGTCGAACAATTGTGTTCTGTAAAAAATGCACAAAATGTAAAAACTGTTGCTCAAGATCTACCTGTAGGGGCAAGACTTCACTAGTTTTGAGAAACTTGGGAAACCTTGGGGGCCGTACTAAAGGTCATAAAAATCCTCCAAGAGGGTTACACCCTTCCCTTCTGGACCCAACCGAACTTGACAAGGTCACCAACCATCATAAGCTGCTATGTAAATCCTGGACCCCCTAAAATTTTGGACTTCGTAGGTTACCAGTTTGATTTGAAGGAGGGCAAGGTCAGACCCACACTGCAACATTGGCAGACCCTAACGGCAAAGATCCAAGACTTACTGACCAGACCAACCTGTATTTGTCCAGCAGTTTATGTCCCTCATATGGCTGCTGACAGCCACAGAAAAGCAAGTCCACTTGAGTCGGCTGCACATGAGGCCCATACAGTGGCACTTGAAAAACAATTGGAGGGTACCAGAATCACTTGAAAAGGTGATCCCAATTCCCAGGTCACTCCACCCCCACTTAAGATGGTGGTTGGAGGAAAGCAATGTACTTCCAGGTCAACCATTACACCCATTAAAACATGCTCTGCAGATCTTTATAGATGCATCAAAAGAAGGGTGGGGCGCTCACTTAAACAGATGCACTGTAAGTGGAACCTGGTCCCTTCCAGAAAGTAAGCTACACATAAACTACCCGGAACTAAAGGCAGTCTTGTTCGCCCTAAATAGTTCCAAGAACTTTGTGAGAACAACATAGTACTCATAGTGACAGACAACACCATAGTTTTTACTTACATAAACAAAGAATGGGGATGAAGTTTGGCCCTCTGTGTTCCCTTCTGTGGAGAATCCTGACCTGGTGTGCCAGAAAACAGGTTATTCTCAAAGCTCAACACATTCCAGGCCGGCTGAATGTGATAGCAGACAAGCTATCCAGGCTAGGCCAGACCATTCAAACAGAGTGGTCTCTCCTTCCTGAGGTCTTCCAAGCAATATGCTTGGAAGCTGGCTCAATTTGTGTCACCAGTACCGGACCCCCTGGCCTGGGCAGTCGATGCACTCAGCCTACCATGGGAGGATCTGGATCAATATGCCTTTCCACCAGCAGCCATCTTGGCCAAAGTGGTGGAGAAGTTGCAGGACTACCCATGCAGGAGAATTATTGTGATTGCTCCAGGGTGGCCTGACATGCCCTGGTTCTGGGATATTGTGACTTTGTCCAGCCAGATCCCACTGTGTCTGCCCAACCTGCCCAACCTGTTTACTCAACCTTTCAATCAGACTCCACACAGGAATCTGTCAAACCTAAATCTACATGCTTGGCTCCTTGAGCCTTAGCAATCAAGGAGCAGGGCTTCTCTGAGGTAGTGGCATCATGAATTGAGGTTCCTCAGAGGATCAACCAGATCAGTCTATGAGGCAAAGTGGACCATTTTTACAAAGTGGTGCCTCAGTAATCAGATGGACTTCAGGGTACCCCCTGTAAAGTCAATAGCTGACTTTCTTTTGTACCTGTTCCAGGACAGGAAGTTAAAGCTGAGTACCATTGATGGATACAGATCAGCCATTGCTGACAAACTGAGGAATTCACCCATAAATGTCAGCAAAGATGAGAATATCACTCGTCTCCTGGACAGTTTCCATAGAGACAGACCCCTCCTGGAACCTATCCCTGGTGTTACACCAGCTGACAAAGGCTCCTTTTGAACCGATTAAAGAGGCCTCTTTGAAGCATTTGACCTTCAAGATGGTTTTCCTCTCAGCCCTGGGGTTGGGCAAATGCATGAGTGAGATCCATGCTTGGTCAAAGGTGTCTCTGTACCCAGCACCAAGCTTTCTTTCCAGAACCAGCTTGCAAAGGAGGGTCCAGAATGTGTGGCCCCAGTGGTTATACCAGCCCTGGCCCCACCTCTGGATAAGTCACTCAAGTCTGATAGGTCCCTTTGTCTGGTCAGGGCATTTAGACAGGGCCTCAGACCTCAGCAGAACAAGGAGTTGGTCTTTGTCTCCTTTAAGAAAGGTTTTGACAAAGACATCTCACCTGCCACTATCCTTTGACAGACAAGGCCCTCCCAACCGGCCCCACTATCAGCTTACTAGGGGTCTTCCTAGGTTTAGACAACATAAAAGATGCTATGATATCAGGCTGTCTAGACAGAAAGGAGATATGATGCGTAACCTGCCGAGTGCACAGAACATGACCGACCAGCCAGTGGAAACACAAGAAGTCTTTTTCTGATATTTGGCGGGCTGGTATGCCTCAACCAAATTAGCTATTGTCCATTGGAAAGGGTATTAACTTTAAAAATTTAATTTACTTATTAAATTTGCAATTTTCTTTGTTTGATTTTATTTTGTACAGGAGTTAATTTTCAGCAAATCCTGTATCTGTTTTGGTAATGCTAAAACAGACAGAGATCTGGTAATTTAATATTGCTTTAATATGTAATGAAGTTTATGTTTTAAAAAAGATGTATTTGAGTCTCCAAGTATTATAATACGAGTTCCATACCCTAATGGCAGGGTGGTGCTAGATTGCTAGTATATATAAAGGCCATAGAGATATTGTATATTCTAACTTTGCGCTTTGTAAGTTTATAAGGTTGTGTTTTAAAAGGTATATTATAGTAAGTACCCATATAGTTAGAGAGTTAGTTGGGAACTTATCTTCTCAATATAGAAAGGAAGAAGGGAATGATTTCTTTACTATGTAGTAAGTTAGTAGTAATGGAAAATAATATGATCATAAGCTCATAGCTCTTTTTTCAATAAATTGTTGATGCAATTGTATTTCTAATTGTTGAAGCTGGATAACAGATAGGGTTATTTCCCTTTGTTTTGTCTTCAGATTTGATTTGTTTTGTGTATCTTTTTCATGGATTCTTTTAAATTCTCATTATATATCTGATACTGAACATTTAAAATTTAATGTTATTTATATACAAATCTTTTTCTTTTTCATTTTTGCAATTCAATTAAATATCTAGCTTTTTGACAGACCCCCCATTTCTCTCTTTGTTACAGTACTTAAGTGTATTTTAGTCATTGTTTCTTTGTAGAAATAGACCTATGTATACTTTACACGTTACAGTGAGTGAAGTGTATGCTGCAGTGCATTTTGTGTCGAAAGAAAAGTGTGATTCAGTATTAAGTACGTGAAATGTGTTTATGGTATCTGGAAAATAGAAAGCAAACGCACTGTCACATAATATAAAGCCTTTAAATAACTTGCTTTATATAAAGTCTATGAGTTCTTCTTTTATGTGCTGTTTATTGATTTCTTTAAGTCACACTGGAGGTACATAGTAAACACATAATACACATTAGGGAATTTATTATATCCATATCTAGAGACTAGAGAGGTAGCTTTACAATACAATAATAAAAAAAAAAATTAACCCATAATTAAATATCTACTTTGACATGGGCACAAAAACATTTTCTTAGCCTTATTTGTTACAGAATGCAGTATCTCCAATAAACAACATATCCAGAATGTTACTAGCAACCTAGAGCTGATTAGGTTTTTGGTGTACATACCAGTGTACATATTACTTATGTATTTTTCTAAACCTTTTTAAATTTACCTGGGCATAATAAAAATAGCAGGTAAATGTACCAGAATTTTGATAATGATGAAACAATACAATTACAAATACAATATAGAAAATTAAGACAAACATATTCCTTATTCACCATTGCATCACACATCCTTTTAAATTGCATTGATTATAGGTTTTAATTACCATTGAACATATAGCATTGTTTACACAAGAACCGCAATATGGACATGCACACTAATACCTACAAAACACAGCATTTTTTGTGAGCTCAAGACTGGTTCTGATTATACCGAATTTCTTCTAATGCAGGTTCTACTTCTGCAGAGTCCAGTGTATTGTGTTATTCTCCTGTATAAAACCGTAATCTCTGCATTTTATTTGCAGGCATTTGCAATTAAAATTTGCATTCCTCACGAGGTATTTGTTCCACATATTATTCGTTGTTGTCATAACTACATTTTATATCACAGATGCTGCCATAGACCCTGTGTAGCAATAAAATGTTTGTGTGTTGTGTTTCAATGCCTTCATATATATTTTGCAATGTGATAACTAACTGTACAACCTTAAATACAGCAACACTTTGAAATGTTCCAACAGCATTATAGCAGCAATACTACTTGTTTTGTTTTACTGATAAATTAGTACCTTATAGTACTGTGTACTTATCTTTAGATAATTGCAATTAGGTAGTTTAGACATAAATAGTTGACAATGATTGAATTTTTTTATTTTAATTTCTTTTTGGTTGTGTAAACAATAACATGAATTTTTAAATGAGTAGAGTTTTTCTCATTTTTAACCCCAGCCCATAAAGACTGGGGTTATAGTCGTCCCCGCGGTGGCAGGCATAAAGCTTGTGGGTGTTCCACAGCCTAAACCCCTGCATCAATTTTCACCAAATTTTCAGGGGATGTTTAGTCCCAAGAGGATCCAGAGCTGATTAGGTTTTTGGGGTATCGGGTAACAACTGTTGCCATGGCAACACTTTTAAGATTTTTTGGTCGTAAAGTTTGTGGGTATTCCACAGCCTAAACCCCTACACAGATTTTTACCAAATTTTCAGGGTATGTTTACCTCAAGAGGATCTAGAGCTGATTAGGTTTTGGGGGTTATCCAGTAACAACTGTTGCCATGGCAACTCTTTAAGATTTTTGGGTCTTAAACATTGTGGGTGTTCCACAGCCTAAACCCCTTCACGGATTTTCACCAAATTTTAAGGGGATGTTTAACCCAAGAGGATCTAGAGCTGATTAGGTTTTTGGGGTATCCAATAACAACTGCTGCCATGCCAACACTTTTAAGATTTTCAGGTCTTAAAGTTTGTGGGTATTCCACAGCCTTAACCCCTGCATGGATTTTCACCAAATTTTCAGGATATGTTTGCCCCAAGAGAATCTAGAGCTAGCTTCATCAGATTTGCACAAAATGTAAATGGACGGGAAAGCTTGTGTCAGAGTAATTGTGTCCTTGTTTTGGAAACAAAATGGCCGCCATATCACATCGTTAATGCCAAATAGGAGGGTGCTCATGTCAAAAAGGCCTTATATCTCCCTTATAATTGTTTCTAGGGCTTCAAAATATGAAAACTACTTGTAAGAAATCATGGGCTGTGAATCTTTTGTAGAACATCTTGTGGGTCCTCTATACTTCTTACAATGGATGTTGTTCCTAAGATTTTCCCAAATCTCAATGTCATTTGCCATTTACCTGTACCTGTGGGCTGGGGTTCTTGCCTGCCGAGGCTGGCTATTTTTAATAAATGTTGTTTTTATGTACATTACTTATTATCCAATGATGTTGCAAATAAGCCTTTTTCAGCATCTTTAATATTTGTGGAATATTTGTGAAACCAAAGCAATATAAAATATGTATAGTAAGGCTGGAAATGTCTATATTGGGCATTAACACACTGTACATTCATCATGAGAATTTTCTTCCGCAGCAACTGAGACATTATGGCCTATACAGTAATTACGAACGCGAGACTTGGGTAAAGAATTCCTATGTTTGTCTTTGATGATCCTTTCTTCTATTAAAGCTTTCCTATGCAAGTTTTGAAGCAGTAATTAATATATTAATCCATCTTTTTTAACCTGTTTCATCAAACATATTTAAAACATTCTATATAACCGTCAATGTCATGTGAAGAACTATACAGAGTTACTGTCACCATGACAGCCTGTTGTATGGGTGTGTGTCTGACAGTGGTTACACGTCATTGTGATAAAAGCTATCGTGGTGATAGACACTCAGTCCATCAGGGTTGTGTTGCCTGTTGTCTTTATATTTTGAAAGCTAAGATTAGTTCCTGGATATGCTTATTATCAGAAGTACATACTGTACCATTTATGATTTACAAGGAGTTAGATAGACCAAACAAATTACAATAATCTTTATCTTGTCCCCAAAAAAGAGCATTGTTCATAAAAAATGAGAGCTATGTTGAGGAAGTAATGGAGTGTGAAAATGACCACTCTTCTCTGTCCTTCTTTGTTGTACTTTATGTTTACTGTTTTCTTCAGTGTTTCTTTTCATCTGGTGATGAGTCCGATCTTTTACCTGAAGCCCTGTTTCTTTTTGTACTTGTGTCTTTGTTGTCATAATTTTGTCCAGCATCTTATGTATAGATTAATGTTGCTTTAAGTATTTTTTCTACTTTTATTATAAAATTTTGCAGCCATGCAGTTTGATACTTATTTACTTACTCGGGTTTATTTGCAATACATGTACTTTGCACAGTTGTCACAGACATTTTAAGTGGTAGGGGAAAATAAAACAACAACTGAATAATAATTTTATTGAACTCTTTCAGAAAGATTGCTTAATTTTCACCAAGAGTCTTATTCATTACCTTTTTTGTTCAGTGAAACATTTTCTGAAATTAATAAATTAAGTACAGCGGGTTTTGAACTTGCCAATCAAGTATATTATTTATTTTCTGTAATGTTCTTTTATCAAGTATTTAAAATACATAGTAAATACAGCTATTGTGCCTTTTCTTTAGAACATTAACTTAATATAACATTTCCACTAAAACTGGCAGCAATATTTCTATGTTGGTTTAACTTATAAATTAATGGAAGTCAGTGATGGTGATATGACAAAAATATAATGTAGTCCCCAGAATTCTATCTCTGTGACACAACTGACCACAAGAGAGATAAGTTTCTAAAAATCAGAATTTTTTTCAAATATTTGTATTTTTAAGTACAGTTTTCTACAACAATACCTTCAGGATTACAAATAACTAAGTCAAACATATTAATGTTGTTTTCTTCATATAAATTCTTTTCTGAAAATGTGATGATTTTGTTTAAAATTCTGAAAAAGGGGTTTTCCTGAGAATAAGGGAATCAATGAGTCATTGGACCAAGGCTTTTACTTTACACTGGCTGTAAATTTAAATCCTTGTATGATTGATTGTATTTCATTTAATAGGATGTTTGTTTCAAAGACACCATTAGTAATTAATTATCCAGCTTCTATTAAAATACATACTATTATAATAGTATTTTTCAATTGTTTATTTCACCACAATTACAACAGTTTCATATAGAAGATACCTTGTTGTTCGCTCATACACATTCTAATCACCATGTTTTTATGCACAGACATTTAATGTATATCCAGTCAAGTTTAACTGTACTTTCATTCTTGTAGTGTTTTCTTCCAGGCAACAGAAGAGAGTGCAGCTGTCACCACGACAACGCCTTACACCCAGCCAGCCCCTCCTATGAACACGCCATTACATACACCCGCCACATTCTACGATGGACATTCAAACTCCCCCTCTCCAACCAAGGTAAGGAGCTGGTTTTACCTTTTACAGTCAAATTGATGAAACTGTTGTACAGTACAGATAAATGAACAATGTTTCATTGAAACTACAAGACAAAAATGCAACGTAATTTAAAACAACATTGCATAGCCATTTTCTACATAAAATCTGTATGGCTAACAGTGTTGATGTTATAAAATTACCAGACACATAAAATGTCACTGATGTGAAACGTAGCATGAAACAGATACAGGCTTTAAAAGTGTTTGCAAACTCTCCACTGTCTAGCAGACTAGTAGCCTGTGTTTTTACACCAGGCTGTGTTAATTAGTACCAGTGAAAACTAAGGCCGTTTTTTTTAAAGTGAAATTCAGTAAAACTGATTTATCTGGCAATTTTTGCTAAGTATAAATATTTTAATTTCTGATTCTTTCATATTTTACTTGGTGAGACTAGATTTTATTATAGCTATGGTGTATTATCTTCTCACATGGCACACCCAACTTTCTGGTTAAATAGAGGCATTGTAATTTAACTTGGGTGTTACACTGTTAATTGTTTTACAGAGACATTTGGCTTAATGAATTTTAAGCTTTCATGTTTCTGTTCCTTTGAATCTGCCATTATAGCAATTAAATCTTATAAAAGTACGAGTAGATGACAGAAAACATAATTAAGCGTCCCGTAAGGGACGCTTGTTTGTGTATGGGAGAGCTTCAGGCTCCGCCGGCTCCGCATTTTGTTTTCCTTATAACTCTGTAACCGTTAGGCGGATTCTTTTCAAATTTGGCAGGTTTAGGCAGTAGCCTTGGGGAATTTTTTTGAATATGCTGCAGTGACATTTCAACCAATCAGAGAGGTCACATGACCAAAAATGTCTTTTTTTCGATGGGGAAGCTTGTCCGGATGATACCTTGAAAGGAATTTTATCAATTCACCTGAAACTTGGCAAATACATTCATTCTATTAAAATCTGGAAATCATTAGATTTTGGCATTGATTGGTCAAGAAATGGCCGAGTAATTAATGATTAATTAATCATTACGAATTTTCCAAATAAGGAAAACACAAAAATGCTTATATCTTGAAAACCGTGCTAGATAGAGCGATTTCGACGAAATTTTTGACCCGCAGGGTATCTCTGCGGAGTAGTTTTCCCAATTTTCATAAAATTTTTGTCTCGCCCAAAATGGCGGCCATTTTGAATTTTCGAAATTTTCGCAAAAATTGCAAAACACAAAAATGCTTATATCTCAAAAACCGTGCTAGATAGAGCAATTTCGACAAAATTTTTGACCCGCAGGATATCTCTGCGGAGTACTTTTCCCAATTTTCAAAAAATTTTTGTCTCGCCAAAAATGGCGGCCATTTTGAATTTTCGAAATTTTTGCAAAAATTGCAAAACACAAAAATGCTTATATCTCGAAAACCGTGCTAGATAGAGCGATTTCGACGAAATTTTTGACCCACAGGGTATCTCTGCAGAGTAGTTATCCCAATTTTCAAAAAATTTTTGTCTCACCAAAACTGGCGGCCATTTTGAATTTTCGAATATTTCGCAAAAATTGCAAAACATAAAAATGCTTATATCTCGAAAACCCTGCTAGATAGAGCGATTTCGACGAAATTTTTGACCCACAGGGTATATCTGCAGAGTAGCCATGGCAATTTTCAAAAAAATTTTGTCTTGCCAAAAATGGCGGCCATTTTGAATTTTCGAATTTTTGCGCAAAAATTGCAAAACACAAAAATGCTAATATTTCGAAAACCGTGCTACATAGAGCGATTTCGACGAAATTTTTTATCTTCAGGCTATCTCTGCAGAGCAGCTATCCCAAAGAGCTTTCACTTGGTGAAGTTTCAGACCCATAGCTAATTGCTCACCTACTCAAAAAGAGTAAATGCGAATTACCTCTAAAAGTATTGCAGATGGCCAATTTTTCTCAAATAACTCATTCACCTACTTTTGGAAGAGCTTTCACTTGGTGAAGTTTCAGACCCATAGCTAATTACTCACCTACTCAAAATGAGTAAATGCTAATTATCTCAAAAACTATTGCGGATACCCAATTTTTATCAAATAACTCATTCATGTACTTTTGGGAGAGCTTTCACATGGTGAAGTTTCAGACCTGTAGATGATTACTCACCTACTCAAAATGAGTAAATGCAAATTATCTCTTAAAAGTATTGCAGATAGCCAATTTTTCTCAAATAACTCATTCACCTACTTTTGGAAGAGCTTTCACATGGTGAAGTTTCAGACCCATAGCCAATTACTCACCTACTCAAAATGAGTAAATGCGAATTATCTCTAAAAGTATTGCAGATAGCCAATTTTTCTCAAATAACTCATTCACCTACTTTTGGGAGAGCTTTCACATGGTGAAGTTTCAGACCCATAGCTAATTATTTACCTACTCAAAATGAGTAAATGCTAATTATCTGTAAAAGTATTGCGGATACCCAATTTTTATCAAATAAATCATTCACCTACTTTTGGAAGAGCTTTCACTTGGTGAAGTTTCAGACCCATAGCTAATTACTCACCTACTCAAAATGAGTAAATGCGAATTATCTCTAAAAGTATTGCAGATAGCCAATTTTTCTCAAATAACTCATTCACCTACTTTTGGGAGAGCTTTCACTTGGTGAAGTTTCAGACCCATAGCTAATTACTCACCTACTCAAAATGAGTAAATGCGAATTATCTCTAAAAGTATTGCAGATAGCCAATTTTTGTCAAATTAATCATTCACCTACTTTTGGGAGAGCTTTCACTTGGTGAAGTTTCAGACCCATAGCTAATTTCTCACCTACTCAAAATGAGTAAATGCGAATTATCTCTAAAAGTATTGCAGATAGCCAATTTTTGTCAAATTAATCATTCACCTACTTTTGGGAGAGCTTTCACTTGGTGAAGTTTCAGACCCATAGCTAATTACTCACCTACTCAAAATGAGTAAATGCAAATTATCTCTAAAAGTATTGCAGATAGCCAATTTTTCTCAAATAACTCATTCACCTACTTTTGGGAGAGCTTTCACTTGGTGAAGTTTCAGACCCATAGCTAATTACTCACCTACTCAAAATGAGTAAATGCGAATTATCTCTAAAAGTATTGCAGATAGCCAATTTTTCTCAAATAACTCATTCACCTACTTTTGGGAGAGCTTTCACTTGGTGAAGTTTCAGACCCATAGCTAATTACTCACCTACTCAAAATGAGTAAATGCGAATTATCTGTAAAAGTATTGCGGATACCCAATTTTTATCAAATACTCATTCATCTACTTGTGGGAGAGCTTTCACATGGTGAAGTTTCAGACCCATAGCTAATTACTCACCTACTCAAAATGAGTAAATGCGAATTATCTCTAAAAGTATTGCAGATAGCCAATTTTTCTCAAATAACTCATTCACCTACTTTTGGGAGAGCTTTCACTTGGTGAAGTTTCAGACCCATAGATAATTATTCACCTACTCAAAATGAGTAAATGTGAATTATCTCTTAATAGTATTGCAGATAGCCAATTTTTCTCAAATAACTCATTCACCTACTTTTGGAAGACCTTTCACACACGAAAATGAAAAATTGTGAATATCTCGGAAAAGCTATTTCTTCTGCTTTAATGCTCGGCGGGAGATACACACTGCGGCAGTGGTCTTGACAAAAATTTTTGTCTCCCCAAAAATGGTGGCCGTTTTGAATTTTCAAAGTTTTTGTAAAACACAAAAATGCTTATATCTCGAAAACCGTGCTATATGGAGCGAACTCAACAAAATTTTGGACCTGCTGGGTATCTCTGCAGAGTAGCCATGCCAATTTTCAAAATATTTTTGTCTCGCCAAATATAGCGGACATTTTTAATTTTTTTATTTTTTGCAAAACACAAAAATGCTTATATCTTGAAAACCGTGCTAGATAGAGCAGACTGCGCTGACTTTGGTTGCCACAACAGTATAAGGCTAGAAACGAAGCATTTTCTTAGCACTCACCTTTATATCCTTTTCGGGACGCTTTGTTTTTGCTATGCAAAAACATTATCTTTTTTTTGCGAGCGATCCTCTAGTTAAAACTGAAATTTTGTTTAAAGCCTAAAGAGAAGAGGTCAAAGTGCATTTGTAATCACTCATTTATCTTTGAAATGTGATTTGAGGTAAGCACGGTAATATGTATATGTTGTGTACAATTTGAGATTTTGTACAAGTTAAAACTTTTTACAAAATATTTCTCTAATTTTGTACAAGTTATAAATTGTACAAGAAGTATACTAAGTCTTGTACTAGTTATAACTTTTACAGCACTATTCTTCATTGATGTTTGGTAATATATCTTTTGCCTTGAACTTTTCAAATTACAGTAGGCTTTAATATGGTATTCTATTTAATCTAATAAAAGCTTAAATTTTTTAAGTAAGAATTTTCAAAAGTTATCAATTGAATAAACTTTTCAGATGTTTTTAACACGATATATATATCAGTAGTCAGTTGAGATTTAAATGAAGGCCAAGACTGTTAATAATAGTGCAATAAAAGTCTGGTCAAAACTGAACTATTTTTCTTTTGAGATTCTTAATATATAACAAGAGTTTACTATATCTCTACTGTTGTACATTTTTACAGCTGGCTCAGCAAGGTGCTCGTGAGTTGAGTTTTAGTCAGCCCCTTCCTCCTGTCAACACACCACAGGGTCCTCCCATCACAGAATTCACGTCCACAGACTTACAGGGTGAGTGCAACTGTATTGTCATACCCTGTGTATATATAGACTACACAACAAGCTGCTGTAGGTAGCAATGTTTGAATTCTTGTACTTTCTGATGCCATTACTCCACTTCTTTAATGAGTACTGTAAGGCTTTTTTAATGCAAGCTCTCTCCGTGGCTTGTGCTTCAGGAGATCCTTTTATTTGTATCTCTGGACTTTCATGAATTGTGCACTATGCTAGTGTACAACTCGTCGTTCAGTAGATCAGATTAGATTTTTAATTCTGGCATTGAGAGAAAAAAACTTAGTTCTGAGTGCTGAATGCATGTCATAATGATGACTATTCATTAATAGGGATCAATATCGATCCTACAGTGAAGAAACTGCAATTATCTGTAAGAGACATTAATTTAAACCCTTTCAGTATTTCAAAAGTTAGCTGAATTGAATTTTATTGATCTCTGAAGACTTAAATGCATTGGAGTAAACAAACATTTTATTGCATAAAGTAGCATTAGTAATTGCTTTTTATAGCCTCCGGTACATTGGATCCTATCCGTGAGACAGATCAGGGTGCAGACACTGCATTGAATGACCAGGGTCCCCCGCCTCGCTCTGGAAAGAGCGTCAGATTCGCTCCTGATGTGGTGGAAGCCACGCCATCTGGTGAGTAAACTAAGAATGTGACATTAGAATTTGCCCGAAAGACAATTTCAAGAGTGACATTTGCCTGAAATACATTTACATAATTTACACTTATAAAGGCTTAACATTCATTGAAGTACATTGATTTGACCCATTCTTTTGAAAAATGGCTGGATATTAAGATAGCTTTCTCAACTGGATTAGTACATCTCTGAAACAAACATTTTCAATTTTACACTGGTAATAATTATGTGTTTCATTATGTATTGGTATTTCATCGGATAGGGCTTAGAGGGCCATATGTATTGGGCTTGGGATCATCTCAACATGTAAAAGGCCAACCCAAATCCGGGGACCTGGGGCTGGTTTCATGAAAAGTCTCAGTTTGAGACCAGTTTTGGGCTGAGTCGGGGTCTCAAATCTGAGACTTTTGTCTCGGCTGAGTTTTTGGCTCAAATTGATTTCACAAAAGGTGACTCAGCTGAGACTGGTCTCAAGTCATAGTCTCAACTTTTAAATTTCATTTAAGATGCTTCCTTGGTTTGTTTTTTATGCAAGTGCATTTATTTCATCATCAATTGATTGATAATATTATTATATAATATTGATATAATATTATTGGTAACAAGCCAATTGTTTGAGACTCAACGGAGACTGAGTTAAGCTTTGAGTCCACTCTTGAGACCAGTCACTTGACAACAGTCAAAAAGCATGTCAATTCCATTGACTTTTCTTATGATGAATATTGAATATGTAGTTGTAATTAGTAAGCAAAATAAAAATATAATATTTCAAGATTTTCATGCAAATTATATTGGTTTATACACAAGTATTGGATGACAAACTTTGGAGTCAAAATTTGAGTCACCTCCTTGGTGGGCTCAAAATTGAGCCCATGACTGAGCCAAATCTCAAGTTGAGCCTGTTTGTGAAATGCTTTGAGTCTGAGTCCACAGACTCACCAAAATATTTACAATATTTGAGCCCAAAGTCTCAGATTTGAGCCTGAGACCAGACTTAAGTCCTTTCATGAAACCGGCCCCTGCATTTTAATAATAACAATCTCAAAATACCAGTCAAGTTAATAATTAAAGTAGCATAATGTATACCCTCATTTGATAGAGACATAAACTACACTGGTTGTATCTTTAAATATATTAATTGGCAGGTATTTTTTCTCAAAATATTTGAACTGATTTCATAGATAATAGCTTCTTTCTACAAACGTTTGTCTTGACTATGCATACATAAAGGTAAACTGTCATTTGTGTGATAGCTGAACCAACAAGCTAACATTTCCACTTGGATGCCAAACACCTTCAAACTGAAAATTTTTGTAATGCCGGATTCAGATTTATAATTCCTAATATTGTGTTTTTATTTTAGAGCAATATCTTGTTGTTTTAGTGCCCCCGTCCACCCCTGAACCACCTGCAGAGAAGGAAGGCATTGACCTATCTGAAGTGACCACAGTGAAGACAGTGGAGGGTTCAATGAGTGTACAGGCTCACACTAATACTGGGGGACAGGAACTGCCTGACCTAGGTAGGTGACCTAGTATGGCTTTGTCCCCTTTTGTCTCAAGGCCATTAACATCAGACACTTAAGAATGTTGAAGAGTCGAAGGAGAGTTAAAGACTCCTTCTTATATGCTTGTGACCTGTATGGCTGCTGCTTCTTTACAGTTTTGATTGCATAAGGCTTTACAGTCTCCCCTGTAAAATATGCCTGTCTTCAGATAATGCCCTGGATGTATGACATTTTTGACTTTTCAAATGCTCATAAGAATTATATGAAGCAGTAATACTTTATTACATGTTATCAGTATTTTATAGCCTTGTCTTAGTGTGTGTAAATGCATATGATAATATACCTTTTCATACTTTACTGTATACATGTCATTATGTGACCACCAATTAGCAAATTTATGAACTCACACATCTTAATGTTCTGGACTAGTCATGATCATAAGATCTGTATTTAAAAATACTGACATGGCCATTTCATTGCAGTAGTAGATCCTGTTGACCACTGGTGTGCACAACTTTCCTCCACCCTATTTGCCACCTATCATGGTGAGACCTGTAAAGTGTTACAAATGAATATTAAACCCAGCATTAAGTCCAATCAAATGATCATGTGACTGTATTGTACAGGTGCAGTGAGCATCAGAAGCAGAAGGTCAGAAGAGCGGTCAGCACCGCCTTCAGCAGGTTTCAGTAAACAGTCCTCAGCCATCTCCACCTCCCCCGAACCCTGGCCACAGGTAAGTTGTGACAATACAAACAGGAAGGAGAGACACCAGTTGTATGGTAGAGGCTGCAAATGGAAGGATTGTTTCAAATGAATTTACTGTTGTGAATGGCATCAAGTCATTGACGTGCAGTCTGGATATAATGTCAAATACCTGTGTGTTGATAACATTGGTAGATAGTAGAGTTGGAATGGTAGTATAATATCACAGTTTTCTGAAGGCTTGTGTTAACAATTAACTTTAAGGCAAGTAAAACACTTTGTAACGTTTTGATATCATACGATAACCACATCCATACCAATATTAACCCTTTCTGATTCTGGAATACTGAAGACTTGATGTTTCAGTGGTGTCACAATGAAATAGATCTGATATCAGGAAGTGCCTTTAATGAAAATAAAACATGCTCATCAGAATCACAGTGACTATAAATCTTAAAATATGCAGTAATATAAGAGTGAAGGTAAAGATTGCTTTACAGTTGTCTGTAATATTTTTAGATTTTGGATAAATATTTTGTTTTGGCATTTCAGTAAAGCTGTCTTGATATAATCAATGTTACATACCGCTTATTTTTTGTTGAAGTTACATAATAGCTTTTTTTCTTAAACTCTGTGTGGATAGTACACTGTTAGAGCACAATCCTACATGAGTTAGATCTATTTTTAAATATTTTTTCCAATATGTTTATATTATTTTTTTCCTCTTCTTGTGAAGATGATTTGTCAGATGTTTTTTCATTTTCCATTTGTTCAGATTAACGAGGCTGAATATGATGTGTCTCCCTCCCCTCCCCCCAAGTCTGTCCAGCCTCCCACCCCCCAGCAAGAGGACCAATCTATGGCTGTTAACATTGACTCCCAGGAGACGACTCCCATCTCCTCTACCGTGCCACCACGATCAGGGCCACAGAGCAGGGAATCCAGCAGGGGAATACTGAAAAGCAGGGAGAGTCTGTCTGGTATGTCGAGTGCAATCTAATATGACTTGTATTCTGCTTAATCTTTAGATTAACAGATTTTAAGATTTAGGGTATTTGGGCATCTATCAGAACAGAAAGCTGATATACTCAATGGTCAAGATATTTTAAAATATTATAAAATATAGTTTAAATCAGGAAATTAGTGGAAATAAACTGTATCACAATGTTTTTTTTCTTTCAAATTTGTTCTAAGTGATGTCACACAAAGATTTGAAGTCTCACAAGATTTTGGTTTTCTGCAGTGTGGCAGGTCAGAAATTTTACCTACAAGGAACTGTCTTGGAACATTTTCCCAGCCACAGGAAAAACTACCTGGCTAGACTTCTGGCAACAGCTGACTCACTGGGATTGTATACTTTTGTGACTGAATCCAGTGTTGTGTTAAAATAATTGTGGAACTTTATATCAAATGTGATAAAAACATCCACGAAGGAGCTAACCCTCACAAAATAAGAAAAACCCAATGCCACAAAAAGAAAAACAAGAATCTTATTATACACCAAAGCAAGGCAGAGTCTCTCGGGAAGATAGATGTGCCTTTGTATATTTTTTTATTTTTTTTCATGAGGGTGTAACCCATTGAGAAATGGAACCGAGTATCCATTTGCCAAGAACTTACCTGAATCTGGCTATCCAGATCTTAGTTGTAAACAAAGTCAAAGTACCAGTAAAGTGAATTTAACTGAGGATACTCTGCATACTCGGACTATGTAAAGTCTCTATTAGAGAGTGATGGATTTTGTAAAGAATATTAGTATTTTTGGTTTTAAGTTTATAATGATAGAAATTAACAGAATTATTACTGAGCCACAGTTGTTCAGTCAGGCCATTGATTTGAATCATTTATATAATGTCAAATTGATGTTAACTTTGTTTTGAACAATTTAACAGACGTTGGAAAGTTAATTACAACATAACACTGAATAGTGAACAAAACATTAATGAAAATAAATTAAGTGGTTGTAAACTTCCGTTAAATTGCGAAAAGTCCAAGAAAAGATGGTCCAATAAGAAAAAGTAGGTCAGCACTGAACACCAACACCTGACTGCACGTCGTAATATGTTCTACTCAAATGGTTATCATGAAAGGGAACCTACTTGGAGTTTATTGATAAGTAGGGTGACCGATATATTTCATGGAAAAGAATTAATTGCTATAAAAATCTCACATTTTAACCTTATTTTTTGGGTTATATTAGAGTTTATTAAATTTTAAATATTTTGTGAAGATATCTTGAATTTAAAATTGTGGTTTATGTACTCATGTGGCTCTTGTATGAACATTTTTTCACCATATTAGTGAAAACAAAATAAGATGCCAGATTTTGTTTGTTTAAAAGCCCCCGGAAACAAGTTTTAATTTTTTATAATGGTTTGTATCATTGTTTCTGTGGTGTCTTTTGTACAAAGTTCTGTTTACTTTCAAACGCTTGTCACAGTTGCATCCAATTCGATAGCAAAGTAAAGCAAACTCTTCCATAGTGTTTTGAGATTGTGTAAAAACATGAAAGTACCTGTGTAGTTGATCATAGTATCACTGACCCTTACCTATTTGTTTATATGTTTGCACTCAGTTGATTACCTTTAATCCGTGTTTGTGTGTGTAGGTTTTTCTGTATATGTCTATGGCTTCCAACAACCTCTCTTACTGGCGGATTGTTCTCAGTGTAAGTTTTGGGTTCACAAAGTGAAAAACAGGACAGTTAAAAAAGCAATAATTTCTCGCAAAACTCTGTCACATTTAAGTTCTTGTATATCTGTCTGACATCTTAGTGTCACCTCAAGAATTCTTCTTTAAATTAAAGCAAAGTTTTCATCAATGGAAGGCTTTGTCTTTGTATAAACTTTAATGCAGTGATAGTTAACCCTTTTCTTCTTTAAATTAAAAAAAAAATAGAAAGCAAATTAAGTAGAGGTTTTTGTATTTATGCAGTTCCACATTCCCGATTCATTGTAAGCATTGGCTGATTTTGAAAAAAGTAGACCGAGTCTCATAATACTTCTGTTCATATGGGGCAGGATCACCTGGCTCCAGTTATGCAGAAAGATTCTTTGTGCTATGAACCTAGTGGTGACAAGATATATTGTACAACCAAAGTAACAGCTCATGCTCATGCCATTGAGAAAATAGTTTGTAATCCAGTTAACACTGAAAAGACCGGGTGTAGGTGGTTGACAAATGGTAATGCACAAAGTGTTTCAAACATTTTGAAAAATGGGACGGAGGTCTGTGATTGCTGCTGCTTTGTTCCTGATCCTCCCATCTGATAAGATAAGTCATGTGACCAGCACGGGTTTTCTCCTCTCTGCATAAATCATGGCAGTCAGGACATAAACTCGTGAAAGTGGAATTATGGTATTAGAAAAGATTAGTCCCTGTAAAACATTTAATTTGTAAGTGTAGTGTAACTGCGGGCCATGTTTGCAAAGATTTCTTATTTATTCTTAGTTTTAATTAAAGAATTTTTTATTCTTTTGAAGACATTGTCCCTTTATTTGAAGAATTTTTTTTATTGTATGGATTATTTGTCATGTGATATGGTTCAAATTTTTAAACATATTTTGACACAAGGGGAGGTTTACCTCAGACTTAGTCCTCATCCAATATGGCCTAGATCTGCTCTGTAACTCTGCAAAATGTATTTGGGGAATATATGCATCTGTACTTTCTTTCATTTTAGTGTTGACTCTTTCCTGTTAAAACAATAATGTCAGTTTGTGATTGACTTTTCTAAGATTTTTAAAAAATGAGCCCCATTCATTAAAAATAATGAACATTCTATGAAAAAAGACAAGGTTAGATAAAGAATCATTGTAAATATGGACCCAGTTATCTAATATTTGTGCTCGTCTATGTCACTTTAATGGCTGACGCGGATTTAGTTTAGCTTTAGACTCATGATTTAAGTTGTGTATTTTGAAACTGCAAGAAATGCAGGTCTTCTGATCTAACTCTCTAGGTAGAAACCTATTTAAGTGTCTTTGATTGTCTTCAAGAAATGCTCTTAAATTAAGCAGTAATTCTTCGTTTTGGTTCAGCTACCCACCACATGTATGGAATTTTTAAGTACCTTGTTTGTCAAATGTGTATGTATCTCATATCCCCCAGCTGTATTTTTTCAAATGAGGATAAATTTAAAGTATGTTTTCAGAAAGATAAAACTTACTTTTGATTGCGTTAAAACATCCTATCCAATGGACAATAGCTTATCCGGTCGGCGCAGACCGGCCCGCCAAACGTCAGAAAAAGACGTCCTGTGTCTCCACTAGCAGGTCGGTCCGGAGTACCAGTGCACTCGCCAGATGGCGTGTCGTACTTCCTTCCTGTCTAGACAGAGTGACGTCATAGCATCTTTTTTCGTTTGGCGCGAACCAGTGCACAGTGAAAAATTTATATCTGCCAGAATTTGTGTTTTATCAGTGTTTATTGTGAGGAACGATCTTGGATTTTATTTTATTATTATCTTCTGTGTTCCTACTCTACTATGTCGTCTCCTGGCCAGAAGAGAGGGAGTTTTGGGCATGCAATGGCCATTTTATTGCGTTAATACATCCTATCCAATGGACAATTGCTAAACCGGTCGGCGCAGACCGGCCCGCCAAACGCCAGAAAAAGACGTCCTGTGTTTCCACCGGCTGGCCGGTCCCAGTACTGTGCATTCGCCAGGTGGCGCATGGTATTTACTTCCTGTCTAGACAACATGACGTCATAGCATCTTTTTCGTTTGGCGCGTGTACTGTGCAGACATGTTTTCAACATCTCCAGAATTTTAAAGGAAAAGTATGCTTTATGACGGATTTTCAACCTTATATGTGGATATTTTCAGTGTAGAAGTGTTATCTTCTGCTCAAGCACGGATATACATTTAGAAATCTGCTGGAAACGCTCCCTAGCTGACTCAATTTAGTGTTGATGATAGGGCAGTTATGAAGACGGTATATATATATATAAATGCAGCCATTTTCTAGTTTCCTCCCATTCAACCATTGTGTTGTTAGGGGCAGATCGACAATATTGAGGAATTATGGATTTTCTACTTACAGGTATTTTTATCCGTGTCTTTTGTTTGAATGTACCATCTGTAACATTCCAGCTACAGTCACCATAGAAACGTCTTCTACGGCATACCGTCTTCTACTACTACAAATGCAAATCACGGAAAACTTCAGTCTACGTAGTTTTCAACACTGTATATAGAGGGAATTCCCCTTCCAAGCTGCATTCTTCATCAGAGCGCACTGGTACCGACTTCTCTGCTGTAAAGCATCAGTCACACCAGCCCAGCTCGCGTATTTGGTATTTTTTCATCAGAAGCATGAGATGAATTCTTCAGAGCGCACTGGCACCGACTTCTCTGCTGTAAAGCATCAGTCACACCAGCCTAGCTCGAGTATTTTTTCATCAGAAGCAAGAGGTGAATTCTTCAGATCTCTTCAACCGACCTCTCCAGTATTTACTACATAGAAGGAACTTTTGTCACTCTCAGTTCCACCCTTATGGACCCGGCACCTGTGTCGGTAGTAAGGGCAGTGGATGGCCAGGAAACTGGTTTGAGTGTTCAGCCGGCTGAGAAGAAGAACCGACTTCAGACCGGCCAGGATTTTCATCTACAGAGTGCACTGGTCCAGGCTTCTTTGCTTTTAAAGCATCAGCCGGCCGGCTAGCTAAAAGAACGCGACCTCTGACGTCATATCCAGTCAGCCAATCGCGTGTCTTCGCGAAGCTGGTCACGTGTTTTCACCGACCAGTCACAAAGTTTATCACGTGATTCACCAAACAAGAAGGTCGGAAGTACATTCTTTGCGCTCACGTCTACTGTGATTCCAGTTTTTTAGTTCCTGTAATCCCTCCAGCGTACTAGTACAGACTTCTCTGCTACAGACATCAGTCGACCAGTAAGCTTACGTTTACTGTGATATAAGGAAAGAACGCGTCTAGTGAGGGCATATCCCCGAACTTGGTCACGTGATACACCGACCAGTTCACGAAGCAGATCGTCATCTCCAATCAGCCAATCACGTTGTCCCTCCGACCAGCAAGCTGGTCACGTGACACACCGACCAACAATTGTTTCTAAATATAGCTCACAAGGGCTTTCCCAGCAACTGTCAAATCTACGGAGAAGACGTGTGTTTAAAAGAAATATTTTATTTAATGGAGGAAACTGAATTCAACACAAAGATAGTTGTAAACTTCATTCAGCAACTGGTTACAGAGTGTACCTACCGGCTGAACAGCCTTGTACACTTGCTTTAGCAATGGGTTACAGAGTGCACCGACTACACAGCCTTGTACACTTGCTTCATCAACTGGTTACAGAGTGTACCGACTAATACTGGCTACACAGCCCTTATACCCTTGCCTCAACAACTAGTTACAGAGTGTACCGACCTGTACCGGCTACACAGCCTTGTACACTTGCCTCAACAACTGGTTACAGAGTGTACCGGCCGGTACCGGCTATAAAATTCATTGCTGACCCCAGCCTGCCAGTTTCTTGCCAGTTACAGTTTTTTATTACTGGCTACAACTGTTACAGAGTGTACCGGCTGGTACTGGCTACACAGCCCTGTACACTTGCCTCAACAACTGGTTACAGAGTGTGCCGGCTGGTACTGGCTACACAGCCTAGTACACTTGCTTCAACAACTGATTACACAGTGTACCGGCTGGTACTGGCTACACAGCCTAGTACACTTGTTTCAACAAATGGTTACCCAGTGTACTGACTGGTATTGGCTACACAGCCTAGTACACTTGCTTCAACCTACGGGTTACAAGTCTACTAACAGGGTGCTGGCTACACAGCCCTTACTGAATAATGCTGCGAGCCAACTGGTTACAAAAAAAAAAAAAAAAAAAAAAAGAAAAAGAGAGGCTGGCTAAATATAGGCCAGTAGCTGTCAAAATTGATTGGTGACCCCAGCCTGCCAGTTTTCTGCCGGTTACAGAGAATTGCTGGTTACAGTTCAATACCGGGTATGGAGTCCTGGTACCGGACAGAGTTGCCTAAGGTTAATTTTGGTTAAAGAGAATTCTTTGACCGGTCAGTGGTCTTGGTGATGTGACATGCCAGTGTCCCAACCTACTGCCAGGCAACCTTCCCTTATTACATCTCTCAACAACCTGTTATCAGTGGTGGACTTGGCGGGAGAGATAATAAATTTTGTCATGTCCGGCCAGGGGTCAGACATCTCACGAATGACAATTGCTCTGTAAATGCTGCACCTTGCAGGATGCTGGCCCGGGGCGAAGAGTCTATTAATATGAAAAGTTGTGTCAGTCCCACCAGCCCACAATAAGAACAGAGAGACTGTTAACCTGGATCATTGTCACCAGACCGGACCAGTGTCCGGAGGGACAGAAAATGTTTATCAAAATACCAAATGTCCCAAATGTGGCACATAATCGGCCTGTAGGGTCCAGACTAAGCCCTTTTTCGGGAACTTAGGAAGCCTTGGGGGCTGGACCCTAGGTATTACAAATGTTCAAGGAGGGATACTTACTCCCATATACCTATACAAGAACAATCCAGGTAATGCCTGCTATTCGGTTTTGTCCACAGCACCTTTGGAGTTCACTGTGATACCAAAGGAGGTGAAACTTGTGACCATACACAAGGACTTAAGAAGCCACCAGTACCTAGACGACTGGTTGGTGAGAGCCAGATCCCAGGCTTGTCTCCAACATTCACAGGAACTAGTAAATAATGTGTCAGCCACTGGGTTGGCTGATGAACTTACAGAAATCAGAGCGGGAGCCCAAACAAGACTTTGATTTTGTAGGCTACCAGTTCGACTTCAGGTCTGATCGGTTCCGACCGACTCTGGACCGGTGACAGAACCTTCAAGAGACTATGTTAAAACTGCTATCCCTACCGGCTTGCCCGGTCCGGGAATTCATGTCCTTGATAGGTTACTGACGGCTACAGAAAGCAAGTTAGTCTAGGTCGACTTCATATGAGACCCATACAGTGGCATCTCAAAACAACTGGAGGGTACCAGAATCACTGGAAAAGGTGATCCAAGTCCCTAGGTCCCTGCACCCCCATTTACAATGGTGGCTGAAGGAAGACGATGTACTTACAGGCCAACCATTATACCCAAGAAAGCATGCTCTGCAAATATTTACAGACGCATCAATAAAAGGGTGGGGCGCTCACTTAAACGAGCACACTGCAGGAGGAACCAGGTCCCTCCCGGGAAGCAAGCTGCACATAACTATCTAGAATTTAAAGTAGGCTTCCTGGCTTTAAAAGAGTTCCAAGAACTTTGCTCAAACAAGATAGTACTTGTAGCAACTGACAACACCACAGTAGTGTCATACATAGACAAGGAAGGAGGCATGAGGTTGGGCCCACGTGTGCCCTACTATGGAGAATCTTGACCTGGTGTACCAGGAAACAAGTGACTCTAAGCCCGACACATTCCAGGCCGGCTGAAAGTGGTAGCAGACAAGCTATCCAGGCTAGGCCAGACCATTCAAACAGAGTGGTCTCTCCTTCCAGAGGTCTTCCACTCAATCTGCAGCAGGTGGCACCGGCTCAAATAGACTTATTTGCTATGAGGTTCAACAACAAGTTGCCTCTGTTTGTGTCTCCGGTACCGGATCCCCTGGCCACAGCAGTGGATACACTCAGTATGCCATGGTAGGATCTGAAAGCATACACCTTCCCACCATCAGCCATATTGGGCAAGTGGTGGAGAAGTTGCAAGACTCCCCATGCAAGAGAATCATTCTGATTGCTCCGGGGTGGCCCAACATGCCTTGGTTTTGGGATCTAGTGGCCATGTCCAGCCACATCCCGCTGAGCCTGCCCAATCTGTTCAGCCTGTTCACAGCCATTCGCAGATCTCTCACAGAAATCTGACAAATCTTAATCTCCATGCAGGGCTCCTAGAGCCTCAGCAATCGAGGAGCAGGACTTGTCTGAGGCAATGGCAGCAAGAATTGAGGCTCCTCAAAGGGGGGGTCAATCAGATCAGTCTATGAGGCAAATGGTTCATTTTTACCAAGTGATGTATCATTCATCAGGTGTACTTCGGGCACCACATGTAAAGTCAGTTGCTGACTTCCTTAGGTACCTGTTTCAGGACAGGAAGTTGCAGCCCAGTACCATTGATGGTTACAGGTCAGCCATTGCTGATAGTCTAGAAATTTGCCCATCAATTTTAGTAAGGATGAAAATCTCACTCGTCTCCTGGATAGCTTCCACTGAGACAGACCCAAAGGCCGGAGGGTAACCCCTTCCTGGAACCTCTCCCTGGTTTTTGCACCAGCTGACAAGGTTCATTTTGAGCCAATTAAAGGCCTCCTTGAAGCATTTGACCTTCAAGGCAGTTTTCCTCTTGGCCCTGGGTTCGGGCAAGCATAGAAGTGAGATACATGCTTGGCAAACAGCCCAGCACCATTGATGGTTATAGGTCACCCATTGTTGATAAACTGGAAATTCACCCTTCAACATCAGTAAGGACGAAAATCTCACTCATCTCCTGGATAGTTTCTTCAGAGACAGACCCAGAGGCAGGAGTGGCATACCTTTCTGGAACTTCTCACTGGCCGTGCACCAGCTAAGACTCCTTTTGATCCAATCAAGGAGGCCCCCTTGAAGCATTTGACCTTCAAGACAGTATTCCTCTTAGCCCTTGGGTCGGGCAAGTGCAAAAGTGAGATTCATGCCTGGCAAAACTGATATATTGGACACCAATCCGATTGGTCAAAGGTGTCCCTGTATCCATCACCCAGCTTTCTATCCTAGAATCAGCTGGCCATAGAGTGTCCAGTGTGGCCCCTGGGGTTATAACAGCCCTGGCCTCGACTCTGGATAGATCCCTCAAGTCTGACAGGTCCCTCTGTCCGGTCAGAGCATTATGCTACTATTTGGACAGGACCTCAGACATCAGGCAGAATAAGGAGGTGGTTTTTGTTTCCTTTAAGAAAGGTTTCAACAAAGACATCTCACCTGCCACTATCTCCTCTTGGATCAAGCAGACTGTGATCCTATGTTATGAGCTCTCTGACCAGGAGGCCCACATTTAACATCAGGTTAAAGCCCATGATGTCAGGGCCTTTGCTGCTTCTAAGGCCTTCCAGTCGGGAGTCTCCTTAGATCCAATCTTGTCAGCCTGCCACTGAAGTCACAATACCTTCACACAGTTCTATATGAAGGGCGGGGCTTGGGCTGATTCAGAGCTTTACCAATTGGGCTCGGTAGTGGCTGCTCAGCAGATCCACAAGTGGCCCTTAGATTGAGGAGATTTGTATATATGTATAAACAGTTTCTTCATGTACATAAGAATTAAGTGTGGCGTGCTTCCTTTGGGAGGTTTATTTGCATTCTGGGACTGAACTCATCCCTCTCTTCCCCTACCTCAGAGCAGGTCTGCAAAAAAGGGGGGGGGCGACGGCGGTATAGCCCCGGGTAACCGGCTGCTGGCAACCGACCATGGCCTTGCAGGGTTTCCTGACCTTAAAGTCAACCCAGGCCTGGACCTATAGGTCTCCTGACGAAGTCAGCCTAGACCGTAGGTTAAAATTTGCTATTACTTGTGAGTTCACATCAGTCCCTAGTAACTTACCCGCCGACCAAGCGGTAGTTATTCAGCAATTGTCCATTGGATAGGATGTATTAACGCAATAAAATTGCAAATTTAATAAGTAAATTAAATTTTTATAAGTTAATACCCTATCCAATGGACACACAAGACCCTCCCACTGACCCCGCTATCAGCTTACTAGGGGTCTAATAGTTTTAGACAACGAAAAAGATGCTATGACGTCATGTTGTCTAGACAGGAAGTAAATACCATGCGCCACCTGGCGAATGCACAGTACTGGGACCGGCCAGCCGGTGGAAACACAGGACGTCTTTTTCTGGCGTTTGGCGGGCCGGTCTGCGCCGACCGGTTTAGCAATTGTCCATTGGATAGGGTATTAACTTATAAAAATTTAATTTACTTATTAAATTTGCAATTTTCGATGGACATGCATTTTGCGCACGTTGTAGGGAAAAAGGAAAAGGTGAGGAACCTTGTGTGAAGGATAAGGACTCTGTTGACTGTTCTCTGTGTAATTCCTTCACCCCGGAGCAACGTGCCCAGATCTCAACACCGTCTTATAAAATTAAGAAGGAAAAACGGGAGGCTAAACGAGCTGACATTTCCCAACCCACGGATGAACTTATAGACCCTTCAAGCGTTTCAGTTATTGGGGTTGTGGGTGGACCTAGTTCTGACAAGTCGCCAGCTCCTCCTGAGAAAAAGACAAAAAAAGGACAAACCTTCTGTTAAACCCAAGAAATCTGCTACTGCAACTCTCTCTTCTGCTACAGACGACAAGTTCACAGCCTTAGAGGATAAGTGGTCCGACCGCTTTAACAGGTTAGAGGCATTACTGTTAGCCAAGTCTATGGAACCTGCCTTTTCGTCGGAGGTCAGAGTAGCCCCTACTCATTCTGCACCAACTAATGTGTCCCGGGACTCTGAGCCCTTCTTTCAGCCACCTAATCCTTCAGATGACGCCTTTCAGCGCACTGGCCCAGACTCTAGTGCTGCCTTGCAGCCGTCGGCCGGTAAGCTTGTCAGAGACTCTTCACTACTTGGATCTTCATCATCTGAGCGCACTGGCCCAGACAATGTTGCTTCACAGCAAAAGTCGGCCGGTAAGCTTAAAAGTCAGAGCACTGCTCAAGGGCGCACTGGTCCAGACACCGCTTCTCAGAAGCATAAGTCGACCGGTAAGCCTAGTGCTGGTTGTCACCGACCTACTACAGCTGAGATTTCCAAACAACCGACCATCCTCCCTCCGACCGACCTCTTGGCTCCACCGGCTCTGCTTCACCGACCCTTCAGAAGAGCAGAAAGGACAGCATTTCTAGCTTAGATTGAGATACTGATAGTCAAATCTCTGATACCCCTCCGGTGGAACTTTTTGCAGAGGAAGGGGATTTTTCGGAAGATCCAGAATTTGAACAGGAACTACCGACCTCAGAAGAACAGACGTATAGGGAGACCATGCGCGGCATACGATCCTTTATGGGTTGGTCCCATATCCCTGACATGGATAGTTCAAACCTATCTGACGACAACCCTTTCGCTGGACCGAAAGCTCCCCTTCCCAGCAAGGTCTCAGTCCAGATGCCTACGGAAGATTATCTTTGTCGCAAGCTATCTAAACTCAATCTCACCATGATGGAGGGATACCCATCCAGAACTACAGAAGCCGGCAGCCTGCCAATGGACCACATTCTCCGACCCCCCAAGCCGCAAACAAAGTGGTATGGACTATATTCTGATCAACAATTGGACCCAGCTACTGTCACCAGTTGGAATACAGGCCCGTCTAAATTGAACAATAGTTTTGGTCGTATAGCTAGAAGAGCGGCTTTGGCAGCCACCCCACCGGGTTCCCGTAGAATTTCACAAGATACCCTGCGCCGTTGGGAAAGGACGGCTAGAGAAGCCTCAGTGGTGTGTAACCAGACTGCTAGTTTTAACAGGTGTTTGTTTAAAGTTCAGGGAGAAATGAATGCACATTTGAAAGTTATCAGAAATGAAAACAAGGGCAAAGTGTCAAATAAGTTATCTGAAGCGGCTGAGGAACTTCAATTCCTTATGGAATTTAATTCCAGTATTACACAGGCGGCTGCGAAGGCCATGGAGCATTTAACGGACTTTGTCTTTCTTACCATGGGGAATATTACCTTGACCCGTAGAGACTCTTACCTTAGCCATCTGAAGAATGGTATCAAGCCCGACACCTTCGCAGCTCTCAGAACAGGCCCCTTGCACATTGCCACTCTGTTTGCAGAGCCTGTGGTTAAGAAAGCGGAAGAGGAGATTGCCTTGTATGACAGCAAGAGTCATCCTGCACCTACTACTACTGCTCGGGCTAAGAACCGTTATCACCCATATGAGAAGAGTGATAGGAAGCAAGAGGGCCAGTCGGAAGGGAAACAGGACAGGCCAGCCTGGAAGAACATTAACCGTCGACAATTCAAAAGAGGCAGAGGCAAGGCCTCTAGTTTTTCATCCCGACCTGCTCGTGGTCAGCAGCAATATAAATGACAGTTATTGTTTAAACAGGGTTTCCAGCCAGCTGCTGACCCAGAACTCTTTCACAGACCAGACAATGAACAATTCCTTAAGTTCAAATGTAAAATATCATGTTGTACCAAATGTTCCTTCTGCACCCGGGCTTCCGCAAAGGAAAGGTTTAAGTCCCGGAGTGTCAGACTGTCACCAAACAAAATCTCAATTAAAATCTGTGAAAAGTGCTTCTTGTGTCACTCAATTGTTGTTTGCCAATCCTGTCTCAAATGCCCCAAATGCTGTTCCCTATCTGCCTGTAGGGGCCCGTCTTCAAAAATTTTGGGAAAGTTGGTTGAAGCTGGGTGCCGGCCCGAAAGTAGTTCAGATCTTAAAAGAGGGCTACACCCTCCCCTTCCGGGTCCGGCCAAAACTCACAAGGGCTCCGACTGTCATAAGTTGCTATGTCAATCCCCAGAGGAACAGCTACCTACTGGAGGCATTACATCAGCTTATAGACAAAAATGCGGTAGAACAGGTCATAAACAAAACATCTCTGAGCTTTTTCAACAGACTTTTCCTAGTCCGAAAACCAAACAACAAGTGGCGTCCTATTCTAGACCTCAGCCATCTAAATCCATTTCTCAAGACGGAGAAATTCAAGATGGAGACGCCAGAAACCATCAGGACATCCCTCCAAGGAGGGGAGTGGGTAACCTCTATAGATTTCAAAGACGCCTACTTCCACATCCCAATACAAGAACAATCCAGGAAGTATCTGAGGTTTCATGTCCAGGGACAAACATACCAGTTCAAAGCCTTACCTTTCGGCCTGTCCACAGCACCCTTAGAGTTCACTGTAATAGCAAAGGAGGTAAAGCTGATGGCCACCTGCCAGGGTATAAGGATCCACCAATACCTAGACGATTGGTTGGTCCCGGCTGGATCCCACCAAGTCTGTCTCCGGCATACCCAGCATCTAGTGAGGATATGTCAAGATTTAGGTTGGCTAGTAAATTTGGACAAGTCGGAGCTGGAACCCAAGCAAATCTTTGACTTTGTAGGCTACCAGTTCGACCTCAAGGTCGGTCGGGTCCGGCCGACTCCGGACCGGTGGCAAAGCCTTCAAGGAAAGATTCTAGAGATATTAGACCAACCGACCTGTCCGGTCCGGCAGTTCATGTCCCTCATTGGCCTGTTAACGGCCACAGAGAAGCAAGTTCACCTAGGTCGGCTACACATGCGACCTATACAGTGGCACCTCAAGAACAATTGGCACGTACCAGAATCACTAGAAAAAGTGATTCCCATCCCCGTATCCTTACACCCTCACCTACAGTGGTGGTTACTGGAAGAAAACGTGCTATCCGGCCAACCTTTACACCCAGTCAAACATGCTCTGCAGCTCTTTACAGACGCATCAAAAGAAGGCTGGGGCGCTCACTTAAACGACCGCACTGCAAGAGGTTGCTGGTCCTTGCCAGAAAGCAGACTGCATATCAATTACTTGGAGCTAAAGGCAGTTCTTCTTGCTCTCAAAGAGTTCACAGATCTCTGTACCGGTCAAATAGTACTTGTGGCAACAGACAACACCACAGTAGTGTCCTACATAAACAAAGAAGGAGGCATGAGATCAGGTCCCCTGTGTGCCCTTCTCTGGAGGATCCTGACCTGGTGTTCCCAGCTGCAGGTAACCCTGAAAGCCCGTCACATCCCAGGCCGGCTAAATGTAATAGCAGACAAGCTATCCCGTCTGGGTCAGACCATTCAGACAGAGTGGTCCCTTCTGACCGAAGTTTTTCAGACTTTATGCCAAAGGTGGCACCGACCTCAGATAGACCTATTCGCTATGAGGTTCAACCACAAGCTGCCCCAGTTTGTATCTCCAGTACCGGACTCCCTAGCGGTAGCAGTGGACGCCCTCACTCTGCCATGGGAGGACCTGGATGCCTATGCCTTCCCACCAACAGCCATATTGGGCAAAGTAGTGGAAAAGTTAATACACTCCCCGTGCAAGAGAATCATTCTGATTGCCCCGGGTTGGCCCAACATGGCTTGGTTTTGGGACTTGGTGAACATGTCCAGCCAAGTGCCTATCTGTCTGCCCATCCTGCCAAACCTGTTAACTCAACCTTTCAATCAGATCCCTCACAGGAATCTGACAAATCTGAATCTGCATGCATGGCTCCTAGAGCCACAGCAATTAAACAACAGGGCTTCTCTGAGGCAGTGGCAGAGAGGATTGAGGCTCCTCAAAGAAGGTCAACCAGATCAGTCTATGAGGCGAAGTGGGCCGTTTTTACAAAGTGGTGCATCGCTAATCAGGTGGACTTCAGATCTCCGCCTGTGAAGTCAGTTGCTGACTTTCTACTGTACCTCTTTGAGGACAGGAAGTTACAGCCCAGCACCATTGATGGATACAGATCTGCTATCGCTGATAAACTGGGTAGTACAACAGTCAATATCAGCAAAGATGAGAATCTCACCCGTCTCCTGGAAAGTTTTCACAGAGACAGACCCAAGGGAAGGAGGGGAATCCCCTCCTGGAACCTTTCTCTGGTCCTACACCAGTTGACAAAGGCCCCCTTTGAACCTCTTAGGGACGCATCCCTGAAACATTTGACTTTCAAGACGGTTTTCCTTTTGGCCCTGGGTTCGGGCAAAAGAAGAAGTGAGATCCATGCATGGCAGCACAAAAACATCAGACATCAAGCCGATTGGTCCAAGGTGTCTCTATATCCATCACCCAGTTTTCTCTCCAAGAACCAGCTGGCTAAGGAAGGTCCAGAGAGCGTAGCCCCAGTGGTCATACCAGCCCTGGCTCCTACTCTGGACAAATCCCTCAAGTCGGATAGGTCTCTTTGTCCAGTCAGAGCTTTACGCTACTACTTGGACAGGACTTCCGATACTAGGCAGGGCAAAGATTTGGTCTTTGTCTCTTTCAAGAAAGGTTTCGACAAGGACATTTCACCTGCCACAATCTCGTCATGGATCAAACAGACTGTGATCCTATGCTACGAGCTCTCTGATCATCATGCTCACACCTTACACCAAGTTAAAGCTCATGATGTCAGAGCCTTTGCCGCTTCTAAGGCCTTCCAGTCGGGAGTCTCCTTGGAGCAGATCCTATCAGCCTGCCACTGGAAATCCCATAATACCTTCACTCAATTCTACTTGAAGGATGTGGCGTGGGCTGATTCAGAGCTCTTCCATCTTGGTCCAGTCGTGGCTGCCCAACAGATCCACCAACAGACTGGTACCTAGAGGAAATCAGAGCCTATGTAAATAGTTGTACATATTATATATTTAGCACATATAGTTAAAAAAAAAAAAAAAAAAAAAATCTCACGTGCTTCCTCCGGGAGAATTAGAACTATGGGACTGAACTCATCCCTCTCTTCCCCTACCTCAGAGCAGGTATGATAGAAAAAAGGGAAGGGGGGGGACAAGGTCGACTCTGACAGTTCCATTCTGGTTAACCGGATGATGATATTCGACCATAGCCTTAAGGGTTTTGACTTCAATATCTACCCAGGCTTTAAGAAGGAATCTTCATTATCCCTAACATGAGTTCACGCAAATCCCTAGTAACTTACCCGCCGACCAAGCGGTAGTTATTCAGCTATTGTCCATTGGATAGGATGTATTAACGCAATAAAATTGCAAATTTAATAAGTAAATTAAATTTTTATAAGTTAATACCCTATCCAATGGACACACAAGACCCTCCCACCGACCCCGCTTTCAATTTACTAGGGGCCTAATAAGTTTAGACAACAAAAAAGATGCTATGACGTCACTCTGTCTAGACAGGAAGGAAGTACGACACGCCATCTGGCGAGTGCACTGGTACTCCGGACCGACCTGCTAGTGGAGACACAGGACGTCTTTTTCTGACGTTTGGCGGGCCGGTCTGCGCCGACCGGATAAGCTATTGTCCATTGGATAGGGTATTAACTTATAAAAATTTAATTTACTTATTAAATTTGCAAGTTTATTCATATATCAAAGCTATGCTTATATGTAAAACAATAGAAAAAACAGTGAGGTTACTCACAATTTATAGTTTATACATTCAATTGGTATACAGCGTTTGTATGCATGTTTACATATTATCATGCATTTGGCCGAGGATCAATGGGAGAGCATGGTATTAAACCGGTCTATATAAAAAGTCAATTATTTAATATGATTCTTTTTTCTCCCACAAAAGATATGGAAGTGATTCTGTGAGTTGAAGTCACCAAGCCTCTGACCTGTCATCGTAACAATTGGCTTATTACTGACAGTCAAGACAGATAAAAAAGGATTTAGAGCGGCTGCCAGAGCTTAAGCTCCCAGCACAGTCCTTTAGTTTGAATAAATGGGAGTAAATTATTCATGCAATAGAGGAGAAGTACTGAGAAAATGTTGTTTATCTAAAAAAAACTGTAAGAGATAAAGCAACTTTGGGTAAAGTTTTGATAACCCTGGGTACTCAGGATTACTCCTTTGGGACCTCTGAAAAATGTAGAATTTTGCAAATTTTTGAGTCAGATCCTAAGTTAGGGAAGAGAAATGTCTCAGTATGGAATTTTTGAAAGAGTAAATTAGGATCTCTTTATGTTTTTAATGGTGATCTAATGTTATATAATTTTATGACAGTATGCAAGACTCTCAGATATCATCAGTGCCATGGTCTTGATTGTCTTTCGTTTCATCTGTTTAGTGGTAGGATACCGATGCTACAATAAGAGAAAGATTTTGAAGCTCTGACATCGTATTCAAGGGTATTTGACCGTACTGTGTAGATGTCACAGTCAATACTTAAGTGTTCAACCTGTCGTAATGTTTCTTTATTAAGGATATTTTCTTTAGTTGTTTTTGTCAGTGAAAGCATTCATTATTTGGTAAATTAAGAGATTTAGTTTACGTTTAATATATCTTACAATATATGTTCAATACTGTAAAGAAAGTATCCCTCCAATTTCATAATAAAGTAATGGTAATAATAACATAATAAAAGAATTGATTTTACCGTTAGCAGAATAAGTTTGCTCTAAAATCTACTTCTTAAAAATTGAAAAAAGCTTCAGTGCCCTTTGTAACATGTATTTCTAAACTGACTATTTTCACACTCCCAAGTTTGCTGTGAAATCAGTAGATATTTAGAAATTAAGGCATGAGGTTTCTTGGGTATGTAAAAAATATTTGAGAAACTCCTGAAAAATGTTTAATATCAGGACTTCTGCAAATGTTATCATATAATTTACTTCAAAAGATTACTTTCTGTTGCTGTTAAAGAAATTCAGGCACAATATGGCTCTTTTGGAAAAGTACGCTCATTAAAGGATAGTGTATTAATAAAGGCCAATATCAATTTCTTGTGTATATCACCTCATATGGAATTTAACTGTACTGTTATGCAATCGTTCTAGATTAATTTATATTGGGAGTTTTCAGCTGCAAAATGTATGAATTTGAATAATTTTCTGTGTACATCTTCAAAAATTTTTTTGAAAAATGTAATTTTTAAAATCAAATTTTAAAGCCTTCCTTAAACTGATCATTGTATTATAATACACATGTAGATGTAGATACCAAAGATTCTTATTGCTTCAAATAGATTAACCTTGTCTTCACTAGAATTTTAAGAATAAAGATATCTCAACAGGAAAAAGTGTTCTAACTTGCTCGTTTAGTCTTATGTTTAACTGGTAAGAAACAATAGATTACTAGTGAAGCTGAGACAAGTGCAAAGAAATAAATTTTAATAATTTTCTTTTTACAGTTTTGTCATATTTCTAACATACCAATATATAAAGTCAAAGTTGGGGTTTTTATTTCCCGTTCAACAGCCAGGGTCATATTTGGACAGGTCCACAGCTTTTGCCACATGTGGGAGTTGAACCCACACAGAGGTGACAGCCTGTGATTAGATGCCAAACTTGGTAACCATGCTAACTATTCAGGACCTCTCACACCAATGTATATAACTTTTATTTTCAGGTCGTAAGCAAGTGGATGATTCTCCTGCTCCTCCACCTCCCTCACCAGAGCCTAAGGAAGGTGAGCTTGTCAAAGAAAACACAGGTAAGTGGACCAAAGTATAATATGTACCACAATAGGATATACTCAGATAGGAGTCCATTTGAAATAGAAGTAAATGATGAAAACATTTACAACATCAGTCCAAATATTAGGAACTTCTGACCATTTGAACTAAAGCTCTCTCTGCTATATATTGATGATACCTGCTAGTCCAATAAAAGTTAGAGAATTCTTCAAAATAAAATAGACTAATATGTTAACATTGATGGTGCGTATAGGCGGTATATTATGTAAATTCCCACTGTACTATAGGCTAATGTCTTACCATCTTTGGTACATTCAGGCTTTAATTTGTATCAGTATGTCAATTTCAACTATAACCAGTTAAGGTTGAAGTTCCCCCTATTAGTATATTCATTAATTTTTAATATGCCAGGAATTAATTGTTATGACTACTTGACCACAGTGATTGGGCACTATGAAAGTAATTTATTTGATCTTTTAGTTTGCTTAATCCATAACCAATTATAAACACCAGCTACACCTATGAAATGAATCTATTAACTGATGTCATTATAATTAAATATTAATCAGTTATTTCCGTTCCTAGATTCCATGCACTGACATAAATCAATGTAAGTTATGATTAGATTAGGTGGTGACTACATGTCTTTACTAATTTTAATTTACCTGGGTAGTTAAGAATAAATAAGAATAATGAGGATCTGATTCTGTTAGATTTACTTTTCTTTACGTACTTGTCACAAACACGGAATTAAGTGTTATAAAATTGTGGTTAGATTACTTGTTGACTGCTTGTCAGGCCTGTCCCAGTTAGAGGACATTCTAGAGACTGAGAGTGAGTTGACCATCTCTGCTCGACCCCCAAGTAACCTTGACGATGAAAGCGCCATACCAACGCCAATCATCTCGGCAAAGATTACACGCAAGACAAGCACTGGAAAGCAGCCTCAGGTAAAGTCTAGTAAGCAGACAGAGAAATTATTACAGTAAACAGGTAATTGTGTCTGTTTCTTCTTGGTATGACCCGGCTATATTATTGGACTTATGATTATTCGCATTGATTTTTTTCAGTTGCACCTTAGAGTCTGTCAGTTGATGGATATTAAGCACCATAAAAGTCCACATTAGATTAGATTAGATCAGAAATTGATAACAGAAAACAACCCGAAGTATGAACAGTAAATAATATCAGGTGAATTGAATCCCTTTACTGTGGTAAAAAAGTGCATTTAACAAACTAGATGGGCATGATGAACATCTCCACTTCAGTCTCAAGATCCAATATATTTCCTGTAATTTAGGGTTTGAGCCTAATATTTGTGTTTTAAAGCTTCACTAAAATTGTTTTTTTTTGTTTTTTTAAGCATATTCTTGGCTTAGAAGTCGCATGCTAATGCCAAACATTAGTTGGACAAAAACATTTTATGAAAATACAAAACATTTATGTTCTAGCATATCCCTCATTGAATAGGGCCACTAACAGAAAATGAAGTTGGTGAAAAAAAAACATGGCAGTTTTGGTCAAAGAAAACACTATATAGAAGTCTTAAAATCTGTTATATAACAAATAAAAGTTCATAATTTCTTTAAATCTAGGGTTTGTTTCTTAAATTCTTATAGTTATGTTCCCCCCAGGTCATATGTGCTGACAATCAATGTGCTGGTTGTAAAATTTGGTCACAGTATTTAAGTGACATGGTTTCACTATCTAGATGCCAGCGTTACTAAAATTTAAATGGACTAGTGTTAAGAATGATGCAACATTGTTAAAAGACATATAATCAGTTCATGCCATAAACTGCATATATTTTAGCAGAAAGAACAATTCAATGATTTGTCAATTTATCCTGCGGTAGTCTACATACACGTAGGTATATGATTTATTATGCTGATTTGTCATTTTATTGCGTTAATACATCCTATCCAATGGACAATAGCTTATCCGGTCGGCGCGGACCGGCCCGCCAAACGTCAGAAAAAGACGTCCTGTGTCTCCACCGGCTAGGCCGGCCCAGTACTGTGCACTCGCCAGATGGCGTGTCGTACTTCCTTCCTGTCTAGACAGAGTGACGTCATAGCATCTTTTTCGTTTGGCGCATGTACATGTTGCACGGATTTTCACAGTGAAGTTTTAATTCAGGTTTTTTGTAAGAACTCTTACCTTTTTTCATTTACATTTTATATATACGGATTCTAGAAGACTTATAGCTTATTATGTCTTCTCCCAGTCAACGTAGGGGAAGTTGTGGCCACATGATGGCAGGTTTTGATTTGCATGGGGTTTGCGCGTGCTGTCGCGACAAGAAGAAAGGGAAGGATCCCTGTGTGGAAAAACCTGAAGGTGACTGCCCTATATGTAATTCTTTTACCCCAGAACAATTAACACAACTGTCAACCCCAACTTACAAGAATAAGAAGGAGAAGCGGGAGCAAAAGTCTTCAACACCAGCAAAGAATCCTTCAGATGTCGCTCTCAGTCCCACCCTTGTGGACCCGTCCTTAGTGACGGTAATGGGGGTTGTGGATGGTCAGCCGGCCTCCGGGCCGTCTGATTTGAGTGAGAAACCAGCTGAGAAGAAAAAGAAGAAAGAGGATAAGAAGGTCTCCAGCTCCAAGCCGGTCAAGTCATCTCACCGGCCCTCTGCAGAGTCTACCGACCAGAAGCTTGAGGTCATGGAGCAAAAATGGTCGGACCGGTTTAACCGGTTGGAGGCACTTCTACTGGCCAAAACTCTGGACCGGGAACCTACTTTCAGTACTGTCAAGGTTGCACCGACACATGCTCCTCCGGCCACTGCTATCAGCTCTGAGCCCTTCATCAGACCACCTGGCCAACCCTCTTCATCCTCACAGCCACCGGCTGCTTCTATGTCACCGGCCACCGGCCCCACTATTAGTGTGCCTGCCTCCAAGGCCGGATCTGACTCTTCTCAGCCTGCCCACCGACCAGGGACTTCAAAGACAACCGACCAACCTGCTAAGAGGTCGTTCTCCACTGCCTTTGACACTAGAAGGGATACCTCGTCCAGTGAGTCGGACTCTGATAGTACTAGTTCAGATAGACCTCCTATTGATTTGTACCCGGAAGAGGGTGAACTTTCTGATGACCCGGAAGTGTCACTGACCGACCCCGACCAATCCCTCACTGAAGAGCAATCATATAGAGAGACAATGAGGGGTATACGGTCCTACATGGGGTGGACTCATGTGCCCGACATGGATTCAGGCACCAAGACCTCAGATGATAACCCTTTTGTCGGACCGAAACTCCAGACGCCGGGCAAAGTTTCGGTTAATCTACCCGTGGACGAATGGCTTTCCAACAAATTGTCAAAGCTCAATCTCACCCTAGTACAGGGCTACCCTTCTCGTACCACTGAAGCCGGCTCTCTTCAACGAGATCAGTTTGTCCGGCCAGCCAAGTCCCAAAGCAAATGGTACGGTGTACACTCAGAAAGCAAGAAGGACACTAGCTCCACAGCTAAAACTTGGAACACTGGCTCTTCCCGCATTAATAGTACTTACTTGAGGATAGCTCGTCAGGCTGGCATTGCATCCAATCCACCTTTGTCCAGACCCATTTCCCAGGAAAGCCTAAGAAAATGGGAGAGATCAGCTTGGGAATCATCTACAATCTGCAATCAAGCAGCCGGCTTCAACCGCTGCCTACTTAAAATACAGCAGAATATGCACTCCCAACTCCGTACTATCCGGGCTGATTCCAAGGGCAAAACTGCAAGCAAGGTTTCTGCAGCAACAGACGAACTTCAGTTCCTGTTGGACTTTAACTCCAGTATTTGCCAGGCCATGGCTAAGGCTATGGAGCATCTAACGGACTACGTATTTGTCAACATGGCCAACACCACCCTTTTAAGGCGTGATTCATACTTATCGTACCTCAAGTCTGGAGTAAAGGCGGACACTTTGAATGCTCTCAGATCTGCTCCACTAGAATTGGACACCTTGTTCCCAGACTCAGTGATTAAGCAGGCTGAGGAGGAGATTGCTAACTTTGATAGAAACCGGTCTGGATCGGCCTACAAGAAGGGCAGATACCATCCCTATGAGAAACAGGACAGAAAATCTGACCCCAAGAAGCAGGACCGACCGGCCTGGAAGAACATCTCACACAGCCAATACAGACGAGGGAAGGGAAAACACCAGTATTCCTCACGTCCAGCCAAGGGCCAGCAGCCGTATAAATGACAATCACTGTGTAACAAAGTTACGGGCACGGCTGCTGGCCGGGAGCACTCCCAGAGAGACATTGACTGTTCAATCTTTAGAGAGACATGTAAATTTAAATGTTGTAAACCATGTTCATTCTGCAACCGGGCATCCGCAAAGGAAAGGAATAAGTCCTGGCTTGTCAGCTGTAATTTCAAAAGATTGTCTATTAAAACATGTCAAAGGTGCTTCTTCTGTCATTCAATTGCCTTATGTCCAAACTGTGACCAATGTCCCTCTTGTTGTACAAAATCTACCTGTAGGGGCCAGACTTCAAAACTTTTGGCAAATTTGGCTGGAAAGAGGTGCCGGACCCAAAATAGTTCAAATCTTGAGAGAGGGCTACACCCTCCCCTTTCGGATCCGGCCAAACCTCACAAGGTCTCCCATTGTCATAAGCCGGTATGCCAATCCCCACAGGAACAGTTACCTGCTGGAGGCATTGCATCAGCTTATAGACAAGAATGCAATAGAACTGGTCCACAATCAAACATCTCTAGGGTTTTTCAACCGACTTTTTCTGGTACCCAAACCCAACAACAAGTGGAGACCCATTCTGGACCTAAGCAAATTAAACCTCTTCCTCAAGGTGGAGAAATTCAAAATGGAGACACCGGAAACCATCAGGACATCCCTCCAGCAAGGGGAGTGGGTAACCTCAGTAGACTTCAAGGATGCCTACTTCCATATACCAATACAGGAACAGTCCAGGAAATACTTAAGGTTCCATGTCCAGGGCCGGACTTACCAGTTCAGGGCACTACCCTTTGGTCTGTCCACAGCGCCCATGGAGTTCACTGTGTTAGCAAAGGAGGTGAAACTGATGGCCATACACAAGGGTATAAGGATCCACCAATACCTAGACGACTGGTTGGTGAGAGCCGGATCCCACCAAGATTGTCTCCATCACACCCAAATTCTGGTCAAGATGTGCCAGGATCTGGGTTGGCTGGTGAACTTAGAAAAGTCAGAATTGGAGCCCAAACAGGTCTTCAACTTCGTAGGTTACCAGTTCGACCTCAGGTCCGGCCGGGTCAGACCGACACCGGACCGATGGCAAAGTCTTCAAGGAAAAATACAAACACTGCTGTCATTACCGGCCTGTCCGGTTCGACAGTTCATGTCCTTGATAGGTCTGTTGACAGCCACAGAGAAACAGGTTCACCTAGGTCGGTTACACATGAGACCCATACAGTGGCACCTCAAAAACAATTGGAGGGTACCGGAATCTCTGGAAAAGGTCATCCCGCTACCCAGATCCTTGCACCCGCACTTACAATGGTGGCTGAACGAAAGCAATGTACTTCAAGGTCAACCATTACACCCCATAAGACATGCTCTGCAAATGTTTACAGACGCATCAAAAGAAGGGTGGGGCGCTCATTTAAACGAGCTCACTGCAAGGGGCTCCTGGTCAGTGCCGGAAAGCAAACTGCACATAAATTACTTGGAACTGAAAGCAGTCTTCTTGGCTCTAAAAGAGTTCCAAGACCTATGCACCGACAAAATAGTCCTAGTGGCCACAGACAACACCACAGTGGTGGCCTACATAAACAAAGAAGGAGGTATGAAGTCGGGCCCACTGTGTGCCCTACTGTGGAGAATCTTGACCTGGTGTTCCCAGCGACAAGTGACTCTAAAAGCCCGGCATATCCCTGGCCGACTAAATGTGATAGCAGACAAGCTATCCCGGCTCAATCAGACCATCCAAACAGAATGGTCACTCCTTCCGGACGTTTTTCAAAGCTTATGCAGCAAATGGCACCGGCCTCCGATAGACCTATTTGCCACGAAGTTCAACCACAAGTTACCTCTATTTGTCTCTCCAGTACCGGATACCCTGGCTCTAGCAGTGGATGCACTCACTCTGCCATGGGAGGATCTGGACGCATACGCCTTCCCACCAACCGCCTTATTGGGCAAAGTGGTGGAGAAGCTATTGGACTCCCCGTGCAAGAAGCTCATTCTGATTGCCCCGGGGTGGCCCAACATGCCTTGGTTTTGGGATTTGGTGACCATGTCCAGTCAGATCCCTCTCAGCCTGCCAAACCGGCCCAATCTGCTGACACAGCCCTTCAATCAGATCCCTCACAGAAATCTGATAAATCTAAATCTCCATGCCTGGCTCCTAGAGCCACAACAATCAAAGAACAGGGCTTCTCTGAGGCAGTGGCAGCAAGAATTGAGGCTCCTCAAAGAAGATCTACCAGATCAGTCTATGAGGCAAAGTGGGCCATTTTTACAAAGTGGTGCGTCACTAATCAGGTGGACTTCAGGTCACCACCTGTAAAGTCGGTGGCTGACTTCCTAATGTACCTCTTTGAGGACAAGAAGTTACAGCCCAGCACCATTGATGGATACAGATCTGCCATTGCTGATAAACTAGGTCCTACAACAGTCAATATCAGCAAAGATGATAATCTCACTCGTCTCTTGGAAAGTTTCCACAGAGATAGACCCAAAGGGCGGAGGGGGATTCCCTCCTGGAACCTTTCCCTGGTGCTACACCAGCTGACAAAGGCTCCTTTTGAACCTCTTAGGGAGGCAACTCTGAAGCACCTGACCTTCAAAACTGTCTTCCTTTTAGCCCTAGGCTCTGGCAAAAGAAGGAGTGAGATCCATGCTTGGCAGCACAAGAACATCAGACACCAATCCGATTGGTCTAAGGTGTCCCTGTTTCCATCTCCCAGTTTTCTTTCCAAGAATCAACTGGCCAAAGAGGGTCCAGAGAGTGTAGCCCCAGTGGTCATACCAGCCCTGGCTCCTACTCTAGATAAATCCCTCAAGTCTGACAGATCCCTTTGTCCGGTTAGAGCCTTGCGCTACTATTTGGACAGGACTTCAGACCTCAGACAACATAAGGAGCTAGTCTTTGTTTCCTTCAAAAAAGGCTTCGACAAAGACATCTCACCTGCCACTATCTCCTCATGGATCAAACAGACTGTGATCCTATGCTATGAGCTCTCTGATCATCAAGCCCACACCCTGCATCAAGTTAAAGCTCATGATGTCAGGGCTTTTGCTGCCTCTAAGGCTTTCCAGTCGGGAGTCTCCTTAGAGCAGATCTTATCAGCCTGCCACTGGAAATCTCATAATACCTTCACTCAATTCTATCTGAAGGATGTGGCCTGGGCCGACTCAGAGCTCTACCATCTTGGTCCGGTTGTGGCTGCTCAGCAGATCCACCAGCAGACCGGTACCTAGAGGAGATCTGTACATATGTAAATACTTGTACATATTTGTATATATTGCACATATAGTTAAAAAAAAAAAAAAAAAAAAATCTCAGTACTTCCTCCGGGAGACTTATTTCTATGGGACTGAACTCATCCCTCTCTTCCCCTACCTCAGAGCAGGTCTGTAAAAAAGGGGGGGGGGGGGGGGGGGGGGGCAGGGTCGACTCTGACGGTTCCATCCCGGTTAACCGGATGATGATATTCGACCATAGCCTTAAGGGTGTTTGACTTCAAGGTCCACCCCAGGCTTAAAGAAGGAATTTTCATTACCTAACATGAGTTCACACAAGTCCCTAGTAACTTACCCGCCGACCAAGCGGTAGTTATTCAGCTATTGTCCATTGGATAGGATGTATTAACGCAATAAAATTGCAAATTTAATAAGTAAATTAAATTTTTATAAGTTAATACCCTATCCAATGGACACACAAGACCCTCCCACCGACCCCGCTTTCAGTCTACTAGGGGTCTAATTGGTTTAGACAACAAAAAAGATGCTATGACGTCACTCTGTCTAGACAGGAAGGAAGTACGACACGCCATCTGGCGAGTGCACAGTACTGGGCCGGCCTAGCCAGTGGAGACACAGGACGTCTTTTTCTGACGTTTGGCGGGCCGGTCCGCGCCGACCGGATAAGCTATTGTCCATTGGATAGGGTATTAACTTATAAAAATTTAATTTACTTATTAAATTTGCAATTTTGCTGATATTTTACTTGTATACATTATACCTTATATTTTTTAGCACATACACAAGCTGGGTAAGGAGAAGTCGGGTGACTCGCTGATTCGTCGTGGGTTGATCAAAGAGAAGACGAGTACAACCATTCCCTCAGACTCCGTCACACTGGCTAGTGACGGGGCCAACAGTGAAAGGGGGATCATATTACAGCCAGGTAATGACCAACCCTGTGCTCCAATTAACTCCAGGGTCTTCATGAATGCTCACCCCAGAATCTTGCATTATCAGAAATGCATTGCAAATTTTATATTATTCTGAGGTATATCAAATCTATTGAAATCTAATATAAAGTCAAATACGGTTAGTTTATATTCATAAGTCCCATCTGGGGAAAAGTCTGCTTGGAGATGCGGGGTCTATTTACCCATATGTTGGCATGAGCTGAATCCAAACCTACAACTACAGAGATGACTGATGGTTAGGCTAAGTTCATCAAGTCTACTGGGACCCTTATATTGATATCATTTTGGGATATATGTTTCATCAACTCCATCAAACTTGCCAGTGATAGAGGGTTATTATGATATGGGGGCTTGTAATGTAAAAAGGTGATGGACTTCTAATCTATAAAATCAGCGTTATTCAATGTAATGTGAATATTAACACAAAATCTGATCACTGGATGGTTTAATTGGCAAGATTCTTGTTATTCATTTTTTTAAAGTTTAAATGGACTAGTATTAAGTATGATAAAAAAAAATTATTGAAATGAGTCTATGCCATACACTATCTATATTTTAGCTGGACTTTCCATTCCAATTCACAAATTTGTAGTCATGGCATCATTTACAGAAATCAAAACTGGTTACCTGGGCTTTGAAAAGAAACAAAATCCAGTATTTCTTGTGCTTGTTGTGTGTAGTGAAAATTAATTACAGGCGTGCATGAGCCATAACTTGCAAATGGAAATGGCTTTCTTGAGATGTAAACATGGTTTTTGCTCAATATAAAGTAAATTTGTGACATATTTCACAAAATATGTATATTTTTTGTCGTTTTGATCAAGTATCAGCTATTAGAAAGCCTAAAATATACACATTTTCAATAACTGGTTCCCAAATATTCTTTGCTGATTTCGTTTTTACTACCAAAACAGTATATTATACCTCTTACCATAAACCGTTAACAACACTACTAATATGTCAATTTATGAAATTCACTAAAATTAAGTATCAGTACAAAAGGATTTATTTTTTGATATTTTTTTGGTTATGTGAAACTGGTTATGTTTTTGCTTCAGATTTCCCATCAGATGAACATCACCAGTGGAACACAAAAGATGTGGCCGCATTTCGACAATCTGCAAAATCCTTCAATGCTCAGTCTGAGTTTTCTCAAGCCACCCCGCAAGCCAATACTTCTGAAATTGCTTCCGATCTTTTTGTAACCGGGACAAAAATGGATGTTGCAGGCAAAACAGGGCGTGGACTCAATCTGGGAAGACCAGATGAAACTCGGAAGCGACCAATAGTCTCGACCAATGAAGACATGACTGGTGCTGATGGGGCTGTTGCCATGGAAACACAAGAAAATCAGGGTCAGCAGAGTGCACGTGTGGAGGAGGGAACTCCGCAGTATGTTCCTCGTGATGACATGGATACATTTGAATCGACTGAGAAGGAATTTCAGGAGGAGCTGAAGTTAGCTTACAGACAGTTATCTGACCTAAGCCAGGCTGCTGAGAAATCAGAAACATTGGACAAACCATGAATATTTAATGAGATGTTGCCATGTTTAAACGGTGGATATTAGACTGCTAATGTGGTTAAAGGTTTTGTTGAGGATTTGTTTGAATTAATAACCAAAGCATTTGATTTGTGATATTTCATGCATACACATTATATTATATAGAGACTATCGAGTTTTTGATTTGTTTTGTTAGGCTTATTAATACTGACAAATTCCTTTTTTTGTTGTTTTTGGTTTTAAAGCTTCAACCTTTTCACCCTTGATTTTGCCATGTACTATATATCCATGCTTTTCTGAGTATGTGTAATGCACATCATATAGCTTAACAATGCACAAAATATTGCAAAGAGATGTTCAAACCGCTACCATTTGATACAAGGCACAATGATTACTTGTCACTAGTGATTAGTTGGTAGTCCTGGTATTAAGACTATTTACTGTTAATCCGTTATGTTGCAGTGGAACATAATACAGGGCACCTTGAAACCTTCAATCTTGATGAACGGGAATGGATAATAAATCCCAAAAAATTAAAACAATATATTTGAAAATTTTACAGAATTTTTAGTTTTTATAGCATGTTTTGTTTTCATAAACTTCACATTTTGTATCCGTTTAGTAGGGACAATAAAGAACCCACCTTTTTTCGTATCCCTTAATTGGACCATTTTTGCATTGGCGTGATACCAATGTCTAAAATCTGTTATCAACCTGTCCCTTATTGTAAGCTTTGTTTGAGTCTAATTTTCCATTGTTGACTCAACATACAGAAGCAGTGCTGATAATAAGTGGTTTCCATAATCATAAACATGTTGTGTATGTTTTTAGTGATTTTGTAAAATCAATAGTGGCAGTAAATGCGTACTTACACGTGTGAAAGCAGTCCAGGATATGTCAAAACATGAACAGAACCATCAATTATACTGATACTTTTCATTTATTTTTTTTTGTATTTTGTACTGTTTTTATAATACTGTAAATCATGGATTATTGAAATTAATGCAGGAATGAAGAACTAAATTTCAACATAATTTATCAGTGTTGAAATTGTAGCCGTTTATTAGTTAATGGTAAACTCTACGAATTATTATCTGTGATACTGGTTTATTTAAGTTATTATTGTACATTGTGTTATTATAATCAGTATTAGATATATTATCAGTGCTGTTTCTTTTTTCATATTTATTGGTAAACAAATTTGTTTAGACTCTCGAGGTACACATGTTGTGCTGTTTGGTACAACAGTGTTTGTGTTGGCATGACAATAAGTAAGGTACCTGGTCCTCTAAGATAGGTACCCTTTTCGAAATGAGGTATTGCTAGACAAAATCAGAGTAAAATTGAATACTTATTATAAGTTATATTTTAGAAAAATCGATTTTCTGAAAGTGGCTTCATGTGTACCCCATACCTGAATACCAGAGTAGCTTTGGATAGGTGCAGGGTAAATACACAAACACTGTTGTAAGTATGGGGACATTAGTAGAAATTCTAAGCAGAATACTCATTATGAAATAAATTAATCACAATCTACTCTGCATAATTTTTTTGTTTCCTGTTTTTTCTTTTTTTTCACTACATAGTGAAAACTCAATAAACTTTTTCCCTGTTGAGTTTCAAATCATGTTGCAAGCAGGAAGTGGAAAGGCGCATTGTGGACATCCTTTTAAATAATGATGGGTCGGTATCAAAAATGTATTAATAGGGAGGCTTCCAATGCAAAACCATTCCAATTCCGGGATTCCTCATTTTTGTAAACACCTAATCACATAGGCCACTGACAGGAAGTGAAACTCTGGGATCGGTGACCACTTCGGTGCACTACTCTTGTCTCTGATGGCTTTGTGGCTCGCGCTAGTAGACTTAAACTAGTGTTGAAGACGGTAAACCGGAAACCTATTTGGCGACCGAAAGACACTGATCCGGTTACATTTCGTTTTCTTGTAACCAAAACCGGTTTCACCACATGTAGTCATTATTTTAACTAAGCTTACTAAGATATTCAAGTAAAACAAATATTTCACGGTATTTTATAATATTCTGTCAATATATCACCCATTTTGTCCTCGAAAGTCTTCAAAAAGGACATCGTTGTTCTTATTTATATACAAATTACGTCTCATGTACACGTTTGAAAATTTATTTCTTTGCATTTAATAAATCAAGTGTCCCCGGTTTTTTGCCGATTTTCCGCTTTCGGAAACCGGTTCTAAAATTCGCATTCAACCACAACACTAACTTAAACCCCTTTCTATTTTTTACCTCAAATTAAAACCAGAATTGTTGTAATGGCCACATTTTTGTTTGCACATTTTATTATCCACTGCATGCCATATGTGTCCCATACAGGCTGATATATGGAGTGGGAAAAATGTTTTTATATTCAACGGCGCCTCCATATCATGGATAATTAGCGTCAGTAACTTCCGCTTTCTCACAAAATTAATATCTCGGAAACTATGTAATCTACTATTTTATTGCGTTAATATATCTTACCTAGTGTACCAGTGCATTTGTCCGGCGCGCAGCCGGTCCCGCCAAACGTCAGAAAAAAATGTACTCATTCGCCAGGTGTCCCCTCTGCACCCAGCTCCCCTACTGCGCGTGCGCGCGCATGCGCACCTCCTCTCTTTGTTTGGCGCCAGAGTGTTTGTTGCAAGAATTTTTTACAAAAAGAACTCTCGGATATTATTGTGTGATTAGGAGTCATCTTCAGTTTATTTATAGATATTTGTTGAGAACTAGTATCATGGCATCTCCGGGCCAAAGAAGGGGTACGTGTGGCCATGTTATGGCAGCGTTCGACCTCCACAAGAAGTGCGCCCGCTGCAGGGACAAAAAGTTGGGTGATGATCCCTGTGTTAGAGACAAGGACTGTTCTGTATGTGACAGTTTGACGGACGGGCAAAAATCTATGTTATCAACCCCTCAATATCAAATCAGGAAAGACAAGAAATCAGGTATCCTTGTATCCCCAAGTAAAGTTACCATTGTCGGCCCTGTGGAGTCTTCTGAAGCTGACAACAGTGCACATGCGCAAGTACATGCCAGTTCCGGTCAATCACCGGGTCCTTCAGATATGCATTCCTCTGGGGGTTTTGTTTCCCGTCAGGACTTTGATGTTCTCAATAACCTACTTGAGGAGAAGTTTGCACACTTTGAGGTGTTACTATCCAGATCTAATATATTCTCCACACCCAAGATTCCAGTACAGGTACAGGTTGACAATCCACCAGTATCAGATACTCCATTTATCAATCCCTCTACTGACCCCAGAGCCACCGGTTCGGTGCGGACTCCGGGTCAGAAAACAGAGGTGGAGTTAAAGAAAAAGACAAAGGAAAATCAGAAAAGAAAAAATCCAAACCGGCTGCTGCTGCCGGGTCTGCGGAACAGCTTGCTTCTTCTGCTCCAGACCTTACTATCAAGAAGGATGTCCCCGGTCCGGGGCTTAAATCTCTTGATAGCTTATCAGCCACTGACTCGAATCCTTACTTCGTCTCCACTGCTTCATCTACTGGTGCATCTGACCAACCGGTTATCACTGGTCCCGGTGCTTCTAGTGTTACCAGTATGCATATTGATAGCTTCTCTCATCAGGACCCCGTCCTGTCGGACGCTGATGTGGATCCTGCTCCAGACCCATCTGACAGAGATTCCGGTGAGGAAGGCAAGTTGTCTGATTCGGAAGTGACAGAGAAGAATGAGGAGATGAACTATCGATAAACTGTCCGGGCCGTTAGAGCCTTTTTAGGTTGGACATATATCCCTGATTTTGAACCGGCTGTTGGAGACACTGACAATAAGTCTGATAACCCATGGAAGGGTAAGCATCCCAGGAGAACCGGTAAAGATGGAGAAACTTAACAACAGAGCAGCGGAAGGCTATCCATCCCGCTCTCAGGAGGCAGCGGGACTCAAGATTGATCAATTTATTAGGACTCCCAAGAGTCAGTCCAAGTGGTATGCTCAGTCTAGACTCAGACAGGAAGGCTCACAGAGACCGTGGAAGACTATCTTTGGTTGGTCTGGCTCAGAGGCCAGGCTAAACTCTCAGTTTTGGTGTCAGCATACCCCACTTCTGGACTTGCCTCTAGGCCGGTTCCACAGGAGATCTTACAACGTTAAAAGGTGATGGATTTGTAATCTATAAAATCAGAGTTATTCAATGTAATGTAAATATTAACACAAAATCTGATCACTGGATGGTTCAATTGGCAAGATTCTTGTTATTCATTTTTTGAAAGTTTAAATGGACTAGTATTAAGTATGATAAAAAAAATTATTGAAATCAGTCTATGCCATACACTGCCTGTATTTTAGCTGGACTTTCCGTTCCAATTCACAAATTTGTAGTCATGGCATCATTTACAGAAATCAAAACTGGCTACCTGGGCTTTGAAAAGAAACAAAATTCAGTATTTCTTGTGCTTGTTGTGTGTAGTGAAAATTAATTACAGGCGTGCATGAGCCATAACTTGCAAATGGAAATGGCTTTCGTGAGATGTAAACATGGTTTTTGCTCAATATAAAGTAAATTTGTGACATATTTCACAAAATATGTATATTTTTTGTCGTTTTGATTAAGTATCAGCTATTAGAAAGCCTAAAATATACACATTTTCAATAACTGGTTCCCAAATATTCTTTGCTGATTTCGTTTTTACTACCAAAACAGTATATTATACCACTTACCATAAAACGTTAACAACACTACTAATATGTCAATTTATGAAATTCACTAAAATTAAGTATCAGTACAAAAGGATTTATTTTTTGATATTTTTTTGGTTATGTGAAACTGGTTATGTTTTTGCTTCAGATTTCCCATCAGATGAACATCACCAGTGGAACACAAAAGATGTGGCCGCATTTCGACAATCTGCAAAATCCTTCAATGCTCAGTCTGAGTTTTCTCAAGCCACCCCGCAAGCCAATACTTCTGAAATTGCTTCCGATCTTTTTGTAACCGGCACAAAAATGGATGTTGCAGGCAAAACAGGGCGTGGACTCAATCTGGGAAGACCAGATGAAACTCGGAAGCGACCAATAGTCTCGACCAATGAAGACATGACTGCTGCTGGTGGGGCTGTTGCCATGGAAACACAAGAAAATCAGGGTCAGCAGAGTGCACGTGTGGAGGAGGGAACTCCGCAGTATGTTCCTCGTGATGACATGGATACATTTGAATCGACTGAGAAGGAATTTCAGGAGGAGCTGAAGTTAGCTTACAGACAGTTATCTGACCTAAGCCAGGCTGCTGAGAAATCAGAAACATTGGACAAACCATGAATATTTAATGAGATGTTGCCATGTTTAAACGGTGGATATTGGACTGCTAATGTGGTTAAAGGTTTTGTTGAGGATTTGTTTGAATTAATAACCAAAGCATTTGATTTGTGATATTTCATGCATACACATTATATTATATAGAGACTATCGAGTTTTTGATTTGTTTTGTTAGGCTTATTAATACTGACAAATTCCTTTTTTTGTTGTTTTTGGTTTTAAAGCTTCAACCTTTTCACCCTTGATTTTGCCATGTACTATATATCCATGCTTTTCTGAGTATGTGTAATGCACATCATATAGCTTAATAATGCACAAAATATTGCAAAGAGATGTTCAAACCGCTACCATTTGATACAAGGCACAATGATTACTTGTCACTAGTGATTAGTTGGTAGTCCTGGTATTAAGACTATTTACTGTTAATCCGTTATGTTGCAGTGGAACATAATACAGGGCACCTTGAAACCTTCAATCTTGATGAACGGGAATGGATAATAAATCCCAAAAAATTAAAACAATATATTTGAAAATTTTACAGAATTTTTAGTTTTTATAGCATGTTTTGTTTTCATAAACTTCACATTTTGTATCCGTTTAGTAGGGACAATAAAGAACCCACCTTTTTTCGTATCCCTTAATTGGACCATTTTTGCATTGGCGTGATACCAATGTCTAAAATCTGTTATCAACCTGTCCCTTATTGTAAGCTTTGTTTGAGTCTAATTTTCCATTGTTGACTCAACATACAGAAGCAGTGCTGATAATAAGTGGTTTCCATAATCATAAACATGTTGTGTATGTTTTTAGTGATTTTGTAAAATCAATAGTGGCAGTAAATGCGTACTTACACGTGTGAAAGCAGTCCAGGATATGTCAAAACATGAACAGAACCATCAATTATACTGATACTTTTCATTTATTTTTTTTTGTATTTTGTACTGTTTTTATAATACTGTAAATCATGGATTATTGAAATTAATGCAGGAATGAAGAACTAAATTTCAACATAATTTATCAGTGTTGAAATTGTAGCCGTTTATTAGTTAATGGTAAACTCTACGAATTATTATCTGTGATACTGGTTTATTTAAGTTATTATTGTACATTGTGTTATTATAATCAGTATTAGATATATTATCAGTGCTGTTTCTTTTTTCATATTTATTGGTAAACAAATTTGTTTAGACTCTCGAGGTACACATGTTGTGCTGTTTGGTACAACAGTGTTTGTGTTGGCATGACAATAAGTAAGGTACCTGGTCCTCTAAGATAGGTACCCTTTTCGAAATGAGGTATTGCTAGACAAAATCAGAGTAAAATTGAATACTTATTATAAGTTATATTTTCATTGCGTTAATACATCTTACCTACCAGACGATAGCTATAGCCCGGCGCCAGCCGGTCCCGCCAAACGAAAGAAAAGACGTCCTGGGTTTCACCCCCGGCAGGACCGGTACATTACACTCCACTCGCCAGGTGGCCTAGTTCCTGCTTCACTCGCCAGAGGGACGTGACGTCATAGCATCTTTTTCGTTTGGCGCGATATTCAAAGTTTGAATTTTTGGAAACTCTTTTTATTTTGAGTAGTTCTTAATTTATACAGTGTGTTTTGTGTTACGATTTGTCAGTTAGTTGGATAAACTACCATGGCATCTCCAGGACAAAGGAAAGGAGCCTGCGGGCATATCATGGCTAATTTTGACCCTCATTCTCGTTGTGCCAGATGCAGGGATAAAGGGTTGGGCCAAGACCCGTGTGTTTTAAAGTTGCAGTGTGAGTTTTGTGACACTTTAACCCCTGAACAATTGCTCCAGCTTTCAACCCCTACGTACAAACTGCGGAAGGAGAAATCTAAATCCAAAGAAGCCCTTGTGGATCCGTCCACTGTCACTATCGTGTCTCAGGTGGAAGCTCAGGAAGTTGCTTCAACTTCTCCACCCCATGTTGCTGAACAAGATCTCTCTTTACCTCCACCTATGTTCCGCCAAGAGTTAAAAGACTTGGACGAAAAGTGGTCAGTACGTATGGCCCGTCTGGAAGCACTCATTACTTTGGGGCAGCGTCCTTCACCTCAACCTTCCTTCTCACCGGTCAAGGCACCGGTACCGCACCAAGCTCCCGCGGGAGCTCTTTCTCAGGCACCTTTTCTCTTATCATCTGTCCCTTCCGGCCAAGCCGCCCCGGCTTTTGGCCCGGATAGGATAAAACCTAGTGCCACTGTCACTACCAGCTCAATATCTAGGACGTCTCCTCTAGAAGGCCTTTACTCTGAACAGGACCCGGAACCAGTATTCTCTCAACAGAGTTCTTCCGGCCCGGTGGCCTCTGCTTTGCCTCAACCTCCTCCGCAATCCAGCTTGTTCAAGTCAGCTCCGGAGCACTTTGAAGAAGGTGAGGTATCTGACCAAGAAGACGTCACTGACCATCCTGATCAAGAATCTCCAGATTTGGATAAGACATTGAGCGAAGATCAAAATTACAGAGAGACTGTTAGGGGAGTACGTGCTTTCATGGGCTGGTCGCATATCCCAGATCTTGAGTATACTCCAAGTTCCAAGTCAGACAATCCCTGGATTGGCCACCGGGCACAACCTGTAGGCAAGGTCTCTATCGACTTACCACCAGAGGACTGGCTTTGTAAGAAGCTTGAAAATTTAAATCTCGTCCTCATAGAAGGTTACCCGTCCAAGTCTACGGAACCGGGTGGACTTCATGTTGATCAGTATCTCCGCCCCCCCAAATCTCAGGCAAGGTGGTACGGTATTCATCCCGCTGAAAACAAAGACATCACTAGGCCGGGAAAATATGTTACTACTTGGCCCAATGACGCGGCGAAGTTGAACAGTTCCTTTGCCCGAATTGGTAAACCTGCTCTTGCTTCATCCCAACCCGCCTCCCGCCCTATTGCTCAGGATACGCTCCGGAAGTGGGAGAAAGCAGCAAAAGAGACCAGTTATATTTGTAACCAGTCCGCTGGTTTCAATAGGTGCATCACCAAGATACAGGACTCGTTTCAAGAACAGTTACAAATTCTTCAGACAGAGTTGGGAAAAGGAAAATCTTCCACAAAAGCTCAAGGTGCACTTGATGAATTACATTTCCTGTCTGCATTCAACCAAAATGTGAGTTTTGCGGTTGGCAAATCCCTCCAACACCTCTCAGATTTCACTTTTATACAAATGGCTAATTTAACTCTGGTCAGGAGGGATTCTTATCTTGAGCACCTAAAAGCTGGCGTCAAGCCAGATACCTTTTCCTCTCTCAGGAACTGTCCTCTGCAAACCAGGGCTTTGTTTCCGGACGACATTATCCGGAGGGCGGAAGATGAAATAGCAGCATTTGAGTCACATAAGCGTACCAACCAGCCCGGTCCGGGCCGTGGTGGGTTCGCCGGCACTCAGAAAAAGCAACACCGTTACCAGCCATATTCAACATGGAAACAGGACGATTCTGGAAACTCCGGGGCTCCCGGCAAAGAGATGCCTGCATGGAAAACATTTGGCAATCGCGGGAGAGCCCGTGGCAGAGGCAGGGGTGGTCAACCCGGTCGCGGTTCGCGCCCTGCCAGAGATGCTAAGGCGTATAAATGACAATCACTGCAAAGTTCCTCCGGAAGTAACATCCTGTCCGGAGTTTGGTGTTGTAAATGTAACAAAGACAAGTCTTCCTGTTCTTGTGAAAGACTCTGTAAATTGTCACAATGTTGTTCATCATGTACTTTCTGTAAAAAACATCAGGCAGCCACAAAAGAAAGGCATAAGTCCAATCTTAAACTCACAAAATACAATAAAGTATGTGAAAAGTGCTTCTTTTGTAAATCACTGTGTCTTTGCCCCAAGTGTGTCAAATGTCCTCAGTGTTGCAAATGTCCAATCAGTAGGGGGACGCCTACAAAATTTTTGGAAAATATGGGCTCTCAAGGGTGCAAACCCGAAGGTAGTATCCATTTTGAAAAAGGGCTATGTGCTTCCCTTCAAGGTCAGACCTCCCTTAATAAGGGAACCCCTGATAGTAAGCGGCTATGCAAACCCCACCAGAGACTCCCACTTACAAGAAGCAGTGCAAGCTCTGATCAAGAAAAAGGCAGTAGAGAGGGTCAGGGTTCGAACCTCACTAGCCTTTTTCAACAGATTGTTCATTGTCCCAAAGCCGAACCAAAAGTGGCGGCCAATTTTGGATCTCAGTACTCTAAATCAGTTTTTATGCGTAAAAACATTCAAAATGGAGACTCCAGAGACAATCCGGACCTCTCTACAACAAGGCGAGTGGGTGTCATCAATAGATTTCAGCGACGCCTACTTCCACATTCCAATCCACTTCACATCCCGAAAATTCCTCAGGTTCCACTTCCAGAACCAGTCGTACCAGTTTCGGGCTCTTCCCTTTGGCCTCTCAACAGCTCCCATGGAGTTCACTGCTGTGGTCAAAGAGGTCAAGTTAATGGCTCAGTCACGGGGTATAAGAATCCACCAGTACCTAGACGACTGGTTGATTCGAGCCCCTACCAAAGAATCTTGCCACCAGGGAACCCAGTCCCTCCTAGCCCTTTGCCAGGAGTTGGGCTGGATGGTAAACATGCAAAAATCAGAACTGGAACCCCAACAAGTCTTCGACTTTGTAGGCTACCAGTACGACCTGCTCAACGGACTGGTCAGACCGACTCAAAACCGTTGGGAAGCCCTTCAACAAAAAATAACAGGGCTATTGCAGAGGAGATCTTGCCAAGTGAGAACTTTCATGTCTCTTATAGGCCTTCTCACTGCGACAGAAAAACAGGTGACCCTAGGCAGACTGCACATGAGACCTATTCAGTGGCACCTCAAGAAGCACTGGAGAGTCCCGGAATCTCTGGAAAAAGAGATCCCAATTCCGAGGTCTCTCCATCAGCACCTGCAGTGGTGGACCCAGGAGTCAAAGGTCCTAAAGGGTCAACCCTTACACCCCCTACAACACGCAATACAAATCTTTACAGACGCCTCAAAAGAAGGCTGGGGTGCTCACTTAGGCGACTTCACAGCAAGCGGGACTTGGTCAGTACCCGAAAGCAAATTACACATAAACTTCTTAGAGCTAAAGGCCGTGTTGTTAGCACTAAAAAGATTCCAACACTTAGTGCAAGGAAAGGTCGTCCTGATTGCCACAGACAACACCACAGTTGTGGCATACATCAACAAGGAGGGAGGTATGAGGTCAGGTTCACTGTGTGCCCTTCTTTGGCGGCTCCTATGTTGGTGCAATCTCAGACAAACAGTACTGAAGGCCAGACATATTCCGGGCCGTCTGAATGTAATTGCAGACAAGTTGTCTCGCCAGGGACAGGTCATTCAGACAGAGTGGTCCCTCCATCAGGAGATCTTCGACACCCTTTGCCGAACTTGGCATTATCCCCAAGTGGACATGTTTGCAACAAGGTACAACTGCAAACTAGTCCGGTTTGTGTCCCCAATTCCAGACCCGAAGGCCTGGTCAGTGGACGCTCTGACGCTGTCCTGGGAAAACCTGGACATGTACCTCTTTCCCCCAGTGTCTCTGATGGGGAAGGTGGTCAACAAGCTGTCAGACCATTGGTATCACAGAGCAATCCTGATTGCTCCGGGATGGCCAAACATGCCTTGGTTTTGGGACCTAGTGGAGCTGTCGGCCATGGTTCCTCTTTGTCTTCCACACCATCCAGATCTAGTGACCCAACCTTTCAACAAGGCACGTCACAGGGATCTGACAAGCTTAAACCTCCATGCCTGGCTCCTAGAGCCCAGACCATCAAGGAGCAAGGGTTTTCTAGCCCAGTGGCGGCAAGAATTGAGGCGCCTCAAAGACGTTCAACCAGAGCAGTCTACGAGGCAAAGTGGGCCCTTTTTGTTAGATGGTGCGAAACAAGTCAGGTGGACTTCAGGAACCCATCTATAAAACAAATAGCAGATTTCCTCCTGCATCTTTTCCAGGAGAAGAATCTCCAGCCCAGCACTATCGATGGTTACAGGTCAGCCATTTCAGACAAACTGGGAAATGCCTCGGTTAATGTTGGCAAGGATGACAATTTGACTAGACTGTTAGACAGTTTTCACAGAGATAGACCCAAAGGGCGCCGGGGGGTTCCTGCTTGGAACCTCTCCCTGGTTTTACACCAGCTTACAAAAGCGCCTTTTGAACCACTCAGAAAGGCTTCTCTGAAGCACCTTACTTTCAAAACTGTTTTTCTCCTAGCCCTGGCTTCGGGAAAACGCAGGAGTGAGATTCATGCTTGGTTAAACAAAAATATCAGACACCAAGCTGATTGGTCCAAAGTTTCCCTCTACCCTTCACCAAGCTTCTTGGCGAAAAATCACTTGGCAAAAGAGGGACCAGAGTGCGTGGCCCCTGTGGTCATCCCGGCCTTAGCCCCCACTCTGGATAAGTCTTTAAAGGAAGACAGATCCCTTTGCCCCGTTCGGGCTCTTCGCTACTACCTGGACAAAACGCAGGACCTAAGAACGGGAAAGGAGTTAGTTTTTGTTTCATTCAAACAAGGTTTTAACAAGGACATCTCTCCTGCCACTATCTCATCCTGGATCAAACAAACAGTGGTGTTGTGTTATGATCTCTCTGACCAAGATTCCTTGACCTTACATCAGGTTAAGGCCCATGATGTTAGGGCCTTTGCGGCCTCCAAAGCCTTTCAAGGTGGCATATCTCTGGACCAGATTCTAGCAGCATGCCACTGGAAGTCCCACAACACCTTTACACAGTTTTACCTTAAGGATGTTGCCTGGGCAGATAGGGAGCTTTTTCACTTGGGTCCTGTGGTGGCTGCCCAGCAGATCCACCACTAGTCCCCTAAGCTTCTTTGTATATAATTTTATATAGTGTACATACTAGTTAGTTTTAGGTATAGGCTCACCTTTAGCCTTGACCTTGGCTCCTCAAAGTCGTTTACTTCAGAATAATCCTCTGGGTATAGGACTTTCCCCACTCTTCCAGGTTAACCGTGGAATTTCTTTGCCTTGAACTCTTACTCTCTTCCTCCCCTCAGAGCAGTCAAAAGGGGGGGGGGGGGGGGGAGCAGGTGGGTCTAGTTACCCTTGAGACTAACATGTCTCCGCAAAAGGGGCTAGAACCTCGCACCTAAGCACAATATAAGAGTTCTCTCTCTAATCCTCAGAAGGCTGCCCTCCTTCCACTGGGTAGTTATTCTAGCTATCGTCTGGTAGGTAAGATGTATTAACGCAATGAAATTGCAAATTTTAATTAGTAAATTAAATTTTTATTAGTTAATACCTTACCTACCAGACGGGAAATTCCCACCCAGCCTTCCCCGCTTTCAGCCTTACAATTCAACCTTAGGGACGAAAAAGATGCTATGACGTCACGTCCCTCTGGCGAGTGAAGCAGGAACTAGGCCACCTGGCGAGTGGAGTGTAATGTACCGGTCCTGCCGGGGGTGAAACCCAGGACGTCTTTTCTTTCGTTTGGCGGGACCGGCTGGCGCCGGGCTATAGCTATCGTCTGGTAGGTAAGGTATTAACTAATAAAAATTTAATTTACTAATTAAAATTTGCAATTTAGAAAAATCGATTTTCTGAAAGTGGCTTCATGTGTACCCCATACCTGAATACCAGAGTAGCTTTGGATAGGTGCAGGGTAAATACACAAACACTGTTGTAAGTATGGGGACATTAGTAGAAATTCTAAGCAGAATACTCATTATGAAATAAATTAATCACAATCTACTCTGCATAATTTTTTTGTTTCCTGTTTTTTCTTTTTTTTCACTACATAGTGAAAACTCAATAAATTTTTCCCTGTTGAGTTTCAAATCATGTTGCAAGCAGGAAGTGGAAAGGCGCATTGTGGACATCCTTTTAAATAATGATGGGTCGGTATCAAAAATGTATTAATAGGGAGGCTTCCAATGCAAAACCATTCCAATTCCGAGATTCCTCATTTTTGTAAACACCTAATCACATAGGCCACTGACAGGAAGTGAAACTCTGGGATCGGTGACCACTTCGGTGCACTACTCTTGTCTCTGATGGCTTTGTGGCTCGCGCTAGTAGACTTAAACTAGTGTTGAAGACGGTAAACCGGAAACCTATTTGGCGACCGAAAGACACTGATCCGGTTACATTTCGTTTTCTTGTAACCAAAACCGGTTTCACCACATGTAGTCATTATTTTAACTAAGCTTACTAAAATATTCAAGTAAAACAAATATTTCACGGTATTTTATAATATTCTGTCAATATATCACCCATTTTGTCCTCGAAAGTCTTCAAAAAGGACATCGTTGTTCTTATTTATATACAAATTACGTCTCATGTACACGTTTGAAAATTTATTTCTTTGCATTTAATAAATCAAGTGTCCCCGGTTTTTTGCCGATTTTCCGCTTTCGGAAACCGGTTCTAAAATTCGCATTCAACCACAACACTAACTTAAACCCCTTTCTATTTTTTACCTCAAATTAAAACCAGAATTGTTGTAATGGCCACATTTTTGTTTGCACATTTTATTATCCACTGCATGCCATATGTGTCCCATACAGGCTGATATATGGAGTGGGAAAAATGTTTTTATATTCAACGGCGCCTCCATATCATGGATAATTAGCGTCAGTCACTTCCTCTTTCTCACAAAATTAATATCTCGGAAACTATGTAATCTACTATTTTATTGCGTTAATATATCTTACCTAGTGTACCAGTGCATTTGTCCGGCGCGCAGCCGGTCCCGCCAAACGTCAGAAAAAAATGTCCTGAGCTGGGCTCTGACCGGGACCGGCAGTGTAGTACTCATTCGCCAGGTGTCCCCTCTGCACCCAGCTCCCCTACTGCGCGTGCGCGCGCATGCGCACCTCCTCTCTTTGTTTGGCGCCAGAGTGTTTGTTGCAAGAATTTTTTACAAAAAGAACTCTCGGATATTATTGTGTGATTAGGAGTCATCTTCAGTTTATTTATAGATATTTGTTGAGAACTAGTATCATGGCATCTCCGGGCCAAAGAAGGGGTACGTGTGGCCATGTTATGGCAGCGTTCGACCTCCACAAGAAGTGCGCCCGCTGCAGGGACAAAAAGTTGGGTGATGATCCCTGTGTTAGAGACAAGGACTGTTCTGTATGTGACAGTTTGACGGACGGGCAAAAATCTATGTTATCAACCCCTCAATATCAAATCAGGAAAGACAAGAAATCAGGTATCCTTGTATCCCCAAGTAAAGTTACCATTGTCGGCCCTGTGGAGTCTTCTGAAGCTGACAACAGTGCACATGCGCAAGTACATGCCAGTTCCGGTCAATCACCGGGTCCTTCAGATATGCATTCCTCTGGGGGTTTTGTTTCCCGTCAGGACTTTGATGTTCTCAATAACCTACTTGAGGAGAAGTTTGCACACTTTGAGGTGTTACTATCCAGATCTAATATATTCTCCACACCCAAGATTCCAGTACAGGTACAGGTTGACAATCCACCAGTATCAGATACTCCATTTATCAATCCCTCTACTGACCCCAGAGCCACCGGTTCGGTGCGGACTCCGGGTCAGAAAACAGAGGTGGAGTTAAAGAAAAAGACAAAGGAAAATCAGAAAAGAAAAAATCCAAACTGGCTGCTGCTGCCGGGTCTGCGGAACAGCTTGCTTCTTCTGCTCCAGACCTTACTATCAAGAAGGATGTCCCCGGTCCGGGGCTTAAATCTCTTGATAGCTTATCAGCCACTGACTCGAATCCTTACTTCGTCTCCACTGCTTCATCTACTGGTGCATCTGACCAACCGGTTATCACTGGTCCCGGTGCTTCTAGTGTTACCAGTATGCATATTGATAGCTTCTCTCATCAGGACCCCGTCCTGTCAGACGCTGATGTGGATCCTGCTCCAGACCCATCTGACAGAGATTCCGGTGAGGAAGGCAAGTTGTCTGATTCGGAAGTGACAGAGAAGAATGAGGAGATGAACTATCGATAAACTGTCCGGGCCGTTAGAGCCTTTTTAGGTTGGACATATATCCCTGATTTTGAACCGGCTGTTGGAGACACTGACAATAAGTCTGATAACCCATGGAAGGGTAAGCATCCCAGGAGAACCGGTAAAGATGGAGAAACTTAACACCAGAGCAGCGGAAGGCTATCCATCCCGCTCTCAGGAGGCAGCGGGACTCAAGATTGATCAATTTATTAGGACTCCCAAGAGTCAGTCCAAGTGGTATGCTCAGTCTAGACTCAGACAGGAAGGCTCACAGAGACCGTGGAAGACTATCTTTGGTTGGTCTGGCTCAGAGGCCAGGCTAAACTCTCAGTTTTGGTGTCAGCATACCCCACTTCTGGACTTGCCTCTAGGCCGGTTCCACAGGAGATCTTACAACGTTGGGAAAAATGTGCTAGGGAAGGTTCTCTCATCACGAACCATGCGGCCGGTTTTAACCGGTGTGTTAGTGAAATCCAGGAGAAGATGAACCAACACATCTCATTGCTGTATGACACTATAGTTAAAGGGAAGGCCCCCAAGGAGGTAGTGGATGCTATAAGGGATCTCAAGGACCTCTCAGCTTTTTATTCAAGTGTGTCAGTTGCTCTTGGCACAGCATTCCAGCACTTGGGGGACAGCCTTTTTGTCCAACTAGCCAATTTTGTCCTGAGACGTGACTCCTATCTTGAACGTGTTAAGCCAGGCTTGAAGTCGGACACATGGAACAAGCTTCGAAATGCACCTCTGTTCACATATGGATTGTTTCCCGACGATGTGCTAGCAATAGCTGAGCAGGACATTCTTAAGCATGAGTCCTCTAGGAGTGCTGCTGGTCCCGGTTTGGGCACATACCAGCACTCCAACAAACAGCACTTCAGGTATCACCCTTAAGACAAAAAGGATAATAATAGGCAGTCTGACTACTCCTCCTCTCAGGCTGAGCAGTCCTGGCGTCAGTTTTCAGGAGGAGGCAGAGGAAGAAACCGTGGTCGGGGTGGTTCTGGTTCCCCATATTTTTCAAAGACTGCCAGGAGTTCCAAACAGTGTAAGTGACAATCAATTTCTCAAGGACTCCCCAGATCAATTAAGTGTTAGTCAAGGGGATCCCAAGCAGTGTCAAGTGTCAAAGACAATAAACTTCCAAGAGACTGTAAATTGTGTTGTGGCTCCTGCAGTTACTGTAACCGGGCAGTCGCAAAAGAAAGACATAAGGCCCTATCAACCAAATGTTCAAATAAAATCTGTGAAAGGTGTTTTGTGTGTAAATCATTGTCTCTTTGCTCCAGTTGTCAGAAATGCCCTTCATGTTGTCAAAGATCCACCTGTGGGAGGCCGTCTGCAAAAGTTTTGGCAGGTCTGACTCTCTGGGTTCAAATCCAAGGGTAGTGTCCATACTAAAGGAAGGTTACTCTCTACCCTTCAAAGTAAGTAAGTGTCAAGGTCACCAGTCATAGTCAGTCATTATGCAGATCCGGTCAAAAGCAAGAACCTAAAAGACTCCTTACAGGCCCTGATCCAAAAACAGGCGGTAGAAAAGGTGTTGGTCACTTCATCTCTGGCTTTTTACAACCGGTTATTTCTGGTTCCAAAGCCCAACAACAGATGGAGACCCATACTAGACCTCAGTCAGTTGAACTTATACCTAGCATCAGCCTCCTTCAAGATGGAAACCCCAGAGACCATCAGGCTCTCCCTTCAACAAGGGGAGTGGGTCACCTCGCTGGATTTCAGCGACGCCTATTTTCATATTCCAATCAATCCCAGGTCGCGGAAGTTCCTAAGGTTCCATCTCAACAACCAATCTTACCAATTCACCTCCCTTCCTTTTGGCCTGTCGATGGCTCTGTTGGAGTTCACCAAGGTCGTCAAGGAGGTCAAGTTAATGGCACAAGCTCGGGGTATTCGAATCCACCAGTACCTAGACGACTAGTTACTACGAGCCCCTTCCCAGGAAACGTGCCTACGACATACCCAGACCCTTTTGGACCTATGTCGCAACCTGGGCTGGGTGGTCAACAGATCAAAATTGGAACTGGTTCCCCAACAGGTGTTCAACTTCGTAGGCTACCGTTTCGACCTCTCTCTAGGCCTGGTCAAACCCACACAGGAGAGGTGGGCCTCTCTAACTCAGAAAATCAACCTTCTATTGGGGCTGGAGACCTGCTCAGTTTATGTCCCTCATTGGTCTTCTGACAGTCACGGAAAAACAGGTGGTGTCGGGACGCCTACACATGAGGCCTATCCAATGGCATTTAAAGAGGTGCTGGCAAGTCCTGGAATCTCTAGAGAAGGTGATTCCCTAACAAGGTCTCTCCATGTCGACCTAAGGTGGTGGTTGGATCCCGACAAGGTTCTGAGGGGTCAGCCATTACACCCGTTACAACACGTCCTCAAACTGTTTACAGACGCCTCAAACGAAGGTTGGGGCGCACACTTAGGAGATTACACCACAAGAGGCCTCTGGTCCAAGTCAGAAGGAGACTTGCACATAAATTTGCTGGAACTCAAAGCGGTCCTTTTGGCCTTAAAACAGCAATTCTGTTGGAACCAGACTGTCTTAGTGTACACGGACAACACGACAGTGGTCTTGTACATCAACAAGGAAGGGGGTATGAGATCCGGCTCTCTTTGTGCCCTCCTTTGGAGACTCCTTCTCTGGTGCAACCAAAGGGAGATTGTGCTACGAGCCCGACACATCCCGGGTCACCTGAATGTCATTGCCGACAAACTGTCCCGACACAAACAGGTGATTCAGACAGAATGGTCTCTCCTTCAGGAGATTTTCGACCTCATCTGCCGGAAATGGCACACACCGGCAGTCGATTTGTTCGCGACCAGGTTCAATCACAAAATTCCCAGATTTGTGTCTCCAGTTCCGGACAGGTTAGCTTGGCAGGTAGATGCGTTGAGCCTCCGGTGGGAGGACTTGGATGCTTATGCCTTCCCTCCGACAGCTCTGCTAGGACAGCTCCTGGACCACAGGTGTCGACGACTCATTCTGATTGCACCAGGGTGGCCAAACATGCCATGGTTTTGGGACCTGGTCAGCATGTCGGTTCAAATTCCTCTCTCCCTTCCCAAGGTGAAGAATTTGTTAACCCAACCTTTCAATCAATGTCCACACAGGGACCTATTTAACCTGAACGTTCATGCGTGGCTCCTAGAGCCACAACCATTCAACAGGCAGGATTCTCTGGCGAAGTGGCAGCACGAATTGAAGCTCCTCAGAGACGCTCAACCAGAGCTGTCTACGAGTCAAAGTGGGCTGTTTTTCTCAGATGGAGTAAGGAGAATAAGGTGGACTTCCGGTCTCCCTCTATAAGACAGATTGTGGACTTCCTCCTTTTCCTTTTTCAGGAGAAGCACCTACAACCTAGTACTATTGATGGCTACAGAACAGCCAGAGCTGACAAGATTGGCAATGACCCGGTAAATATCAGCAAGGATGAGAATCTGACTAGGTTGCTGGACAGTTTCCATAGGGATAAGCCCAAGGGTAGACGAGGTATCCCTTCGTGGAATTTGTCCTTGGTCGTCCACCAATTCACTAATCCTCCTTTCGAGCCACTTAGGAAGGCCTCGTTGAAGCACCTCACCTTTGAGACGGTTTTCCTGCTGGCTCTGGGCTCGGGAAAGAGGAGGAGTGAAATTCATGCCTGGATCCACAAGAACATTAGGCATCAATAGGATTGGTCGAATGTCTCACTCTATCCTTCTCCAGGTTTTATTTCCAAGAACCACCTGGCTAAGGAGGGTCCAGGTTGCGTAGCCCCGGTTATCATACCGGCATTGGCTCCTACTCTGGACAACGCTCTCAAAGAGGATAGGACTCTTTGTCCAGTGAGGGCTTTGCGTTATTATTTAGACAAGACCAAGGAGCTGCGGATCGGCAAAGAATTGGTGTTTGTCTTTCAGGAAGAGTTTTCAGAAGGACATTGTCCCTGCTACCATCTCCTCCTGGATAAAACAGACTATTGTGTTATGCTATCAACTGTCTAATGAACAGGCTCAAACCTTGCACCAAGTCTGGGCACATGATGTCCATGCCTTTGCGGCTTCCAAAGCCTTTCAAGGAGGCGTACCTGTAGATCAGATTTTGGCAGCTTGTCATTGGAAATCTCACAATACTTTTACTCAGTTTTATCTGAAAGATGTAGCCTGGGCGGACTCAGATTTGTACCATTTGGGACCTGCAGTTTCTTGTCCTGGATAAGTACTATAAAGGTAATGTACCAGGTCAGTAGAGTTACAGTAAGATCAGTGCAGTAAAGGTCATATTCGAGGTCAAATCCTCGGCTTAAATTGAGAAGTGAGATTGTATGAAACGCAGAGAAACACTTGTTTGAGGTTTTTTATTTACATGTTAGTAAACATTTAAAATTTTCGAAATAAATAAAAGGAAATTTTAAAGCACCATACAGTTAAAACAGGCAAAAGCCTCAAGCAAACAGCTATATAAAAGTTACACATATAAAATACACCATAAATGATACAAAATTTAACCCAATTAAGAAAAGTCTATGTCTGTGTTGGTATGTCTGTCTGTTGGTTAGCATCAGCTGAATGGTAAAGACAAGAGGGGGACACCAGGGTCAGCCTGGGCCAGCCTATCCCTAAACTTCCAAACCCACATCAATCCAATGGAGACCTCCCTATCCTCGGGACCAAGGATAGGGGTCAAGGTAGGGAAGGGTGATAAAAGGTAGTGATATGTGACCTGAGGGTACCAAGCTCAGGGAACTCAGCTGCCAGTGATCAAGATCCACTCAGTTCCAGATCAGGGAAAGGAGCTCGAAATCGAAATAGAATCAGTAGGGGGACACCAGGGTCAGCCTGGGCCAGCCTGTCCCACTTACTCTGAGACCCACATCAATCCCAGTGGAGACCTCCCTACCCCCAGGACCAAGGGTAGGGGTCCAGGTCAAAGAGGGTAAAATAAAAGGTAGAGATGCTCAAACCCGAGTGTACCAGCTCAGGGGACCTCAACTACCAGTGATCATGCATATTGTTGGGAGTAGATCAAGTACCCAACAAGTCAATTCAGTAGGGGGTACTGAATCTGAATCCAGCCCGCCTGAAATCCCCGAATCACTACTCTACAGTGGGGATAAGCTGTAGGAGGAAAGGTTAAAATGTACCAGAGGTGGGAGGTGGGTAAAAATCACTTGTTGTCACTTCAAAATCTAGGTACAGAATGGCAATAATGGGTGTTGGCGCCAAAGCCAATGAGTGAAGTCGATAGGGGTCCAAGCAATGATTAATAGGGGTCGAGGCATTGGTATTTAAGGTAGTGTTGAACTTTAAAATTTAAGGTGGGAGACAAAACTGCCACAGCAGGCCCCTATCAGGCCTGCTCTTCACAGTTTCTTGTCCTGGATAAGTACTATAAAGGTCATGTACCAGGTCATAACCTCAGAGTGAGGTAACAAGTAGAGTTACAGTAAGATCAGTGCAGTAAAGGTCATATTCGAGGTCAAATCCTCGGCTTAAATTGAGAAGTGAGATTGTATGAAACGCAGAGAAACACTTGTTTGAGGTTTTTTATTTACATGTTAGTAAACATTTAAAATTTTCGAAATAAATAAAAGGAAATTTTAAAGCACCAAACCCCAACTAAAGAGTGGAGGGGACGGCGGAAGCAAAAGTGTTAGGAATGATGGAAGCAGCTTGGGAAGCATTCTGGAGGTAGGTCCAGACAGAAGAGCTTTTCCAAAGACCATGGGCCATGATGTTTTGAATGGCCACATTGTGATCAAATGCATAGGTGGCCCCTGACCTGCGAAAAGTATGGAACCCATGCCCCAAGGGGGATATGTTTCTAATGGTAAGGATCTGCTTCAAAGCATACCTGATGTGTGAGTCAATTACTTGATTGTAAGGTGGATAGCTATTAGCAAACAAGGGGGCTGAATGATCCAGATGTCTAGAAGAGATGAGGGCCTTAAGGGCCCTGACAGGACACAGAAAGATGTTATCTAATTCTGGGAGTTGTATAACATGATGGGATTTGTGATCCTGAAGGGTCTTAGTCCATTTTATCAGGAGGTGAGCTCCCGGGGGAGCAAAAACAAGGTCCCTACGCAAAAAATGTTTATCTGGGTGGTATTTTGATAATGAGTGGGGAGCAAAATTTGACATACGAAGGAAACCAAAGCATGCAGTAAGGAAGATAGATCTGAAAAGAATGGGGTCAGACAAGGTGTCACAGGATACTGATATGTCATACAGAGTCTTTATATCAAAGATACCCCTCGGGGTAGGGGCAAATTTTGAATTAATTGAAATACTCCTGAGGTATCTGTGAACGGTGTGATGATATATATTAGAGCTGTCAATGCGAAACTGCTTAGCCATAGAAGCTAGGGAGGAGAGGTAATTTTTGATGACCTTGGGTGATAAGGAATTGACATAAAGGTATTCCAGGAAGATAAGGATGTTGTGAACAGATAATGACACAGGCAGATTCATAAAAACCATGAATGCTATAAAAGTTTTGAAATGCAATAAATGTGACGCCGTGGTTGACGGTCTGTAAGCTTGTCCCACCCTCAGCAATGCAGCCTGGATCAAAGGTGTAGAGGTGTCTGTAGCACCTGAAATCATATATTAAAATCAAGTTTAAACATTTCTGGTGATACTTTGTCCCAGGTGCATGTCTTACTGAGGTGGTTCAGTAAGACAGGGTCGACAGGGCTGCCTGAGTGTAACCTGGAAAGTAAGTCAGCCTCTGCATTGTCTTTACCTCTGACATGGTCGACCTGCAATAAAATGTCGTATGATGCAGCAAGCAGCCAGGCATTCCTGTCACAAATAGCTAAAAATGCATCTTTGGTCTTATGGGTTTTCATCACCTGGACAACAGCAAGGTTGTCACAAAATATCTGGATAGAAGAATGACGCCATAAATGACCCCACATTCGCAGGGCAATAACAATGTTCCACATCTCTAAGTGGACGATGGTGAGGGGAAAATTGGGTATGTGAATGACAGGGGTTGAGTAGACCCTACCGTTCCAAATGGCCCCTAGGCCAGACAAACAGGCGTCGAGATGTAAGGAATCTAATTTAGGGATAGGGACTTTCCTAAAGAATGTGACACCGTTGAAAGCAGGGAGGAATTTGATGAACCATTGAATGTCATTGAAGAAATCCTCAGTAAGATATATCCTAGATTTATGAGAATTGTTCCTAAATAAGGCAAGGATCCTGTTAATGAATGACCTGGCAGGGGAAACACATTTGTGGATGTATATGAGCTTACCCAAAAGGGACTGATAGGACTTTTTTGATAGGAATTTCTTAGTAGCCACTTGGCAGCAAGCTTCATGAATGCTATGTAGTTTGTCTGGTGCTATGCTAAGGGTACCGTCAGGGATACTAACTGTGATACCTAAGCAAGTGAGAGTGTCGCATGGTGGAGTTTTCTTGGCAGGATTCATGGGGAGACCTAACTTATCCAGCAAACCAGATAATTGGTCAAATTGCTTTGTTGCTTGGTCTCTAGGGGCCACAACAATGAAATCATCAATATATGGGGTTATGACGCACCCAGACGACGCCATGACGTAAGATATTGCGTCAGCGACCATCTGAAACGCTGCGGACCCGGGGGTCCAGCCGAACGCGACGCCAGCGTCGACGTAAAGGGCGTCATCCCAACATAAACCAAACTTGAGGGCATCCACAGGGTCAACCCTGAGGTTCCTAAACGCTCTGGCTACATCAATTTTAAACAGCAATGGATCTTCAACTTCAAGAATACGTTCGACTATGTCATCCACAGATGGAAATTTGAGAGTGAAGGACCTACCGTCAAATCTGACCTTGTCGACGCAGTCATTTACTGATTGGCCCTTGGGATGTGAAAGATTCAAAATAACTCGCCTGTCATTGGTGTCCTTGGGTCTGGTAAGGAGGGGGGAACAGTGATAATTTTCATCAGCAATATAATTAGAAGGGCCCAAAATGGTGCCAAAGCCCTGTTCCTTCTTTATGTATTTCGCAACAGCCTGGGGGTATTGAATAGCAGAATGATGGTTTACCACTGTGGTATTTTTGAGGGAATCAGGGCGGCTAATAGACAGTGGAAACCCAAATTTTATATACTGGAGTAGATGACCATCAGGATAAGTACTGAGTACGTTCTCCCAGGCTTCAACATTCATCTTTGAAACAATGGGAATGCGAGCACATTTGTAATTAGGGACTCCTGTGGATCTAATTATGTTTGCAACCTCAATGCATTTGACGATGGAGTCAATGAGTACTGGGGGCCTATCAGGGCCTATAAACTCAAATGTTACGTTATCATGGCTCAGGAAACCAACATTTTTCTCTTTAATATAAGCATCATGGTCAACTTGAGGTATTTGAAACCCAGTGTCATGTAGTAGAGCAGTAATGCTGTTGGGGGTAGATCCTGTGTCTGAAGCGTCAACTAATGCGTCAGGTAACTGTAATTTGTCACTAGAACATTGCAAGTCCATGAACATACATAATTCATCGATAACACATTCCATATACTGAGTATAATCCATATTAAACGTCACATGGGACCAAAGGTCATGGTACACCTGCTCAGGTGTCAGGTCTACATACATGTCATTGGTCATACTGTGACTGCAGAAAACAATATTAACTGACACTTTCCCTACAACATGTATGGGACCTATGTCCCCAGCATCACATATGTGAAAGAATGAGTTACCAGACTGGTCATACCATAAATAATAAAAGCCAGAATCCCGACCCTTGGGGTCGTGTAAATATACCACCTGACAGCTATGCACAGTTTTCAAAGGTAAGATAATATCAACAGCACATAACACTGGCACAAGTACTGGCGTTACAGCCCCATAATTCCAACATTCATGTGTGGAATGACACTGATAGTTACAGAAGTAAATATTACCCACATTTGGGTGTACAATACCATCAGCAATATTTGTATTCCACTGATGGTTAATGTTAGTCTCACTACAAACGTCATACTGCACAATACTATTTACATTTAAAGTAGAAAATGACTGACACTCGCGACCAACATAATGACCCTTTGTGTGATTGAAATTGTTTCCATGAATGTGATCACTGAAAAAACGTGGGCCAATATTAGCCATATTATTATGGTCAAGGTTGCTACTGTGTGTAATCAGCTGATTGAGTGCAGAAAAGTTACAATTATAAAAATTGGGGTCATGATGACGGTGCATTTGTGGACAATACTCTAAAATATCAGTTGCATTCGATGATACAGTATTTTCCCCATTAACCGCCCTATTTAAATTATCAGTGTCCCCACCCCCCAGTTCCGGATAATTACAATCGTCCCTAAAAGTTCCTACTGGTCCAGGTGATGAAATATCATATTATTTATTAAAAGCTTGAGTTCTGTCCCCACCCCTAATTTTTGTTTGACATTTCGATTCTGGGCGTGTGTAGTTCTTTCCTTGTCTAGCACAAAAGCCACAGACGTGTTTAAATTGGCCATGATTCCCTTCATGTGAACATGTTCCTTCATTATAGAATTTGCAAACTTTCCTTTGGGCAGTAGGCTGACCTGTGACCTGCGAAGTGTTTGCCATGGCAATTTGAGAAGTGGAGAGGCGATTCAGAGCCCACTGCGTGGCATCAGCCCATTGTAGCGACCCCTGTTCTATTTCATGCATGGATGTGCCCCATGCCCCTCGCACTGCCTGCCAGGGTAGGGATGTGGCGTCCCTAAGTGATAAAATAACCTGTAAGAGCACCTGCTTAACTAAAACTGGGTCCTGAATCTGATAAATGTTGGACAGCTGTCCCACAGCCCATTCTTGTACTGTCAAATCGTCGTATAACGTACGCTTCCACCCATTAGTGCCATGATACCCCTCATTGGGCCACCTGAGCTCAGGCACTGCTGTGATAGCGTCAGTGGCATTAAATCGACCAGATTTCCTGATGGTGCCCTTACCTTGTGTTGCCTCAGCTCTGGATCCGGCTTCCAAGGTTGCCATAATCTGTGATACTGACTGTGATATGGTAGGGTTGGCACGAATAGTGTTGAGGTCGGGCATGACGGCGTCATGAAGAGCACTGGGGGGTACTGACTGGTTGTGTTGGCTAAATAGGCCTGTATTAGTAGCAGCCGACTGAGATGGACCCGCCTGGGTGGTAGTTAAACTAGCCGAAGGTACAGGCCGAACCCCAGTGAGATGGGTGTTGGTTGATGATACTGGTCTGGAAGTTAGGTCTTGACCTAGGTTAACATTGGCAGCCTGAACGGTAGCTGTGGACACACGTTGGCTTTCTAGGACATCCACCCTCTTTAATAATGCTTGGTTGGTGGCGTCAATACGCTGTAGATACGCCAGGACCGTATCATTCCCAGTTACTTGGTCACTGGTAAGCAGAGGTTGAAGAGGAGAGGCCGTACTTACAATAGTCCCACCTGATGGTGTGATAAATGATCCATTAAGGTCCAGATTTGGCGGTTGTGTGGCAGAATTGCTGCTCTTGGCCTTAGAAACAATCCCCTTCTTCTTTCCTGTATCAACTTTCTTACTTCTCTTTGGCATGGTGAACGTAAACAGTGTAACACTAAAAACTAGAGTAAAAATCACTTGTTGTCACTTCAAAATCTAGGTACAGAATGGCAATAATGGGTGTTGGCGCCAAAGCCAATGAGTGAAGTCGATAGGGGTCCAAGCAATGATTAATAGGGGTCGAGGCATTGGTATTTAAGGTAGTGTTGAACTTTAAAATTTAAGGTGGGAGACAAAACTGCCACAGCAGGCCCCTATCAGGCCTGCTCTTCATAGTCGCTGCTCAGCAGATTAGGTAGTAAGCTTAAGGCCTCCTTGTACATATGTATAGTTGTACAGTTGGATGTATATAAAAAAAAAAAAAAAAAAAAAAAACGTCCCTGCAGTCTATCTGGCTACTATTGGATGGATGAGGGATCATTATCTATTTTTCTGCACTGGTCCACTAGATGAGATATGTTAACGCAATAAAATGGAAATTTAATAGTTAAATTAAATTTTTATAAGGTAATATCTTACCTAGTGGACCAGGGGATTCCCACCCTAACTTCCCCGCTAATAACTAAAAAAAGGGACATTCTGAGGTAGGCAACAAAAAGAGGAGGTACGCATGCACGCGCAGTAGGGGAGCTGGGTGCAGAGGGGACACCTGGCGAATGAGTACTACACTACCGGTCCCGGTCAGAGCCCAGCTCATGACGTTTTTTTCTAACGTTTGGCTTGACGGGCTGCGCGCCAGACAAATGCACTGGTCCACTAGGTAAGATATTACCTTATAAAAATTTATTTTATTATGCTACAATAGCTTACCATGTGGGACTGAATGCTTTACTGGTTGCCGCGACGAAATAGACCAACATCTAAGAAAAAAAGACATTTATTCTTGGCCATAGCCTCCGGTTGTCGTCACGTGATCTGCCCCTTTGTAAGCACTTTTCTCGTTGGTCGCCGCCATTTTACAGTCTTTGGGAAGTATTTACTGCTGTTTTCTAGTTCTATCTCAGTGCAGTTTTATTGTTATACCTCCCTTTTTATGTATTTCATTTATCATTGTATAAAGCACATTCTGGCCAATTTTCAGCACTTTAGCTTTTGTAATTTGTCCTTATTTGAGTTTTGTGAGCTTGCCTCGACTGGCTTTCTTCTGTGAGTATTTTAGTCGAGGATTTACATGTGTTCTTTTTATTGCATTTAAAACATGTCTTCTTGATGATGAGAAAGGCAGGCAAGAACTTAGGCCAAGAGGTCCTTCCTCCATGTTGCCTCTCAATTCAGTCATCAAGGATGCTTTTAATAAATTCGATCAGGACTTCCAGGCAGCAAATTTACCTGAGGGCAAGTACATCAAACCTCCTCCCTCCACTGCCAAGTGGTACAAGGTAGACCAGCCTTGTTATGAGGACAAAATACAAGGGCTGAACACAGACTTTGCCAAGATTTGTATTTCTCCTAAACCACCTGGGGCTCCTATGGGCAAGGTCCCTATGCCAATTCTAAAAGAATTGGAACATCAGGCAAGACAGAATATTTCCACTCTCAACTTCGATACTACTTTCGCGAAAACCTCCACTTCCTGTAATGCCACTCTGGAGAGGTGTCAGCATAGCTTAAAAGCGACCTCTAAAAAGGTCAAGTCTCAGATCAGGAAAGGTGCCGACCTTGACAAAGCAGCGAAACGTGGATATGAGGAAGCCTGTGAGTATTTGGATTTGTGGAATAAGACCGTCCTAATCCAACACAGGGCCTTAACTTGCCTGAGTAAATCACTGGCCCATATTCTCCAGAGAGAATTGTACTCTATGGGCAATCTTGGCTTGCTTAGGCGCGAAGCCAAAATTACTCTGTTACAACCCCACTTAGGAGAAACCAGGCGCAAAGAACTCAGGAATGCGTCCTTCTGGCCGCCATCCTTGTTTAAATCACAGTTGGTAAAGGAAGGCGAGGACTTCCTTCTTAAAAAAGGCACCTTAAAACATTCTCAGGGTTTCTGACCCTACCAGAATAAGCCCTTTCGTGGTCCCCACAAGAAAATAGGCTCCTACAGGAAACGCCCCTATGGGGGCAATTCCTCTCAAAGCAGTAACCAATTGTTTTCCTCCAACAGGGGAAAACAAAACTTCAGAGGCTCCAGGGGTAGTTTTCGACCCCACAATAGGGGAAGAGGGCGTGGAAACCCCTCTCCCCAATGACTCCTCCAAAGCCTCAAACAGTCCACAAGTAGGAGGTCGCCTCCGTTCTTTCAGCAGAGACTGGCAAGCAAACAATTGTTCATCCAATGTGTTAAACATTATCACCAATGGCTACGTTCTGCCATTCCTCTCAAAACCAAACTTGGTCAGATTTCCTCTGATAATATCAGAATACAAGGCCCTTCCAAAAGACCAAGCCTTAGCCGATTGTATCCAGTCTCTGCTATCAAAGAACGCCAAATGAAAATGTAAAATCTCTCAGGATTTACAGTCGCCTGTTTCTAGTACCCAAGCCTCACCAAAGGTGGAGGCCAGTAATAGACCTAAGCAGGCTCTACTTTTCTACACGTAGAGAAGTTCAAGATGGAAACTCCAGAATCCATCAGGACCTCCCTGATTCCAGGGTAATGGGTAGCATCGATAGATCTGTCGGACGCTTACCTTCACATCCCCATCCATCCTCACTCAAGGAAATACCTAAGATTTTGCCACAGGTCTCGGGTGTTCCAGTTCACCTCCCTACCTTTCGGACTGGCCACAGCCCCCCAGGTCTTTACCATGATCGTAAGGAGGTGAAGCTCATGGCCCTCTCCAAAGGGCTCAGACTCTAAGCCCTAGTGAACACTTGTAAAACCCACTCAAGAGAGATGGCTCAAACTTCAGGATTTTATCCTACAACTCAAGTCAAAACATGTTTTGACTGCAAGATGTTTGATGTCTCTAATTGGGTTGCTAGCCTCAACGGAAAAAATGGTCCCGGAGGGATGACTTCACATGAGGCCCTTTCAGTTTCACCTCAAGGAGCACTGGAAATTTCCTCAACCACTGGACAGCCTCCTTCCTTGGACAGAAGCCATCTCTGCACACCTAGACTGGTGGCAGAACCCTGCAAATGTGATGAAAGGCTCAGACCTTCATCCCAAAGACCACAGTATCCAACTCTTTGCAGACGCCTCAAACGAAGGTTGGGGCGCTCACTTGGAACAAAGTTCTACCCAAGGTCTGTGGTCTCCCCAGGAAAAAGGCCTTCACATAAACGTCCTAGAATTGAAAGCTGTCTTTCTGGCCCTGAGCAATTCAAAGACCAGTGTCAGGACCAACAGTGCTAGTTGCAACGGACAACTCAACTGTGGTTGCTTACATAAACAAACAAGGGGGAACACACTCAGCGGAGATGTGTGCACTCCTGTGGAGAATCATGACCTGGTGCCATCACTTTCCCATAACATTGAAAGCCAGGCACATTCCAGGATGCCTGAATGTCATGGCCGACCTACTTTCCAGGTCAAATCAGGTACAGTCGACCGAATGGTCACTACATCCACAGGTGTTCAAACAGATCTCCCAAAAGTGGTTCACTCCCAATTGTCAATTGCAATTGTCTGATCATACTAATAGCCCCAGGCTGGCCGGGGATGCCCTGGTTTTGGGACCTAGTGCAGCTCTCAACAGAGATCCCACTACAACTCCCGGTGTCGACAACACTCCTCAAGCAGTCCCACAATTACGTGTTCCACAGGAACCCGCAGCACCTCAACTTCCACGCCTGGTGTCTAGGAGTGGACAACTCCAAGAACAAGGCTTCTCTGTGGAAGTGGCAGAGAGAATTGCTGCACCTCAGCGGTCATCAACACGGACCATCTACAAATCAAAGTGGGCCCTATTTGAAAAATGGTGCAGAGAAAATTCGGTGGATTTCTCCACTCCATCTGTGAAACAAATCTCAGATTTCTTCATGTATCTGTACCAAGACCTAAACAGGCGCCCTCCACCATTGATGGTTACAGGACTGCAATTGTTGACACCTTGGGCCCATCGGGCCAACATATTGCTCATAATGAGGACCTTCATAGGTTGCTCTCCAGTTTCCACAGGGATCGCCCTAAAAGTACCAGAAATCTCCCCAAGTGGAACCTTTCTGTTGTTCTCAATGAGCTCACAAAAGCACCCTTTGAGCCTATGAAAGACACAGACCTCAAACATCTCACTCTCAAAACTGCTTTCTTGCTAGCTTTGGCCTCCGGTAAGCGCCGCAGCAAAATCCATGCCTGGGTCGCAAACAAAGTATCTAATCTAGGCCAATGGGAAAAGGTTGCATTGTTCACTTCTTCTGACTTCATAGCCAAAAACCAACCAGCAAGAGAAGGTTCTCAAAGTGTGTCTCCGGTGACTATTCCTGCTTTGACTACCATTGTGGATAGACAATTCAAAGAAGACAGGACCCTGTGTCCGGTGCAGGCCCTGAGGTACTATCTGGCCCGAACCAAGGACCTAAGAGGTTCACGGTCCCTCCATTTTTATCTCCTTCAAGAAAGGACATACCTCTGACATCAGACCTGCTACCCTCTCTTCTTGGTTGAAACAAACCATCCTACTTTGTTATAAACAAGCAGACCAACAAGCCTTGGATTTAGTCCAAGTCAAGGCACATGACATTTGGGCCTTCGCAGCCTCTAAGGCGGTGGGGTATCGGTGGACCAGATCATGCAAGCCTGTCACTGGAAAGCTCACAACACTGTTACCAATATTTATCTAAAAGACCTTACTTGGTCGGACAATGACAACAATCTGTATCTGGGACCAGTAGTAGCGGTACAGCAGGTCCTAGACCCTTCTCCTCAGTCCAGTCATCCTCGGAAAGAAAAGAAGGGGGGGGGGGCACATCCGCTACAACCAAGTCTTCAGGAGTCCAAGCCCAGGGTCTAGGTATACGTCTACCTCATCAGGGTGTATACGGTAAGGTCTATCTAATCTTTATTCATTTTAATTGTACATTATTAAGGACCTGATGGTTGTCATTTTACTCAGTTGCCGAGCTTTAAGCTCCGGTTCTTCCGTGATCGTCCTTGGGACTGACCCCGCCTGTGTATCTAGGGTACACCCCTTCTTCTCGTCAAACACGCTGACAGTTTTTAGCACTGTCATTCATTCATTCAGGTTTTTGGCTTCTACAGGCCCAGTCTTCAGGGTTTGGGGCCCTGTAGACGGGACTCAGACTGGTACTTTCGATCTTTCATTCTACCATTATTATCAAAATTCTAAGGAAAAACAGACTTATCTGCCAGTCTCAGCTGTAATCCCTCCTCCAGACGGTTGGATTCAGCATTCAGTCCCACATGGTAAGCTATTGTAGCATAATAAAATTGAAAATTTTAATTACTTAAATGTAGCTTTTATAAACTACAAGCTTACCATGTGGGACTGAGGAGAGTCCCACCCTTCCTCCCCGCTGTATTACAGCTGAGGGGTATGGGCTTAAAATCTCAATGAGAAAAGTGCTTACAAAGGGGCAGATCACGTGATGACAACCTGAGGCTATGGCCAAGAATAAATGTCTTTTTTTCTTAGACGTTGGTCTATTTCCTCGCGACAACCAGTAAAGCATTCAGTCCCACATGGTAAGCTTGTAGCTTATAAAAGCTACATTTAAGTAATTTAAATTTTCAAATTTAACTATTAAATTTTCCAATATGTATCTCATATCATTAAAAAGATCTTTTAAGATCGCTTCTACTGGTTCTTGTGCATACAAATCCATACAGAAATGGCTGAGACATACCAAGTTAAATATTGAGGTTTTTATATTCAGTGGTGCTCCTGTACTTATGTCAGGATTTTTCGCATTCTCCCTTTAAATATGGATTTATTTTACTCGCAAATCATACAAAATGGTGAATAATAAAAGTAAAACATCCCTCATCAAAATAATACTAAATGCCGTGCACTTTTGCAATTTGACCCAAGCTTTTAAAAAGCTCTTTAAACAACTTTTCATATCAAAAACTCCAAAGGACAAGTGTAACTCTCAGAGGATAATGCCTGTATTCCAAGATAAAATAGAAGTTATTTTCACTGAAACAATGGACATTCTCACCATTTCCACAGTAATTATCTTCTTTCAGATAGTAATTTCAAGTCATTAAATGGCAGCATTTTCTCCTGCTTCAGTTAGGAAACACAAACGTATAATTACATTGAATACAGAAAACAAAAACAGCTGTGTTTTTAGTCACAGCTAAAGTTCACTATTATATTTAAAACTATAATAAAGTTGCCTGATACTGTTGGAAGTTGATCTTCACAAATGTATTTCGAAAGTGTTCGATCTTTCTCATCAGAGGCTTGAATGTAGGTGTAACCCTCTTCCTGAAGTACTTTCTCGCTGAAGCACATTGCAAACACACTTGTCTTCTTTGTATAATTACATTAAAGTACTAATTTTATTTATCATAATGTAGTGACTTAATATTACTTATTATTATTAGCACCAGTAAAACATTTGATTTTAGAAATGAAGATTGGAATAACAGCATTTCATGCAACTAACATAAGACTGAAGTCTGAAAACTTCTCAAATATATCACCATTTTAGTGAATCTTCACTATTGCTATATATTGGCGAGAGCAAATATCAACAACCAACTTGAATATTTAAAAAAAAAAAATTATTGTGGGTACTATTGCGGATACGGAAAAATTGAAGGTTATATGTACTCCAGGTGAAAAGTAACAGAGAGCTTTTAAAAGCTACACTGTTTATCAGAGTGATAATAATAACTTGATAACAAGTACTTACCTCCATTCTGGCAGGTTATAAGGTGAACATCCAAAAACAATTGTCAAAGGTAAGCTGCCACAAGGGCTTTTAACACTAATCCAAAGAAGCAAATTGGAAAAGCTTAAAAAGGACCTGTCAAGCATCAAAAGGATGGTGGGTGAACATATTGATATATTTTAATTTCAAAGTACAAAGTGAGAGTTTGCAGTTCTACTTGGTTATATTACGAAGTAGAAAGTATGACAACGTATTTAAAACCTAGGTAACTTGTCAATGAATGATGCAGTTGTTCAGCCCTTGATGTGTGATGAAATGTGCTGTTGCTTTTTTCCAAAAACTAACACTTTGTTTTGGGTTAGTGCTATAACAGTTTTTATGTCAAGTGACATTATAGCATCACTCTGGCGTCTGTGTCCAAGTCCACCTGAACAACTTCTGCTCCAACACTACAAGACCCAGAGACATGCTCGGGTGACATTATGGCATCACTCTGCAGTGTTCGCATCTGTGTACATGTCTGTATGAACAACTCCAAAAGTACAATACCCAGAGACATGCTGTTTTTGTAAAATATACCTTAATTATCAAGGATGAAAATTTGTTCAAGGCATGCAGATCTGTTCAGTCTGTTTCCCAGAGCCATTACAAGTGAGGTACCCCCATTCAAAGTGTGAAAATTTCAACACTTCATCATAATTTTGTCATTTACTATTTCAGGGATTTCTCTCCTATCTTGCGTATATGTATTAGGCCATTAGTAGGTTACCTTGTGTGAGTATCAGGCCTGGATCTTTTTACATTATTTTTTATGAGTTTTTAAATAATTTCTAATGCATTAAAATTCATGAAATGATGCACTAAATCACTTGTAACTTGAAAAGTACTGCATTTAGAACATTTAAAATATGTTATTCAGCAACTTATTCCATAGCTCCAACATGATGAGTAACTTGGGTGTCTATCCCAATAGCTAAGTGTGTAATGGCTACTTTGTGACTTTTCAGTACCTTCCATAATATGAGTAAAATTACTTTTAACTGGAAAACCATTGCATTTAGAGAAATTTGTATAAATATGTTATTCAGCTACTTTTGGGTCAGCTATAACAGTGATATTGTAGACCTGTAGCTCATTGCATAGCTGAGCAATAACTACTTTCAGGTTTTCACTGTTGAGTTAATCAGTTGTAACTTGAAAACTTTTGCATTTATAGTATTTCTTTAAATAGGTTATTCACCTACTTCTGCGTGGGCTATAGCATATGAAATTTGCAGCCCTTTAACTGATTGCATAGCTGAGCAAAAGCTAATTTAAGATTCTCACTGTCTAGTAAATCAGTTGTAACTCCAAAACTGTTGCATTTACAGTATATTGTTTAAATTAGTTTTCCACTTACATTTTATGTCTTAATAGTTAACTTGGTACTTTACTTCTGAATACCATTTGCAGGTCACAACTTTTGTGTCCTTTTCTTTTTTCACTTCTACTCTGAAACCCAAAACACAGAGCTAGCTGACACAGCGCCGCTCACCGGCACTGATTGCTTGTTGTAAAAGATACTTTAACTATAGAGCATGAAAAATTTTTCAAGATATGCAAATCTGTTTGTTTGTCTGTTCCCCAGAGCAATTACAAGTGAGGTACTCCCACCAAAGTGTGAAAATTTCAACAATTTTCTCTTTCACTATTGCAGGAATTTTTCTCCTGCATATATGTACTTGGCTACTAGTAGATTCCCTTATGTGAGTATCAGTCCTTGATCTTCATTATTTTTTTTTGTGAATTAATTAAATCATTTTTACCCCACAACCTTTAAGGGCTGTTGGGGTATTGTTTTCACCTATGGTATCGAGATGGGTGGGTGGGCAGCGGGAAAAAGTTTGTCCAGGCTGTATCTCAGAAATTATAAGGTGTTGGAAGTCGATACTTATTGGGAACATTGGTTGGGGGTGAGTAGGTGTGTAACGTCGTGGTGCAATCTTGATTTGACCTTATGCCTTGTCGTAGTGACCTTGAGTGAAAATTTTGTCCTGGCTATATCTTAGAAACCATAAGGTGTAGGAAGTTGATACTTGGTAGAGTCATTAGTTAGGGGGTGTAGGTTAGCAAAGTAATGGTGTGACCTTGATTTGTCCTTGAACCTTGATTTGTCCTTTTGACCTTGACCTATAAAATCTTCTCTGGGCTATATCTTGGAAACTGTGAGGTGTAAGAAGTTGATACTTGATAGGGACATTGGTTTGGGGGATGTAGGTGTGCAACGTGATAGTGTGACCTTGATTTGACCTTTGACCTTGCTATAGTGACCTTGATTTATAAAATCTTGTCTGGGCTATATCCTGGAAACTGTAAGGTGTAGAATTCGATACTTGGTAGGGACATTGCACTGGGGGTTTTAGGTGTGCAACGTCAAGATGTGACCTTGATTTGACCTTTGACCTTGCTGTAGTGAACTTGACCTATAAAATCTTGTACTGGCATTATCTCGACAAACTTAAGGTGTAGGAAGTTAATACTTTGATGGGTCATTGTTTAAGGGTTTGTAGTTGTGATCTTAACCTATAAAATTTTGTCTGGCAATATCACTGAAACTGTAAAGTGTAGGAAGTTGATTACTCAATAGTGACATTACTTAGGGTTGTAGGTTAGCAACATCATGGTGTGATCTTGATTTGACATTTGACCTTGTCGTAGTGTCTAGTGATCATTAGTTTTAAAATCTTGTCCGGGCTATTTCCTGGATTCCATAAAGTATAGAAAGTTGACACTTGGTGGGGACATTGGTTATGGGGTGTAGGTGTGCATCATGGTACGACCTTAAGCTTTGGCTTTGCAAAGTATGTTTACCTACCATATTTGAGACATCCTTCACTTATAACAAAGATATATGGATTGCTGTAATTTATTAGTATATGTACTGTAATTTACATAATTGTGATTTTTCTGTGTTAATACATCTTATCTAGTGGACAAATGCATTTGTCCAGCGGCCTGCCGGTCTCGCCAAATGTTAGAGAAAAACATGTCTTGAGCTGGGCTCTGGCCAGGACAGGTAGCGTCCTGTTCATACGCCAGGTTGCCCTATAGCCTCCCTGTTGGTCTGCTGCTCTTTTTGTTTGGCACGTCGAAGTGGAAACACTTGAAGTTCAAGAGACATAATAATTTTATTGTGTGTAAAGTTATTATTTCTTAAACATGTTGTGATACAAGTGTTGTTAAAGCGTCATGGCTTCACCTGGAAACATTAAAGGGCAAAGGGATGGCTCATGCAGACATATCATATTTGATGCCCATGATAAATGCACGTGGTGTAGAGACGAGAAGATTGGAGATTAGCCGTGTCTGATAGCCATTTTATTCCACCGGCTGCCCGGCCCACTGGTCTGATAGAGTCCCTGGCAAAACAGGACTAAAAGAAGAAAAAAAAAACACACAAGACTAAAGCAGACAAGAGCAAACATGATAAACATGACATGAGAAATGTTCTGCTAAGCTGATGCAGACTAAGCCACCGGCATCTGCTAAAGCCACCTTCGACCCAAAGGATGATTTTGACTTTCCTGACCAACAGTTTTCGGAGGGAGAATTATCTGATGAACAATATGATTCTGATGAAGGGGACGGGTCTTCTGATACTACTGACAAACCTGAACAAACAGAAGACATGAATGACAGGGAGACTGTCCAGTCCATCTGGTCTTTTATGGGATGGAACCATATACCCACATTTCAAAATGACTTAAGCGAGCCGGACAAGTCCAATAACCCCAAGAATACCAAGAGACCAGCACGCATCTCTGTAGCCAGATGACTGGCTATGTCGAAAACTAGACAGACTGTGGTGGCTGAGGGATATCCCTCTAGAGCCCAAGATTCGGCAGGATTTAAAAGGGACCAGTTTGTGAAAATCCCTAAGTCACAGTCGTGCTGGTATCAGATGCATACCATCAAGTCAGAGGGGCCTCACAGACCGGGAAAGACACTTTTTAGTTAGCATAACACTGAGCGAAGGTCAACTTAAATCGCGTATCACCAAGGCATCTACTCAACTTTGTACTGGGCCCTCCTTTATGTGCTTTCTTACAGGAAAACCTTAGGCGTTGGAAGAAGTGTGCCAGAGAAAGTACATACATAGTGAATCATGCTGCAGGCTTTAACAGGTGCACTAGTGAACTACAGGAACGTGTGTCAGGCCATGGTACTATGTTGTCTTTATGCATCAATAAGAATAAAGGTCCCAAAGTGGTTTCAGCTGCTTTAACTGATCTTAAGGACTTGATGGCTTTCCACCAAAATGTGTCTGTACCCGACCGGTATTGTCCTCCAGCCAACAGCCTCTTTGTACATGTCACGAACTTGATCCTGATCTGTAGAGATTCCTACTTGGACCATGTGAAGGCGGGCATAAAACTGTTTAACAAGAGATGTGGCACCAGTTGCGTAATGGTCCTTTGTTTGGTTATGGACTCTTGCGTGCTGTGGTTATATGCCCACAGGTACCGTCCCTCTGATAGGACAAAAAGTAGATCTGCCAGTATTGGAGAACAAGAGAAACAGTCCTGGAGACAGTTTGGCCGGCCGCGGGGCTGGTGGAGTAGTAGGGGCAGAGGTTCAAATCCCCATTTTCCAAGTCAAGGTGTTTCAAGCAACACACAGGACAATTAATGTATAAGTCCAACAAGTGTAGCACAAGAAACAAGGTTGGACTCAGTTGTGGATCAACGAAACATTCAAACTGGACACCTTTCAGTTCAAGACAGAGTAAATGTTTTAAGTTTAGTCAAGTGTCACAAGTACCATTTTCCAGCACAGACAATAACTCAGGATGCATCTTATCCTGCTGTGAATCTTGTGCCTTCTTTGTAAGTACACCGGAGCATTGACAAAAGAAAGGTATAAGTCCCGATCAGTTCAAGAAAGGAATGTCAAAGGTGTTTCTTGTGTAAATACATGTCTTTTTGCCCCAAGTGTTCAAAGTGTCCCCAATGTTGTAGACAGAGTGTGGCGGGGAGATTGCAAAGGTTTTGGCAAACATCAGAAAACCTGGGGTTAAACCCAAGGGTGGTTTCCATTTTGAAGGAGGGTTAGCCCTACGGTTCAAAATGAGGCCTCCTGTCACCCAATCACCTCTGATTGTGAGTGGTTGTGCAAAAACAGATGCCTGAAAGAGGCCCTGCTGGCTCTGTTGGACAAGCTGGTTGTAGAGAAAGTATTGGTCCATTACTCCCTGGTATTTTACAACCTGTTGTTTCTGGTTCCAAAACCTGGCAACAAATAGAGACCCATATTGGACCTCATTCAGCTAAACCTGTACCTCACCCTCGGCACTTTCAGACCATCTGGTTGTCCTTACAAAAAGGATGCTTACTTTCATATCCACATAAACCAAAGGTCCAGAAAGTATCTGAGATTCTATCTCAACAAACAAACATATCATTTCACAGATCCATTGGAATTTACCAAGATGGTATAAGAATTGAAACTTATGGCACATGACAGGGGTATCAGAATCCACCAGTACCTAGATGTTGCTCAGAGCTCCGTGCCAGGATACTTGCCGACAACATACCCGGACCCTCTTGGCCCTGTGCCGTCAATTGGGGTGGGTAGTAAATATGAAGAAATCAGAACTGACCCCTCAGCAGTATTTCAATTTCGTCAGTTACCGGTTCAACCTTTTTGGCTGGTCGGGTATTACCAACCCAAGAGAGATGGTTGGCACTGCATCAGAAAATCAAGTTTATCAAGAACAGGGACACTTTCACAGACAGTTCATGTCCCTGACAGGCCTTCTGACAGCCACAAAAAAACGGGTCTGGTTAGGTCACCTTCACATGAGACCCATACAGTGGCATCTGAAGAGACACTGGCACATTCCGGAGATTTTGGAAAAGATGGTCCCAGTACCCAAATCTCTCCATCCACATCTGAATTGGTGGTTGGATGAGAGAAACGTACTCCGGGGTCAGCTGTTCCATCCCCTAGGCCATGCTCTGCAGTTATTAACAGATGCCTCAAACAAAGGCTGGGACGCACACTTAAGGGACTACACTGCAAGAGGCATTTGGTCAGGCATATAAAGTCACCTCCATATAATTTTTTAGAGTTAAAAGCTGTTTTTCTGGCCCTCAAGAACTTTGAGCATCTCTGCAGGGACCAGACTGTGTTAGTGTCAATGGACAACACAACTGTGGTATCGTACATAAACAAGGAGGGTGATATGAAGTCGAGCTCTCTGTATGCCCGCCTTTAGCAGATTCTGTCTTGGTGCCACCACAGGGGCATATTTCTGAGGGCAGGGCACATTCCTGGTCACTTGAACGTGATAGCAGACCAATTGTCCAGGCACCAAGTGATTTAAACAGAGCGGTCCCTATCTCAGTGTTCAATCTCTTGTGCTCAACAGAAAGATTTTGCTACCTGATCCTGATCGCACAAGGGTGGCCCAACATGTCTCAGTCACATGTCTTTGGGACTTGGTCAGTCTGTCGGTTTAGATTCCCTTTGTGATCCCACTGCAGGAGGATCTAGTGACACAGCCATTCAATGGGCTTCCTTACCGCGACCTCAAGAACCTGAACCTACATGCATGGCTAGTCGAGCCTCCACTATTCAGGAACAAGGGTTCTCTGGCAAAGTGGCAGCAAAAATTGAGGCTCGTCAAAGATTGTCAACAAGAGCTGTCTATAAATCAAAGTGGGCTGTTTTTGTAAAATGGTTCAGGTCAAATGAGGTGGACTTCTGGTTGCCCTCTGTTTCCTCAAATTTCTGACTTTCTTTTGCACCTTTTCAAGGAGAGAAAACTGCAGCCCAGTAACTATTGAGGGTTATAGGACGGCCATTACTGATATGATAGGCAATGACAAGTTGAATATCAGCAAAAATGAAAACTTAACCCGCCTGTCGGATAGTTTTCATAGAGACAAGCCCAAAGGCAGGCGTGGAGTGCCTACTTGGAATCTCTCTCTAGTTCTTCACCAGCTTACTAAAGTTCCATTCGAACCTCTACGGAAGGCCCCTCTGAAACATATGACTTTTAAGGCAGTCTTCTTGTTGGCCTTAGGTTCTTGTAAAAGGCATAGATAAAGTCATGCCTGGTTGTACAAGAACATTCAACATCAGGAAAATTGGAGCAAGGCATCCCTCTATCCTTCGGCCATTTTTCTTTCTAAGAATCAGCTAGCCCAGGAGGGCCCATCATGTGTTATCTCAGCCTTGGCCCCAGCTCTGAACAAGTCTATTCAGGAGGATAAGACATGTCCAGTAAGAGCCTTGCGTTATTATTTGGACAGAACCAAAGACTTGAGAAAGGGTAAGACCTGGTTTTTGTGTCTTTTAGGAAGAGGAAGAGCTTTCAGAAAGATATTGTACCTGCTACTATCTCTTCCGGGATCATGCAAACTGTGCTGCTGTGTCAGCTTTCCGATGAGGAAGCTCATAACCGTGAGAGCCCATGATGTTAGGCCTTTGCTGCTTCACAAGCCTTCCAGAAGGGGTCTCTTTGGACCAGATACTTTCAGCCTATCATTGGAAGGCTCATAAAAAATTTACCCGAGTTTATATGAAAGACATGGCTTTCACCACCTCTATGACCTACATCTTGCTGGTGTGTCAGCTTTCCGATGAGGAAGCTCAGAACCTGCATCAGGTGAGAGCCCATGATGTTAGGCCTTTGTTGTTTCGCAAGCCTTCCAGAAGGGGTCTCCTTGTACCAGATATTGGAAGGCTCATAAAACATTTACCCGAGTTTATTTGAAAGACATGGCTTGCAACAACTCAGAACTCTATGACCTACATGGCAGGTGCCCAGCAGCCCAAAAGTATAGTTTGGTTCTTCTTGATCCTGTTCTTTTTCCTCTGCTAGGTGGGATAGAACTCTAGCTCTCTCCCCATTTTTCCCTGTACACTGAGATAGACCTTTGTACAAACCAAAGGGGTAAGGGTGTTGTTTTAGGGATGGTCTATTTTAACCAGTATCCCTGGCACCCATGTTCTTAGAGTTCAATGATGTTCCCCTTAGTGAGCTACCCTCCATCCATTGGGTAGCTATTCTGCATTTGTCCACTAGGTAAGATATATTAACGCAATAAAATGCGAAATTGAACAGTAAATTAAATTTTTATAAGTTAATACCTGACCTAGGAAAACCTGTGTGGCTGTCTTAAACACCGTGCACTGTTTAACAGGAAGCTAATGCAATTTATTAAGGACAGGGGTTATATTGGTGTATCAACTGGTGTTTGATACAATTCTGGCTGCATTATTTTGGATGCACTGTAATTTGCGTCAATTGAACTTCAAGAGGCTCCTGAAAAGTGAGTTGCCGTAATCTAACTAACTGATAACAAGAGCATTAGCCATGCGTACAGAAACATCATGAGCCTGACATGTCTGAAATGACTGAGTTTAACAACTTTTACAGATGTCCTGAACATGCTTGCACAAGATAAAATCTAAATCGAATCACACACCCAAATTCTTGACTGAGTTAACAGGGCAGAGTGAACTGCCCAAAATATCAATGAGAAAATATGCTTTCAACTGTCCCTCTGTCTCATTGAACCAAAGTTGATAAACTCTTGTCAGGATTCAATTTGAGCTTACTTGTTGACAACCACTCTTTAACATCATCTAAACACCTGTTCAACTGTTCAAAGGCAACATATGCATTCTTCTGAGACAAACGTATATAAACTTAGCTGTCATCTGCATAGACATGAAACTTTATTCCTTTATGTTTACTGATAATCAAACTGAGGGGGTGGTGTACAATGAGAACAACTAAGGGCCCAGGACGGAACCTTTGGGGAAGCCAAATAGGAGTTTTCAAATATTTCACAAACTAGAACAAATTGTTATTGACTGATAACGATCTGTTAGGTAGGAAGTGAACCATTTCAGAACAAAGCCACCAATGCCAAACCAATTACGGAGGAAACTGAGAAGATTGGAATGATCTATAGAAGCAAAAGCAGCAGACAAGCCAAGCAATATTAAGACAGTGGGTTCACCTCTTGACAATGATAAGTGAACTTCATTTTTATGAGGGAAGAGCTGTCTCAGTTGAGTGACCAACTTTATATGCTGACTGGTATGGGGTGTCTAAGTTATGGGCATGCATATGTTGCAGCTGCTTAACAAGTACACATTCTACCAGTTATGATATGAAACTGAGGCCAGATAAAGGCTAAAAATCTTCAGGTCTGAAGGAAGATTTGCTGTTTTAATAAGGGGACCATAGCAGTTTTGAAATAATCAGGGACGCATCCCTCCATAAGTGAGCAGTTAACCAGTTTTGTAAGTGATGGTAGCAGTATATCAATGCATATCTTGATAAGGAATGTTGGCCAAGGATCTAACAGTCATGATTTTGTCGGTGAAGTTTAATTATCTTATCAACAGCATCCTCAGAAACTTGACAGTAATTTTTGGAGGATCTGAAGGAGGGTGAACCTCATTTTCAGTGCCAAAGGGAGCAAAAGTATCGCTAATTTTCTTAATTATGTTCAAAAGAAAGGAGGCAAACTGTTCAGTCAGTGACTTTTCAAAGTCGTGGGATGGAAGTGTCGCATCAGAGACCCTAGTCAGGGTTTTATGGAGTGCACACCATAATTTTCGATTCATGACTATTGTCTGAAATCAGTTTGCTGTAATAGTCTGACTTATCCTTGTTTACAAGTGCATTGCACCAAGCAATCTGACAACAAAGTTGACTTCTTTTCAGTGGATTTTTGGCCCTATGCCAAGGTTCTCTTAAATTGGCGTCTAAGGGAATTTATACATCGATAATCATCAGACATTGCATAGCTGAACAATAGCTACTGTTGAGATTCTCACATTTGAGTAAATCAGTTGTAACTCAACTATTGCATTTACAGTATTTTGTTTAAATATGTTTTCCACCAACAATTTAATCAGTTAAACAGTTAACTTGGTACTGTACTTCTTAAAACCATTTGTAGGGTACAACTTTTGTGTCCTTTTCTTCTTTCATTTCTACTCTGAAACTCAAAACACACAGTCAGCTAACCCAGAGCCCGTTCACATGCACTGCCTGCTTGTTCCATATTTCCAAACAAAGTATTAATTTCATACTTCCTAACATTTGGCCAGTAATTACCACCGTCTACTAATTACTATCAGCCTTTATGACCTACCACCCACATGGGAGCATAAAGAACCTTGGTTCAAACCCAGCACAAACAAAATACATTGTGGCTAGGATAACCACTTAAAATACGGTCCTCTGTCATTGCTTCGTAGATTGGCAGGCCAAAAAAATCAAATACATTTTTAACTGTTCATCCCTATGATTAGCATCATGTGTACAAGTCCCCTCGTTAAAATACTTGCATTCCTTTGATTTCTACTGTTGGTTCTGTGTCACTATGTTGGAATTAACCATAGCTACCTGTGAAGATGACAATCTGTTGATGGCCCACTGTGTCGTATCGACCCAACTCAAACTTTCCTGTTCCACCATGCATTGAGGTAGCCCATGCTGACCTAACAATCGACTGTGGCAAAGATGTGCGTCCTTGGCTGCCAAAATCACCTGCAAAAGTGCCTGTTTTAACATAGCCATGTCCTGCATCTGATGGATGTTTGTGAGCTGACCTACCACCCAATGAGGTAATATAAGGTCGTCATATGTGACCCTGTTCCTACCATTGCCTGCACGGAAGCCCTAATTTGTCCATCTCAAATGTAGTGGTGCTGTGATATTGTTTGTAGTGTTATAGCATCCAGAGTGCTTAATCGAATACTGCCTACCTTGAGTAGAGTCCATTCTGGCCTGCTCGTAAGACACCACTAGTTAAGCCACAGCTGTCATACCATCTGATTCTGCTGCAAGGTAGTCAAATCAGGGAAGAATGCGTTTTTCTGCATGTCATCACCCCTTTGTGCTGCCTGGGGCTTTGGAGATGTTGGTAGTAAGCTGTATGTTTGAGATGGGTGAGCTCTGAAAGAGGTGTCGGCGAGAACTCGCATGCTACTTGCTGTACTGGCTGTCGCAGCAGGACACATTCAGTGTTGTACCCCAGGAAATTGTGCCTGTTGGCTAATGAATGGGACAGCACTCTGGTCAGCGTTGCCTGTGTGAGATTGGGAGTTGGGGAGGGTCTGTTTTTGCTCAAGTTGATCAACACAATTCATTATCCCCATATTGGACTGTTCCATTCTTTGTAAATAGGATATAATGGTGGATTCAGATGAAGTTGGTGGCACAGTGCTTGCGTTTGGCATATTTTCACTCGCAATATGTTCTTTTACAATGTGCAATCCCTCCAGATCCTGACTCCTCTTTGTTTTTTCGTTGAAATTCTAGCTATTGCGCACACCATAATTCTCCTTTTTTCCCTTTCCTGACATCATAAACACAATGTATAAAACTGATATGTAAAACTAATGTATATAAAATTAACTAAAATCCCACACTAACACTGATAGGTAAAACTAATGTAGGACTGGCCGTCAATCTGAACTTCAGCTAATGAAATGTCAGTTACTTTAACTTGGACTGTACTTGTAGGGTAGGGCAATTATTCTGCAATGAATGAGATAATGCGCTGAGATAATTATCAAAATTACAATAGATACCTAGGGTATTATTGGTTGAATAAGTAGTACAAATGGGAATGTTTCTTGTTTGGCATTGTCTGCTCTGATTTTTGAAAATATTATTTGAAGAATTTTGAGTGAATTCCGTGATAGGTTACTTAGTAAAATAACATAGTTGGATGCAAGTGCGACAAGGTTTCTTTGTAGTTAAAGCCCAAAGTCAAGGAATGAAAGAGCATTTAAAATTACTCATTACTTACCAAATGTGTTCCCAAAGTTGAGTTTGTTTATTATTGTAGCTAGCACCTACAAATGTGCTTAAATTTAAATTTAACAAGGACATCATCCTGGAATGAATGCTTTCCTTTTAAATGGCTGTTCGCACCACTCTGTATGGTCGTATCAACAAATATCTGAACTTTGTTAACAATTTTGTCCTTATTGTTTCATGAATGAACTTGAATGACTTGAATGTGTACACAATTACTGCGCTGGATGGAGCCTGAACGACTTAAATATTTTATGTTTGTATAGCATGTAGTTTTCATGCTACAGACTAGAGGGTAGATGAACCGATGAGATAGTCATAATGGTAGAATCCCTTGCAAGACTGTATTAGATAACTGTATAGCTTTACAGGCTTTCTGATGAAAATTAAAATGCAACCTATGAGACATCTTGGTCACATTTTTCAGTGCTAGCCATAGTTCTGTGTTCACATGCTATACATAAGAGCCAAAGATATTTAGCTTGCCCAGGCTCATTTCTGGCTCAGTTTAGCTTGATGCGTTTCGTGTTCGCTGTAGCTGTTAGGTTTAGTAAATAGAGATTTGTTGGGATAGGTCTTGTTTGCCACAACACAGACAGCTATTTCATTATGTATTTAATTTTTCCAAATGTTTGAAAAACCTTACAATCCTCTTACAAGCTGTATCAAACTCTACAGAGGCAGGCGTGGGTGGGTGGAAGAACTTTTTACATGTGTACAACCAATACTTCGGAAGCAAAATGATAAGCTTGTGGACTAAAATTCAAATATGAATTGTTGTAACCACATGAATTGTATGAACAGGCCTGTATGAAAGAAACAACTTTCGATCATAATTTCTTAAAGTTAACTGATAAAGCAGTTAAATTAAATTAGATTATTTTGTACAAAGTAAAAAGTACAGATATGAACACATAATGTAAGTTATTTACAAACTGTTGAACACAAGTAGCAAATGAAATTTACATAGGCTTCCTGAAGAGCACAGAAAAGTTATCATCTCATTTAATTCAGAGAAAGTAAAGTTAGAGTTTGTTAAATCTCTGAGTGACAGCAGATTCCAAATATTACCAGCTACTTTTTCTTTATAGTCTGCCTCTAGACTCACATCAAAATCAATTTTATTTTCTGGCAGTTTATACCTCGGGGTATGAAAAACAAGTTATTACTTACAGATGATCTACTGCCCTCAATTGCCAATGTACTGATGTCCTGTGACCTGGCCAAAAAAAAAGTTTGTTCATTTTACAGCAGGAGCTTTGAGAATCGCAACAACTGAATGCTGCTTCAGAATGGGCAACTTTAAAAAAAGATGTTGTCTTTTAGTTTTGTTAGTCACTTTTTGTGTTGTTAAGATCACCTCAACACTTCATCCACATGGATACAAAAGTCTGAATTTTGTTCCGGTTGTGTATTACCCGCTGCTTACATGGAAAAGAAAGAAAAATGCATCAAAATAATAAATGATTATAAAGTTTTTATCAAGTGCGAATTGATATAGACATACTAAAAGGCACTGGTGTCCAAAAGGGGATAATTTGATACCAGAAAGTGTACGCCTCTATGTTAGCTTTCGATAGGGCAGACCTGGCTATGTCCCTTGATTAACGCTAACTGCCTTGCTTTATGTTTAGATGCGCCTTAGAGTCCATCAGTGATGGAGATTAAGCGCTATAAAAGTCCACATTAGATTAGATTAGGCAGAAAACTCTGACGGGATGAGTTTCTCTGAATAGAGAAGTCTTAAACCATTATTTAAACCCACTGACATGAGCCTGAGTTGTGATGGATTGAAGAAGTTTGTTATACAGATTTCTATGGTTTGTTCTATTCAATAGCAGCAGCGATGACAAAGCAACACATTCATATATGTTTTCAAGCTCTGCCGAGGAAACAGAAAGGCAGCTACAAAGTATGAAAATGAACAGGGAAATTAATCAATTACTCCTTATGATTAAAATACGATTTCATACAATCATTTTTGACAACTGTAGCAACATGTGAAAGAATTGGCTACAATATGTTTTGTTTATTTATTTATTTGGGGTTTTATGTCGCTTTCAACACTGTACAGGTTATGTCACGATGGGTAGTTGGAAGGGCAGAGGAAACCAGTACATACGGTTTGTCAGGGTTCTGTACTGTAAACTGCCGACCAACGGCAAGCAACTACCAGCTTTCCCACTTGAGGTCGTGCCAGGAACCGAAACTGGCCTCAGAGGTGGGAGGCGAGAGTGTTACCACTAATCTACTCTACTGCTTTGCAGGCGCAATATCTTTCCCACAAAAGGGAACTCAGTGCGCTAACTTAACATAAATCATTATCATAAGGAGAGTCGAGGGGCGCTCAAGGCCAGTAATCCGGAGTTATATAAACCTTTGTATTAAGAGTACAACAGTAAAATACATGTAGGATTTAAAGTATACCCAAACAGTGGACAAAGGTCAAAGTTGGGGTTTTACGTCCCGTTCAACAGCCAGGGTCATATTGGGACAGGTCCTCAGAATTGCCACTTGTGGGACTCGAACCCACAGAGGTGACAGCCTATGATTAGATGCCAAACTTGCTAACCACTAGGCCACTGAGGACCTCCTCCCAAACAGTGGAACATCAAAGCCTTGTGTTTTTATATTCATGAAATGCATGATCAGTACCACAGTGTCCTTATTCTGATCAGGGACCTTTTAAAAATGACACTAAGTAAACTTTAATTGTTTCACAAAAACTTCATCCAAGTGCAATTATTAAGCCACAAAATAGATAAGTGGCTCCTGAAAATCTGTAGCTTTACTGTTTGAAAATAATGGAGCATGTTATTTTCAAATATTGGACACTTGCGAGGCTATAAACCTATTTAAATTACATGTCTTCCTTAATTTTTATTTTTTAAAGATATTGTTTAACATTAATTTTCATTTCTATGTTTTTGGCATGTATAATTGGAGTTTCAGTTTGATGACCATTAAAATTGAAATCAAGGTAAAGTGGCGACATTGGAAATTTGTGTATCCCATATATGGTCATAATCAATGAGTGGAACAACACTGGGGAATTCAGATGTGGGGGCTTTGTTTGAAAATGTAAAGGGGTTCGATGATGAACCCAAAGGACAGACACAGATTCAAAAGTAGAACATCCTGCACTGGAAAAAGATTCATCCTAAATAATAATAATAATAGTAATAATAAATATGCTATTTCACAACCTCCTATCATAATCTAAGTTTGCTGATGTCAAATCAGGCTTAAAAACTTACTTAGCTGATAATAGAAAGCTAGATACTATTATATTCATGCACGGATGACATCTTATTCGATCCTTAGTACTTAGTGAAAGAGTGCACATATTGAATTAGTGTCAATAAGTGCCCTCAGAGAGATATTTTTCAGACTAGTATAAAATTTACATTCCCCCCTCCAAAAAAAAAAAAAAAAAAAAAAAAAAAATCCATTAAATGTAAAATTGCAAATTGCTCCAAGAGCACACACCCAAGGGCCAATCAATTTCTTGCAATAGGAAAATATTTCAAATTTTTAAGTGGAGAAAGAATTATGGCGGCCATATTTGAGCCTCTGTTTACAAAGTTAAGCCCACTATCTACATGTGTCGGCATTTGAGCCAACGGCTCAGCCAAAGCTGAGAGTTTGACCATTGGTAAAATGAATACTAAAATGTTCCAAAAATATGAGGCATAATTCTTATGAGGCATAAGTATGAGACCTTTCATGAAATCCACCCTGGACCCCATTGCTTCTCTGAACGCCTACAATGAACCACCTCCTTACTTAAAAGCTTGAACCGCCCGTGAGATTTTTGTAAACCCCACTTGCAGGTTTTCACTATTGACTGATGTGTCCAATACTAATCAGTACTGGACACTTTCTCTCAGTGACCATTTTTGGGGAATTAATTTATTCCTGTAAAAGAAAAATTACAGAATTTGGGGACAGAATATAATAAATCTTATGACCTGGCATCAAATAGGATACAGAGTGGGGTTTACAACAGCCAAACTCCTCAAAAGTGGCCAATACCAGAAAATATTGAAAATCTCGACCCTATCGGGCCTCGCTCTCCAATATTTTCTGTTAAAATACAGTAGTGACGTCACTCTATTGTTAAAACAGTAGATTCAGACAACAGAATGTGCTGTTTTTTTCTACTGTTTTTGTAAAGGGAGCCAAAGTACAAAGCTTGACCATGTAATACAAGTTTAAGAAGTATGTAAAAATGTGTTAACATTTACCTACATTTATTTTATTGTGTAAAACTTTAAAGAAAAAATATTAAATATGCCAATATTTAAAGGCTTTACGTTTTGCAAGACTGTGTAACATGTATACTCAGTCAAAGCCCAGATTTATTTGGCATTCTAATTTCTACAGTTTAAGTATTTAAGATCTAATTTAGGCTGAAATGTTTATGATTTGACATATTTAGAACAAGTAATGGTAATGTGATTATTTTGGAAAATAACTAATAATATTTCCATGCTATGAGAAACGCCTTTTAAAATGTAGAAATAATTTGAAACCAAAAAATTACTATCATACTATTATACAGTATTTTAAGTTAATTCGTAGATACAAATGTACTCGGGCCTTCAGCCCTCGTACATTCGTATCTACAAATCTACTGTTCCTTGTGCTTTCTACATGACGTATTGGCCACTTTTTCGGAGTTTAATTGTATTAATCACACACTTGTAACAACTTTTACCCTTTTTTCCACTGATAGGGGGACATATATAAGCTCTCTACTATTCACAAAATCAATTGAAGTATATTCTATTGTGACATATTACATGTGAACATTCTGTAGTTTAATTTTATTCAAATTGAAAGATCTTCTAATTTATCTCTCAAAGAACATTTTTTTGATTATGTAAAAATACTTCTTTGTATTTATTTTTGTATGTGAATACTGGCAATGCACCAGTTCCACATTTCTGATCAATCACCAGACCTTGCCCATTTAAAACTAGGTTGGGTGGGTGTAGGGTCCTGAAGAAAAACCTTGTGCTTTGTGTAGAATAAAAACATTACCTGTATGTTATTACCTCCGCCAAGGAGGTTATGTTTTCGCCTGGGTTTGTTTGTGGGTTTGTGAGTTTGTTTGTGAACAAGATAACTCAAAAACTTATGGACAGATTTTGATGAAATTTTCAGGATATGTCTGAAAGGGTAAAAGGAAGAAATGATTTAATTTTGGGAGTGATCCGGATCACTATCTGAATCTTCTGGATCCATGAAATGCAATTTTTAAAGACAGATAACTCAAAAACTTATAGATGGATTTTGATGAAATTTTCAGGAAATGTCCTAAATGGGACAAAGAACAAGTGATTAGATTTGGGAGTGATCTGAATCACTGTCTGGATCATCTAGATCCAAGCTTTTTTAAAGGAAGTTATAGCAAGATAATTTTACGATGGATTTTGATGATATTTTTAGGATATGTTAGAAATGGTAAGAGGAAGAAGTGGTTAGATTTTAGAAGGGATCCAGATCACCATCTGGATCTTGTGGATCCAGGAAGTTTTTAAAGTAATATAATTTCGAAAAGTTATGGACGGATTTTGATGAAATTTTCAGGAAATGTCCAAAATGGGACAAGGAACTACTAATGGTAGGTTTTGAAAGTCCAGGAATTGATCTCCCTTGGCGGAGGTCTGCGCTCTCCAAGTGCTCTTGTTTATTGAGTGTTTTTCATCATGCCTGTTATCTGTTAAACTGATGGGTAGTTCGGAGGGCAGAGGAAAACAGTACATACAGTTGATCAAGGTTATGTACTATAAACTGCCGACCAACAGGAAGAAACTACCTGCTTTCCCACATGAAGTCAGGCTGAGATTCGAACTGTGATCTTAACTGTGCCAATGTGGCTGCAAGATCACCTGCTGCTGACCACAGTACATAAAAATTGCTTCTGACATCAAAACATCACTGGTAAGGTAGTCGCGACTGAAAATATATGCTGCGAGTACGTGCTTCAAACACATACATTTTTTAATGAGTGTCTACAATTACATCAAATATGTTCCAGACCTTTACAAGCGTGCATATTAATTATATTGATTACTGACCAGATTATGCTCCTAACCACTCCAACCATGAAGACTCATGACAATGGAACTGGGATAGATGTGTAATGAAAACTCCAGTGTAATCATATTGACTGAACCTATAGGATGCTAGAGGATAAACCAACACGTTTTTATTAATAGTTTTGATGTTTTCACTCTTGGTGATTATATTGTGAGAAAGTTATGAACGTGTTTTCGTACAAATGAAGCTTTGTGTAGTGTCATAGATTGGAAAATTGTGTTATTTGTATTGTTTTGATAAATATAGTATGTTTGTAACTTTTATCTAAATTAACACAAAACTTATTGTTTTCTTTAGTCCTTTGAAATTATATAGTCTCTTAGCACCTCTAATGAGCTATAAGCAAACATATTTATGTCCAAGATTACATCTGTTGCTTACATAAGGTAAATGGTACAAAGAGAAAATGTATCTTAATTTGTTTATGTTTGAAGTATGTAATTGCTTGTATCAATAGTGTTATATCTAAAATTCTAATTATATAATTATAAGGTCAACCCCATGTCATCTGTTACTACTAGAAGGGTATGTGTATTGTTTCACCATCTGGTTAGAGTATTGTTCTTATACCTATTGTCTATGTTGTATAAAACCACATGGTTAGACAATTGTTCTCACACCTATTTGTATAAGTATATTCTTTATTCTGTTGAATTCCTGTGAAACCACATTGTTGAGCTTGGGTATAAATATAGGTACAGACTACAGATAGTCAGAGAGAGTAAAATCTAGAGAGAGTGATTGTAGAGATAAACTAGACATCACAGTGAAGTGATATAATATATTCATAAATTATTAGTGAACTTTGGTAAATGAGAAATTGTGAGATCTAACATAGAAGATAAATATTAGAGACATTTCGGTACACTGTTGATTGAGACATTTGTTATTGAATTGTTATAGTTTTATTGTTATATTGTGGAAAACATTAACATCTAATAAATATTCAAAACTCCAATCACACCTCTTACTACTAAAGAAGTCACTCGGTGACATATGGTGGCGATGCTTAAGTGATCTCTTTTTAGCTGATCACAGTTAAGATCCTGTACTCTTGCAGAAAAAACATTTTGGTAGTAAGATGGTGTCATTAGAGCAACTCTCAACATTCTCAGGATTCAAGAAGGATGAAGATTACAAAGACCCTATAGTTAGGCAACATTTTTGTTTAGATGCCAAAGAATGGATTGAACAAGCAGTTAAATTTTGTGAGACACAATTGAAATGGGGTAAAAGAGCAACTTTTGATGGCATTTCACATAAATTACAAGATGAAGCAGATTCCTGGTTTCAAAAGACATTTAGCTATGATGAAAAACTCAAAATTAAAAATTTGAAAGGTTTTATAGCTCGTTTCTGTTCAACATATTGTGACATCCCATATGATATTGACATCTTAACCAATCCAGTGGTTTTTGCTACATAAATGGGTCAGGTGTTGACAACCATCTTGAAAAATTATATATATTGGATTCAGGTCCGTCACACTGCCGCTGCTGCTGCTGCCGTAGAAATCTCCTTGTGTACGTGATAACTCAGAAACAGATCAGTATTTTCTTTCAAACTTGGTACACATGTAAAATAAAGAACTTATGGCCACCTTAAGGTCAGAAATTTAACTTTTGGCCACTTAGAGCCCTCTAGGTCACAAACTATGAGGCTCATCTGGCTAAAGTTTTACCTGAGAACACATTATTATATTCTTAGTACATGTGCCGAAAATCAATACTTTAAGTTGAGGAGAAAATCGTGTCTGAGGCCCAAAAAGACCCCACTTAGGGATTTTTTCCTACATTTTTCACATATTTTGCCCTATAATTTGGAAGTGGTAATTCTGATGAGTCTCAAACTGCACTAAGTATAACTTTTATATGTAATCCTTGTCTGTGAACAATTAAAAGGCTGTAGGTTTACCTGTAAGGTCGACTTAAGTTCTCAAAATTGCCCACAGAGACCCAATTTATGGAATTTTTGCCACTTTCAAGCACTGTAGCTTTCAGACTATGTCTCTCATCTAAGTGAAATATCATCTGGGAATATATCAATATGTTTTTTTTGTATGTTCTCCAAAATTTAGGTCCTTAATATACATTTAAATTCTGTATGAGGACCATAAACACCCACCCGAGTGACCCTTCTAAGACATTTTTCACATGTTTTGCCTTGTAACTTGGAAATGGTAAGTCTGAGAAGTTTCAAACTGTATTAGACATAAATTCTATGTGTAATCTTTGTATGTGACAGATTTTAAGTCTGAAGCTTTAATTTGAAGGTCACATTGAGGTGTCTAAAAGGCCCACAGAGACCCAATATTTTGACTTTTTGCCACTTTTGAGCCCTGTGACTGTTAAACTATGTGACTGATAGAACTGATAGAGTAGGCTGTGCAGTGACCTTGGACACGTTTTTTGCGCAATTCAAAAATTGCGAATATAGAACGGTAAATAAAGTAATGCTGTTGAATTCTATGTACATCATCCCTTCGGAGCAAATGTAAACAAACGACTCACGGTAAAATAAGTGATTAAAATATTCATAAAATTGTTATTTCTTGATTTTAATAAATAGCATATCGTTTTAAAGCTCACAAAAAATTTAAAGCATCTACAGTGACAATCTCTCAATATTTCAAAACAAATTCTATGAAAATAGAGTGACAAAAATACTTACTTTTTACCCTAGATATTGCTATGTATGTTTCACTGATAGAACAGCCAACATGGCGTTGGATTTGTTTTGATTTTTGTTTAAGATTTACTGCTTATTTTACCAAAATATTAATGTAACCATTTTAGAATAGGAATAAAAGACAAATTCTTGTGCTTTATGATGGTTTTAAACTATCGATCTGCTGTATTAAAGCACTCAGCCCTTCGGGCTTTGTGGCTTTAATGTAGCCGATCAATAGTTTAAAACCATCATAAAGTACTCGAATATGTCTTTTATTCTTATAATATTAAAGAAATTATAGCCTTATGTAGTACAAATAGGGGATTTTTAACCCTTAACTCAGTTAATTTTGACACAGCCCCTACAGTTATGAACTTATTTCCGTTGATAATCACACATTTAAAATTCTCAATTCTGAATTATTATTATAAATCTGTTCTTGTGTTTTAATAATTTATATTTAAATCTGGAGGTATAATTTTCCTGTTGGACATTCCTTATTTATATATTTGATTTGTTTTATTATTGCAAGTTTATAAAATAGATAGACTGGACCATTGATGATTTCTGAGTATTTTATTACCCCTTTTATATATATCAGAGTGTTTATCTTTTACCATTTATACAGTATCACTCGATCCCTTTGTCATATTAGGTAATGTTGTCTCACTTTCACCCCCACCCCCCCTCTGGGGACCTCCAACTATTGAGTGACACTAAATAAACAAAGGTATTGAAATGATATCAAATGGGAAACAAAGAGCCAGGCTGGTCAGTGGTGTTGCAGATCTCCTGTAATAGTGTTAGATCTTCAGTAATAGTGTTAGATGTGTAATTAGATGATCATCATACATCAATCAGATTTATACCACATCTTCTTTTTTTTTGCTCCACACAGATATATGAAAAAAGCACTCATCCTCTGTGTTTAAGCAGTATGATGGTATAAAACCCGGCATATATAACACTATATAAACTTCTAATGTTTGCAAGGAACTGAGAAGTGACATTGTCAGATTTCTTCTTCTTATAAATGAAACTGTGAAACCAGTTTTAATTTAGTTTGTAAAAGGCTTTGAAGGATACATGTAAAATTATGAAGAAAAAAAATCTAATTGCTTATTTGTTTAATAATATTTTATCTATCCACTAATATATTAAAACATAGAAACAGATAAACTTGTGTTTGGACCTTTGCCCACAAGGACTCTTGCCCACAGGACCTTTGCCCACAAAGGACTTTGCCCAACCACATTTTTACAGGGGAGGAACTTTGCATAAAATAATGATATGAAATAATATCCACAAACTTAGCTTTTTTAATGTTTTATTGAAGTATAAGTGTACAATATATACCATAATAAAACCCAGATGGAAGACCCTTCCATTGTCTCAACTCTCCATTATTTTTGCATAATGGAGAGTTAACACTACATTAATTTCAAACAGTGGATTGTGGTTTAGTTCAATGGCCAGTGTGCCAAGAACAAAAGGGTACTTAGTATTTGCCAGTCATCCTCAGCTCAATACATTCAATATTTAAATGTTTTCACAACTTCTTTCATAATAATTAGTTCAGTGGGTACATTTACAAAGTCTTTTCAATTCTGAATGACATTCAGAGTTCATAGAAAAATACCTCATGCAAAAATGCTACCTTGAAAAAATACATCCTGAGAAATACAAAACAAGCAACTTAATTTATAAAGTTGGATATTTTTTAATTCTTTGCATTTCTTTACAATCTGACTTTACAATAATCTTCTGTGAACTTAATCTAAGGAGCAGCTAACTTTCAAACAAACTCACTGTGAAAATCGAACCCAGCATGCTATATTAAAAGGAGTGTTTTTAGTGGCTCAAAATTTACTCAAGTAAAATGAGAAAAAAAACATAGTGCAAAAATGCAGTACTGAAATGCATCACTGCTGGGTTTAAATTTGATTTAAATTTTCAATGTTTTTAAGTTCAAAACAAAGATTTTAATTTACCTTATTACAGTTTGTTATATACTTCTAAAATGATACACTGTTTGTGGTTGAAATGAATTTTGTTCTTAATGTTGTGGATTAATTTTCATAGGAGGTATTACTGAAATACAAAATGTGGAGTAGGCATTCTTTCTAAGAGGCTTTTTTATTTCCCAGAGACAATCTTTCAAGGAGGCATTTTTCCTTGATTCCAAATCAAGAGACAAAGAAGCACCCAAAATAAAAATCTTGAGAAACACAAAAACTTCAACACAAAAATAAAACAAGTAAGTAATTCTCCAGTTTCTAGTACTTTCTATGCCTGAAACACAAAAATAATAGCTTACTGTCTTAAAATAAGCACAGATTAATAAAGTAACATGAAACACTATAACAAATTATCAACAGCATTTTAAAATAAGCAGTCTAATTTTTTCTGGAAAGTGCTTTCTGTAAGTCACAGATCCATATTTTATTGATTATCATTATCCATGGTTAAATTTTGTGGCAGTCACATTATATTAAAACTTCCCAGGTTTTACCCAAATTATATTTTCCCATAAAGGAAAACCAGTGGTACACATGGTGAAACAATGTTGATTGTGTATTGAAATAAAAAACAAGAACCACAGAACTAATTTAGTGAAAGCCCCATTTTGCAGTACTATGTAAATCTATCAACAGTGAATTAAATGCTAATGAAATAAACCTGCATACTCTATATAGTGCAACTTTAGTTCAGTTAATGTTTATCTCTTTAAACACTATATATCTTGAGTAGTTATCTAAATGGAGTATTGATTGCTAAAAAATGAAAATGTCTGTGGTTAGAAAAATTTCTATTGTGTGTGAACATCCCACCCTGTCAGATTGTTGTGTTCAAAGTTCCTTGTGGGCAAAGTGCCTGTGGATAGAGTTTACATTGGGCAAAGTTCTTGTGGGCAAAGTTCCTGGATTCGCATCAGTTGTCTGGGGATACCATTTTGCTTGCAAAAGAAAAATATTGTATATTGAATTGCTCAAGTTCTTATATAAGTGGTTGATTATGTTTTCCCTCAAAATTATATCACACAGGAGGAGTCCCATGAAAAATACCCGGTCCAAACATGTTGCGTGAGTGATGACCTGTCTGGGAATATGTTGATGGCGCGTTGGCCCAATCTAGTTTAATCTAATCTAATCTAATCCACTGCTTTGCAGGCGCAATATCATACCAGAAAGGGGAACTCAGTATGCTGGTTAACATAAATCATTTATGGTAAGGAGAGTTGAGGGACGGTCAAGGTCAGTGATCCAGAGTTATGGGTGTAACCAAGAGGAAAGGAGACTAACTTGGGGAAATGGAGTTGAAGAGGTGAGATTTAAGGTGTTCCTTGAATGATGCAACAGAAGGGTTATTTCTTATTTGGAAGGGGAAAGAGTTCCACAGAATTCTAATTCTAATTGGACTTTTATAGCGCTTAATCTCCCCAAATAAGAGGACTCTAAGGCGCAACTAAGCAAAAAGCAGACAACAAAATTTCTGTATCCAGGGGCATAGCAGGGGTCAAGCACCACGGAGAACGCCAGGGGAATGATCCAGGCTAAGGTGGGTATGCTTTGGTGTACAGGTAGGTTTTGAGCTGCTTTCTGAAGGAGGCCAGCGAGAGAGAGGCACGAATCTCATCAGAGAGAGCATTCCACACAGTGGGAGCATCAAACGCAAAACTAGTACCAAATTGTTTGACAGATTTGTGAACGGAGGGGCAGAACTTTGGAATGACAAGAAAATTACCACCATTTTGACTGCGCCTGGTGCTATAAGAACTGCTGTAGGAGGAAAGATATGCAGCAAAATACCCGGGAAAGCCTGTGTGAAGATACTTATAAACAAGTGTGGCCATCTTGAACAATGTGCGCTGTTCAACAGGAAGCCAATGCAGTTTCTTTAGCACAGGAGTTATACTGGTGTATCGACTGGTGTTTGATACAATTCTAGCTGCACTATTTTGGATGCACTGTAATTTGCGTAGAATGAACTTGGAGAGGCTCCTGAAAAGTGAGTTGCAATAATCCAGCCGACTACTAACCAGAGCATTAGCCACAAGCACAGAAACATCATGAGTGAGAAACCGCCTGACATGTCTGAAGTCACGGAGTTTAACAAAACAACTTTTGCAGACATTCTGAACATGCTTGGACAAAGAAAAGTCTGAATCAAACCACACTCCCAGATTTTTTACTGAATCAGCAGGGCAGAGTGAGTCGCCCAAGATATTAATTGGAAAACATGTTTTCTTCTTGTCCCGCTGTCTCTTCGAACCAAAGATGATAAACTCGGTCTTGTCTGGATTCAATTTGAGCTTACTAGTGGACATCCACTCTTTAACATCGTCTAGGCACCTATTTAGCTGTTCAAAGGCAGCAGATGCATTCTTCTGGGATAAATGTATATAAACTTGGCTATCATCTGCATAGAAATGAAACTTTATTCCCTTATGTCTACTGATAATCGAACTAAGGGGGGTGGTGTACAATGAGAAACGCAAAGGGCCCAGGACAGAACCTTGGGGAATGCCAAATAGGAGTTTACAAACATCTGACAAAGTAGATCCAATTTTTATTGATTGGTAACGGTCTGTTAGGTAGGATGTGAACCATTTCAGAACACAACCGCCGACACCAAACCAGTTTCGGAGGCAACTAAGAAGAGTGGAATGATCTATGGTGTCGAAGGCGGCAGACAGGTCGAGCAATACCAAGGCAGTGGTTTCACCTCTTGACAATGATAAATGAACTTCATTTTTTATGTAGAGAAGAGCTGTCTCAGTTGAATGGCCAGCTTTATATGCCGACTGGTACTGATTGTCTAAGTTATGGACATGAATATGTTCTAATAGCTGCTTAGCAACCACACGTTCTACCAGTTTTGAGATAAAACTGAGGCCAGATACAGGACGATAATTCTTCAAGTCATTTGAGGGAAGATTTGGCTGGGGCATAGTAACTAAAAGAATTAGAAAGTGTTTAATTGATTTATGAACTCTACGGTCAAAAGTGGGGGTATGGTGGAACTTAAGTTTGGGGTGCTTCATCTTGTATTTCTGGATGAGGTGTAAGGGTGAATTAATTCTCTTAGATAGGCTGGTTGAACATGGTTGAAAATTTTATATGTAATGAGGCCTATTTTAAATTGTACCATGTACCTGACTTGGAGCCAATGGAGTTTTTTCAGTTGAGGGGTAATGTGTGAGAATTTAGGGGAACAGGTGACAACCCTGCAGTTAGTTTTTTACTTGCTGAAATCTCCTTAACTCAAAATCAGTGAGTGATACGAACAGAAAATTGCAATAGTCCAATCTGCTGCTCACCAAGAAAACTGATGTTTTAGGGTCAAGAAGGGGACAAATTCTGTAGAGGTCTCTAGCATGAACTGTAGACTTTATGACCTGTGACACAAGGTCTGAGAATGTTAAGTTCTCTGACCTTCTTGACACCTTCTGCTGGTGAGACCTGATTACCAAGTATATTGATTGGAAATTGAGGAAGGAGTTGTTTACGGTTGTTTTTGGAGTCAGGATTCAGTTTTAATTTATTTGTGGTGAACATAAAATTTTGGATGTCATTTAGGCAGTTCTTTAATGTTTGTATAATGTGAGAGAAATTAGCTGGGGAGAGTGTCATATATAACTGGGTATCATCGGCGTAGAAGGGGTAATTGATAATACTGTGAGAGTGAATGCTTGAGCTTATAGGGTTTGTATAGAGAGAAAAAAGAATTGGACCAAAGACAGAGCCCTGGCCATGGGGCACCCCAAACGAGTGTGCTTCCTACCTTGACCAAGTGTGTCCTTTTCCGACAAGTATGATTTGAACCAGCCAAGTGCTAGTTCACTGATTCCAAGGTAAACATTAAGTCACTTAAGGAGAATGGTGTGGCCAATGGTATAAAAGGCGGCGGAGAGATCCAACAAGATGAGGGCTGTGACAGAACCTTTGGCCATGTTGAGAAGAAGATCGTTCTGAATATTAAGTGGGGTACTTTCAGTAGAATCTTTTAGCAGATTGGAAAGCGGTCAAGAGCCTGGCTTTATCAAGGTGAGTTTGTAGCTGGACTGCTACAACCCTTTCAAGTATCTTTGAAATAAAGTTAATATTAGAGACAGGGCTGTAATTTTTACCCCACAGCCCTTAAGGGCTGTCGGGGTATTGTTTTCACCCATGGTGTCCGGATGGGTGGGCGGGCAGCAGGAAAAAGTTTTTCCGGGCTGTATCTCAGAAACCGTAAGGTGTAGGAAGTTGATACTTGGTAGGGACATTGGTTAGGATGTGTAGGTGTGAAAAGCCATGGTCTGACCTTGATTTGACCTTTGACCTTGCTGTAGTGACCTTGAGTTTGAAAATATTGTCCGGGCTATATCTCGGAAACCGTAATGTGTAGGAAGTTGATACTTGGTGGGGACATTGGTTAGGGGGTGTAGGTGTGCAACTTCATGGTCTGACCTTGATTTGCCCTTTGACCTTGCCATAGTGACCTTGACCTATAAAATCTTGTCCAGGCTATATCTCAGAAACCGTATGGTGTAGGAAGTTGATACTTGGTAGGGATATTGGTTAAGGGGTGTAGGTGTGCAACGTCATGGTGTCACCTTGATTTGACCTTTCACCTTGCTGTAGTGACCTTGACCTATAAAATCTTGTCCAGTCTATATCTCGGAAACCATAAGGTATAGGAAGTTGATACTTAGTAGGGACATTGGTTAGGGGGTGTAGGTGTGTAACGTCATGGTCTGACCTTGATTTGACCTTGCTGTAGTGAACTTGACCTATAAAATTTTATCCGGGCTATATCTCGGAAACTGTAAGGTGTAGGAAGTTGATACTTGGTTGGGACATTGGTTAGGGGGTGTAGGTGTGCAATGTCATGGTGTGACCTTGATTTGACCTTTGACCCCGTCGTAGTGACCTTGACCTATAAAATCTTGCCCGGACTATATATCAGAAACCGTAAGGTGTAGGAAGTTGATACTTGGTAGGGACATTAGTTAGGGGGTGTAGGTGTGCAATGTCATGGCCTGACCTTGACTTCACCTTTGACCTTGCTGTAGTGAACTTGACCTATAAAATCTTGTCCGGGCTATATCTCGGAAACCGTAAGGTGTAGGAAGTTGATGTTTGGTAGGGACATTGGTTAGGGGTTGCAGGTGTGCAGCATCATGGTGTGACCTTGATTTGACCTTTGACCTTGTCGTAGTGACCTTGAGTTTTAAAATCTTGTTGCACCTTTGGATTTGTCTTTTGATGCAGATTAAGTACTGTTAAAGTCATATGAGAATTCATTACGAATTTTACTTTTACAACTTCCCATTGTAACAAATGGAATTTCATCAAGTGAGCCACAGATTTTGCTCCAACACAACATATAAGCATTCATTGAATGAATTACCATTTCTGTATGCATGGTAATATTCAAAACATCTAAACCATAGTTCGGCCATGCCAGATGTAGATAAAGAGTACATGCATTATCTTTCTCTTAGACATTATTTTCTTTATTTAAACATTGTTTGGACCTTTATATAACTGACAGTGCTCTGAAAGTATCCTGAAGTTAGTACTGACACAGTACTTCTATATCTCATGGTGTTAAAAATATTTTTTTTTGTTTCTATGGAACATTTATAAACAAGTGATTCAGTTACACACTGGTATTTTATCAAAATTTTACACTTATCTAAAAACATCAACAGAAAAACAGAAGCATTGTTACAGAATTTCTGTGATATGTCAAAAAGAAGGATAAAGTTATAGAAACTCTGTGAAATATCAGTAAATAAAAATAAACATTTTTACCCAAAAAAGCTGCACCACTCTGCTAACTGAAAAAACACAAGAAAAAAAAGAACAAAGAAAAGACAAATATATGTGAAGTATAAAAATAGTACAAACTAGGATTAGCGTTTATAAATCTGTGAACAAATGTTGCCAGAATTGCCATCCTTTTTCAAATACTTTTAATGTAGAGTTTATTCCTGAAATATACTTTTGTTCATGAAATCTATCTTTGATGATATTTTGCAGACTAAAAATATTCAAGCTCTTTCCTCTCTTTGAGCTTTGATAGATGTAATATTTGCTAAATAGAAGTATAAAATTTAGTGGCCAATAGTATTCGTCAAAATTGTAATATCCTATAATTTTCATAGTGACATCCAGTTTGATATCTATATTCAGTTTTCTTCTAATCCAGTTTTCAATATTTGTCCACAAATCAACAACGTATGAACATTCAGATAAAAGATGTAACGTAGTCTCAGGATGCATATTGCAGAATGAACACATGTTATCAGTTATCAATTTTACATTACATAGGTACTGTTTTGTGTCTAAAATATCGTGGATAATTTTGTATTGAAACCAAACTATTTGATTGTCTACAACCGATTTAAAACAGGCTTTGAACACTTTAGCCCAGAACACTTTGGCATCCTCAATATGGATGCCTAATATTTCAGATCATTTTAGTGCACATTTTGGCAATTTATTGCAGTTCATTCCAAGTGTTTTGTAAAAATATTGACATCCTTTGTTTGCTTTTAGCAAAAACTGCATGTGGAGTGGGAGAGGAGGCCTTGAATAGGGAAAAAATTGTCCAATTTTATTAGTTTCTACAAAGGTTTTGACTTGTGCTTTGATTCTGTAATATTCCAGTAAATTTGGATTAAATCTGTAGATTTCTTTCAAGTTCTCTAAGCTTATAAATCAACCATTTGAGTTAATAAGCTCCCCAACAAGGTATATACCTTTTTTAAACCACTTTCTTTTGAAATATGACTATTATACCAAAGACATGATTGTGTTATATCGTAATTATATGATGTATTTAAATTTCTGTAAAATAATTTCCAGTTCTCAAAAGTCTCTAGCCAAAACTTATTTTTAATTTTGTTAAGGACAGTATTATACCAATCACCCCCCCATCATCAAGAAGTGGTTCATGTTTAAGAATTGGATGTAAGTTGTCCTCAATAACTTACACCATTGTGACTCACTTTCAAATACAATTCTTTTAACCCAAATAAGCTTTAAAGATTTGACAAAGTCATAGATATTAACCATTTTTAGCCCACCATCTAAATAGTTCCTACAAATAGAAATTCGTTTAATTTTATCTGGCTTCATATTCCATAGGAACTGGAAGAATATTTTATTTATATCCGTCAAAAAGTTATTTGGAATTGGCAGTGATGTTAGCAAATGTATAAGCTTTGAGAGCAACATGCTTTTTATCACTGTTATTTTACCTAATGGTGTTAATGGTCTAGTTTGCCACTTACGAATGTCAGTTTTAATTTTTTGCAATACTTTAGCGAAATTAATTTCTGGCATAGCATCAATATCTGTTGAAAAATCAATGCCCAAAAGGTTAAACTCTGATTTACCCCAGTCTAAAACAGTCTGTAACACTAAGCTTATCCTTTGATAGTCTTTTCTTTCCTATCCAAATCACTTTTGTCTTTTCTTTGTTCATCTTTAGCCCAGAAAAATTTCCAAAAATTTCAATGGTGTTTAAAGCTGACTGTAAGGAGTGCTGAGTACCATCAAGAATAAGGGTGGTGTCATCTGCAAACTGTGTTAATTTAAATTTTTTTCCATTAACAGCAAATCCAATAATGTTAGGGTTTGTTTTTATTAGCAAAGATAAAACTTCTGCTCCAAAAAGAAACAAGTAAGGTGCTATGGGGTCACCTTGTCTACATCCATGCCCTATTGTGATTGGATTTGACAATATACCACATTGTGTAATAAAAGCTTTAATATCATTGTTGAACAATTTTATCCAATTTATGAAGCTGTCACTATAACCAAAGAGGGCAAGTGTTTTGTAAAGGAATATCCATGAGATAGAGTCAAAGGCTTTTTTGAAGTCTATTAACATGAGAAGGCCCGATAATTTTTTATTATTTGCTGTGTGTATAATGTCATATATAAGTCTTGTACTATCACTTAAATGTCTACCTGGGATGAAACCAGTTTGTGTTTTCGATATGGTGGTGTCTAATGTCTGTTTTAATCTCTCTGTTTATAGACTACACTCAGAAGAGAGATAGGCCACCAATTCTTTAGTTGACTTCTATCTTTATTACCCTTGGGTAATAAAGTTACAATACATTGACGTAAGGTAGTTGATAATTTCCCCTTTTGAAAACACGCGTTTAGTGCATTAGTAACTAAGTATTTTAATTTTCCCCAAAAGAGTTCCCCAAGTGTTAAAAATATTTCCCTAGGCTGTGGGGTACGGGCATTTCTGATGCTATTTTTGAAAACAGTAGAGAAAGTGGAAAACATGGGGCGAGGATGGTCCGGGGTGATGTGTTGAGAGCTCAGGGAGGCAGGGAAAGTTGATCGGATTTTTTCAGTTAGGTTTTTAAAGAATTCCACAAATGTGTCAGCCAAAAGCTGAGGGGGATTTATCGATGGGAGCAATTTGGCTGGTAGTCTGTGTAACACATTGCCTAGGACTCGCACAAATTTTTGTGGGTTGTCGCGATTGTCCTTAATTTTGCTCTAAGGAATTCAGATTTGGCCTGCATGCAGACTCTGTTGTACTGGTAGACTTTCTGTATGTATTGAGATCTATTGAAGGTAGATTTGTTTCTGCGCCAGATGCCTTCGAACAAATGCTTGGTCTCTTTTGCTGCTATTACATTGTCTTTAACCCATCCTGGAATGTACTTGTAATTTGTGCTACACTTAGCGATAGTAAAAAAACCCTACTACAATATGTTTTTGTTCCACCTATATGGTGCACATTTGATCTTTTGTTGCATTTTACTGTATAATGGTTATTGCACAATAATTTCATAAAATTTGTCTGAATATAAAAATGTGCATCAGTTTAAATGTTGGAAATCAGTTATCACTCAACAAAACATTTTTATTTGAAAAAGCTGTTTCAAATTTTGTTGAAGCGGTCTGATGCCCTGCTATGTTTTGTGTAGTAGAAAGTGATACAAATTTCCATAGGATTCACAAAGCATCATAGGCTGCCTGTTGTGGATGCTGTCTTGTTTTTGCACAGCAAATGTTTGTCTCGTGATTTAGACCAGTGTTTGTGTTTTGTGAAAGATTGCGTACCTTGAATCTACACAAAAAGCATAATGTATAATTGTACAATTAATTCAACATTGAACTTATCAGGACAAAGTATACAAACAAGTGTCTAAGTATCTGGTGGTTCAAATGGGAGATTGTGGCTTTGAATAAACATAGGGTTCATAGTATCATAGCGTACCTGCCCTGAAGTCTGTATCATTTATTGTCATCAAAATATGCTTGTTTGAGGGTTTTAACTGAGTGATCTCTGAAACATGTTTCAATAGGAAGAGGAGGGACATAACTAATAAAATAGCAAAACTTAACCAGGATACATTACGTTATACTGTAGCACCCAAATTTTTGTTTTTCTGGTGACAAAGGTAAATATAGGACCACTAAATTAGATAATCTAATATTATGATGCAAATTTACTTTTCTCTACAGGCTATTATTGTTTGGATACAGTCCCTATTGGGGACATTTCAGAACATGTACTGTATGGTAACGCATAAGGGATTTCATGAAAGGTCTAAAATTTTCAGGTATTTCACACAGTACATGTAACAGAGTGTCTCAGTAACATGTACATACGTTTTGTGATTAGGAAGTGTTTAGTTTCTTATGAGAAGGTACACAATAAATATATTGGTTAAATATTCAGAATAACTGGTTCTAAAAACTTTTATATTTATCATTTGAAAGTATTAATATGCAGCTTACACACAAACCTTGTGTCCTACAGGATACGTCTAATTTTGTTTAATTTTTAAGTTAGAGCTTTTCTTGGTTTCATTAAGTACACCATTGCGAATCTGTTATTGTAATTAAGTGCAGATTGAGCCTTTTAAAATAATCCAGCACAAACTGTAAGTAAACACCAATATGATTTACATAGATTTCATTTTGACCAATCACGTCTTGATTTGGAATTATTTCAATTGATCAGCTTTAATCAAATTTAGTTAGTTTGAGAATTATACAGAGTCTCTATCAAGACAGTGTGACATTAATTTAACATAAATCAATTTCTCAAAGTTTTGATCACATGAAGATCTTATGAGCACGACCTTTTGTCTTATTATCTTGACTAAGTTAGTATGGAATGACCATAAGAAGATATTGTGAGCATGACCTCTTGTAAGTTATTATGTTATGATAACTAGATGATTTAGAAATCACTCCATCATCTGGTTCTCCAAAGATGATATTGTGAGGGCCAGAAAATGTAGAGATAATGAGATGATTTGGTGATCACAACATAATAGACCCTGGGAACCACGTGATGTTGTCACTTTTTTGTGATCATTACATCATCCCATTATCACTATATCATCAGCCATTTGTAGAGATAGACCCAGCAAACATTCTGAACGTTTATAAATCTTAAAAACGTTTTGTAAACCTAAAATAAACAAATTCTTTCATTAATTTTTGGTTTAATGGTTTAGATGGCATTTGTCGGCAATATCAACCATTCATAAACATTTGGTAAATGTTTTTAAAGGTTTAGTTGTAAACCGACCTCATTTTGAATTTGGATGCTGATGTCATCATAGCCATTACGCCATTTTGTTTTGGAATTGAGGAAACATCTTTGGTAAGTATATCCTTTTATATCTCACTTTATGTGATCAATCTGTCAAAATGCACTACTATTTTAGTATGAGGTTTTGTTATAGCTTTATTTGATAAATAGTTTTTTGTTTTTATGTCAAATTTATCTTAATTAAAAAGACTATCTATGTTTTAGCCATGAATGTATTATCATACTTTTTTGGGTTTTAAAACGTTTATTAACATTTGTAAACGTGAAATGTTTGTAAAACATTTATAAACGTTGATAAACATTTAGACATAAACGTTTGTAAGTATTTTATTTTAAACCTTATTTCAGCCTTATCTAAACCTTTCTCTTTTGGCTTTTTAAATGTTTATAAATGTCGACAAACGTTTAGACATATTGTTTAGAAATGTTTAAAAATGTTTACATAAACGTTTTCAAGTATTTCAAGTAAACCTTATTTAAACCTTATCTAAACGTTTCCCTTATGGGTTCATAAACGTTTATAAACATTTAAAATGTTTGCTGGGAGAGTACACATAAATCTAATCGTGTGCATTTTAATTGTGATAGCAACTCTAAATGTCAAAAATGTCATTGACAGTCTCCAGGCACTGCAGATATCAGTCCAGCTTCTCATATGAGATGGTAAACGGATGTTTTATAACTAAGTAAGGATACCAGTCTGACTTGATGGAAGTTATTTTGTTGGAGAACATTCTAGGCATTTATTTAGCTACCAATGTCTCTCAGCTTGTGACTGACCTATTCCTTCTAGGATGCTTCATTTGAGGGCCAGATTTTGAACTGTTACCATGGATTTTGCTTCTGGTTATAATTGTGATTGATACATGAGATTTAAAGGACTTTATGATTTATATTCTTTAAATTGATACTCATTACGAAGGACAGATTCTTAATCTCACACAGTACACACAGTGTTTTACTGTAAATTAATACAGTAGTCAGTAAGTTGGTATACTGTGGGAACTGACAGAATTAGGCGTGATTTTGCACAAAAACATACAGTTCAGACCAAAACCTTAGGCAGGTTCACTGAATTAAAGAAACCTTGATTCTCTAATGCTTTTTTATCATGGCACACACCATTTTAATGTGGAGAATCAAATTAGTGGCAACCTCGATAAGCCTGTATGTGTTTTTTGTCTGCAACAAAGGTGCATCTTGCCTCATCCTGAAAGGGATTGCTCGCTTATTAAAAAGTAACAATGATGGGGGTGTTCCACTGGGGCCCATCCCACAACTGACTCTACAACTCTAGGATCGGTTTGAAAAGCTGAAGATTGGGGACAAAATCCAGGTAAAAGTGTGCTAAAATTTTAGTCTGTTTCAGCTCCCTAACAGGATGTAGAACATCCCAGCTTGTCTTGAACTACCTTGACCTGGGGTCAGAATGCTTTTCTCCACGACTAGACGGGAAACTACCAGGACAAACAGTAAACCCTACCAGACAAGGTGTAGTGACAAACCAACAGGACTAGACCAGTACCTTGAAACAACCTGACTTGACGGATTGATTTCTGGAATCAGTATTGAGAGTCAGGATCAAACCGACACCTCTTCTGGCTGCTGTAAATCATCACTTATTGCTGTAAAGATGCCAGCTACACATCAGAGAGACTTTTTACAGAAGTTTGGGGAACTTTGTTTTTATTGAGTTTAATATTTTTGATTCGCAGACAGAAAAAGGTAAGAATCTGAACTCAGGACCAGCACCTGCTCTAAGGCTAGCACTTTCACCACAGTCCCTGTCACCACCAAGGAGAGAAGAAAACCAACAAACCCCTGGGTCATGCCCTGGATCCTTGAAAGAGAAGAAAAAAAGGATGCTATAAAACCCTCCAGGCTGACTTAATACAGACGGATATACCAGGCTACTAGAATTTTGTCAGGATGCCACCTGCATTTTTTTACCTCATGAAGGAAGGCATACACCACCACATGAAGAAGTCAGTCACAAATTTTAGGAAGCCCTTACAACTTGGATTGAAACTGGCAATAACAGTATCACTTTGCAGTATCACTTGCTGTTGGACGAACCGCCATCTGTAAATTCATCCTCCCTCCTCCCCCCCTCCCTCTGCTGCTGCTGCTTGGGCTTAGATGACTGCTGGGGAGGCTGGGGCTGGGGCTGCTGCAGATGCTCTTGCTGCGCGGTGGTTGGAGGAGAGACAAGCTGTTGGTGCATATCAATTGGTGTTAGTGGTGTTTCCATCAGTGGGTAGCTCATAACTGACGGTATACTCACAAAAAATGTTAGATTGTCATGAAATGTTGTGTGCGCTTTCTTCGCCTGTGATGGAGGCTACTGACAGTGTCTTGAAGTACTTGCTCAGGCTGATAGTGAAATATAGCTGTCTTGCAGTGCCAGGTTGTTATTGCTGCTGTCCACCGAGTGCTACTTGGTTCTGCTGATCTGGTTTGATGGCCTGGGTTGCTGGCATCTTAGTTTCGGAAATATGCAAGACATATTCCCTGGCAACTAGTACTAGTTGCTGTGATTGCTGAAAAGTCTATGTCACATATATACAGAAGTAGCACTGGGGCTCCTAGAAAGTGTAAGTTGCCAAGACTGACGGGTCCTTTCCTCTGCCCTGGTCTGGATCCCACTTAAAAGTTTCACAGCCTCATTTCTGAACGTTGGCAAGTCTCTTTCTTCTAAAGCCTCAACCTCAGATGCCAGAAAATTGCAGAAGGCTGTTCTGGTGGTCTCCTGTATTGGCCTGAGAAAGGATGAGAGCATGGTTTTCATCTGTGCAAACTGTTCCATCGCCTACTGGTCTACTGTTGAACACTGGAAAACTATACTGGGGCTTGCAATCGAAGGCTGTTGTTTGGTGGCTGATTGCAAGCTGATATCCATACTATTCATGTCACTTCAACCTCTGGAGATGTCATGTGCTGAGGCTGTGGTTGCATTAGCTCTTCAGGCTGTGGACTTTTCGCTTTTTCACAGACAGGTTTCGGCTTCTGGTGAACCTCTCCCACAGGCATTCTTTTCTTGTCTTATCCTGAAAGTGCTCTTTGGTCTTGTTGTAGAGGTCCTCATGATCCTTGACAGAGTCCACAATAGCCTCCCCATCTGAGTCTGTTATATAAATATTCGTCATATGTCCTTTCTTGCGTCTGGATTGTGATTGGCATTTGCCCACCTCTCCTCCAGTCTCTGTGTCCATTTCACTGTCACTCCTCTCAGTTCTTGGTCTCTTTTTGGCAACTCCTTCCTATGTGTGTGACTGAAGTTTCCACCCTACTGGCTTCCTCTCTCTCCTCCCTCTGCTGTTTCTCTTATAAATTAGATAAAAGCAGTGTTTGTTAAAAACAGAGGCCTATTAATAAGTCAGCCCAACTTGTATCTCAGCACTAAATCCTATGTTAATTTGTTTAAAAACAAAGCCTATCTAAAACGCTGCGAGATGTAATCTGACAGATGTCAAAGTCCAAACGATGAATTACACAGACTAAATTGCCTTATATATTGATCTGATACACTTCATGCCTTGTCTGTTGCTGTAACTGCCTTGTTAGTTTCTCTTTACGGCTTGTTATGGTTTGTTCCCAGCTGGTCCTGTTTAGATGTTACCAACTCTGCGGGTGAAGACTTGGAGACTTCTTATCTTGACTGAAATGACAAACTCTTGTCAGGGATGCTTAGGACAGGCCGGTTTGCTTTCAAGTATGGTCGCTTTGTGTCTGTGGCCTGTCTTGAAGGGGTGTCCAGGCAATGAATGACAACGGTTTTCCTGCTGAGATGTTAGCAACTGCGATTGAAGACTTTGAGACTTTCCATCTTAATGGAAATGACCCAGTCATGTTGTGGAGAGAGACGACAAGATGATTTCCTTTTAAGTATGGTCATTTTGTGTCTATGACCTGTCGTAAAGTGGTGTCCAGGTACTGAACCACAACAGGCTGGCAAGTGCTTCCAGACAAGACAGTTACAGAGTAGGACAAGACGGGAAGTGTGTACAACAAGCTGTAAAGACACTAAAAGACACACACAGTTTCCAAGTGGGCAGAGCTATGGTCAGAATCAAGAGCCGGGGAGGGTTGGTGAAATATCAAACATGTTTAATATTTTGTTTATCCACTGCGACTAGCCGGGAAACTATAACTGATCCTAACTGACTCTGTAAACATTACCCCCGGACCCTAAAAAAATCCATAGTTACCAACAAGATGGGCCCAATTAAACACCCCCGTATTTAAGTGAAAAACTATCCATCTGCTATGCAGGGCAGCTGTTGTAAGGGAGAGTCCCCTCTGTCTAAAATTGCGTAAGATTTTGAATTGTTTGTGTTTAATTGTGAATACAATTGTGAGTCATAAGTACGATGTGTGTTGAATCCAAAGTTGATGAGCATGATCAGGTTGTTGTCAATTATTCTTCACATAGTCCCGTGAAGATTGAAAGCAAGAGTACTTGAAGAGCACATATCCTGGCCAAGGCATGTATGATGGGAAGAATATGGGTCTTGGTCCAAAGTAGATTCCATTAAATTTTAAGACTGATTTGGAACTTCATACTTACTTATTATTGCATGTCTTGGCAGATATCTGCGTACCCTGAGTGCTCTTGTTGGCTTTGCATTTTGAAATGCGTACATAGATACCTGGCTGACATTCGGTGGTTGACGTGGCACACTACTTTTTCAGTGTATGAGTGACACCAAGGAGCATCAAGCCCACAAGGCCTTATGGCATCATGACCCATCTTAGTTTTTAAATGAGAAAAATAATAATTACTGGGAATCTATCATATCTGACATTGATCAACAAAAATTTGTGCATATACTGGTAAAGTGAAACAGAACAGCACCTCTGCTTTGAGTGCTGTGGTTAAATAAATGACGGAATTACACAGGTGGTTCCATAAAACGGAATTACACGGGTGGTCACTGAGGTAAACGGTCATAGAGGTAAACGGTGTTCAGAAATCATCACACAAAAATGGGCTAAAGGTTTAAACAACAATATTAGACAAACAAAATGTCATGGTAAGTATTATTTATGTCTATTTTGTCATTTAGTTTTTGTGATATTATTTACACTACATTTGAAAACCTTGAAGACCGTTTATCTCTATGACCGTTTGTCTTATCTATGACCCCTGTACTGGTCTCTCATGCTATATGCCTGCCCATTTATATATTACTTTTGGATAACAACAATAATCTGTAACATTTATTCAGCCGATACGATACTTTGGTTTTCAAAAGCACGTCTATGCAGAGAAAACAAAACATATCAAATGTAGCATTTTCCCCCAACTAGCATTACTATCTCAGGCTGTTTTGCGCTTTTATGCTTTTTCTGTGCATGTATGAACATCGCTTTACCGCTTCTGTCAGTGTCATTTATTTTGTCATCTCTACAGTAATCAGTGGCAAATCACATGAGCACATGGTAGTAAATTATGTTTCAGCCATGAAATCAATAACCATTATCAGTCCCCAGGGGTGCAACACAAAAATAAACTCTGTAATGGGTTTATAAGATTTTCAATTTTCTACTTTTTAATTTTTATATGCACATGATTTAATCACTGTTATAATTCTTTATTTCTGACCATACTAAAGGTGTGAGGGGTTGGAACGACCTTCAAAGGTTAACAGCCAAATGAAAACAAAAGGTCAAATTAGTTTTGGCCAAGGTCATGGAAATTTTAACTTGACCTTGAAACTGTATTAGTCCAGTGGATATGTGAGAAAGCATGTTTTGTTGCTATTATGAATTTTTTTGTTGATAATCTCTGCATCTCAGCATCTCTGAGCTGTCCTGATGAAAATCAGTTGGGTGCCAGCTTGGCAACCTTGAGAATTTTTTTCAAAAGCCAAAAAACAAAATGGCCGTCATAAATAATGGAAAATTCAATATCGACACATATCTTCACTTCTAATGTACTTAGATACACAATCTTGGTGTCTAAATCTAGGTTTCTGGTGTCAAAGAATATAGTTATGATATAATGTTTAAATAGAACACAAATATCACTTTTTACAATCACCCACCAACTTAAAAGAATGTTTTTAACAATATTTTTACATTATTGTATTTTTGTATGTATTCCATTTTATTTTTGATAATGGTTATTAATCCAATTGCCAGATCCATTCTACCATACCACACATTGATTTATCTACCACAAGTCCAAGTCATGTTCACTACCCAATGTAGATATTACACCCATCTGTTTCAGGGGCCGTGTTCACTAAAATCGTATAGTTGTAGCATGGGATTTGTACTTAAATATAAACATATTCCTTATCTTAGAATTTTCATATTCTTGGGTAAGAATTATTCTCGACATAAAATTATTCTTTTCTAGAATTGACTTGTAAACCTAAAAATATAAATACCTAGCAATCCGTATAAATATTAAATTTAAAACCAGGAAAAAATATGCTTCTGAAAACTCTTTTTCAGAATTGTATAATGATGTTAAAGTGAACCACATCAGCTCTTGAACATGTTTATCACACCCATCACAAAACACCCATATCAAAATCGGCCACCCAGTCTGACCCACCAGACTTGGACCTCATTGCAATATGAATATTATGGCGATGAAAATGGCACAACATTATATACAGTCACAATACAATTGGGTGTATCTGCTGTTTGTCAAAATATTCTTAACTTATCAAATGTGTACATGTTTAATCACTTGTTCATGCTCCCCATGGAGGTGTGCTTTAAGAACAGTATTCGGGTACAGCTTGCCCACCAGTTTATCCCCAGGCTGTCCTCAAAACCTTTGATATATTTATAATTATAATCCTCCAAAATATGCTCTGTAGTTTCAGATATTGTACCACAAAAGTTGCACTTATCATACTGGATCTTGCAGATCTTCAAAACTTTATTGATTGTTAAAATTCTGGAGTATTTAAAAATGGAAAGTCCTCATTCTAGAGCCATCTGTACTAATTAGGTTGCCAACATAATATTTTAAAATTATATATTCTAATGAAGGATCAATATATTCATTTTTAAACTTTATCAAATTTTAATTTATACATTCAGTTTTAGGGTTCCGATCTTGGCTTGATAGATTTGGAATTTTACTTGGCATCAACTATAAAAGTTGGAAGAAGTTTAAGCTTCTGACAAAGCTGCTATCCCTAAGAACATAGGTATTGGTCAGCAGGGTTCATTGTTTGTTTTTTTTTTCACTTGAATATATTTTATTTACCCTTTTTTCACAAGGTATTTTCCACAGATCCCGGGAGGGCGAGGGTAACCAACCCCCCATCGGGTCTTTTGTATTTGGTATTACATATATAGATAAAACAGTAGGTAAAACCACATGCGTTTACCAAGTTTTTAGTATCTTCGTTACAGCAAATTTTTAGATCATTTGATTCACATTAGACACATCCAACATGTTGGATTTTGCCCTTTGTACTTTACTGGTTGTGCAATTACTACCTCTCTGGTCAAATTTCAAAAATATTTGTACTACATTTCCAGATACATCTACATACATACTTATATATTTATACCACTCAGAACATCCAGAAATATCTCTCTTGGGATTGAATATAATGATATTACTTTCTTGCTATTGCATTACTGTATAGGTTAGTTGATTATATAGTGTTCTATTATCTGCCATTGTTTGTTGAAAAGTTCCTCTTTGCGTGTTATTTTAGACAAGAATTGTTGTTCATTATAAATATTTTTTAAATGTAATCGCATCCCTTGGAAGTTTGGACTTCTCTTTTTCTTTGCGCAGTCAAATAAGTAATGCTTTGCGATTAAATAAAGAATATTGTGTGATCGTTGTTTCTTATTCAGTTCGCCTAGTAATATGTGTTCTGGTTTTACGCTAACATTTTCCATTCGGTTTTTAGAGCTATAATTCCTTATATCCTCCCATAGTTTGTTTGCATGAGCACATGTAACAAAAAGGTGTTCTATGCTTTCTTCTGATTGTTGGCATAATCTACATATATTGCTATCACAATTACCCATTTTTTTTCTTAGCGACAATGTTCCAAGTATCCTATGTATGATTTGGTATTGAAGCCATACAAGGTTGTTATCTTTTATTGTGTTAAAGCATATTTTAAAATTTTTGGCCAATCCTTCTCCGTTATTACTACATTTAGTTTTTCATCCCACTTTTTAGATAGATTTTGATTTTGGCCTTTATCTTCATATGCTAGCACCGTACGGAATTTCTTTGTTCCTTTTAAATGAGTCCTTATGGCCAATGCATTTGATGGGTATATGGGCCCATATCTTGTTTTTTTTCCTTCCCTATATAAGGTTTTACACACCTGTGAACTCTCATATATTCCAAAAAATTTGGTTTAATATTATAATTTGACTCTATTTCAGCTTTTGACATTAGGCCTCCATTGTGGTTCATGATGTCTGACACAAAAGATACTCCTTTTTTCCACCAGTTGGGTAGGAAAAGTTCATGTTTAGAAATGTTAGGGTTGAACCATAAGGGAACAGACTCTTTATCCTCTGGCGACAGATTTGAGTTATACTTATTTAAATATTCAACCCATGTATTTAAAACACCATTCCAGAATGGGTTTTTGGTCTGACTTGCCCATTTTTTTGCCCATAGAGATCCAAAACATATCAGTTTCTCTTTAGAAGGGGTCGAGTATGTGCTGACCTTTTTCCACATAGGATTTTGGTCACCTACGAGTCTTTTGATCCAATTAATTTGAAGCCCTTTTATGAAACTCATTACGTCTATCATTTCTAGACCCCCGTATTCTTTATTTTGTATTAATTTTCTTCTACTAATTTTGTCTGGTTTTCCATCCCATATAAAACTGAACATGATTTTTGTGATTTGTTTCACTAAGTTATCTGGGAGAGGTGGTAGCGATTGGAAGAGATGAACAAATTTTGACATAATAATAGTTTTTAAAACTATTATTTTTCCTATTGGAGATAATATTCTTTTCTTCCATGAATTAATAACTTTAGATACCCTTTGTAGAAGGGGCTCATAGTTTTTTGTTGGTATGTCATCTAGGTTTGTTGAAAATGTTATACCTAACAGTTTAAATTCTGTTTGTCCCCAAGAGATAGTTGTGTTCTTACAAAGTTTCACTTTTGTGTGTTTTTTTTTTCCGAACCATATTAGTTCTGATTTATCCTTATTCATTTTTAACCCAGAGTAGGTGCCAAAGATTTCTATTATGTTGAGGGTGTTTTGGAGTGAGCCCTCCATGCCATCTAGAAAAATAGTAGTGTCGTCAGCAAATTGTATTATCTTTACTTCGTCATTGCCTAATTTTATTCCATTGACTAGTTTATTTTGGTCAATCATAGCTGTAAGAAAGAAAGAACAGATGATGAAGAGGTAAGGAGCTATAGGGTCACCTTGTCTACAACCTCTGCCAATCTGAATTGGGTCTGAGAGGTAATCACATTGAAGAACGGATGCGTAAACTTCTTTGTTTAGGGTATTAATCCATCTTATAAAACTGGTGCCAAAGCCTAATATTTTTAGACATTCATTTAAAAAGCTCCATGATATTGAGTCAAAGGCTTTTTCAAAGTCCACCAATAGGAGTAGCCCTGGGATATTTTCTTTTTCTGCATAGTACATAGCAGGGTTCATTGTTGTCCTTAGAGATTACTTCAATGACAAGACACATATACTCTGGACTTCTTTTATTGGCATTTTTATCCACTTTATTAACTTTCATGAACTGAACTGTGAAAGTAATCAAGAACGGTGAAGAAATAAAATTGTGCTTGACATACATTATTAGCTACTACACTGGTAATCTATCTTTTATATATAATCTGTAAATGACAGTATAGGGTACTTTCTGTGAAATGTTTCAGTCATTCAATTTCTTTCTTAATTTTGTAATTTTCATTGACAATGGCCTTGGCGTGGATAAGTGAGATAAAATACACTAAATTTATTTTAATGTTAAATTTTTGCACATAAATGAAGTACCTAAGTAAATTTCAAGATTCAACAAATAAGTTATTTTGTAATTAATACCTTTGTAATGGAAATCTCTTTTCCTGTAAATTGGGTTTGGATGCAAGTAAAAATATTCTAAAGAGGGTAGATTCAAACATCTATTTCTTAATCAAAATTGAGCTTATACCTTTTTACAACTTGAGGATCTCTTTCCAAGATGAATTTTCAATTCCACTGATCACATACCCCATAGAAGAATCATCCAATTAAGACATTTTATTTTTGTCCAGATTCAGTCATTTTCTCAAAAGTGATTTTTCCAGTTACCACATTTAATAAAATTTTATGATCCATACTATCTGTACTGCATCATTTAAGGATGAGACATTTGCAACTTTAGTCCTCCTTCTGGAAGATCCTGCTCCAGTTGTGATAGTATTATTCTTTTTTTTGACATGCTCCAGAAGAACTGTCTTGAAAACTTGTGAAGCATATGCAAGGACTAACATTGGGTTCATAAGCTTTGTGATAGTCAGATTTGATAACTATTATCGTACTAATTAAGAAATTCCTCCCTGAATAAGAGTTTTTCAATGCTACCTGGCCTGGGTGTGATAGTCTTTTTTATCATTAATTGTACATTTTTTTAAATACCTAATTTAAATATAAATCTGGATATAGCATTGCATTTAAATTTTTAAGGGAACATTTGTCAAGGAATTGTTTAACATGGCAACATTTTAATTGCGTGTTCAAGATTTGACAAGTGTTAAACAAATTTGTCAATTAAGCTAAGGTTATCCTGCAAATCTGACATTTCTGTTCTAGTTAAACCCTGTATTACATCATAAATAAATTCCTTGACTCCAGAAACCTAGACTAAGACACTAAGATTGTGTCTCTATGTACATTAGAAGTGATGATATGTATAAAAATAGAATTGTCCTTTATTTATGGCAGCCATTTTGCGTTTTGCTTTTAAAAAAAATCCTCAAGGGTACCAAGCTAGCACCCGGCTGATTTTTAATTAGGACATCTCAGAGATGCTGAATCAAAAACACTTCATAATAGCAACAAAACACACTTGGATATAATATGGCTATTTGGCATCTGTACTAGTATAAGGTCAAGCCCTAAACCAAAGCACTGTGCAATGGTTAAAAGAAGGGCGATCAAACCCCAAACTATGCCATGTGATTACCGTCATAAAAGGTGGAGGAAAGGTGAGATGAAAGATGGTAAACATTATCATTATTTAAGGTAAGAGCATTGTTAGTTATATACAAAGGGGGAGGAAAGTTGTGTTATCAAACAGTTCACCATTATGAAATTTTCAATATATGTTGAAATCAAGGTGCTAAAAATTTGGGGAAAGGCTCGTGGTGAACTATGAATTGAGTTGTTGAGGATTGATATCAGGCACCCACACCCCAAGTAGAAGCTAGTGACATAGAGCAGCCTGAAAAGCCCTGGAAACGGGTGAGGTGAGAGTAGAAGACTGAGAAATGTAGGTTCATACTGCATCTGACTTCTATATGCCATGATTTCTAATATGTTCTAAAGGAACCCCTTGGTGAAAAGCCCATGAGGCACCAGCCCTCCTAAAACCATGAAAAGTCAGAGATTTTGGAAGCGCCAAGGCATTGGATATATTTTTTAAATGTTTCCGGGCAACAGAGTCAGTCAAAGGAACTAAACTGGAAGATCTTGGAATAGTGAAAAGAGGTTCATTGTTTGAAGCCAGGTAGGATTGAAACATGACTTCCAGGGCTGTAACAGGACACAGAGGTGAAACTCCAAGATGTTCTTCAAGCTTTTCTGTTCTGAATTGTCTTGGACCACTTTATAATGAGGACAACAGAGTGCTTGGAAAATATAGCATCACCACGGGCTAAATGTTGAGATATATCAAAGGAGGTAACTGAGTGTGGAAGTTTGTTTGATAATCGCAGGAATGAGAAGAAACATGAGAGATATAAAGCTTTAAAGATAACAGGAAACTGTAATTGTTCACGCTGGTGAACTATTCATGTGAATAAAGGAATGTCAATCACCGTATGATAGGAGTTAAAAGAGCAGGAATTGTGAGGGATTTCTGGTACTATGCTATACGTTCATCCCTAAATGGAGCTGTCCCCAGACCATGCATGATATGCAAGGCTCTAATGGCTGCCATGTAGTTAGCAATACTAGCTTGTGAATATTTGCTCAAGCACAAGAATTCCATGAATGAGAGCAATAGGTGTATATTTACCTCACGAGTGGCAGCTCAGCCGCCACCTGGAACAACAGAAAATCACTCCACATTCTTTCATACTGCCATAGAGTGGCAGGGATAAAACCTGATCTGAGTTACAGGGTGAATTTTTGATGGCAACCCTATATATATTAAATCGTCTACATAGTGAAAAAGGTTAGGAAATCCATGCTGAATCATAATGTAACAAATGACGTCTGTGCACCTGAGGTCAACTGAGGTCCATAATAGTTCTTTTATTATTGGATTCCTGTTTATCCCTAACCATTAGTGGAGAGACATGTAAAGGAAAAGGTTTAGTTTCAAACAGGCCTAAAATAGCATTAAATTTCATTTCCTCCTGGATGTAATGAAGGACATGTTGACTATTTTGCAATGCAGAGGTATGATTAGTTTCTGTAGAATCCAATGGACTATTTCGTGTAAAGTCGAGAGGGAAACCAAATTCTAAGTCCAGCAGCTGTTGGTCATGGTAAGATATGAACGCCATTTCTTAATATTTAGGTGTGAATGTACTGGTATAGTCTGAACAACAGGACCTTGATATGATTTCAAAGGGCCTTGAGGTAGAAAACCAAATGGTGCAGATAAATTTGAATTTGCTGAATCATTAGGAATATCACCCATATGTATGTCTCTGGGTTTCATAGAACACATTAATTGTGAGTCATTGAACTGAGAATGATCATAATGTTCCATGGCAAGACCTTCAGGCGAATGCATCACAAAAACGTCATTGGCCTCAAGTTGTTCTCTCTTTTCCCAGTTTTGTTTTTATTCCCTTCCAAATTAAGTTTAGGATATGTAGCCAACCTGGGCTGAACATTTTTACCATGTAGACGAACATTGTCCTCAGTATTACATTCTCTTGTAACAACCCAATGACGAAATGGGAAACTGGTGGTAAGACATTTTTGTAAAACCATATCAGTACATTGGATATTTAAATTGGCTTCTTTTTCATCACTAACCCGGTCCCCCACATGAACATGGCCGTTGGCAGTATTTATCCCCACGTCAGAAAATCCAGTTCCGTTTTTATTGCCCACTAAAGCACATTTTTCCCTTCTGAGCAAATACCTGCTCTCTATTACTGCCAGAGGCGACTGTTTTGCGCTCCTGGAAGTGCTGTTTTAACACACATGCATCACTCTGATCATTTTTTTCTTTTGGAACATTCAATGCATAAATATCAGCACCTGCTATTTCATTTAGTGGAGCGAATTTGTTGTGCAGGGATATTGATGCATTGTTATCCATACTGGTGGCTTTACATGTGGGAATGCACTTGCCATATTTCATTTTGTGCCTGATCACAGTGTGACTTGAAACAGTAGGTACATTATTCTTCTGTACTAGTTTTTAGTTAACATGAGTAAGGGATTGTGTATTAGTGAGAGAATTCCCGCTATCCCTAAGTTTTGAAAGCTTAGTCTTAAGTGCTTGAGCATACAACACATTAGGTCTAACATTTTGAAAAGTTTTGTAACGTTGAAACCATTGTAAAGCAACCTGCTTAGAAACCACATATTCCGACTGCAATGTTTCACTTTTACTATTTACAATAATTCTGGTAGCATGATCTTGGATGCCCCTATTTCTAGATGCACCCAAACTCATTCGTTTTTGCCTGCCTCTTGATCTTGTTTTTGCAATCAGATTCAACATGCCCAAATGTTTTGCCACCATTCAAGAAACACGACGAACAAATAGGTTTGTACATGGTACCTTTGGTTTCGTGGTTTCTGTTGTGAATGAAAGTTCCCTGATTGAAGTAGAGACATGGGATAGACCTCATAGGTTTTGCTTGTGATTTCTTGAAATTTTGATTTTGGTTTTGAGATGGGGGATTTATATGTCTCTGGGCGTTGGCCCACCTGATTATAATCTAAAATATCTCCCTGTTCCATCTTACATAGTAGGACTGTGTGACTGGCTTTTGCCGCCTCCCAAGAAAAATTGTTAGCATCCTCAAGAAGAGACACCCAATAATCTAACATATGTTTTCAAGTTTCCAAATTTTTTTCCTCTCTCATAATGCGGCAAAAGCCAGCCACCCACTGGGTAATGGATAAGTTATGATAAGTAACTCGTTCCTTGTCCACACCTGATAATACATACTCGTGAGGCCACTTGACCTTTTTTCTGTACCATGATCTCTACAGCCCCCCCCCCCTCCCTTAACGACTTCAATTTCATACCTGAACTGTCAATTTCTGACAATTCCTTCAAACGTTTGTCTACTTGAGCTTGAAGCAGAGCATTCTGTCTTTCATATCTGGAACTGGTAGCTTTACTTGGTGACAAGGGGACACTATAACCGAGGATCGAGAGGTTTTGACTTTACTTTTGTGTTTACTTTTACTTTTGATAGTGTCAGCTTTTTTACTGTCTCTCACCTCTAACACACCAAGTATATGACCCAATTTTTGCAACTGACCCAGTATTTGAATATTGACAGCCTGTTGGGAAGTAATAGCACGATTTAGCCCAGTCGGATCTGAACTTACTCCAGACTTTGAACATGAGGGAGCAGGACTATTTGGGAGTTCAGTATCTGACCGAGCTAGAAGAGCTTCACAATCGGCTTCGTCAATAGAAGCATTCCCCTGGGGGACAAGATCGAAATAACACCAGAAAGTTGGGGATAAATATAATTTTAATTCTACTAAAAGTCATTGTAAAATAAACATTTACATCTAGAATTAATCATACAAAAGTATCATAACACCGATAACTATTAAGAAATTACTGTGATTCTTTAAGAAATGCATATATAAACTGACCTTGACGAATAACATGACCAAGGTCATGACAATGACCTAAGCTGACACCATTTATCATGAATCTGGTAAAGTACAGCATAAATGATAAATATGACCTTAATCAGTCGCACAAACCAAGGTCACTGGTCAAATTCAGAAAAGCCAAAGAGAACCCCCCAAAGGAATAGTCACAATACTTAGATGCAAGTAAATGATAACAAATACATACTACTAGATCAGTGGGGGAAATAACCGACCAGTGACACTGGATGTTAAGCCATGTGACCTTGTAGGTCAAGGTCAAAATGGGAGCTGGCAAGGTCAAATTCAGAAGGTGACAGCCATAGAGTAGGTGGTGATATGATGTGAGAAACCAACTACTGACTATGAGGATGTTAAAGAAGAATTACAAAATATGACCTGGTTATAGGAATTAAGGCATAATACATGTATGGAGTTCCAAAGGTCAGATAGAAAGGTCAAAACAGAAATTTTCAATGATAATAGGGCACTACCGAGATATAACCCAAATTCATAAAAAACATAAATGGACACAGTGACTCCCACAAATTGGGGGGCTTCTGCGAAATCTGGCAGCCTCACAGACTTTTCAAATCAGCTGCCAGAGAAGGCAGAAGAGTTGACAATGATTGGAATGTTTTGACAATTGTAAGTCTAGAAGAGATTAAAGCTATAAACTAGCTAACAGCACAGGCGGACGGCGTATCCCAATGGGTTTGTGTCAAATCTGGCAGCCTCACCAACTTTACAACTCAGCTGGCAGAGAAGGCACAACAGTATAAGCATGATTGGAATTTGGTTGAAATAACGAGCAAGAGATCTAGGTCAACTAATGCAGACGAACGACATGATAACCTGGATGGCTTGCAGTCCTTACCTTTAGACTGCAAGACAAGCAGGGCAAAATAAGGGTTTTGGAGACAGTGAGAAGTCTATAGGTGCCTCGAGATGGCACATAATCAGCTAACCAAAAATATAGATATAGTTTGAGTTAAATATATGGGTCAGATCGTCAGGTCAGAATAAAACATAACAACAAGCCCTTTATGAGCATACACAATATGAATATACATGCATAGTGAGATATGTACATGGTAAAATATGACTAGATACGATTTAATTTAAAATAAATGTAATAGATAGTTACAGAACATAAGCATTCAGGATAAAAACACTTGAGCACACACAGACAATACGTGAGGCATGGAAATAATGCTGACATGGGATTAGAACCATGATATTGTGTCTCTATTCAAAGTTCCTAAAAACAGCCATGGGATCTGTGGCCACTGCAGGCTGAGGAAGGTCCTCCAGGTGTATCTGAAACTACAAGACTGATTACATTTCCATTGAACAAGGGTGGGCCCACACTGTGGTGGGAAAATAAAATTTAACTTTCTAGGTGCTACCCCTTCCAAGTCCTGAATGCAAATGGAAGAGTGAAGGGAAGGTTATAGCCTCGAATTAGAAATAACCAATGAAATTACAGATTACAAAAAGCATGGTCTACATGCTAAATAACAGAAATCAAATTCTAAGGTGCCCCACAGGAATGAACCCGCATGCACCTAGATGCCTGCAAGTACATTCCCCTGGCGGACAAGACCAAAATAACACCAGAAAGTTTGGGATAAATATAATTTTAATTCTACTAAAAGTCATTGTAAAATAAACATTTACATCTAGAATTAATCATACAAAAGTATCATAACACCGATAACTATTAAGAAATTACTGTGATACTTTAAGAAATGCACATATAAACTGACCTTGACGAATAACATGACCAAGGTCATGACAATGACCTAAGCTGACACCATTTATCATGAATCTGGTAAAGTACAGCATAAATGATAAATATGACCTTAATCAGTCGCACAAACCAAGGTCACTGGTCAAATTCAGAAAAGCCAAAGAGAACCCCCCAAAGGAATAGCCACAATACTTAGATGAAAGTAAATGATAACAAATACATACTACTAGATCAGTGGGAGAAATAACTGACAAGTGACACTGGATGTTAAGGTCAAAATGGGAGCTGGCAAGGTCAAATTCAGAAGGTGACAGCCATAGAGTAGGTGGTGATATGATGTGAGAAACCCACCAAACAGCCAAACGATTGAAGTAGGTGCTGTTGAAAAGTATGAGAAACAGAAGAAGAGGCAGTAGGTACATTTTGAATGTAGGATCATATATCATCGGACCGCCTGAAATCATGAAATGTCAATTTAGGTGCAAGGTGCAATATGGAAGACAGGCTTGTGAGGTATTTGCGAGCAACAGAGTCGGTCAATGGGACAAGACCATGAGACGTAGCAATCCGAAAGACAGGGTCATTACTGGTGCCTGATTGACTTTGCAAAAGTGTACACAAGGAGGCTACAGGGCAAAGTGGTGAATCTCTTAGCCATGGAAGGGGATGGTCCTTATGTCAGATCTGGTCTGCAAGGTCTTGGACCATTTGATCAGCAATGTGGCTCCTTGGTTGGAGAATAATATGTCTCCTCTAGCCAACTGTCGGGTAGGATCAAAGGAGCCAACTGTATGAGGTAAGAGATTGGAGAGCCTAAGGAAGGAGAAATAAGCAACTAGTAGCACAAATTTGTATACTAAGGGATCTGGAAAAGTTTGAGTAAGTGCAACTAGATGTGACAATAGTGGCACATCTATGTATGTATCTGAATCAGTTGTCCGTATTCAGTTGCATTGTCATTCTTCAAGAAATCTGACAACAATTTTGAATCATCCGACCACTGAAGTTGTACCGGTAGCTGTATAGCATCCTGCTTGTTTGATCTCAAGTTATACTGACGATTGGAAGGAATAACCATGTCATCACAAATGTCAACATACAAAATAAAACCCTAAAACTTAAACAAGATAAATAAAATGTAAAATGTCGCAAAATTTTCTTCAAAGAAGTTTTCAATGTCACCCAAGTCACTCTATAATTGAAATGAACGAGGATATGGGTACATTTGGAAGTAACAAAGGGGGAAGCAATCGGAATGCTACATGCCACCAATTAATGATCAATACTAAACTTTACTGATCAGTTGATAACAAACCCCCCAGGTTTGACCTTCCCGGCACCCAAATGCCAGATCAAAAACGGATTATAGCTCCAATTATTTAACCGGCCGCAGATGAAATGTCTTTGTCAAAGCTTTGAATATTAATGGATCATTAGAAGTATCCCAAAAGAATAGAGAGTTTGCGAACAACGTTTTTTATGCCCGTATCTACTGTCCGCTACGTTACACGTCATTGATTTCTGTGTGTGACGTCATTTCATAAGGTTTTAACTGCACAAGGTTACGTTTTTCACGTGGCAAATGGATTCACCACGTAAGTATTTTCCCTTGTAGATTAACCATTTATTAAACCCATTTTCTTTCTATATAACTCAAGCATGACATTTGTTGAACACTGTAGATTGTTTTGATACACTAGGCATTGAGTTGACAACTGTCCGTTCACAACGGAGAGTGTTTTTATGAAGCCTAGTCTGAGTGTGTTGATTTATACAAAGAAATGAGGCCAAGGCTATGTAATTCATGGCTTCTACTATATATTTGATTTCATGTGTAACAAACTTATTGTTGCATTTGAATTTAAATTTAAGAGTAGTACATTCTGCTAATGTTCCTCTGATAAAATAATACTAACAATCCAATCCATAACTTTTATAGGGCTTAATCTCCATGCATGATTTTTTTATGTACCAGGAAAGTTATCTACTTGATATACATGTATATACAATGTGTCCCACAGAAATTCAGTAATTGTTTTATTTAAAAATTTTTATCTGCTGATTTTGTAATTATTACTCTTATGGCAATGTTTTTGGTCTTTTTTGTTTTAGCCCTTCCCAGTGGCAGTCATAGTAGTGGTTCCTCTAAAAAGAGGGCCTTTTTCTTCATGACTGACAAAGTTAATCTTCTTCAAGAAGTGCTAGCAAACCCACCTTTTGATGCTGAAGATCCAATGCCAGTATGGACTGTGATAGCAAGAAATGTTACTGAAGCAAGTGACAGTGGAGAGTTCAGCCCAAGATCTGTCAAAGATCACTTTGAATTGCTGCTAAAGTACCATAGACAGAATGACAGGGAAAGGCTAAAGAAGTAAGTGATTACTGTATACATTGCCTAAATAAACATACTTGTAACAGATTTGTGTACATCTTCTTAAAATATAACTAGCCTCTTTGGGTGGTGATACAAACCACACGTGTTTGTTTTGGAACTGACACTGTTTCAAGTACCTGTGAAAATTGATGCTAGAGAGAATTTCTGTCACTGTTAATTTCTAATCTTCACTTCATATTGTGAATGTTTGTATTTGGGTGTTTTTTGTTGAACTAAAAAGTGTTTCAGTGGCCAAGTGGTTAGGAACAGGCTGTTACAAATGTGGGATGAAATCCCATATGTGTTCACTGCTGGAAACCTGCCCTGATAGGAGCCTGGCTGTTAAAAGGGGTGTAAAGCAATAACAATTTGTTGAGCTGAATATTTGTTTTACTGTCTAAGTTTTAATATACTTTTTAATTTTTAAGGTCAGGCACTGACGAGCAGTATGACAATGTTACACAGATGTTAACTGAACTTGATGAACTTGAAAGGTCCACAACTATCCAGAGACCAAAGAAAAGAAAGATGAAAGAGGGTCAAGAATCACTTCAAATGGCAGAATCAGTTAGGAGAAATGCCATGCATGGTCTGAAAGACAAACCAAGTACGTTTTTTACCCCACAGCCCTATTGTTTTCACCCATGGTGTCCGGATGGGCGGGCGGGCGTCCGGGCGGGCGGGCGGGCGGCGGGAAATAGTTTGTCCGGGCTGTATCTCAGAAACCGTAAGGTGTAGGAAGTTGATACTTGGTAGGGACATTGGTTAGGGGGTGTAGGTGTGCAACATCATGGTCTGACCTTGATTTGACCTTTGACCTTGTCGTAGTGACCTTGACCTTTAAAATCTTGTTGGACCTTTGGGTCTGTCTTTTGATGCAGATTAAGCAAAAGTCATATTAGAATTTATTAAGAATTTTACTTTCATAACTTCCCATTGTGAGAGATAGAATTTCATCAAGTGAGCCACAGATTTTGCTCCAACACAACACATAAGCATTCATTAAATGTATTACCACTTCTGTATGCAAACCATCTAAACCATAATTCGGCCATGCAGATGTATATAAAGAGTGTTGAATTTTAGTTTACTGATTAATGCTGTCACCTTGTTATTGAATTATCTTGTTTTAATACTTCATCTTTATACGCATTATCTTTGTTTTAAACATTATTTCTCCATTTAAACATTGTTTGGACCTTTATATAACTGACAGTGCTATGAAAGTATCCTGAAGTATGTACTGGTACAGTACTTGTATATCTCATGGTGTTGAAAATATTTCCCTAGGCTGTGGGGTACGGGCATCTCTGATGCTATTTTTTCAATATGGTTAAACTTTTTTCAATATATTAGAAGGGGAAGGTTTGTGACTTTTACCCACAGTCTCGAGACTTAACCAAAAATTCACCCATGGGCATTTTTGCTATCTAATCAGTGGGAATTTTTATGCTTATTACCTATCCCACTTTTAATTTCAATATGTGTATATGTGTAATTGAATATTGACTAATTCCTTGATGGTTTAGGTTTAAACATTGTTTACTGAACACATATTTTGTGGTAAAAAGCAAAATGGTTGAGACTTGCTATTATGGCTGATGAACAGAATTGACTTGCAACTTTATTCAATATCATTGTTTGTACCGTCACCCTGCTATCTATGACATAACTTTTTTACAGAACAAGATAAGCCAGAAGAATCTGATAGTAGTGAGGAGTCCCCGAAGGTACAAAAGAGTAGAAATTTGGATCAAAGACCAGGGAAAACGCCAAAAGAAAAATTTTCAGCATCTGAAGGTGTGTTTGAGTATTTGAAAATGAGGGCAGAAAGAGAACAAATGGAGGCGATGGCCAAAATTGAGCTCGAAAAGCAAAAGATTGCCCTTGAAAGAGAAAGGCTAAATTTTGAAAAGCAAAAATTTAATCTATCCAAACAAGCTTGTCATCAAACTTCCAGCAGTTCTGAAGACCCTTTCAGTGAAATAGACAATTCATTCTTTTCAATGAATTAAATCCGTAAATGTAGGATTCTGTAAAATTTTAACAAGCAATCAGCATTTTGGACATTGCTATTGAGATTAATAACCAAACCATAGTTATGAAAATGTCATTATATGTAATAGTTTTTTATAGTAGGTTCCTTTTATTCCATAACTTTACTGTTGATGCTATTCAAAATTAATTTTGCTGTGAAGTAATTTTCCTTAAAGGAATTTTGCTCCACAAAAACTCTTTTATTCCATATTCTGTTGTTACTTTCAAAGTTGGTTTATTGCATTGGTGTACTGCCAAGATAAAGTGATAGTTGTGAAATGGTGTCTGTTGTAATTTCAGATGTAATATCTAGCATGCCCATTGAGATTTTGAGCAAGATATTATATCTCTCTGAAAACAAAGAAGTGTGCTCTGTCTCCAAATATTTCATGAAGTGTGCCTATGCTGAAAGGAATGACTTCTCTGTAAAGAGTGATTACTTCCATAAAAGTTGTGGAGTTAAATTAATGAAAAAACTGAAAAGGCTAGAGCTTCATGTGACACAAAAAGACCACTGGTCTGTTATTTCAAGGGTACTAAGCGTTGGAAAGTACTCATGTCTCAAGTCTGTTACTTTTAAACACCTTGGTCTTGATTTGGAAAATTTTTACAACCTTGTGGAAACATTGGCTTTATTTAGGTTAATAGAACTAGCATTTACTGCTGGTTTATATACTCTAGAGCAGATCAGATTCATGTTATCAAAGCTCAAAGGGTTGAAGTATTTATTTGTTCATGTAGAACCATCTGAAAGCAAGATTCAAGCAGCTTGCTTACTTAATTCAGTAGCTGGTAAAGTGAATATGGGAATGCCATTCATAGAACATGTACCATCCAGTATGCTACATTATGACATACAGGTGTACAGATCACTGTGTCCAAGTGGTATATAACACTTATTCTGTGCTTTGTTTGACATTGTTTTACATATTAGTAATTATTTAAGAGTAGTTAAATTGTAATTACGGTTTTGTGTGATTTTGTCTGTCAAAGACAAAATCAATAATAAAAAAATGGACAAAACATCACAGTCATATGACATGTAATTATCAATGAGCAAAAAAGCCATGATTCCAATACAGTTGATAATTTTTCTTCAGTGAACTGCAATTTTTTCAGTATACAAATTTTTATGGAACTAAGTACAAAAAACACAGAAGATGCAAACAACTGAAGCTTTATTTTAATTTTAATGTTTAGTGAATACTATTTTTAACATGTATAAACATGTATATACAGTTTGTAATTGTCTAAAAGTCAAAAAGTACTTAACTAGAATAAAACAATAAAACAGTTTTATGACATTATGGGCTTTGATTTTTGTCTTCCAGTACTTGGTCTTAGGTGCAATCAACAAATAGCTATCAAAATCTCAGTAAATACTCCTTGTTAAGAAAGATATCCATCGATAGTAGGTGGATTAATGCCAAAGAACTGACTAGTTTGGTTGCCATACAAACAACATCTGCAGTTCATAAGTATAACTGCCACCTTGTACAACTTCCCCAGAGGTTGCAAATGCAATTTTAAATTTTTCTTAAAATCAAGGAAAGCGAATGTTTTCGTGATATCAGCAAACCCCCATTCTACACATATTCTGTGAGATGACATAACTTTATTGAAGTTGTGTTGTTCTTCTGTAACATTAGCACCTTTATATGGAGTCATGACAAATCGGCTTAAGGGGTAAGCACTATCCCCATATATAAAGAAGGGTGTTCCATCTGCATCTACTTTATTTTCAAGTTGTCTTAGTAACATGCTTTCATGAAACATGCCGGCATCATGACGTCTTCCAATGTAGGGACCCATAAAGCTGCTGATTATACCATTGGGACACATAACACTCTGAAATTTTAGGCAATGTACCCTCTTGTGACCACTGTATAACTGTCTTTGATGTTCCTTCGGTCTGCATATTTGCATAACTGTCCCATCTATAAAACCCCAACAATGCTCAAATGGACTCCCTTTGTTTCTTACTGACTGTGCCAACAACTGAAGATTTGGTATAGACAAAAACTGGTGGTCTAAAGTTTCAAGAATTTGCCCAAAGTTATCATAAATATGGCACAATACAAAATTTACAGTTCTGCTTATGTCTGATGGGGCACGTCCAAAAAAATGAGCTAAATCTACAAGTCTACCAGGATATGCCATGCGTCTAAGAAACATGCACAGAGCATCTATTCCAGAAACTACTGACCCATTTTCTAGATTCACATTTTTTGGTATTCTCAGCTTTTGATGTAAAGTACGAATGTCATTTTTGTTAAATCTAAACATAAGCCATGACTGTTCTTCAGTAACATTATCAAAGTCAAATCTGGCAGGGTGCACATGCTTCTGTGCATCCTCCTCTTCATATAGAAGTCCAGCAAGTAGGAAAAAATCAGGTTCATCAAATAATAGACCAAGATTCAGTAGATCCGCAGCCATGATCCTGTTTAAATTCAACCAGTAAAACAGATAAATATGAAGTTTATAATTTAGCTACAGAACATAAACTTTTAAATTGACATCACATAAGGAGCATATATATGCACTAAACAATGTCATTTTAAATTACTTATGAATAAAATAAACAGCCATTTGGGCTTGCTGTATACTGCATATTCGCACTGGTGATTTTAGGAGAGATGAAGAAAAAAACTTGTAAATCATTTCACTACTTTTGCTTGGCCTAGCTTTCACGCACTTTGTTCAACACAAATTTCAGTGCAGACATGGTCAGACAAGGAAAAGGCAAGGTCTTTGTTAACAAAATGATTTGCCCTTGACTGGTTGTTTATTCAGAGATTTTTATGGACTGATGTATGTCTGTTAACACAAGAAAGTGCACATTTTACCCACCACGAATGAAATGTCTTCTCTAGCCTTGTTCGCAAACCAAAATTCCCCCCCCCCCCTTATGGCTTTCTCCCGTATTGATTAATTATGTTGCGTTTTTCATAAGGGTCGTTTGTGAAACGTTATTCGCAAACTCTCTAATAGAGAGTTTGCGAACAACGTTTTTTATGCCCGTATCTACTGTCCGCTACGTTACACGTCATTGATTTCTGTGTGTGACGTCATTTCATAAGGTTTTAACTGCACAAGGTTACGTTTTTCACGTGGCAAATGGATTCACCACGTAAGTATTTTCCCTTGTAGATTAACCATTTATTAAACCCATTTTCTTTCTATATAACTCAAGCATGACATTTGTTGAACACTGTAGATTGTTTTGATACACTAGGCATTGAGTTGACAACTGTCCGTTCACAACGGAGAGTGTTTTTATGAAGCCTAGTCTGAGTGTGTTGATTTATACAAAGAAATGAGGCCAAGGCTATGTAATTCATGGCTTCTACTATATATTTGATTTCATGTGTAACAAACTTATTGTTGCATTTGAATTTAAATTTAAGAGTAGTACATTCTGCTAATGTTCCTCTGATAAAATAATACTAACAATCCAATCCATAACTTTTATAGGGCTTAATCTCCATGCATGATTTTTTTATGTACCAGGAAAGTTATCTACTTGATATACATGTATATACAATGTGTCCCACAGAAATTCAGTAATTGTTTTATTTAAAAATTTTTATCTGCTGATTTTGTAATTATTACTCTTATGGCAATGTTTTTGGTCTTTTTTGTTTTAGCCCTTCCCAGTGGCAGTCATAGTAGTGGTTCCTCTAAAAAGAGGGCCTTTTTCTTCATGACTGACAAAGTTAATCTTCTTCAAGAAGTGCTAGCAAACCCACCTTTTGATGCTGAAGATCCAATGCCAGTATGGACTGTGATAGCAAGAAATGTTACTGAAGCAAGTGACAGTGGAGAGTTCAGCCCAAGATCTGTCAAAGATCACTTTGAATTGCTGCTAAAGTACCATAGACAGAATGACAGGGAAAGGCTAAAGAAGTAAGTGATTACTGTATACATTGCCTAAATAAACATACTTGTAACAGATTTGTGTACATCTTCTTAAAATATAACTAGCCTCTTTGGGTGGTGATACAAACCACACGTGTTTGTTTTGGAACTGACACTGTTTCAAGTACCTGTGAAAATTGATGCTAGAGAGAATTTCTGTCACTGTTAATTTCTAATCTTCACTTCATATTGTGAATGTTTGTATTTGGGTGTTTTTTGTTGAACTAAAAAGTGTTTCAGTGGCCAAGTGGTTAGGAACAGGCTGTTACAAATGTGGGATGAAATCCCATATGTGTTCACTGCTGGAAACCTGCCCTGATAGGAGCCTGGCTGTTAAAAGGGGTGTAAAGCAATAACAATTTGTTGAGCTGAATATTTGTTTTACTGTCTAAGTTTTAATATACTTTTTAATTTTTAAGGTCAGGCACTGACGAGCAGTATGACAATGTTACACAGATGTTAACTGAACTTGATGAACTTGAAAGGTCCACAACTATCCAGAGACCAAAGAAAAGAAAGATGAAAGAGGGTCAAGAATCACTTCAAATGGCAGAATCAGTTAGGAGAAATGCCATGCATGGTCTGAAAGACAAACCAAGTACGTTTTTTACCCCACAGCCCTATTGTTTTCACCCATGGTGTCCGGATGGGCGGGCGGGCGTCCGGGCGGGCGGGCGGGCGGCGGGAAATAGTTTGTCCGGGCTGTATCTCAGAAACCGTAAGGTGTAGGAAGTTGATACTTGGTAGGGACATTGGTTAGGGGGTGTAGGTGTGCAACATCATGGTCTGACCTTGATTTGACCTTTGACCTTGTCGTAGTGACCTTGACCTTTAAAATCTTGTTGGACCTTTGGGTCTGTCTTTTGATGCAGATTAAGCAAAAGTCATATTAGAATTTATTAAGAATTTTACTTTCATAACTTCCCATTGTGAGAGATAGAATTTCATCAAGTGAGCCACAGATTTTGCTCCAACACAACACATAAGCATTCATTAAATGTATTACCACTTCTGTATGCAAACCATCTAAACCATAATTCGGCCATGCAGATGTATATAAAGAGTGTTGAATTTTAGTTTACTGATTAATGCTGTCACCTTGTTATTGAATTATCTTGTTTTAATACTTCATCTTTATACGCATTATCTTTGTTTTAAACATTATTTCTCCATTTAAACATTGTTTGGACCTTTATATAACTGACAGTGCTATGAAAGTATCCTGAAGTATGTACTGGTACAGTACTTGTATATCTCATGGTGTTGAAAATATTTCCCTAGGCTGTGGGGTACGGGCATCTCTGATGCTATTTTTTCAATATGGTTAAACTTTTTTCAATATATTAGAAGGGGAAGGTTTGTGACTTTTACCCACAGTCTCGAGACTTAACCAAAAATTCACCCATGGGCATTTTTGCTATCTAATCAGTGGGAATTTTTATGCTTATTACCTATCCCACTTTTAATTTCAATATGTGTATATGTGTAATTGAATATTGACTAATTCCTTGATGGTTTAGGTTTAAACATTGTTTACTGAACACATATTTTGTGGTAAAAAGCAAAATGGTTGAGACTTGCTATTATGGCTGATGAACAGAATTGACTTGCAACTTTATTCAATATCATTGTTTGTACCGTCACCCTGCTATCTATGACATAACTTTTTTACAGAACAAGATAAGCCAGAAGAATCTGATAGTAGTGAGGAGTCCCCGAAGGTACAAAAGAGTAGAAATTTGGATCAAAGACCAGGGAAAACGCCAAAAGAAAAATTTTCAGCATCTGAAGGTGTGTTTGAGTATTTGAAAATGAGGGCAGAAAGAGAACAAATGGAGGCGATGGCCAAAATTGAGCTCGAAAAGCAAAAGATTGCCCTTGAAAGAGAAAGGCTAAATTTTGAAAAGCAAAAATTTAATCTATCCAAACAAGCTTGTCATCAAACTTCCAGCAGTTCTGAAGACCCTTTCAGTGAAATAGACAATTCATTCTTTTCAATGAATTAAATCCGTAAATGTAGGATTCTGTAAAATTTTAACAAGCAATCAGCATTTTGGACATTGCTATTGAGATTAATAACCAAACCATAGTTATGAAAATGTCATTATATGTAATAGTTTTTTATAGTAGGTTCCTTTTATTCCATAACTTTACTGTTGATGCTATTCAAAATTAATTTTGCTGTGAAGTAATTTTCCTTAAAGGAATTTTGCTCCACAAAAACTCTTTTATTCCATATTCTGTTGTTACTTTCAAAGTTGGTTTATTGCATTGGTGTACTGCCAAGATAAAGTGATAGTTGTGAAATGGTGTCTGTTGTAATTTCAGATGTAATATCTAGCATGCCCATTGAGATTTTGAGCAAGATATTATATCTCTCTGAAAACAAAGAAGTGTGCTCTGTCTCCAAATATTTCATGAAGTGTGCCTATGCTGAAAGGAATGACTTCTCTGTAAAGAGTGATTACTTCCATAAAAGTTGTGGAGTTAAATTAATGAAAAAACTGAAAAGGCTAGAGCTTCATGTGACACAAAAAGACCACTGGTCTGTTATTTCAAGGGTACTAAGCGTTGGAAAGTACTCATGTCTCAAGTCTGTTACTTTTAAACACCTTGGTCTTGATTTGGAAAATTTTTACAACCTTGTGGAAACATTGGCTTTATTTAGGTTAATAGAACTAGCATTTACTGCTGGTTTATATACTCTAGAGCAGATCAGATTCATGTTATCAAAGCTCAAAGGGTTGAAGTATTTATTTGTTCATGTAGAACCATCTGAAAGCAAGATTCAAGCAGCTTGCTTACTTAATTCAGTAGCTGGTAAAGTGAATATGGGAATGCCATTCATAGAACATGTACCATCCAGTATGCTACATTATGACATACAGGTGTACAGATCACTGTGTCCAAGTGGTATATAACACTTATTCTGTGCTTTGTTTGACATTGTTTTACATATTAGTAATTATTTAAGAGTAGTTAAATTGTAATTACGGTTTTGTGTGATTTTGTCTGTCAAAGACAAAATCAATAATAAAAAAATGGACAAAACATCACAGTCATATGACATGTAATTATCAATGAGCAAAAAAGCCATGATTCCAATACAGTTGATAATTTTTCTTCAGTGAACTGCAATTTTTTCAGTATACAAATTTTTATGGAACTAAGTACAAAAAACACAGAAGATGCAAACAACTGAAGCTTTATTTTAATTTTAATGTTTAGTGAATACTATTTTTAACATGTATAAACATGTATATACAGTTTGTAATTGTCTAAAAGTCAAAAAGTACTTAACTAGAATAAAACAATAAAACAGTTTTATGACATTATGGGCTTTGATTTTTGTCTTCCAGTACTTGGTCTTAGGTGCAATCAACAAATAGCTATCAAAATCTCAGTAAATACTCCTTGTTAAGAAAGATATCCATCGATAGTAGGTGGATTAATGCCAAAGAACTGACTAGTTTGGTTGCCATACAAACAACATCTGCAGTTCATAAGTATAACTGCCACCTTGTACAACTTCCCCAGAGGTTGCAAATGCAATTTTAAATTTTTCTTAAAATCAAGGAAAGCGAATGTTTTCGTGATATCAGCAAACCCCCATTCTACACATATTCTGTGAGATGACATAACTTTATTGAAGTTGTGTTGTTCTTCTGTAACATTAGCACCTTTATATGGAGTCATGACAAATCGGCTTAAGGGGTAAGCACTATCCCCATATATAAAGAAGGGTGTTCCATCTGCATCTACTTTATTTTCAAGTTGTCTTAGTAACATGCTTTCATGAAACATGCCGGCATCATGACGTCTTCCAATGTAGGGACCCATAAAGCTGCTGATTATACCATTGGGACACATAACACTCTGAAATTTTAGGCAATGTACCCTCTTGTGACCACTGTATAACTGTCTTTGATGTTCCTTCGGTCTGCATATTTGCATAACTGTCCCATCTATAAAACCCCAACAATGCTCAAATGGACTCCCTTTGTTTCTTACTGACTGTGCCAACAACTGAAGATTTGGTATAGACAAAAACTGGTGGTCTAAAGTTTCAAGAATTTGCCCAAAGTTATCATAAATATGGCACAATACAAAATTTACAGTTCTGCTTATGTCTGATGGGGCACGTCCAAAAAAATGAGCTAAATCTACAAGTCTACCAGGATATGCCATGCGTCTAAGAAACATGCACAGAGCATCTATTCCAGAAACTACTGACCCATTTTCTAGATTCACATTTTTTGGTATTCTCAGCTTTTGATGTAAAGTACGAATGTCATTTTTGTTAAATCTAAACATAAGCCATGACTGTTCTTCAGTAACATTATCAAAGTCAAATCTGGCAGGGTGCACATGCTTCTGTGCATCCTCCTCTTCATATAGAAGTCCAGCAAGTAGGAAAAAATCAGGTTCATCAAATAATAGACCAAGATTCAGTAGATCCGCAGCCATGATCCTGTTTAAATTCAACCAGTAAAACAGATAAATATGAAGTTTATAATTTAGCTACAGAACATAAACTTTTAAATTGACATCACATAAGGAGCATATATATGCACTAAACAATGTCATTTTAAATTACTTATGAATAAAATAAACAGCCATTTGGGCTTGCTGTATACTGCATATTCGCACTGGTGATTTTAGGAGAGATGAAGAAAAAAACTTGTAAATCATTTCACTACTTTTGCTTGGCCTAGCTTTCACGCACTTTGTTCAACACAAATTTCAGTGCAGACATGGTCAGACAAGGAAAAGGCAAGGTCTTTGTTAACAAAATGATTTGCCCTTGACTGGTTGTTTATTCAGAGATTTTTATGGACTGATGTATGTCTGTTAACACAAGAAAGTGCACATTTTACCCACCACGAATGAAATGTCTTCTCTAGCCTTGTTCGCAAACCAAAATTCCCCCCCCCCCCTTATGGCTTTCTCCCGTATTGATTAATTATGTTGCGTTTTTCATAAGGGTCGTTTGTGAAACGTTATTCGCAAACTCTCTAATATCACTGATATCCCCACGTGAGAGCAATAAATTCAGTGGTGCAGAGGCCTTGGGAAAACTTGCACATTTAGCAAATTTTGGCTTTTTCATCTCTCCCGTCTTGTTCCACATGCAGTGCGTGAATGTGATCCAACACAGCATTTATTAAGTGTGTGTGATGTAATATTTGGTAGGAATGACGTTAAACTGCTCCTAAAATGGAGTAGAGCGATACAAACACTTGAAAAAAAGAAATCAACATTATTACCATGCTCTGATTAGGGGGTGGATCTATATGTCCATATAATGAATTAAAGGCATATGCCAACTGTATAAATCAGGTGTATTATTGATTTGATGTTACAATATTTTAATGGCACTTCTTGGCAGGTTATGGCTGATTTTATGTTTCAGATACCTTCTACATGCTTCCCGACATTCAGGTGCCACCTTAGCATACAAGGCTATACAAACTATTAAGGTGCATCTCACCTGAACATCGAATTGGCTTTGGAGCTATGTTAAAATTGATCATAGATGATCAACGGGATGTACAACCCCAACTTTATACCTCTGACTGTTTGGATTTGAGGTGTTTTAAATTCATGCTGTGTAGTTTTTAGACAATACTGTAAGCTGAATTACATTGGGCAATTCGTTTACACTGTGTAATGGGTTATTAACTTGTGATGTCACCAGTAACAGTAACTGGTTTCATTTCAGCATAGATGGCGAGCTTGTGACATTTACTTTATTTATGTCACAACTTTAAGTCCTCTAATGTGTACATAGTTAAGTTAATGTTTTAAATTTACCAGCTGTTTGTATGTGATTTGTGGTCTTGTAATTGTGCGAATTTATGTATGATTCATTCAGACAAGTAAGTAAAAACTGAGTGCATGATTGCTAATATTTATAGATTTCGCGTGTGCATGTGATAGCACCAGTATGATTTAAGATGTATATTCGTTGAAAAGTTGAAAATAAACTTTAGATTTAGTAAGTATTTCATGTGTAATTTTTACATTAACTTTACATATAATAAACAGTTATTCCCTCTTCAGCTGTATTAATGTGTAGGGGGTGGGGACTGTGATTTAGCCACAGATTTCCTGTATCCAATATGTTCAATCATGATGTAACTGTCCCTTAATTAATTTCAGATCTTCTATAAAATGTGCACCCAACAACAAGTGTACAAGAAGGATGGAGAAGGAGTAACCTATGCTTTGAAACAGCATGTTTTTGAGGGAGAGATCATAGAAGGTGGACCTGGCTTCTTAGATTTGAGCAAGATGATAACTGACATACGGTTATTACACCCAAGAGAGGACGATGTGCTGTTAATTACATACCCAAAGTCAGGTGAGTTAGCATTAATTATCAATTATATTTATATGGACAAGTAATGTTGATGTAACCTCTAAAATAATACCTATATTTATTATATACTTATATCATACCCATTGTCAGGTGGGTTGGCATTAATTATCGTTTATAATTACATGGTCAAATAATGTTAAATATTTTGAATGATCTTTTTTTTTTAAATTTCATCTGATGATGTCTAATTGAAATTTACCTGATTCTGAATTGCCGTTCATTAAGTCACTGAGATATTATGCTTTCTGAAAGTCAAACGATTTAAAATCCTAAAATCATGCAGAGATTAAAATTCTATTTCAGGGTTAGAAATGTGTAACATGCTTCAAAGGGGGAAGTTTGACTGATTTGGGGTTTAATGTCACATTCATCAATTAAGAGGCCAGCAACCAACTACCAACTTTCCCAGTTTATGTTGTGTTGGGAATTAAACCTAGAACCTGAGGTGGGAGAGATAAGTGTGTTATGCACTATATTACCCTGCCCCATAGCATATGGTGAAATTATGTCCACTATAGCATATGTTTACACCTTTCCCCAAATTAATCAGCCATGTGTCAGCTAATTTTTAGCTAGTTGTGTTTTTAACTGTCACCAACAGGCACAAACTGGATGTATGACATATTAAGTATCTTGAAGAAGGGAGAGCTGGTATACAATAAGACATCTTTTCTTCAGAGGTTCTTAGAATTCATGACAGATTTTGATAGAAACAACCACGGGACTGACTCAGTGATCTACGCCACACATCTGTTAAAGAAGTACATACCGGACTATGTGCTGAGAAAGGTTTATTTATCTTTATTATTTATTTATCTTTATTATAACTTATTTCATTGGTACGGATTAAGTTATAATTATCACACCCTTCTGAGTTAGTATCCAATAAGGTTATAGTCTATGATTCCCACAACAAAACATGTATTCTAAACGTCGGAAATGGACATTGAAAACATGCCCATTGTTGTGCAATTTATAGTTGTACCTTATTATATTTTATTGATTTTCCAAGTTCAAACAGTTTATGAAGTAATCTCTAAACTGGAAGACCAAAAATATCCATTGAAAAATATTGCTATATTTTTGGCAAATAAGCAGAGGAATTCAGCTTAATTTTTATTTGAGCTTATGAGGAACACCCTCACAGTCTTTTTTTAAATGTCTATTTCCAAGCATATATCTTAAATATAAATATTAAACATATATGTCTGATAATAATAAATTAACTCACAAATAATATCACAAAGTTCAGTGGTGTATTTTTACAATTCCATCATCAGTGCATTTGCACTGAATATTTCATCATTAATATAACAAAATGAAACATAAAGCACAGAATTGACATACATACTCACTTGAAGTGCAAAATCAAAACAAGACTCAAATGAGAATACAAATATAGGTAGTAATCAAAAGGGTATCTTTAGGGTGAGTGAATATGTGGTATAAACACCAATCTTAACAAAGGGGTCTTGAGTTTGCTCCGATAATAGACAATATACGTTTGGCATAAGATGTTATCAGATAGCAAAATTTTTTATTGTTTATTGAACTTTGCCCTAATATAGATAAACTTGTCCATAATAAATTGTCAGATTTGTTTGAAAGTTTTGAAGGACTTAAATTGCTAACTAACTGAAACACTGAGCCCTCAGCTCATGCTAGTCTTTCTCTACAATCTACTTACCTTTTCTAGGTTCATATTTTCATGAGAGCGCCTTCATTTCCATTTACAGCCGAAAGTTATCTTTATGATACGAAACCCCAAGTCAGTGGCAGTATCCCACTATTCTCATATAAAGAGAGCCAAGCAGTACGACTATGAAGGAACATTTGCAGGATTCTTCCCTGTGTTTATGCAGGGTTTTAGTAAGTAGAAATCAGTACATTGTATAAATCACTCCACTGATTGAGCGTTGAAAGGGATGACTCTACATTAGCTGATTAACGTTCTACAATGCTAACTAATGAGCATTAGTAAATAACAGCAAATATTCCCATTCAGGACCACTGCCAAAATCTACTCAGAACTAGGAAGTTGCTATTCCCATCATATCTGTATATGGGGCCATATTGAGTAACAATCTTCATACTAGAATGGTGTTATTGTCAGAGTATACTGAGTACACATACAAGTTTTTCAAGAACAATTTTCGTGACTAAACAAATTTTATAAGAATGCCTTTCCAAAATTGCCATGAACGTGCATTTTCACCACAGGTTTATAATTGCACCTTATATTCATACTAATTAATGACCAAAGTGCTAATTTTGCCTGTTCCCTTCGAAGCTATTGCATCCAATTCACATGTAGAGTTTGCAATGGGCAAAGATTTTAGTCATCCTGAAGGGATTTTAGTCACGCGTTCCATGAAATAGCTGGTATCAGAATATTTAATAATTGTCATCCAGCTTATACATATTTTGTTTTCCACCTTAATTATGTAGTTTTTATGCATACCTTCAGTATCCATATGGGGAGACTGGTTGAAACATCTGACAGAGTACTGGGCACACCTCAAAGACTTCACAAATGTTCACTTTGTGTTTTATGAAGAACTAAGAAAGGTATGTACACAACAGTTATGTACCGAAAGTTGTGACACTTCGGCTGGTGGGTGGGGGTGTGGTGGGGGGTATAATTCTAATGAGTATATGTCTTACGAGGGATGTTTCACTTTTGTAATCCACCACTTTGCTTTTATAGTAAGTAAAGTAAGTCCATAATAGCCCCCAATCCCGCCCCCCACCAAAAAAAAAAAAAAAAAAAGTAGCTGTGAAACATATCCATACTTTGGTAGTTAACCTGAGATTTTCGGCCATTTTAATGTCTCAAAAACGTACAGAAACTCTGTCAAACTAGCTTCTTAATGATGTGTATTACCTATTTGTGGCAAACATAATTGATACGGAAAATCACCAACTGTTTACGGAAATGTAATGCTAATTATCCATGGTAAGGGGCGCAGGGTGAATACGAAAAAAAAAAATAATAGCAAACATTTTAAAACCCCTTTTTGCTTATTATTGGACCCCAGGGAAATAATGGATAAATATACAGAAAATATGCTACACGAATAAATTTATGCCTGGGTAGTAGGGAAGTATTGCATGTTTATTTAGATTCAAAAGGAAAAAAAAATAAAGGAAAAGAAAACAATGCACAGCTTTACATAAACAAAAACAAACAAACAAACAAAAAAAAGTACAGTTCCCAAATTTATATTGTTATGTTATATCAATGATCCAAATTAAGGAATGCATTTATTGTGCAGGTTCTGTATGAAAATATAATAATTTTCCCCAAGTCTTAGACAGGCCAGTGAATATGGCAATATAATGGGCAGCATAGTTGTTAAACCGAATTGGTGTCTTTCACAGGATCCCGTAAAAGAGGTTATGAAAATCTCTGAGTTTCTTGGTTACAAACGTGATGCAGCCTTTTGTGAAGAAGTGGTGAGAATGACAAGTATAGAAAACATGAAGAAACTGGAACAAGAGAGGTTATTGGAATTTAACACAATGTACTGGAGGAAAGGTGAAGAGGGTTTTGTGCAAGAAGGTATGCATGCCTTCAGACAGTTGAAAAGGACTGATTTGTTATTACCAATACTTAGAGAAATGCTTGTGAATTTATTATTCATGTGGGATTTAACATCACTTTCATCACTGTATAGGCCATATTATGACAGTTAGTTTTATGGGCAAAGGAAACCAGTACATACAGTTGAACAAGGTTCTGTACTGTAAACTGTTGACCATCGGTAAGCAACTACCAACATTCCCACATAAGGTCCGGGTTAGAACTGCAGATCACAGAGGTTGGAGTGTCTAAACCACTGTGCCACTGTTGCTCCTGAAATGCCAGTGAAGAATATGTTTTCATTGGCAGGTGAAACACACACATATTCTACCCTTAAGTCCATCAAATTAATATGTTTTACGAAAAAAAGTATTTATACTCCATTACAGTGCACTTATTATCAATTTATTACTAATTAGTTAAACCACCTGCATAGTAAATCAGTCATGAATACAGGATGCGGTCAGAAATATAAATTGTTGCAACTCATTGGAAGTCCATATATCTTAGTATCTCATGTAACAGGTTACGAAACCTGATTGGTCAAATTTCCAAAGGTACAAAGTATCAAAATAAGGCAAGTTCAAATCCCTTTGATGGATGTTAAAAATGGACATAAGGAGAAGCAATTTCTAAGGTTTAATTCTTAATCCTGAAATTAAATAGAACAGATAACATTTTCTCATTGATACCTAGGTAGCTGACAGTGGGGAATTTTGACCAAGTAGTATGTACTGTATTTTCACCCTGTAAAATTACATGATATAATATTAATTTAACCAAGTATATTAAATCAGTATACAAGTATAGTCAATTTTGTTGTGGTCAGAGTTTAACATATAGGCATCATTCATCATGGACTTTTGAATAATGTTACCACATACTACAATGTTGGTTCTGTTATTTAAGACTTCAGCAGTTAAAGGCTATGATTGCAACACAACAGAAATCCACTGAAATCATAAAGTATCATGTCTTTTCTTAGTTTGTTTGTAAATTTCAGGAAAGATTGATGGTTGGAAGGAACACTTTACGGAAACACAGAATATGCAAATGGATTCTGCGTATGATGAAGCATTTGCAAAATACCCAGAGTTGAAGCAAAGAATCCAGTTTTACTGACAATGATTAAGTATAATTTAATAAAAAATGTATGTTTAGTAATTCAAGCGAGAAAAGACTTACATCTACTTTCATGTAATTCAGTGTTTCAGCATAACAATGTTGAAACCACGGGGTATCTTTTGTTAAGAAGAAGCTAGGATACAAACCACATTTTTAGTATATCAGCAGTGCTAGAACTGTATGCATTAGTGTGATTCTTAGTTTTATTATGTTTTGTATGGTGTACTTTTTACAAAGTTAACTTTAGAAAGGTTTTTGGTTAGCAAAAGAGAGAAAAAGCAAGTCAATATTTTGTTCAACAAATTGTTATTGTAAAAAGGTGCATGATAATTGGATGCACAGGGTCATAAAGAATCTAATATTTCCAAGCTTTAAAGCCAAATCACAGAAGTAACAGGTATCTGTTAAAATTTGGATGAATATACTTAGTTGTGGTGATAAATAAATAGATGGAATACCAAGTTTTCTAAAATAGAATGGCAAAATAGGAAAAAAATGAAATGCTGCCTATGTTAAAAAACCCAACTTAAAAAATTTTAAGTTCAAATATAAAATTTGGATGAATATACTTAGTTGTGGTGATAAGATAAATAGATGGAATCCTAATGTTTCCAAAGATTGTCAGATGTGTGGTGAGAGTGAAAATGTCCCACACTTGTTACTGCAAATGTTTACATGGATTATGGTGTATTATTGGAAAGAAGCTGAAATTATCAATCAAGTTAAAGCATATCAAATTTGGTTTGCAGAATGTAACAGACAAACATTATGTATGTAACTTAGTTATTGTTATAATTGCTTTTTCTATATATAAATCATGGAATACATGCAGTTTTAACAGACTAGAATAAAAAAATTATAATCTACAAGCTGGAATTAAAGTGAACCTTGTTTTCTGTAATGCAATATTTAAATATGTTCTTTCTGAAAAATGCTACTTATACCTGAACAGTATAATTAATAACATTGAAGAGGATTTGTAACATCCACTATTAATGTAAACAGCAAGAAATACTGTTTATGACTTGGCACTGTGAACATGTTTTCTGATGGAAGGTTTAGTACACTTACCTTCTCAGGATTCTCTGCACATATGTACAAAAAGGGTAAAACACATAATATTATAATGAATCAATATATACATTAAAACTTAGTTCTCTCTCTAACATTATCAGTGTTTCATGACATCTCATGGGAGTGTTCCTATGGGGCCAATTATAAACTGACTATGAACCTAGGCTTGGTTTGAAAAGTCTGAGATCAGGGACAAAAACCAAGAAAAAAGCGAGTGAAAATTTTGGGTAAGTTTCACCTCCCTGACAGGACTAGCACATCCTTGCTTGCCTGGATCTACTTCCTGACCAAACACTTTCTCTAAATTTGTCCCTGAGATCTGCTCGGCCATCCTTGATGAATTCCAGCAAGAGAATTTGACCTGCCCTGGTGATCCAAAAGACTAGAGCACTAGACAGGAAATATATGGCCATGTCTCTCTTCAGCATTGATTTTGGATGAAACTGTTGATATATGATTCAGTTCAGTATAGCACCTGCATGATCTGTGTTTCGTTAATTCTAGTGATATATGGAAAATAGACAAGCTAAAGATAAGGTTAAGTTATATATTTATAAATATATTTTTCCAAACAGACCAATTTTTTTCAAAAAAATCATTTTTATTACTTAGCTTTGATAGAGTTTCTTGTTCAAGATATTTCTGTTTAATTACACTTTGCAAGTGGTAAATATTCAATTGGCGAGTTGCCTTTGCGCAAGTGAAAATATAGTACCTTGTAACTGTGAGTATTAAGTTTAATGACCAAAAATTTGAATCTGGTTGCACATAGCCCAAAATTTTATCAGCTTTATTCAATTCAATTCTAATAGTAACATTAGAATGTATCCAAGATAGAAGATTTTCCCATAAAACAACTGACTTTCTGCACTCGGTGAAAAGATGAATAATTGTTTCCTTTTGTTCTCCACACAGTCTACATTTGTTTGTATCCGATATCTTTACTTTAAACAACAGATCTTGAACGCCAAGGATTCTGTGTAAGATGCGGTATTGGAACCATGCATAATGGTTGTCTAATATTGAATAAAAACAACTCTTATACAATGGCCTCCATGGGATAACATTACAGTCTAAAGACTGGTTCCATTTTAATTCATTATTTGGAACAATGCCACAACTCTGTTGAAAGACTTTGTAGATATTTTTACTTCCAGCTTGGGGGCCTACTAAGAGTCTAATATTCAAAGGTATATATGGTCTGTGAAACTCAAAATTGTTACTGAAAGAGTTTTGTTCAATAAATTTCTTCAAAAGACTTCTCATAGTAAAATAATTAAAAAAATTTGGTTTAAACCCAAATCTGTTCTTTATTTCATCTAGTGTTAGAAGATGACCATCTGATTTTACAATGTCCCCAATAACATGTATCCCATTTTTAAACCAGTCTACAAAATATATATTTTCTGTTCCTAATGGTTTATTTAACCATAGATTTGTACTTAAAATATCAAGATTTGTTTTGTACATTACATTTTGACTAAATTTATTAAAGTATGTAAATACTGTTTTCCAAAACGGATTTAGTTTGTATATCACAGAAAGGCACCATTGGCTTCCTAAGGATGAAAAAAGGTCAAATTGATATCATTCTGAAGCAGGTCAAGCCAACTTTTATGATTTGAAATAAGCATTTGTTTAAGCCATCTTGTTTTCATTGACTTTTCAAAATTGTATATATTAGTCATATTCAGTCCTCCGCTTAACCGGGAAGTGCAAAGTCTGTCTCTAACAATTTTATCTGGCTTGCCATCCCAGACAAAGTTAAACAACAATTTATTTATTTCATTCAATATACCTATTGGAGTTGGAATTGCCATAAATAAGTGGGTGAAGACAGAGAGAATCAGAGTTTTGATTACTGTAATTTTCCCAAGGGGAGTTAAGTATCTATATTTCCAGGAATTGATAATTTTTTTTGCCTTACTTATTGCATTCTGATAATTCAAAATTGGTAACATGTTCAAATCATTTGAGAAGTTAATTCCCAATAAATTAAAAATGTTTTCACCCCACTGCAGTTTGTGTGAAACTTTTAGCTTTTGTGTTGAAGATATCTCACTTCCTATCCAGATTAGCTTTGTCTTTTCCATGTTTATTTTTAGTCCTGAAATGTCGCCAAATATCTCTAATATATTCAATGCTGCTTGCAAAGAGTTTGCACTGCCATCCAAAATCAAAGTGGTGTCGTCTGCAAACTGTGTAAGCTTAAACACAGTGTTGCCAATTGAGAAACCTATCACATTTGGGGATCTGCTGATTAAAGAGCACAACACTTCTGCTACAAGTATAAACAGGTACGGCGAAAGAGGGTCCCCCTGTCTACATCCGCGCTCAATTAGAATAGGATCAGATAAAAACCCACATTGAGTAACATAAGCTTTAATATCAGTGTTGAATAATTTCACCCATTTGATAAAATTATCATCAAAACCGAAAGACTCCAATACATTATACAAGAATTTCCATGATACAGAATCGAAGGTTTTCTCGAAATCAATTTGCATCAGTAAACCCGGAATATGGTGTTTTTCAGTGTAAAACATTAAGTCGTATATCAATCGTGTACAATCGCCAATACATCTACCAGGTATGAAACCAGATTGAGGTTCACTAATGATAGCATTTAAAAATGGCTTTATCCTCTCCGCAATTACTGAAGATGCTAATTTGTAGATAACAGTCAAAAGTGATATTGGACGCCAATTTTTTATAAACTTTCGATCTTTATCACCCTTGGGTATACATGTAATAATAGCTTGTCTCATGGAGGTACTCATAATTCCCTTTGAATAACAACTATTTATGGCGTTTGTGATAAAAAATTTTAGTTTTCCCCAAAAAACTTTGAGGAAGTCTACTGAAATTCCATCTATACCGGGTGATTTACTATTTTTCATTTTCTTTAGGGCACTACCAAGTTCTGTTACTGATATTGGTTGGCCCAGTTGAACTTTTGGAATGCATTTTACATTTGCTCGTTTAATTTCTTCCTTTTGGTTGTGAGTTTCAACATTACAATCCTTTGATTTAAATAACTTACAATAGAAATTTTGTATCTCTTTCAAAATGTGCTTTTGACCAGTAACAACAGTTCCAGAATTTGTTTCAAGTTTTTTCATTGTCTTTTCTGCACAATGTTTCTTTTCCAATTTACAGAAAAATGAGGTAGGTTTTTCACCCTCGTTTAACCACTGTAACCTTGTACGAGTTATGTGACCTCTAACTTTTTCTTTCCTTAAGTTTTCAAGTTCAAATTTTTTGTCCTCTAATAAGGCAAAATTAGAATTGCCAAGCGTCGTTGTTTCAAGATTAATGATATCTTGTAACAGTTTCTTTTCCTGCGACATTTGTTGCTTTTTCAAAAAAGTTGCAAATTTTATAGTTTCACCTCTAAATTTCAAAAATAACATTTCCAGAAATAAGTCATCATCGATTGAAAAAGTAAGATCTTTAAATTTTTCTTTAATATAGTCTACATTATACAATATTTTTCTTTTTCCTCATCAATTAATCTATTTATTAAAGCCAGATAATCTTCATTTTTCAGTAAACTATTATTCATTTTCCATGTCCCACGACCAATTACAAAACTACTGATACATATATTAATTTCGATTATCGAATGGTCTGACCGATAACTTGGCTTAATGTCACATGAATCAACCATATCTAGCATTGTATTTGAAGTAAGAAAGTAATCAAGTCTACCTTGTTTCAATGGATTTTTTTTCTCCATGGAAATCGTAAATCTAGATCATTTATCATCTGAAGAACCTTTTGTCTCGCTTGTGGGTTATTAATACTTGTATAATTTTGACAATCAATCGATGGGTTTAAAACTAAGTTATAATCACCGCATATCATCACATGGTCTGCATTCTCATTCTGGGCTAACTCTACAATTTTTGAAAAGAAATTTGGATTGTCTTTGTTTGGAGCATAAATATTAATCAAATTAAGCTTGAATGTACCAAAGTTTATCAATAACTGAAGGATGTTACCCTCACCGTCTTGGAAAGAGTCTAAAATGCTATATTCAAAATTATTATTCAGAAGGATTATTACCCCACGAGAGTTTGTTTTTGTGCCGTTTATGTAACACTCTGGCCAAATTTGCCTAATAGATGACCTATCATTTTCTAGAAGGTGGGTATCTTGGAGACATACAATTGATGCATTTGTATCCTTTAAATAGCTTAATACATCAACTCTCTTTTCATAAGTGCGTAGCCCTTGACAGTTTGCAGATAAAACCGTGATTTTGTCTGGCAGTGTCTTTGTTTCATTTTTCATGTTTACTGTATTCTTTTAAAAAGAAGTGTTCATTTACATGCAGGACTCCAAAAAACATTATTGAAGAAAGGATTTTCCTTAAATATGTGCTGGCTATGAAGCAAACCACAATATCAACTCTTTCAGCTTTCCAGTTTCTATACATGTTAAAATCAAGTGAGAGAAATACCATCATAGGAGCCACTGTTATCCTTCCCAAATATTTCACAAAATCAACTACATGTATATACAGAGGATACACAGAAAAAATAAAACACATATAAAAATTGTAAGTAATAGTGCAGAAATAATAAAGAAAGACCAAAAAAATATATATATATAATGATCATTCGGAGATAACAAATTTAACATTAATTATCTTGAACAATTAGAAAGAGTGCAAAAAGGAAAATTAATAATCATTTACTATTAAGAGTCAAAGTAACTTTTTACCTACATAGCCTATGTTGGTTTAGTAAAATTATATATTTGGTGTTAGATCCAACAAATCAATTATAAAGCTCCAAATACTAATGTAATATAAGTGAGGTGTCATTCAAAATTTTGGTACTTATAAGCTAAAATATATCATAGCAATACAAGTAATTTATACTGATGTTTTATTTATATTAACAAACAATTCCCAAATAGTTCTGTTATGTTGATACTATGCACTCAAAAAGCAAAAATACATATACTTATATTTTAACAATAAAATTTTATATCCTGTTTATCAACTACAATTATTTCTTGAACCAGTTCTTGAGTGTGCTTAAAACATGGTAAAGAACAGTTTTTACATATATTTAATGAAACAAAAAACTGTCTCGTAGCAAATCAAACATACCCAGGAACAGAATGTTAAATATGTTCCATAGCAACACATTAGTAGTATATATTTTATATATTACAATACTAGCTTACAACTAATGTAATTACTAAGGTCATAAACCATATGTATTAATCAGCTTTAGAACAAAACCCCAAGTTATTTGCCAGAACAGAACACAGTTTATCTACCACAAAGAATAGTTTGCATAATTTTAAACAAGAAAAATTTAATCTGTCTCACAAGAAATTTTATATATTCTGAAAAAGAATGTTTATTTTGTCTCGTAACAAATTAAGCATACCCTCAAACGTAATGCTAAATCTGTTCTGTAGCAATACATTAGTAGTATTTAAATTATATTAGTAGTATTTAAATTATATTACAAATACCAGGTTAAAACTAATGTTAAGTTACTAAGGTCATAAACCATATGTAATAATCAGCTTTAAACAATATCCAAGTTTGATCTGCCAGAACAGAACACAGTTTATCTACCACAAAGAATAGTTTGCATAATTTTAAACAAGAAAAATTTAATCTGTCTCACAAGAAATTTTATATATTCTGAAAAAGAATGTTTATTCTGTCTCGTAACAAATTAAGCATACCCTCAAACGTAATGCTAAATCTGTTCCGTAGCAATACATTAGTAGTATTTAAATTATATTACAAATACCAGGTTAAAACTAATGTTAAGTTACTAAGGTCATAAACCATATGTAATAATCAGCTTTAAACAAAATCCAAGTTTGATCTGCCAGAACAGAACACAATTTATCTACCACACAAAATAGTTACATAAAAGGAATTCAATCTCATAGGAAATTTTGTAGACTCTGAGAAAGAATGCTAAATGTGCCATGGCAACATGGTAGTAGTATTTAAGTTATATTACAATACTAGCTTAAAACAGATGTACACACTGAGCTCACTAACCCATATATATATATTAATTAGCCTTAAACAAAACCGTCAAATCTACCCAAAGTAAGTAGACAGCTTTTGTAATATTTTAAGTTCGCAACTCCAAGTGTATTAAGCAGCATAACTACACAGCTTATCTGCCACAAAGAGTAATTTAAATTCAATCTGTCTCATAAAAAAATTTTATACTGTGAAAGATAATGTTAAATCTGTGCAACAGCAACACAGTAGTAGTATTCGAGTTACATTTCAATACTGGCTTAAAGCAAAAGTGATTTCTAAGCTATATTATTCAAGTTGCATTTCAATACTGGCTTAAAGCAAAAGTGATTTCTAAGCTCACAAACCCATATGTATTAAATAGCGTTAGAACAATACAACAAATCTAAGCAAACTAATTCACAAACTAATTTGAGATTAAGTTCACCAATCCAAGTGCATTAAGCAGCATAAAGAAAACAACTTATGTGCCACAAAGAACAATTTTATATAAATTTAAAACAAGCAAAATTCAATCTGTTTCATCACAAATATTGCATACTGAGAAATAAAATGTTAAATCTGTCCCATAGCAACACAGTGATAGTATTTAAGTTGTATTTCATTACTACCTTAAAACTAATGTGATTACAATGTTCATAAGTCCAAGTGTAATAATCAGCATTGAAAAAAGCAACTTCAAAATCTACCATAAAACTAGCGTCTTGGAAATTTTATGAAAGTTCTAAAGAGTTGAACGAGTTCTGGTCTACTTCACTGAGAGCTTCTCTGATCTTCATGAGGGCCTTACCCAGTTTGTTTTCGCCATTCCATTTGGATGAGTCCCAAATGTCTTTGGAAAAGAGCGATTTACCCACTGCAAACTTCTTGTCATTGGGGTTGGCCTCAACTAGTACAGTTTTGCCAGTATTTTTCAGAAAGTCACACAAGACATCACTTTGGGTGAATATAGCCTGTAGCCCTGTGGCAAGTATGTTGTCAATCTCCCTATTCCATTTTTTAGGTTCAAAGTCTTTTACAGTCTTACCAAGTCTCTTCAGTGCAACAGGGTCATCCTCCATCCTCATCTGTTCTATGGATTGGTCGTCACCAAACAAGTGGGCTTTCTGCATCATGATAAATTTTTCCATACTGGAATAGTTTTCCCCATTCACTTCAAAGTGACAACTGTAGTGATTGGATAATGGACTGTAACATCTGAAGAAAGCAGTTGTATCATCTTGGGTCACAGTGAACAGCTTATCTAAGGCTACGTCAGGAGGAAGTTCTTTGAGATTTTCTACTCCATAAGTCCTGCCATTGAGGACAAGAGAGCCATCTTTCAGTTTCACAGAAGTGACCGGACCATTTCCTTGGGTGTTTTCTTTCACAAATCTCAAAGCCTTAAAAACAGGATGTAGTTTTTGATGTCTTCTTTGAATGTCGAGTGGCAGATCATCAAAGAGCAAAATACCATGCTTTTCCTTTAATCTATCTTTCATTTCCAGGACAGTTAACTTGTCCTTGAAGTTGGCAAACCTAGCCAAGACATCCCTCCTTCTATGTTTGCTAAAGGCACCAAGACGGTGGACACGTTCCAGTGTTTTCTCATCAAAGTGCTGAGATCTCTGCAGAATTTCATTGAACATGGAAATAACTGCAATTTCAATGTTCTCCCCTCTATTTTCCCTAAGACCAACAATTCTGAGGTTGTTTTTCCTTTGAAATCCCTCGAGTTTCAAGAGTTGCTGTTTTAAGAGTGTATTTTCAGATTTGACGTCATTCAGTTCCTTTTTAACAGATGAGATTGCTTGGGAATTTTCTGTCTGTTTTCTTTCCGACTTACTCTTAAATTTAGCTAATTCATCCTTAATTGGTTTCAAATGTTTTTCAAGCTTTTCATCCAGTATGTCACTCATTATATCTCTCAACCCTAATGTATCCATAGCTGCCTTTCCATCTGGTGAGAAAGACAATTCTAAAAATCGTCTCTTACTCCTTGGTGTTTCCATTTTTAGTTTATCCACAGCAGAAGTTCACAGGTTTCAAATTGTATTTGTTATTTTGAAAATTGCTTTAGTAGACAGAGTTCATAGAATTTGTTTTGAAATGATGCTTTTTTTTGTTATACAAATTATCCCGATTCATACACCTTGCACTCAGTAATGTTTTTATTTAGGCTTCCAGTACACAAGTTTGAAGCTGTATCAAATACTGTTAAGTGCACAGAGTTCACAACATGTGTTTTAGGACACCTTTTTGGAAGGTCCTATTAAGTACACCATAGAACGGGGTGAGTTTTATGAAGAGAGTCCTTTGGGATTCGAATCAAGTCTTGCAAAATTTCACAGATAGGTTGCTGCCAAACCTCTCGAACAGGCATTCCTTCCTGGCCTGAGGCTTCCTTGTTGTACAGCTCCTCATGATGCTTGACAAAGTCCACAATAGACTTCTCATCTCAGTCTGTTAAATAAATTTTCATCATATGTCCTCTATTGCATCTGGATTGCGATTGAGATGTGCCTGCATCTCCTTCAGCCTCTCTATCCATTTTACTGTCACCCTCTTGAGTTTCTGGCCTCCTGGCTTCCTCCCTCTCCATTTCCTCTCTCTGTTGTTTCTCTGTCTTTTCATTCTTTGTTCTTGTTCTTTCTTTGTTCTCTCTCCTCCTACCTCCTCTGCATGGTAGAAGATGTTACTCCTAACTTAAACTTTGTAGGTGTGTCTGTGAGGATTTCTATCTTCCTCACATTCCTTCTGACGCTTTCAGGACCTACCTTAAATCAAATAAAAGCAGTGTTTCCAAAAACCAAAAGCCTATCAACAAGTCAGCCCAAATTAAGTATCTAAACGCTGCCTGATGTAATATCTCAGATACCAAAGCTCAAATAATGAATTGCAAAAACCGACTTGCCTTATATAGACAAAGATTGCATAACCGACAAGCATTTGATCCTACTAAGATGTTACCGACTCTACATTTGAAGACTTGAAGACTTCCATCTTGATGAGAAGCAACCAAGTCAGGTTTGAGATGTTTAGGACAGATCTGTTTATTTTCAAGTCGGTTTGTGCCTACGACCTGAACTATGACAGGCCCGCAAGTGCTTCCAGACAGATGGTGACAGTACAGGACAAGATGGCAAGTGTGTACAACAAGCCATAGAGACACATGACAGGACAATTTCCAGATGGGTGAAGCAAAGGTCTGGAGTTGTGGAGGGTCTGTAAAATATCAAACATTTGCTGATCCACTGCGACAAACCATAAAACTACAGCTGATCCTAACCAACTCTGCAAACATTGATCCTGACCCTCGGAAAATTCATATTTATAGACAAAACAGCCCTAGTGGAACATCCCAATCACTAGGGAAAAAGAACCTGTCTCAAGTGTCCTGAGGAAATTTAGACAAAAAGGTGAGAATATATTTGGTTACTGCGAAAGGAGGTTTAGGGCAGGGACCCAGAAAAATGTTGTAACCTACTTGGGTCTGATAATATTGAAAAAATATGTTTAACATTATTTGAGAATTACACAGGAAGCATTAATTGTATTCAATTTTTATTTTTATAGCTAAAATAGCATATAATTTAGACTGACAATAGTAAGGAGATGACAAAAGTACATGTACAATTTAATTAATCAAACAGGAGGTTCTGTGAATTGTACAGAAATGACCTCAATAGGACATGTTGACTTATTGCTGAAATAAGTGGACATATTACTGTTTATTTACCACACAGCCTATATTATGACATATTTTCCACATGAGTTTCCAAACAAATGACTGGTTCAATTTGGCTAATTTTAATTCTCCAATGTCCTCAGATTTTAGTTTTAGTTTATGGCGACTTTACTTTATACCTAAGTAATATATATTTGGGTGTTGGGACAAGACTATTTGTTCTATTTATGGAGAAATTTCAGTTACACTAGTTCCAGTTGTATGGAGTCTACGGTATAATCAAACCGACTTGACACTGCAAGGCAAATTTGACAATCTTAAGTGGTTCTGCAACTATTATTTGTTATTTTTATTAGCTGATGCTTTTTGTAAGGCTTTGAACCTTTCCATTTGTAATTTTGGGATGTGTAGTTTGAGGGGAAGAATAAACTATGTGTAATATAGTTAAGCAGGGGTATTATGAGAGGAAACTGCTCAGATACCTAGACCTAGTGAAAGATTGCATAGCCAATGGACGGAATACGGCAGTGTCTTTAGCAGCAGTGTCTTAAATAACAGATTGAGAGAAAAATTGCATACTTGTTGTTCAATCACCAGCCATTGACACAAAAATGTAGTCATCCCAATTTACTAGTTTGGTGATTGAACTCATACTAGCTGAGGTGGAAGGCAAATGCTTTAGGTTGGCTTACAACTAACAACTTTCAACCATAAAGTCCAGTTTAAGATTTGATGTAGTGACCTCACATGTTGGAGTTGTTTACTTAATACAGTAGTAGCACTGCATAAATCATCCCCGTCCTCAGTGAAGAGCCTTGGGTCACCAGTTTTTCAGTGCTTTAATCTCCATAGAACTTCTCCAAGGTGCGCCCACGGGAGTGATCAGGTCCCGTCCGGGGATGATTAGTTTTTAACTTTCCACTCTTTCTCACGACTAACCAGTTTGAGTTTCTTTCAGTGGTTTCACCCAGCCTTCTAATAAGTGTTCATCTTTCTTTCCCTCCCAGCCCCAATTCTTTTATCAACTTTACCATAGATCTCGCAACAAAACCCTGTGCACCAATTTCCACTGGATAACACACCGCATTACATCCATTGGCTATACAATCTTTCACTAGGTCTAGGTATCTGAGCAGCTTCCTCTCATAAGCCTGTTCCACAGTTTCCTCCCATGGAACAGTGAGTTCTATAAATATAATTATTTTGCTACCCCTGGAGAATAAGACAATGTGTGGCCTTTACTTAGTTTTTACAATATCATCAGGTATGACAAGCCTCGGATGAGTATTCACCAATAATTCCCAGTCCCTAGCCAGGTCTAATAGTCCTGATGTGCTTTTCACTCCTTGGTTTGGCTTCTCCCCTTCTTTGACAACCCTAATCAGAATCCTTTCTTCATTCTTCTTACACCTTAACTTTCTATCAATGGCTGAGGCCAATACTGTGTTATGTTGCCAAGTGTATCTCCCTTGAGTCATTGCGACATTGCAGCAGGAGAGAACATGTTGCAATGTACTAGGTTTGTCACACAGTTTACAGTTTGGGTCTTCAGTCTTTCCCCACTTTACCAAATTAGTTGGTGTTGGTAGCACATCATATACAGACCTAAGGCAGAACTTGATTCTCAGTGGTTCCATCTTCCACAGTTCACTTCAAGTTACCTTTTTGGGGAGTATTTCTTCCCACTTCATCCAAGCACCCTGGCTTTGCATACTGACTGCCTTGTATGTCCCTGCTCTTCTGCAGCGTTTCTTATCTCTTGTACTAGTGTTGTTTCTGCTCTGGCTTTGGTAACTTTAAATTTTTCGACAAGCGATGACATTGGTGGTACCAACTTTACATCCTTTCCATAGAGTGCTGCATTGGAAAATGATGGGGGGGGGGGGGGGGGGGGGCTACAAGCCTCTGGTGCAGTCTATTGCTATTCTTGCTTTCCATCTTTTCTACAGTTGACAGTGGAAAGTTATATAACATTAAGGGCCATAGTATGCGAGGGAGTATGCCATGTTGGAAGATCCAAACCGTAAACTTGCCAGGAAGTTCACTTTCATCATCAGGTAGTAGCCATTTTTTTGTATCTGGGCTATAGAGTTAAATCATCCATAAAAGCTTTTACTGGTGGTTGTCTGATACCTGATCTCATCAGTGGGTCTTTACATTTCTTTTCAGCAGATTTCACAATAAGATTCACTGCACTTGCAAATATGACAACTGAAATCGTACATCCAGTAATGATGCCCTTCTCTAGCCTTTGCCAATTTGTGGTTCTTTCACCTACATTGAATCTGATGTAAAATCTTTCATAGTACTGTGCTAGCATGTTCTGTATTTCATTTGGCACATGATATCCAGTGAGTTTCTGTAACAAGCTTATGTGGGATGGAGCCATATGCATCAGTCAAATCTAGCCACACAACTGATAGTTATCCTTTGTTATCCTGTGCTTCTTTAATTAGTTGGGTAAGTACACTAGTACGTTCCAAGCAGCCCTCGAATCCTGGGATTCCATCCTTCTGGACACTAACATCTAGGTAATTATTCTCCAACATGTAAGCAGTAATTCTGTGGGACATTAATGAGAAAAAGATTTTACCTTCTACACTTAGTAGTGAGATTTTATGGAATTGTTTGATGTGTCTGGTGTTTTTTTCCTTAGGTATTAAGCAACCTTTTGCATTCTGCCAACATTCTGGAATCTTCTGTTGTCTCCATACTACCTTGATCAGTTTGTGCAGTCTGCCCAATAGCAATGGACATTTGTTATACACTTTGTATGAGGTTCCGCTGTATCTTGGAGCTGATTTGCTTCTGGCCTTTTCACAATTTCTGTTAACTGTACTAAAGTAGGCTCTTTCATGTTGAACTACACCTGGGGTGTCTCAGGTATCATCAGATTTTTACAATTTCCTAGCTCTTTCTCTCAAAATATGTCACTGTGTGTTTGTTTCAAATGTGCTTCTACTTCTTCCATTGTGCTCTCTAAGGTACCACCTTTATGTTTACCCAATAGCTCAGATGTGAACTTCTATGGATTGTTTATGAATCTTTGCATAGCCTGCTCTTTTTTCTGCTCTTTTTCCTGTAATACTCTGCCCTTCTTTTAGACTTTAGTTTCTCCCTTAACTCATCCCTGAGCTGTTTGATGCCTTATTTTTCCCTTTCCTGGCAGGTATTCCATCTATTTCATAGGACTCGTAGCTCTTTTCTATTCTGGTTGACTAACTAACCTGTACTAGTTGCTTTCAAGTCATTGATGGGAGTCCCATCAGATAAGGATCAAAAGTTGAAATTTTTCTTTTATATGATTCAACAGACATTCCCTGGTGAGACAATGTAGAGGAAGTAAAAATGGACAGGTAGGTCAAGTAAGCATTAAGCAGCATTCTAGCTTCGCAGCGTTACAATAAAATCAATGATATTGCATTCAAAGTTTTACTGAAAGATAATAAGGTGTGTAAATCAATTATATCTACATCTACACAAGTTTGATTGTATAAAACATTTTAAAATGTAACATAAAGTATAGCCTCAGACTAACAACATAAAAAGTCCATAGAATGCCAAAAATAAAAAGTACAAAGTTATCAGTGCGGATAAAATAAAAAGTACATAGATATCAGTACACATTTTAAAGTGTATGCAATATATAGGTGATGTGCTTCCATTTAAATTTTAGTACTGCAAACTACAAGCACAGAATAGAAATAATGTCAATAATTAACAAACAGTTCCTAGAGGCCCAGAGGTTAATATGAACACAATGACCTTGAAGGTCAAGTGGAAAGAAGCATTGCAGATAATATGTATTTATTTTTACACCAAGTACTATAATATGATTATGTACAAGCCAAACAGGTTTCAGTGAAAGGCATAGGGTCACCTTAACTAGCACAGATTTAGGTGACCTTAACATAAGGAAAATAAATGGTTGAATTTGTTAGATAAAGTATAAGAGTGCACAATAAAAGGTGACCCTATGCCTTGTTTACTTGAGTGAATACATAATGAAATTTTATAATAAAGTTTAATTAATTTAAAATATTTGTACAGCAATCAGTCAACACAGAGTTATCACAGACAGAGTTCAGTTCATAAAAGTGAATTACTTTGGCTGTAATTAAATTATGAAAAGTCATTCATAAGAGTATGTTACTAGAAGGAGTTAAAATTAACGTAGTTATGAAATAACACAGTTATGATGAAACCTTTGCAAAACATTACTCATTACTATATGTGATAATTGAAGAGTGTACAATATAGCATCAAGGTTTCATAAGAAATATACAACATAATCATACATATTACTGTGGTATTTCTAAGATTTTTAAAACGAGCTCATAAAATGGGTACAGTTAACAGATATAACATGACATAATAAATTCTGAAGCCTTATTAAATCTTCTAATCAATTTAATGTATATGATGAGTTTATAAAACATTACATGGGGGCTTCATAGTTAATATATGACAAATCAGAAGTACCACAAAGGGTATGACTCGATTTAAAACACTTCATAAAATTAATAGATATAGGATGTAGACACTTTATAAGATCATTTACTAACCATTACTATGTAATCCAGACAATTGTGAATACGTTATCCATTTTTATATATAAGTTAAGAAGATTACTATCAGTTTACTGACAATACAGACTCTGCATGAGTGCAGTTAGATGTTATAATAATGAGATGATGCACCTATAAAGTTATCATATTAGCATAATTACATGGATATGGTATTACATAATACTTGCACACACATTACACATGCATAATACAATAAACTGTTTTACTAAATACAAGCCAAACTCATAATATTTAAACTCTACCAATTGTTACACAGCAAGTTACTAAAGTAGTTGAGCAAGCCATGATGAAAATTATCACTCTTGTTACAATATCAAACTGCATTTGCAATTACAAACTCACAATGAGGGCCCACAGCCCACTATACACTACTGCTACCTTTACATGAAACCTCGCTTCAAGAGCTCGAAAGTTGCGCCTAAAGGACTAAATCATACAGCCCTAAAGTCAATCTAACTAAAACCTTGAGCTAGTAACTTTGAGGTTACCTTAAAATTTACATTACATTTGTCAAAGCCATTTCACTGTTCATCATTTAGCAACAAAACTGTAGCTAAGCACACAAGATGTTATTACATCCAGACAGCAAGCTTCGCTCAGGTAGCAGGAGTGTGGCCTTGCTCCACCACCATCCCACTTAAAGTTATAATTCAACTGATTGTTGGTATATCTGACATACAAAAGAACACCTTAGTACACACTTCTACAATTTAGGGGGGGGGGGGCAGCAGTTAATAATAACGTCACATATGTTAATGTTTCATAAGGGTGGGTTAAAAAAACATCTGAATCCTTCAAATTTCAAACGAGTGTGGCGCCAATATTCAACAAGGGCTGGCTTTAAAAATAGAAACCAATGAAGCATAGCACCCACAATGCAAAGAACTAGTCTGGTCCCAGAACTGAATGAGGTGTCCACTTTGTGGTCATCACTCCACAGGTCCTAGAGGATAAGAGGTTAATATGAACATAATGACCTTGGAGGTCAAGTTGAAAGAAGCATTGCATATAATATGTATTTATTTTTACATCAAGTACTATAATATGATTATGTACAAGCCAAACCGAATTTCAATGAGAGGCATAGGGTCACCTTAACTAGCACAGATTTAGGTGACCTTAACATAAGGAAAATAAATTGTTGAATTTGGGAGATAATGTTTAAGAGTGCACAATAAAAGGTGACCTTATACCTTGTTAACTTAAGTGAATACATTTTGAAATTTTAGAATAAAGTTTAATTAATTTAAAATATTTGTAAATCAATCAGCCAAACCCCAACAGTATAGAGTAGTCCACTGTATCAACTAGATGACAGTTTAGTTCTGAACATTTCAGCACCCTGCTCCCCAGCATTGGTGGAGTCAGTAATATATCTCCACACACAATCTGACGTCCAGGCGCCATGCCTCTGGATGTTCTGCAATGCTACATTGTAATTGAAAGCAAAGGTGGCACCTGAACGCCGGAAGGTGTGTAATGCATAACCAGAGAGAGCCAGATCCAACCTATCAAGAATTAAAGAAAAATGTCTTCTCACCCTACTGTCGGTAAGGGGAACCCAATTCTCAGCATTTTAAACCTGAAATAGTTGGAATTTTCCACCTTTAGGAGTAAGACATAGGAGGTTGGATATGGCACTCATTGGACACAATTTTGATCTGAGACTGCATAGTCTAGCTCCATTTAATCATGATAACAACTTTATCATTCTGAAAAATTACATCCCCTCTTGCCAGATGTTGAAGTGGAGAAAATTTGGAAATAGCGTGTGTTCACACTGTTCTACAATTTGTGTGAGCATTGGAATGTCAATAATCTTATTCAATTTAACTACAAGAGGACCTTGTCTTTGCACTGCTTTTAAGTAAAATTTTAATCTTGCATCTGTAAAGCAAGCAACATCCAAGCCACATAATATGAACGGTGTTCATAAGGCAGATAAATAGTTTGCCATCTGAGGTTGCTTTACACCATTGTAATTTAAGCATTCTAAGGAACACAGTAGATGTAACACAATCACCTGATAAAGGTCCCAATGCATGAAGACCATGAAGGCCACAAAGGTTTTAAACAAGCTGGATTAGGCCTTCTTTGTGGAATCAGAAAAAGCATGTGACAGCCTGGATGTTGCTTGCCAAGCAAAGTGTAATTCAAGTAACCGTGCACCTGAAATTACAACAAAATAACACAGTGGTTTTTAGGCTATATAGTCTTATTAGTGTACAACAAAGCATTTGACACAGGGATCCACACCACAGTATTCACCAGCTGCTGCAATTACTGAAAGTTATTTTTGGTAATAAACCATCGAGATAGGAGAACAACCACCTCAGTCAGCTTGCCTGGTACATGAATAACCTTCAAGGCAATGTTAAAGGTACTAACCAACATGAATATGTTCCTAGCATATTCTGCCATTACAGGGTCACGTGACCTTCCACTGTTGAGTATACTAACCACAGCTTGATTATCACATTTGGCCTGTACCTTTAAGCCTGTCCATTGTCTGTGCCATACTTTTAGTGGCACTAAAATGTTTAACATTTCAATGTAAGCAATATTAATTCCCTGGTAAGTAACTGGTAAGGCCAAATGATAAACTTTATAATTAAAGATAGTACCTAAGCCATGGTCAGCCAGTGAATTTCGTCACCCAGTGAATTTCGTCACCTGCAACAAACCAGTATTGCCTTGAGAACCAAGATCTTTGATTCTTATTTGCCTCCTTCTACCTCTTACTGGTCTGGTGTAGTAGGTTTACAGTGCAGTATGCACTGGTTTCCTCCACCTGTAAACTACCCGTTGCAATATGACCCTGGCTGTTGAACGCGACGTAAAGCAACAAATAAAGCTTGCACATTTACACCAGTTTCAAACATACCACATCAGGTAAATCCCATAGAATAGCTGTTCAGTAGGCAAATGGTTTGCAGAGATTCCACTGCATCGATCTACCAAAGCCAGAATGTAGATATTGTCTGAAGAATATTTCATATATATTTAAGAAAAATATAAGAAAACATAGCTAAGGATGTGATTGCTTTAAACTCCTGTGTGGGGTGGTGACATGCTTTTTATGTGTTTATCAGATTTTCAATTGGTAGTGAGAAAGACAACAAGAAACTTTAGGCCTTCCACAGATGGTCTCTCAGTCTAGTTTTGATATCAAAAGTTCAAATCAAAGTGTTTCTACCATTAGTGGAAAAAAGCTTGCTGATGCCTGATGTTGAATACTACCAGATTAGCATGGAAAGTTTTTCTCGCACCAATTAAGAATGCTGTGAAGATGATGTTAAACCCAATTCTCAGTTATTTTGTCTGTCTCTATATATTAATATAAATGAAACTTCAATATATGCATAGATTACATAAATAAATGCAAGTTTATTATGCAAAAATTCATGTTTTACACAAATTAAGCTACAAGAGACACAATTTAATGGAGTGTGATTAGGCATTAATAAGCTATTATAATCTGTTATTTTTATCATGACATCCATGTGAAAAATTTATGATTGTTACCATGTTGTTTCAAACTCTTTGTGTGAATTTATTGAAATCTGATCTTTTCCTTCAGATCAGTGTGGTTTTTCATCTCCTTTTGATACAGAATATCAAATTCCTCATTTTGTTTCACTGAGAAGTGTGTCTTCCAGGTGACTACTTTTCCTAAAAATGAATTCAAGCAAATATATTTTTAATTAACACAGGTAACCAAGCTTGGACAACCATGAAATAAATTTGGCTTTAATATTTATATGAAATGCATTGAAAAAGTTGAAAACTAGGTCAGGTGATACAACTTTTGTTAAATTATATTTACAATAAAATTTTAAACAGATGTGGAGTGTATCACCAGGTGGGTAAACCCTCAGTGATCTAGGTTACAGTTGATATGTGATGCAATTTTACTTTTCTCATGAAAACACCACAGGTGGGCAACTGTACTGCTGGAGCAATATCTTATGATATTTTATTTTTATTTACAATATTATTAAAACAAATTTGTGAATTTATGTGACTAGTTACTTTTTTTCTTTTTAAAATTACATGTTAGTGTTTGGTATATGAGGTACTGCTAGTGCATGCAGAACTATCACTGAGGGAATTCTGCTAGTGCATGCAGAACTATCACTGAGGGAATTCTGAGGCATATCTACGAGTTTGAGTGACGTTAAAGATGTCATATGAATGTGTGGTTATTATCTGAAAGTTTATTTTAGCTTAATTGTATCAAATTACTTCCCTGTCAAAAACACACACCACAAAAATATCTATTTTTAGAGACTCAGCAAACCAAACTTGAAGGACTGTCAACTGAATATATTTCTACCTTTCCCAATAAATCCAGCTTTGCCATCTTTCCAGTACATTTGTGAGGACTGCCCACTTCTTTGTTTTTCTACCACTTTCATGTGTTCAAGGCTAGTTAACTTAACCACTTCTTCACAAAATTGTTTGCTTTGATTACACCCAAGAAAACATGAAATCTTCTGGATTTCTTGCAGAGGATTCTGTAAAAATATTATCATTATTTTGTATTTAACATAACATAACATATTGCATTTGATATTGCACATCTTTTACAATCCTGTTTCAAATGCACATTTACATGGAAGCTGATCTATAATATTTCTTAAAGAGATAGGTCTTGACTTTTTTCCTAAACATTTTCAAATTTGTACATTCCTTGATGTTGTAGGGTAGCTCATTCCACAGTGATGGGCTGCTCACACTGAAATATCTTGATGCAAATGTGTGTCGACTTGTTTTTGGTACATGAAGATTGTTTGTGAAAGTAGAGGATCTGAGTCCTTCTCTGTGCACTGGTTTAGGAATCAGGATTTTTTGCAGATATTCAGGAGCGTTTCCGTGTATACATTTGTAGACAAGCACAATTATCTTGAACTCAATCCTGGCAGCAATTGGAAGCCAGTTCAGCTATATTTTGAACTCTTTGCAATTTTTGATTGAATTTTTTGGTAGGCCAAGCAGTACACTGTTGCAAAAATCCAGATGTGATGTAACCAAACCTAGAACAAGAGTATGAGTGGCTTCTGTTGTGAGAGTAGATCGGGTGTTCCTGATTCTGTGAATGTTTAGCATAGCTACTTTACACTTGTGGGTAATGTGTTGTTTAAAGCTAAGTTGACTGTCTAAGTACACTCCCAGATATCTTATATCAACACTTAAACTTACATCTTCACCATACACCTTTAAATAGTTTGAAGAACACTTTCTCATTTGCTTTGGATGACCGAAAAGGATAAATTCAGTTTTTGAGCTATTCATTTTAAGCCTGTTGGAATCCATCCATTGTTTTATGTCTTCTGCATAGTTTTCTGGGGATCTAAGAGCTGCGGCTTCTGTTGAGATGTTATTTGCAGAGAATGCTAATTTGATTGCATGGTCATCTGCATATCTGTGCAATGACACATGAGCTGGAACTATATACTTAATGGTACTTGCATAATTAGAGAGTAGAGAATTGGACTAGCACAACTGCCCCATGGTACTTAGAAATTTAGTGGGGTTTTATCAGAATAACTATCACTTATGTTCACACAGAATGATCTTGGTTGTAGATAGTTAGTAAACCATTTCAAAGCATTTCCAGATATGCCATATTGTTTCTGCAAAACTTAAAGTAAAATATCATGATCAGCTGTGTCGAATGCTGCTGACAGATCAACTGCCATCATTGTAGTAACTTCCTGATGTTCCATGGCCCACAGAATGTCATTTGTTAATTTCACAAGGACAGTTTCACAAGAAAACCCTTGCCAGTAAGCAGACTGATAATCAGGAAAAAGATTTGGGATGCTCATTAAATTGCTTCAGAACTGCTTTTTCTAGAACCTTGGACAGAAATGGTAAATTACTTACTGGTCTGCAGTTACATAGTTCCAAGTCTAGTCCTTTCTTATTGAGGAGTAGTCTGATTATTGCATTCTTAATAATGGCACTAAGAACATTTTTAAATACTTTGGTTGGAATCACATCTAATTCACAGGTTTTGCTAGGCATGTCACACATTATGCTTTTTGCTTCATCTTCACTTAGAGGAGCAAGGTTTTCTGATATTTTAGAGTCCCTCTCTTGAGGTTCGTATTTAGGACATCCTTCTAAATCTAATCTGATTTTCTTGATTTTGTTCAGGAAGAAATCAGCATATTTATTGGCTCTTCATTATCTATGTTTGCAGGAAAAGGGTTTTCTTTTGGGCATCCAGTTAGTTCTGTGATCAATTTGTAAAGTTTTTTGAATCTCTGCCACATTCATCAATTTGTTTTACTTAGGACTGAAACTTTTGAATTTTTTAGCATATACTTGTATTTGTTTCTTTCTACTTTTAATGCTTTCAGATTGTCCAGTGTTTTGTATCTCTTCCATATTCTTTCTCTTCTTCTCACTTTCTGTTTCTGTGTTCTTATTTCTTCATTGTACCAGGGCAAGTTTCTTCTAGACACATACTCTTTCTGTTCCAGTGGGGCATGTTTGTCTAAGCATAACTTTAATTTATCTTCAAAATGTTCCACTAATGTATCAATAGATGTTGATTCTTCATTTGGCAGACCTATTTTACTTAAGTCATTATAGAATTGGTCCAATTCTTTATTCCATCTCCTTACTGATTATACTTGCTTCTTTGGTCTCTCTTTGTGACATATCAAATAACAAATCACAGCACGATGGTCGGATATAAATTTTCCTGGAACACACTTTAATATTAAATCACTGTCAAATGTGGTGATTACTGCATCTAGTATGTGTCCACCTGTATGGGTGTAAAAGCTAAAATGCTGTTTGTATCCCAGTGAGTTAATAATATCATTTAGTAATTCTGTATCATACCTTTGCTCATAATTTAAATGGATATTGAGGTAACCCAGAATAACTGAGTCTGTGTTATCTTCAACAGCTAGGTCAGAGGGTTTATCACTAAGTTCATTCAAAAAACAGAATTTGTTATTGGGTGTTTCTTTGAGTAAGGGGGGGGGGGTGATATATTGCATTTAGTTTGATCGCTTTCTGTGGAAGAGAAACCCTCCATTTGGCAAACTGAAATGACTGTAGTTCACACTCATAAAGCTCTCTGTACTCTCTTTAATAAATAACTGTCAGGCCCCCACCTCTAGTCTCCCTGCTGATAGCATCAAGGCAGTATCCATGCTTTGTCAGTTCACACATACTTATCCAAGCATTTACCTCATCACTGTTTTTGTCTAGCCAGGTCTCAGTCACAACACACACATCAATGTTTATATCATGGATGTATTCTGCAAGTAAGCTATCCTTGTTTTTAAGTGATTGGGCATTTATAAGCAGTATACTGATGTTATCTCTGCTACCTTGTTCTGGCTTATGATATATTGATGTTTCATGTTCTGAGGCAGAAGTATTGATATCTAGGTATTTCTGTTTATTGTGGTTTTTTCCTGCCCTTTCTCCTCTTTTGTTGAGTCTATTTTTTCTTATAACCTTTATGGTATCCAATGACAATGACTTTGATGTTTCACTTAATTGTACTTTTTGCCTAATTTGTAACAAATCTGAGCGGTAATACTTCACACACATTGAAAATATATAGTGTAGAGTCTACTACAGACTATTCTATTCATCATACACATGCACATAAAAATCCCACACTTTTCTCAGCTCACTGTTTCTTGTTTGAGTTTACATACACAGTTTTGAAATTACAGAAATATTTATTCCTTGTTTATCAAAAGTATCCTTTCAAAGATCTTTTCACTTTAGTCCTGGATGCTTCATGCACATTCTTTTGAAAAGTCATAGGTTGATGAAGAATTCTCCCAGTGAATATTGGCTGTTTTTTCAGATTTTTTACCCAGTGCAGCCACACAAGGCGCAAGTAGGGATACTTATGTATTTCACACCTGATTTTTAAAAGCTGATTAATTGTTTTACTTTTGTACATGAAACATAATGTACTTAACTTAAAAAATTATTTTTTAAAAATTGTTTTAAAAATACAAAAGATACTTTCAAGATATGTTATAAATATTCAAATTGTATTAAACCAAACAAACCAAGCTTATTCTCTGAACAGTTTTATAACTTCATTAAATAATACTGAAAATCGCATTTGCTACATATTGTTGAAGTAAATGTTAGATATTCTTCATCAATACCTGTCTCCTTTCATTAGTTATGTGAATAAATAACTAAATGATCATAATACAAATTGGTTAACTGATACTCCATGCTTAACTCTGATTTGGCAGATACATTGTCATTAATAGTGGTTACCAAATCAAAATCAGCTGATAGATAGTTCTTTACTGTTAAGACCTGATATTATGTTTGTGTGTTATTGCCATTTGAGCTCATCCAGCTATGAAGAATGTGTTTCAGAATTAATATGCTCATTGATTTGAGTTCATTGTTTCTTACCTTCAATAAATCTTCAAAGAAGACAAAAAGCACATTATAGCTATTATTTAGCTTCAATCAGTATCCAATGACATGCTCAAACCAAGTTCCAATGCAGGTGTCTAGTATAGGTGCATTAAAAAAACATCCTAAGTTAAGTACCACTTGGACATGGTTTACAGTAAATTGCGTTAAAAACATAGCATACATTGTAGCCAGCCCAAAACATCAGGGCTTGTAAGGACAAAATGCCTCAAGACACTTGTTTGTCCTCCAATTTATATTCCTTTTTCTTCAGCATAACCACTACCATTGAATACCAGGTGAGTTTTGTCTTCAACAACAGTGAGGTAAAATCGCCAATTTGATGCTGAAACTTCATATTTGGCCCCCACCAATTTATAACTTCAGAAGCAAATTGCCTTGTCCTATTTTTGACAGAAATTGATTTTAAACTACCTTTCACCAAGAGAATCTTTGTTTTAATTTATGTACTCCCAATCATCTGTTTGACATAACATATTAAGGATATGCCAGAATATCTCAATGAGCTAGATGAAAATTAAGCCAGATTTAAGTCCAATAAAGCAACAATTTTAGAAAGGTGATTATTCAACTTTGCACGTTGAGTGTATAATATACAATATCCACAATATCTCAAAAGGTATTCCTGTGTGTATATTGATCTTAAACTACCCTGTCATTTGGCAGTGTGCTGTCTGTTTCCATAACTTTATTAATGATGTTTCACGTGTTAATTTATGTTTACACAGATTTTTAGTCTGTGTTTTAATGGATACTTTGATGCCAGTCTTCTTATTGACCAATATTTTTTTACAAATATTCAGTCCCATCAAAAGTTTATATAATATCATTCAACTGATAATTCTAATGTTGTACTAATCTGTTGTGTTTTAGTACACTTTGCATTGAAATCAGAAAAGAAACTTTTGATACACATATGATAAAAATGATACAGTCCTGAGAAAGGTTTCTTATGCATGTATACTAGCCTCAGTGGCCCAGTCTTGATTACTTTAACATTCACTCAAGGGTTGTTCTGTAGCTCCTTGCAACATGTGGGATGTAATAGGTACCTGTTCTAATGTGGCCTTAGGTGTTACAAGGAGTCAAAAAACCAACTTTAATTTTATAGCATTTGTATAGAACACACTATAAGCATTGAACAACTCCAACAAAGAATAAGAAATTGAATATTGAAGATTGCTGGAACATTCATATTGTTACTTACTGAATTGAACTTACATGGCTCTTGGATTAGCACAGGGAAAAATCCAGCAAATGTAGAATCATATTCATGTACTTTACTTCTTGTTCTCTGAAAAATATGAAATTGCAACCGATTTGGGATTGCGGACCATGTAGATGATTTTTCTGCTAGAAAAAGTAAAGCATAAAGTTTGACAGATAGTGATTGTGGTTATTTTAGTAATATAGCAAAGATTTGTCAAAATATATGAAATCCTGAATCAATAGATTTTAGCAAGGTATTGCTATTTTCATTTAAGATAAATAATTTCTAAAATGTGCTCACACCATATACAAACCAAATGTAATGACATACAAAAATGATACTTCCTCAAGACTTCTCAGACAAATTACAATTACTTAGACCTTTAATACTTGAGTATTCATGTGCAGACTTGTGCAGTTCATCTGGAATTACATTGCCTGTAGCGTGAATACATTGATGATACAAATAATACCTTTTTAAGAATATGTTTTGGCATCAAGTCAAATCTCAGGTGTGTAAAAAAGATTGTTGGAACAGCTTCATCTTCTGTCCTTTCAAATGTGTTTTTCTTCTCAATGTATCTTTCTAGAATTCGAACTTTTGCAGGTTCCAGTTTGCCACTTGTTAATATACTGAGAATTTCATATGCCCAGTGTGTGCCTAGACAAATAAATTTAGGTGCTTCAACCTATGATCTGAATTGTAACTCCCCTTTGATATAACCTATGAAGCAGAACAATTACAATCATGATGACCTATGACATCGTATTTGATATGCCCATCAGGGTAAAGTATAACACATTAAAACATGTTATTTTTTATTTCTATGTATGTTTATATACACAAGGTTAGTATACAAGATGATAAAAAATAATTAAATGGATAAACATTTTTAAAAACCCCATTCTAGAGGTATCCTTGTGTAAATTAAACTATTCTGGTACAAAATTGGTACATGTGGTGTACACATGTGAATGGAAGAGTTACATATTGACATCCATAAACATTCCACTATCCATACAAACGCAGAACATAATGGTAAGAAATCATAACACATTGGTACATACATATTGACTTTGACTAGCAAACCCTGTTAGAGAACGGTTGTGGAAATTTAATGGAACCCTAAATAAAATATTAGTAGAAAGATCAATAGTTCGTTGGTATTAGTACAAACCTATCAAAGCTATTCATACTTTGTTTGATTCCAATACAACTCCCAAGGATTACTTGACTTTTGAGTGTGAACGAATAACAGTAAAAGATTTTCAAAAAAAGTAATAACATAGTGATTTTATTAGCTGATTTTACCAGACATTTTAATAAAAGCAGATTTTATTTTTGTTTTATGGACTGACTTATGATAACTATCATTTATTCCAAATAAAAGCAGAAGAAGGCCAACAATTTGGATTTGGGAATGTGGTGTGTTTCTGTTGTCCGAACTATGCCCTTTTATGACTTCTTTACCCTCTGTATAAACAAAAATGGTCTTAACAAGATCTGACATACACTCATCCTAACCTTTTTAATATTTTCTTTTCTTTTTCATAACAGGTGCAAAAACATTTACATATAAAAAATTAAACACATGCTTGTCACTTTTAGGCAAGGAAATAAAAAATACACAAAACAAATGAAACACAAAGACTTACTCATGTATATAAAAGGGATCAAGAATAACTTTTCACATCCCACATATTTAACAATTTATGATAGTAATTAAAGATATATCCTATGCATCTTCATTTTGCTCAACTTTTTGTAATTCTAGTGCACACTCCTAAATCTAGATGCCCATCGATCCCAAACTTGAGAAAAGTCTGTTTCTTTTTCATTTAATTTGGCAGAATATTCCTTGTCTCTTAACAGGCTACTCAGTCTATGTTTTAGTGATTTGAGAATTAGTCTCTTGGCATCTCTAGATGTATCAAATGTATACTTCTTCGTAACATCTACTTATTTGGGGTTTTACATCACTTTCAAAACTGTACAGGTCATATCACGATGGGTAGTTGGAAGGAAGGGAATCAGTACATACAGTTTGTCAGGGTTGTGTACTGTAAACTGTCGACCAACAGCAAGCAACTATCAGTTTTTCCACTTGAGGCCATGCTGGGAACCGAACCCCGCCCTCAGAGGTGGGAGGAGAAAGTGTTACTACTCTTTCACCATGGCCTCTTTCTTAGTAACAAGAATCAAGCTATTGATTGGAATATGATTCTGCTCTTTATTAATATATTCAAAAATAATTGTAAAACAAGAAAATTTTAGTTCTAAATTTATCCTCTCTGTCAATAGTTTTTCAATGTCATTCCATAATTCCTTGAATTTGAACATTCATAAAAATATGCAGTAGGGATTCTGGCTGTTGACAGGAACAACAGTTGGGACTATTTCTTATGTCTAGTTTATGCAGACAACTTTTGGTTCCTAAGATCCTATAAATCAATTTTAGCTGAAACCATATTAGATTGACACTGTTTTAAAACTATGGAAAACAACATTCTCCAGGTGTCATGGTCAATGTAAATTTCGAACTGTTGGTTCTATCTGGATTTCATCTTGTGATCATTTTGAAAATTAGTTTGAAAAACTGTATAAATTGTCCCAACCCCTTTTTTTGCTTTTTAAAATATATTTAAGATTAACAGGAACAAATGGCCTCGCCAATATAATATTTTCCACTGCATACACAAATTTTGTCAAAAGTATATTTATTTTATATTTCATTGAAAGATAATTCAGATAGTTCAAGCTGGCAGAAAACTTTTGACAAAGTTTATCATAACTGATCACCTTGTAATAAGATACAACAATATATTGTTGTAAATTCTTACTTAGCTGACATGGTAATCCACCCCTCAAAGACATCTTGGCAAAAGGGATTAACAGTTTTTATCATTTCTGACAAATATTGTGGACCAAAGTGAGAGATTTTGGTTAAACAAATTGAAGTTCAACTTGTAGAAGCTTAATCCAAGGGGCATTGTTGTATCTAAACAGTCTCTTTATCCAAGTAATTTTCAACGATTTCATAAATACTTCAATATCTACCATTTTTAAACCTCCTGCCAAATATGCCAGTCTCATCACATCCCGATTAATCTTATCTGGTTTATTTGACAATATAAATCTGTAAAATATGCCATTAATCTTTTGAAGTAGAGAGGGTTTAGGATTTGGAAGTGACAAAAGCAAATGGTTTAATTTAGATAACAAGAAGTGATTTTACCAATAGGATTTAAAGACCTTTTGTTCCAGTTATTAATAATTTTATGAATTTCTGTTTAGTTTTTTGTTTAGAAAAGTTGACTTCAGTGCATTCTGTTATATCGACAGAAAGTGACAATCCCAACCTATTGAAACAAATAGTATCCCTACTTTTAAGTGTTCACCCATAGATCTGATAATGATCCAAAAACTTCTAAAACATTTAAAGCAGATTGCAAGGACTGAGGTTTGCCATATAATATTAATGTTGTGTCATCAGCAAGCTGACTGAGTTTGATTTCTGTTCTACCACACAATATACCCTTTATTTTTTTATTATTTAATATAAGTATTGTCAAGACTTGGGCAGCAATAATAAACAGATATAGGGAAATACGGTCACCTTGATGACAGCCATATTCAATATTAATAAATTTTGATAAAATTCCACACTGAATAATGGTAGCTTTGATGTCTGTATTACATAATTTTATCCAACTGATAAATGATTTTCCAAATCCGAAAAATTCTTAAGTTTTACAGTTAAAAGTTCATGAAACAGAATCAAAAGCTTTTTCGAGATGAATAGGGACCAACATTCCAGGAAGGTTATGTTTTTCAGTATAATTCATAATGTCAAATACCAGTTGAGTGCACTCACCAATATACCTTCCTGGAACACATCAAGATATGTCTTAAGTCTATTTGCTATTGCAGCAGATGCTAGTTTATAAAGCACTGATAGCATTGACAGAGGGCGCCAATTCTTAATTGTTTTCCCTTTTTTGGTAAGCACGTTATTACACATTGGCACAGTGACAATGGTAGTTTTCCTCTGTCTGTGCTATCATTTAATGCTTTTAAAATACAAGATTTTAAATACTTTACAAAATATTTTATAAAATTCTGATGGAAAACCATCAATACCTGGAGTTTTATCATGTTTCATGTGCTTTAGTGGATTCCCTAATTCATTTTCCGTAAGGGCATCCTCTAATGCATTAGCTTCAGTTGTATTTAATTTATTAATTGAGTACTGTCATCATATATCTGCGAGATGATAACCTTGAAAGTTATGATCATTTGCTTTAGAAAGTTTCTTGTAATACTGAGATATTGAGTATAATATTTCATTCTGGTTATTTAGATAATTGCCATTAGGCTTTTTAAGTCGTCTAATAGTTTTGCTTAAGTAATTTTTTGTGTCTAATGAGCAGAAATATTTCGATGTTTTTTTACCCATGATGTTCCACTGAGAGCTTGATGGAACCCACTGACCCTTCATTCTTAAAACTTCTTCTTTCTTTTAATTCCATCTTTTTACTTTCAAGAATATCAGATGGGTTATCATCACTTTCAGTATTTTCACTTTAGTATATTCTCTAAATTATTTTCCTTCCTTTTGGCATTAATTGCATATTTAATAGATTCACCTCTTAATCTTTATAAAAAAACTTTCAATATTAATTATGAGAACAATATCTGGAAAAGAATTTACTGATATATATGTTAAGTTGTACACTGGAAGTGCATATTTGATATTTTCTTCTCTAATTGCCTTATTTATTATTGTCACATATTCTGGATCATGTAAGTATCTTGTATTGAATTTCCAAATTTACATTTCCTTTTTTGGATTTTGTCAAGGTGAGCCATAAATACAAAAATAGCATCAGTTATATAAAGGTCCAAACAATGTTTAAATGGAGAAAATAATGTTTAAAAGAAAGATAATGCATATAAAGATCATGTAAGTATCTTGTTTTGAATTTCCAAATTTACATTTCCTGTTTTGGATTTTGTCAAGGTAAGCCATAAATACAAAAATAGCAATAGTTATAAAAAGGTCCAAACAATGTTTAAATGGAGAAAATAATGTTTAAAAGAAAGATAATGCTTATAAAGATGAAGTATTAAAACAAGATAATTCAATAACAAGATGACAGCATTAATCAGTAAACTAAAATTCAACCCTCTTTATCTACATCTGCATGGCCGAATTATGGTTTAGATGTTTTGAATATTACCATGCATACAGAAGTGGTAATACATTTAATGAATGCTTATGTGTGGCAAAATCTGTGGCTCACTTGATGAAATTGTATCTCTTACAATGGGAAGTTATGAAAGTAAAATTCTTAATAAATTCTAATATGACTTTAACAGTGCTTAATCTGCATCAAAAGACAGACCCAAAGGTGCAACAAGATTTAAAGGTCAAGGTCACTACAACAAGGTCAAAGGTCAAGTTGAGGTCACACCATGATAATACACAACTATATCCCCTAACCAATGTCCCTACCAAGTATCAACTTCCTACACCTTACGGTTTCCGAGATATAGCCCAGACAAGATTTGATAGGTCAAGGTCACTATGGCAAGGTCAAAGGTCAAATCAAGGTCAGACTATAATGCTGCACACCTACACCCCCTAACTAATGTCTCTACCAAATATCAACTTCCTACACCTTACAGTTTCCGAGATATAGCCCGGACAAGATTTTATACATTAAGGTCACTACGGCAAGGTCAAATGAAGGTCAGATCATGACATTGCACAACTACACCCCCTAACCAATGTCCCTACCAAATATCAACTTCCTACAACTTACAGTTTCCGAGATATATTCCGGACAAGATTTTAAAGGTCAAGGTCACTATGGCAAGGTCAAAAGTCAAATCAAGGTCAGACCATGACGTTGCACAGCTACACCCCGTAACCAATATCCCTACCAATTATCAACTTCCTACACCTTACAGTTTCTGAGATATAACCCGGACAAGATTTTATAGGTCAAGGCCACTATTGCAAGGTCAAAGGTCAAATCAAGGTCAGACCATGATGTTGCACACCTACACCCCCTAACCAATGTCCTTCCAAATATCAACTTTCTACACCTTATGGTTTTTGAGATATAGCCCAGACAAGATTTTATAGGTCAAGGTCACTATGGCTAGGTCAAAGGTCAAATGAAGGTCAGACTATGACATTGCACAACTACACCCCCTAACCAATGTCCCTACCAAGTATCAACTTCCTACACATTACAGTTTCTGAGATATAGTCCAGACAAGATTTTCAAACTCAAGGTCACTACGGTAAGGTCAAATCAAGGTCAGACAATGACGTTGCACACCTACACCCCGTAACCAATGTCCCTACCACGTATCAATTTCCTACACCTTATGGTTTCTGAGATACAGCCCGGATAAACTTTTTCCCGCCGCCCGCCCATCCGGACACCATGGGTGAAAACAATACAAAAAGGAATGATCTGATTTATAGCTAGGTTTGATGTCTGTGGTATCAACAAGGTCAACTAAGGTGTTAGAGGTCAGAATGTAATCCAAGTGAGCCTGCTTTAGAGGGCCGTGTTGATGCCAAGTGTACCTCCTTTTATTTGGGTTGAAGTATCTGTAAAGATCTATTAGCCCATATTCTTCACTAATATCAAGCACAGTTAATCTTGCTCTAGGATTGCTCAAATTTAAGTAGTTTTGGCTGTCTAAGTTAGGATTGAGGGTCAAGTGAAATTCACCACATATCACCAAATGATCCTGCTCATTGTCACCTACTTTACTTTTTACTTTCTTGTAAAAATCTATATCATCTGTGTTCGGTCCATATATATTTATAATTCTAACCTTTCTATCCTCAATTTCAAGATCCATGACTAAAACATTACCTTCATGGTCCTTTTCAATTTTAATGACTTTGTATTCAAAATTTTTACTGATAAGAATTGTTACCTCTCTTGCATTGCTGCAACTACCAAAAATTTTTAAATAAACTTCCCCACCCCAATCATTTTAACAACAGTTTCCATTGACTCAACCAAGTGGGTATCCATATCATATAGTTTTTCCTTATTATTTGAGCCTCGACAGTTCACTGACAACAGAGTTATTTGATTTTCCATTAAAAGGGTTCATAATTAATTATAAGATACCAAGTATTTTCCCACAGATTTGCCCAAGCCTGGCATCTCAAATTTTATTTACAATAATTATTTCTATTTTTAAAGTAATCTCTAGTAATGACAATTAACTGGCAATGGTGCAAACTTCTTTTACATTTCATTAAATCCATGACAGTGACAAGAAACTCATCCTAACCTTGTAGTTGTTGCTTTGCTGTGCCAGAACTTGAAACCTGTTGTATGCAAGAGTGACATAACTGCCTGTTCATATGACGTTAAAATGTCTGATCATCTAAACAGACTAATTTATCATTATCAGGCTTCAGTCTTTGTAAGAAATATGACAAACTTTTAATCCCACCTTGTTCCACTCTACAAGGTTTTTTTGTTCTGGAAATTTGATTCTTCTTGGTAAACCTGCAAAAGCAAGCCATCCACTGAACGAGAAAGCTGGTTATCTAACACATCTTTATTTTGACCTCAAAGAACATACTCATGGGGCCATTTGACACTGTTGTTGACAAAAACTTCAACAGATCCCCCGTTTGAGACTTTATTTTATCACTACCTGGTTTTGTTTGCTCTGTCAATTGTTTCAGTCTATTTTGATCCTCAAACTGCATCCTGGTTTCTTCTCATAACCTATCTGAAGGTAGAAGATCATGCACTGAGAAACCAGAGTTGAGTGCCACATTCTCATCAAACACATACTCCGTGACTTTGCTGATGCATGCCTACCATTTTGATAGAGGATTTAATTTCTGATACATTATTTGTGTTCATGGGCAATATACTAGTAGTTCCTTTCCAGCTGGTTTCCCAATTCACTGAGCTGTGGCAATATAATTTGGTTGATATCATTTTGATTGACAGTTTCAGCTACCTGAAGCCCCTTTCTGAGAGCCTCCAGGAACCTGATTGGAGCAGAGAGCCTTAACATATTTACCAGAAGCCAAAGTAGCATGGAAAATTATGATCTAAAAGTCCTGCTGACAAACATTAACAAAAACTAAATGTTGATTGACACACCTGAAACTTAATATGCTTAAATTTAAAATATTAAAATAAAATATTTTAGTGTAATATTTTTATCACGTGTTTACTGCTGGGATCTATCACAATCTGACATCATTAGCTGGAAAATGCTCTCAGGTGTCAGTTTCAACACAATGAGTGCAGAGATAAATCACCACAAAATTGAGTATAAACTACACAGATTGCCAATTTATCTGTCAACAGGGACAAAGCTAGCAAGTAAAGAAGTCTTGTTCAGAAAATGGGCATGACTCAAAGAAGCTGTGGCTGGTATTAAATTCTCCACTTCATAGGGTTCCTGAAACAGTAGTTCCCATGACTGTCCGAAATGTCTTGTTAATAGCATTACTAGATTATTTCTCAAGTACTGACTCTTTTAAGCTTTCTGATACACCAAAACCATCTGAATGAGACTTTTGTAAACTGTATATGAAGACAATAGCCAAAATACAATCACCAACAAAATCCTGTTTGTTAGACCCGCTTTTCGGTTAAATAGTGCTTAGACTTACTTCTGCCTCAATTACTAGGCTTAACTTTTCCTCTCAGGATTATTATTCCAGCTGGTTTCAAGATAAATATTTCTACATCATTGATCGAAAAGACCTTACTACCACCTGATGTACTCAAGAATAATTGACCTTAGTCTGGTTTTGTTTCAACACTCGTTGAGTGGATTGTTGCTTCTCTGTTAAATGACTCTGCCATTTCAGAAGTACTTGTGAATCCATTTCATGCAGCTTACAATATTGGTCATTCAACTGAAACTTTAGATATAAAATTGAAACCATCTCACTCTTTCTACATATGAATCTACTTGTGCTGTTGGCCAATCAGTAATATACAATATCGATATCATACTCTCGAAGACTGTCTGGCATGTTAAAATTGTGTTTTATGTCTCATGAAACAGCCAGGGCCATGCTGTGACAGGTCCTTAGGTCTTTCACTTGTGGTACGTGACAGGCTATGATTAGATGATAAACCAGCTAATCTACTAGGTCGCTGAGGACCTTCCTAAACTGTCTTCATTTTTGGTTCAGTGTTGGTGGTGTAGTTTTGGTAATGCTATTCTATATACCGACCCCCTCAGCAAAGTTATTTGAAACCGTCCTGACAAATGATTTCACTTCTATGCAAATGACATACAGCTATATGTTCATCTTGCACACAAAAATTTGGCTCAGATCTTTTTCAGGTAAAATAAGCGGTCTACAATATGTTATGGATTGATTGTCTACAAAACTTGATTCAGAGAAAACTGAATTCATTATATTTGGATCAAATAAGACATGTGAAAGCTTTATGAATTTTTTTCCAGTCATTCGCTCTTGCATCAGACAGTCAGGGACCTTGGTGTGTAGTTTTACTGTGATTTCTCTTTTAGGGCTTATTCAGAGCACCTATAAGGCATACTTTGTTTACATAAGATATCACAGGTAACTCAGATGGTATCTCTTATTTCTGCTAATACTTTGGTTGGTAGTAGACTTAACTATTGTAATACCTTTTTATCAGTCTCCCTGCTTTTATCTTGACACGGTGCAATGTGTCCACATTAGACTTGTCAGAAGCGTTAACCAATATCAGCAGGTATTTACATGTCACTCTAGAAAGAAGACTCTCCATTAGTTGTGTTTAATACTGCTTTACTGAGTGTACAAGTTCCTACAAAGTGGTTATCCTAAATATTTTGAACCTTTTCTTAAATCTATCAGAGTGTGTACAATACCTGTAGAAGTCTAGCTGATAGTATGATGCTTTAGATCCAACTCTTTACCTCATCAATATATGAATCTACCATATGAGCATTTTGACCTGAGGTTTACATCTGATGCTACAAATATTTGAAATAATCTGCCTGATAATGTACATACAGCTTCTTCTCTCACCCTATTCAGAAACAAGTTGAAAACTTATCTCTTAACAAATGCTTACCCAGCCTAGCGTTTGGATTCTCCTGGTGTTTCTCAGTTGAGCTGACATCCACCGTGTCTCTTGTGAAATTGCTAGGGATGTCTGATTTTCTCTATGATGTGTTTTAGAGTCTATCTTTACAATATATAGTAAATTCTATGCCAGTACTATTATATCACATGTCCTAAAAGTCAACACCAAGGCATATGAATCTAATAATGCATTACCCTTCATACAACCTTATATTATGAAAATGTCAAACTTACCTGTTATTTAAAAAAAAAAATGATATGTCTCAAAGCATCAAACTTAATACTGTTTTGCTGATGTCATATTCCGGATTCCATCACATGTTAACCCATGGAGTTAATGAATATGATATCTCCAAGCACTTCTTTATGCAGAATATGGTACACGTACATCAATAAAATGGACCAAGACTTTGCAGGATGGTCAAATCACATTATTAAGTTGATTACCAGAACTTCAAAACAATTAATGCTACCCAGTTAGGGCTCTGAAAACATTGCTGACCTGCGGACCTCTTCCTGGGTGGATAAACCCTTTTGGAAATCAATGACAACTACATCAGTGATGCTCTTAAAATGTTTCTGATGACCTGAAATATTTCTCATGTTGGACGAGATTTTCATGGCATATGGAAGAGCTTAACAATTTGGCTATTTTGCACAGTATGTCAAAGGATCCCCAGACTTTTCCTTGCTCCATCCTGGCCCTTTTTGATTTTGGCTTGTTGGAAATACTCTTTACAATGTACAATGCTAACATGTGAATAGAAAACTTAAACTTGTTTTATTCTGTGTTTAATACATTGTTATTTTGGACAAACTAGACTTACCATCATCATACCATTACAGTTCATTTACACTTATAGCACTTCAGCATTTTACTGTTAGTCTCCAACCCAAACACTGACGAGAACTTTTAGGGGTATTTTGATGATATAATATACAAATGTGAAAGCCGGTTCTGATTCCTCATGTAAGATGAGTTATAAATATTTTATTTTTGATATAAATATGATGCATGATTATTCAAGGCATGCTAAACAATACTTTTGTTTCATGATAATTTATCATAACTAAAGTCATTAGTTATCCAGTTGTGATATAACAGTGGTAACTGGTAAACCATAAATATATATTATTGATGTGCAATTTATTTCCAGGTGCAAATATATACTCTGCAAAAATGCAAAATAATGTTTATTTTGAATTAAATGACATCACAGTTATTATTCGATCAAGAACATAGTCTACAGAAGTTATTTTTTCTGCTGGGTATGATCCTGAAATCTGTCAATTAAACCTCTTTGCCGCAACAAAGATTTCCAGGTGTTAATTAAACCTTTTTGTTGCAACACAGATTTCCACGTGTTAATTAAACCTCTTTGCAGTAACACAGATTTCCAGGTGATGCTAGGTTAAATCATAGGATATTAATGTATGAAAATAGTAAAGAGATTTGTTTAAACTACCTGACTTGGGATGTGTGAGCAACCAAACATCAGTTTTTCTTGACTGCATTGAAGGTAATTGATCCAAAACTACAGCTAAATCACTCAAGAGTGGGGCATAGTTGACGATCTATCCGTCGTAAACTGTTTGTTGTATTCTATATGTATTTCCTTTACCATCTTTCTTGTAGACCTTCTTAAAATCTGTTGTGGTTGACATTTTCAAGAAGCAGTGATAACTTGACAATGAACTGAATAAATGATGGTCAATACTTTGGTTTGCAGTTTTGCTGTGCATTTTATTCAAAGTAATTAATTCAGTGATTACTGATAATGGGACCTATAACACAACCTCGATGCATATTATTATCACACAATCAACTGATAAAAATATAAATAGCCTTGGATGGGGAGAGTAAAGGACAGGCGAATAAGAGATTTAGCATGTGATGCATTTCCTAATACATTTGTGCTGCAGAGCTCTTCCATAAGCCATTGGACATGATATTCTGAAGTGCCATTTTATGATTAAAGACAAGAGGGCCTAAGTAGTGCAGTTGTAACACCCCCACCCCTGATATTGGAATTTGAATCCCAACCCGACTTCAAGTAGGAAAGCTGGTAGTTACTTGCCATTAGTGTTTTACAGTGCAACACCTTCATCAACTGTATGTACTTGTTTTCCTTTACCTTTCCAACTACTCAAGACAATATAACCAATAAAAAGGTACTAGGTAAAGACATGAAAGATTAAGTAAATAAAACTGATTAACACAAATGTTGAACCAGATCTTCTGAATGTGTGAAAACCGTGTCCTACATGTGAATATATCTGATTATAAGAACTATTTTAACAGTATCTCTAATGTAGGTGTCAATGCCATGCAAAAATGGTGAAAAATCCAGCAAGAGATGTGTCATCTGTCCTTCATTTGATGCATTTTATCTAAGGAAAAGTGCTGTTTTGAAATGGTGACATCTGTCCTTCATTTGATGCATTTTATCTAAGGAAAAGTGCTGTTTTGAAATGGAAAACCTTGTTACCACATATAAACTTCCCAAATACTGCTTTAGTGAGGTATTCTGTATAATTATACCTTATTTACAGCCATTTCAAATTTTGAAGTGGAGAAAAGTTTACGGTGGCCATATTTAAGTCTCCTTTACAAAATTTAAGCCCACTACTAACCAGTCTTAAAGTTGAGCCCTTGGCTAAGCCTAAGTCCGGTCTTAACTTCTTTCTGAATACCGCTTATGCAGGTGTTCCACTGGAGTTGACCGGTCAGTAACTAAGCATTTTTGGAGGGTTGGGACTAATGTTTACATGGTCGGTTAGGTTTGGTTGTTCCCGGCCTGTTGGGGTGAGTCAGTGAAATCTCAAACATGTTTGATATTTCCCCGACCCTCCCCGACTCTTGTTCCCGACCTAGGCTCCACCCCGCTGGTAACCAGCTTGCTCTAGTCACTTCACGTCTTGTCCTATGACTTCAAAGCTTGTCTGTAACCCCTCCAGGCTTGTCGTTATCACTTGCAGGCCTGTTGTAACATGAAGCCGGTTTGTCTTTTGTAACTTAAGTACTGCTCATTTGCAGTCCATTTCCAGCATGATGTGAGGTAAAAATATAATAAAAATTATGTCAAGAATGATAAAGAAACTGTGCAAGTGATCATAATTTGGAAGCTAACAGATAGAAAAGTTCCACATATATGCTTTAAATAATTGAAAAACCTGAAAAAATAAATTTTCAGCCTATTTTACTAGAGCAATTCAGCTATTTGGATCCAATCACAAGATATTTTTTCCCACTGTAAAACCCGGAATTTTGAAGGGGTCCTTCCTAGAAGCTCGAAATTGGAGTATAAAAGGCAGCAACAAACAGAAGGTTTTCATTGTCACATGAGAGATTGTTAGAAGCATATCTCCCTCTGCTTCTTTTGACAGGATATAACATTTGTAATGAACATTAAAGATTTTAAGTGTTTTTTTTTTCGTTCATAACCTGAAACAGACATACATTGATTTATTTCTCATTAAATATTAACAAATAGTGAAACTCCTCATGTATGCTTTAAATAATTGAGAAACCTAAAAGGGGCGTTTATTTTGTCACATAATGATCAAATTGTCAGCCTATTTCACCAGAGCAATTAAAAAAGTCAACAAACTATTTGGATCCAATCGCAATTTCTCACTGTAAAAACCTCGTAAGCAATTTCTGGGAAAAAAGAGGATCAAGTGTCGACGAATCAACAAATCTAGAACTAGGTCACCAGTAAATATTTGGATCCCATCACGTGACCAGCACTACAGCAGGGTATAAAAGGCAGCAACAAGCAGAAGGTTTCATTGTCACGTGAGAGATTGTTAGAAGCACATCTCTATGCTTCTTTCCACAGAATTTTACATTTTTGATGAAAATTTTATATTTTAAACGACTGTTTTTGTTCATAAATTGAAGCAGACATACATTGATTTATTTTTATGCATGTGAAAGCAAAACATGGAAACTATTATTAAAATAACAAAAAAGTTAAATTTGGACATATTGGTCACCCGATGGTATCCAAATATTCAGCCTTGACCTAGTTTAAGAATTGCTTATTGTTCGACAATTGATCCTCTTTTTTCCCAAAAATTCATCAAAAATTGAACTTGCAATACCAACTGCATGTCTAGTCAGGGTGATTCTGTCTATTTCTCCAGTCCTGTCTGTTTGTCATGACCTGCTACGGCTTGTCTGTTAGGTGTACTTCTACGACTGGCCATGCAATACTTGTCCCCGAAAAAAATTGTGTGAGTGAATGTTAAACAAATATTAATAAAATTCCACCACAAAACAGAGAAAAAAATTAATAAACAAAAAGTCCCCTTAATAAAAATAATCCTCCTAAGACATTAAAGTATAACCACCCCGACCCCCCAACCAAACTCCATTTTAAAAAAACACACTCCCCCTAAAAAAGATCCAGAGTCAAACCCACGACCCTCCCTCCCAAAACCCAACTTGAAATAAAATGCTACATGCACACTCACAGACAAACAAACGTGAGGCCTGACAAAATATTCAAACATATGAGTGGCAATGGACTAAAAAACTGAATAAAAAATATTAAGCTGGGACTGCAAACCTGTACAAACACTTTTTTATTCTTGGCATAAAATTGGCATAAGGTATTTATTTGGAAACTTTTTTTTTCATATTACTTTTCAAGTTATTTATTCCAAGAATATAACCAGGTCATGTTGGCGGCGGTGTCAACTTTGTAAATTGAGGACCTGGGTTTTAATCTGTAAGTGATGAATTTTTTTTGTGAACTGAGTTTGGGATGGATTTGTGTTTGTGAATGGGGAATGGTTTTGGTGAAATGGAACTTTTCAAAAGAGTTAGGAAATTGGGGTTATTTTTGAGGCAAAGCTTTGCTAAATATAAGTTCTTGGATTATTTGGGTAGTCCTGAAAAGGACTGATAGATGACAGCATGTTTTCCCCTCAGTCTTCTTAAACTCTATCCTCCTGCCCAGCCAGCATCTTGTTGATGTTTGGCCTCCCTCGATGGGTTTCTCAAGTTCTCATGATGTCTCTGTTCCCCCTGATGCCCGTGTAGTAGTTGTATGTCGTCAGCTGGAGTGGGTGGTCTGTCTGCTCCCCCCTGATGGCTTCTCAACATGTTATGTAGTACCACACATGTTAACATAATGTCTCTCACAACTTTTAGCCTCTGTTCCATGGTGGTCAACAGCACCCTGAATCGCTTGACAAGTATAACAAATGAGTTCTCGACCACCCTCCTCCGCCTGGATATCCTGTAGTTGGCTATTCTCTCTTTACTGGTGAGTTGGCATCTACTGTAAGACTTGACCATCCAAGGCATCAGGGCAAAGGCATCGTCCCCCAGCAGGAAGTAGTGTAGATCTGGCCCCCCAGATCCAATTGCAAGTGGTTCAGGTGGTGGTACTCCCAAGGTTGCGTTTTCAATATTTCTTTTCAGTTTGCTGCAGTTCAAAGTCTGTGCATCAGATGATGACCCACTGGCCCCCATTTTGACCCACAGGAACTTGTAATCTGCATAGACTGTGGTAGTTGGGGACCAGTGGAGCAGAGGCCAAAAGTTGTGAGAGACATTGTGTTAACATGTGTGGTACTACATAACATGTTGAGAAGCCACCAGGGGGGACCAAAAGTACCAAGGAGAAGTAGTCCTTGTAGTTGAAATATTCACTGTCTGACCTCTTGGGCTTCTTGATAGCAATGTGTCCATCTAGTGCACCGACTGCATGGGGGACATTCCATCTGTTTTTAAATCTTTCCTCAATTTTCATCCAGTCTTCAGGATGAGTGGGGCACACCAGATACTCTTGCTGAAATTCTTTTAAAATGGCTTTGCAGACTTGGGGACAAATTTGCAGATGATCGTTCTTCCAACCCCGAGTGGTATTGCTGTGAGGTGTAGCCCTGTGGATAAGTGTCTCAAAGTAACTGCCAGTTTCAACCCAACCTCCAGTGGCTTCCTGAAGTTGGTAATTGACTTCCTGAGGTGGAGGGTGATTCTTTCTTCAATCAAATAAAAAAAAAGCTGGTTCCATCCAGGTGAAATGTCTGTAGCCTGGTATGTCAGTAGTGATTAGCTCCAAGAGTGTTCTGTAGCAACCTCTCTCCTCTCTCTGCAGTATCCAGGGCAGGACCCATGGATTCTGTGGCTTCCTTCTCCTTCTGGGTGGTGGGGGTGACAGTGATGCTGGCTGGGCAGGTGCTGGGTTCTGCTGTCTTCTGTGTGTTGAAATCACAACATATAAAAATAAATTCAACTCAATAAAAAACAAAAGGACCCTCAAGTGATCTATCAGTTGCTCTTGATTTGTTCCTGTCATCTTTGAAGTGTGAAATGAGTGGCACATCATCATTTATATAGTATGATATGGATCCCGATTCTGGATACCGACCCACAAACAAAATCAGTCCTGTCGTGAAGGGTCGGGAACCTGCTCCCGACTTGTCTGTTTTTTTACAGGTTTGTCTGTTTGTGATCCAGCTTCTCTGTTAAGGGTTTAGGGCTTTTTGTAGTAGTTCTATGACTGGCTGTGCAAAAAAACGTCCCCAACCATACGTCTTGTCCGGAAGGTCATTACGGCCGGTAAGGTCTGTAACTCTACTTTCCTTTCGGGGATTTCATAACCTGCTCAGCATTTTTGCACGCTTTTTCTCACGACTCTACGACTTTTGCAACTGATCCTAGGGTCGTAGGGTCAGTTACAGGGTAGGGTCCAGTGGAACACCTGCATTAGCCCTGGGTAAGACCTTTTGTGAATACGGGCCCCGGTAAATGAATGATGCCATTTTTTTTTACATTTTTCAAAGTCGTATTCCATTGTATTAGTGGATGTGTATATGGGTGTGAATCAGATTTATCAACTATTTGAGGGGCAATGTTGACATGCGTAGGAATCTGAAATTTGATGTTAGGAAAATAACTCTGAACAGTATGGAATCCCAGAAAGAGCCACATATGATCGAGATTTTATGTGGGTGTTCCACCACACGACTAAGGCTCCCGATTAAGGTTTTTTTGGGGTTGGTTTGAAATATTTGCTTAGTCTCAGACCTTCTGTAAGGGTCGGTTGTGGTCGGTGGAGGCCGTGTGAAAAATCAAACATGTTTGATATTTCTCACGACTACAACCAATTCATATTTCCTGCCCTGAACAAAATGTCCAGTCCCAGGCGTCCTCAGGCCTCCTCAGACCCAAATTTACACAGTCGTGTGTTGTCCCAGGCTGCCTGCGACCCTTAGTCCCAGACCTCCATAGCTTAGTCCCAGGAGGCCGGTTGTTAATCCCAGACTCAAATGTGATGTGCATGAATTTTATGCGTCTGAAAGTGAGTCGGTTGCATTAGTCCCCGGAAGCCTCAGACCGTCTGCGGTGTCCTGGGACCCAAAAATCTAGGTCTGGGACTAAGCCCCGACTAAAGGTAACTGACCCTAACCGATCCAAACCGGCCTCCCCAGGATGCCTGGGACCACGCAAATTTAGTCTGCGACAATCTGAAGACGCCCCAGGAGGCCTGGGACTAACAACCGATTAAGGACAGACTGTTTTCCGCGTGTCCGAAATTAAAACGAAGCAATGAGGGGGTCTGGGACTATATAAGCGACCACGCACACATTCTCGTTGTTACTGACTGTTTGGCTACTGAGACGTGTGTCACTGATTTGTAGGGGTTTTCAGTTTTTTTTAAATATATTATACTTGAGCTTAAGGCAAATTTCACAGTTAGGAGACACATTTTACTATTTTTTATTATTTTGTTGACTGGATTATGAGGAAAGAGAAAGGAGAGAAGAGAGGAAGGAAAAAGATGGATGAGAGGGAGAAGGAAAGTGAAGTAGAGGAAAGGACTGAAGTTACAGAGGAAGGGATTGAGAGGAGAGAGGAAGAGGAGATTGAGGAACGTCCAGCTATTGAGGAAGCTGTGGAAGAAGAAGAGAGGTGTGAAGAAGATCCAGAGTGCCATTCTTCAGCCAAGAGAGCCAGGGTGTGTGCAACTTTCACTGACAGTCAGGAAATTTCCATTGTGGAATTTGTAAAGCAGCACCCAGAACTGTATGACAAGGAACATCCACGTTTCTACGACAGGACCAGAAGAGAGGCTCTCTGGGCAGAAATATCTGCAGAACTCAAGCTCCAGCCCTTTGATGTCAGACGTTGGTCCGAGTCCCAGCGAATGTGTTATGGCAAGCTGTCTAAGCTCCAATCTGGCCAAGCCCCGAGGGAGATGACCAAGAGACAGTCCTGGGTCTACCAACAGATGGGTTTTCTTAAAACCCACATCAGAAGAAAGGGGGCCAACAGAAGTTCAGGTTTTGAGGCCAGTCCAAATACCAGCAGGCAGGACGAATCACGTGGGTCAACTACTGACACAGAACACCTTGAGTCCAGTGTCCTGAGGGAGAGGAGTCAGTCCGTCATTACATCTACACTTGTTTCAACAACAGACTCCAAGATTCTCGAACACTTTGAGCAGATGAGGACACTAATCTCAGGTTTTCTGCAGCAGACGTCAGACAGGCAGCCCTTCTTCGACTACGTGGCATCAGAGGCCGAAAAGATGACTCAAGAAGAATTTGAAGAATTAAAGGGCAAGATATTTAGAGACATTGAAAGTATTAAGAGCAACCGTAGACGTCAGCCATTGCCCAGAAGATCAGCCACTATTACCACAGAGTCGCAGAGGGTCGGGATACTGCCACCAACCACTGAACAGGCTTCTAGTTCCACTCAAGCAGCAGCTGGCAGCAGTTTTGTGTACTATACACCAAGCCCCATTGGCTTCAGCAACCCTACATCTGTCCTAACTGTACAGGACGAAGGGAGCAGACACAATCTGAGTGGAATATTAAGCCAGCTACCTGATCTGACATCAACACAGATCATCGAGCAGCCTCAGCAGCAGCAACCGCAGCAGCAGCTCTACTATCACCACTTCAGCACCGCCTCAACAGCAGCAGCCTCCTCAGTAGCCATCCAGTCAGGGCGGGTCTTTGACCTGCCAGGCCCTTTTCAGGGCCACCAAATCTTCCAAAAACAATTATTCAGCTACAAGTTATTCCAATTCCCCTCCCAAAACAAAAAAGTTCAGTACAAATACTTATCAGAAAAAAAGTATAAAAGAAAAAAGAAAGAAAAAAAGAGAGAAAGAAAAAAATAACAACACCCACACCACCCCAAACATGAAATAAATAACCCATGGTACCACACAACAAAAAAGGCCACATAAAAAAATTAAAAAAAAAACTCCCAATATGGCCATTAATCAGCCCATTTTTAGATTAAAATCCATGGGATAGTTTAAATTCTGTAATTGAAAAGTCCAACACTTACACCTTCCCTAGAGTTAAAAGGCATTATCACATACTTACCAACCCACAAACAGACAAACCCAATACCAAACATAATCCCCAACTAACAAACCCACTACCAAACCTAACACATAACTACCAAACAACTAACCCAATACCAATAACCACCAACCAAGAAACAGACAAACCCAAAAGTAATCCACCCATCTAAACTTATACTGTCCATCTACCAGGGCCAACATGACAATGGAAAAGAACCCCTTGTAGTTGTGGTAGAGGGCTCCAGTGTTCTTGGGTTTCTTCAGGGCCACATGCTTCCCATCCAGGGCTGCAAGGGCATCTGGAACATTCCACCTGATCCTGAATTCCCTCTCCAGTTCTTTCCACTCATCTGGGGTAGTAGGACATTTGAGGTACTCTCTAGTGAACTCATCCTGGATGGTCCTGCAGACATCTGGTAAAAACTTGGAAATGGTGGATCTTCCAACCCTGAACTGACAGGATAGTGATGTGTAGGACTCCCCAGTGGCCAGATATCTGATGGTGAGGGCTAACTTCTCCCCAACACTGATTGGTGCTCTGTAGTTGGTGGCCTGCCTGGCTAGATGTGGTTCCAGTCTGGTCTTTATCATTTCAAAGAATTCTGGGGACATCCTCATGTAGTTGGTAAATCCTGGAATATCTGTGGCATACAGATCAGCCATAATGTTGTGGTAGGCCCCCCTCTGCTCTCTCTGTAGTAGCCATGGCCTGACCCACATGTTGTGCCTTCTTCTAGGTCTCTGTATGGGTGCTGGTGGTGGTGGTTGCTGTGGTTGTAAAAATTGGAAATACATGATTATTTGTAACTGAATAAAACCAAAAAAGCCCTAAGTTGTTGTTGAAGCTGTCTTCCATTAAAAGGTGGCATCCTGCTGTGTTCCTAGAAAAGTAATGGTGATTAGATTGCGGATTATATATCTATATACCCAGAAAATCCAGCAACTTTGCAAAACAAGAATCGGCGATCCTGGTCTGGGGAAGACTGAGGAGGCCTGAGGAGGCCTGAGGACGCCGGGACTTAATCGGGTGTTAGTTGGGGCTTAGTCCCAGGAGGCCTGAGGCGTCCTGGGACCCAGTTGGTATGTGTACGACAGGATCGTGGTTGAAACCGACCAGAAACGCGGCTTAGTCGGTTCTTAGTCCCAGACCAGTCGGGGACTGTCTGGGGCCACCTGAGGCGTCCTGAGGCTTCCTGAGGCCGATCTGTACTTAATCCCAGACTTCAATACCGACTCAGTATTCCCACCCATTTTCCCTTTTTTTTCACCAACTGTCCGAAATTAAGGGTCGCCGACAGGATCGGGGCTTAATCCTTTGGTGGAACAGGGGCATTATATAGTGCTTTATGTGAAATATCCCCATAGTGCAGGATATATGTATTATTTGTTACATAAGTCTTTTTTTTTAGTTCAAGGCAGTATAGGTTGATGGACACAATTTATGCTGATATAGTGCTCCCTTCTATTTCAGACATAGTGGCATGGTAACACACTTACCTCCCACCTCTCAAGTTCTGTACTTGTTTCCTGGCTCAACCTAAGTGTAAAATTGTTTGCTGGTTTTCAGTGCAGAATCTTTATATACTAGTATGTGTTTCTTTGATGCTCCCAACTACCTATTATGATATAGTTTATACAAATTGCTAAAAAGGGGATGAAACATAAATCAAACAGAAACCGTCAGTTGTTTATCAATGGAAATGTGAATCAGTCTTGTAAAATTCGAAGTGCAAACGGAATAGAACGAAAATGTTGCCAGTTTAAAAAGTGGGAGACTTACAGCAAAACAATTTAATCTCTTTAATTGACTAAGGGAACATAAAACCCAGCACTCTTGTGAGACATTAGGCTATTTCCGTTTTGATGTAAAAATTCTTGATGAAATTGGATGATACATTTTATCTTTATTTAAAGCATAAAATTCATGAAATGGATATGTAGATTTATGTTTGTTTTATTATGTTTTGAATAATTGCACATTATTTACGGCATATCCATGTTGGATTCATGCATGGATTTTTAGGGGATGTTCTTGGATAATAGACAGGTTGCGAACAAAGTTTTGTTGAAAACCGAGCACAAAAACGCAACATAAATTAAAACAAGATAGGGGCGGAGATCAATGTGCTCAAGGCTCTTTGAAATACGTAACGGCTGGGATTTTTGACGTTGTGACAGGCTTCAAAAACATTGTTTGCAACATCTCTATTGATCAATAAGTCATATCTCCTGTAGTCACAGGACTCAACTTTGGTTCCTGGCCTTTGGTTCCCAGCTCTGGTACGCACCCTTCAACTCTACTCTCAATTTTGTGTTAAATCCACTTAAATTCATTGATATTATATAGATAATGGCTAAGTGGCACTCCATTATATAAACTTAATGGTCGGAGGCCCTGAAAGGTCCGAAGGGACATTAAATTTACGTAATAAAAGTGCCATGAGGCAATTATCTATTATAAAACCCTGTTATAATTCAATAATTTAACACCTCGTACCAACTGTTTCCTTTGGTGTGCATACCATATGGGGCTTTCACTAAATTAGTTCTATGGTTGTTTTTTTATTTCAATACACAATCAACATTGTTTCACCATGTGTACCACTAGTGTAATTTATGGGAAAATATAATTTTGGATAAAGCTTAAAAAGTTTTAATGTAATCTGACTGCCACAAAATATAACCATGGATAATGATAATCAATAAAATATGGATCTGCACTTTCCAGAAAAAAATTAGACTGCTTATTTAACAATGCTGTGGATAATTTGCTGTGGTGAGTGTTTCATGTTACTTTACTTTACTTGTTTTATTTTGTGTTGAAGTCTTTGTGTGATTCTTTGTCTCTTAATTTGGAATCAAACAAAATGCCTCCTGGAAAGATGGTCTACTGGAAAAAAGCCTCATAGAAAGAATGCCTACTCCACATTTTGTATTTCAGTAATACCTCCTATGAAAATTAATCCACATCACACATCCACATCATGTTTTTTTTTCATTTTACTTGAGAGTAAATTTTGAGCCACTAAAAACACTCATATAGCATGCTGGGTTAGATTTTCACAGTGAGTTTGTTTAAAAGTTAGCTATTCCTTTGATTAAGTTCACAGAAGATTATTGTAAAGTCAGATTGGAAAGAAATGCAAAGAATTAAAAAATATCCAACTTTATAAATTAAATTGCTTGTTTTGTATTTGTCAGGAGGTATTGTTTCAAGGTAGCATTTTTCCATGAGGTATTTTTCTTTGAACTCTGAATGTCATTCAGAATTGAAAAGACTTTGTAAATGTACCCACTGAACTAATTAATATGAAAGAAGACATTTCAATATTGAATGCATTGTGCTGAGGATGACTGGCAAATACCTTTTTACCCCACAGCTCTGCCCTTGGGGAGTATTGTTTTCACCCATGGTGTCCGGATGGGTGGATGGGTGGGTGGCGGGAAAAAGTTTGTCCGGGCTGTATCTCAGAAACCGTAAGGTGTAGAAAGTTGATACTTGGTATCAACATTGGTACATTGGTTAGGGGGTGTAGGTATGCAACGTCATGGTGTGACCTTGATTTAACCTTTGACCTTGAGTTTGAAACTCTTGTATGGGCTATATGTCGGAAACTGTAAGGTGTAGGAAGTTGATACTTGGTAGGGACATTAGTTAGGGGATGTAGGTGTGCAACGTCATGGTGTGACCTTGATTTGACCTTTGACCTTGTCGTAGTGACCTTGACCTTTAAAATCTTGTTGCACCTTTGGGTCTGTCTTTTGATGTAGATTAAGCACTGTTAAAGTCATATTAGAATTCATTAAGAATTTTACTTTACTACTTCCCATTGTAACCGATGGAATTTCATCAAGTGAGCCACAGATTTTGCTCCAACACCACACATAAGCATTCATTGAATGTATTACCACTTCTGTATGCATGGTAATATTCAAAACATCCAAACCATAATTCGGCCATGCCAGATGTAGATAAAGTAAAGAGTGTCGTAATGTTTAGTTTACTGATTAATGCTGTCATTTTGTTATTGAATTGATTTGTTTTAATTCTTCACGTTTACATGCATTGTCTTTCTCTTAGACATTATTTTGTCTATTTAAACATTGTTTGGACCTTTATATGACTGACAGTGCTCTGAAAGTATCCTGAACTTTGTACTGATACAGTACTTCTATATCTCATGGTGTTAAAAATATTTCCCTAGGCTGTGGAGTAAAGGCATCTCTGATGCTATTTTTGTTCTTGGCAGACTGGCCATTGAACTAAACCACAATCCACATTTAGAAAATAATGTAGTGTTAACTCTCCATTGTGCAAAAATAATGGAGAGTTGAGACAATGGAAGGGTCACCTGTCTGGGTATTATTTTCAAATATTAGTCACCTGCGAGGCTATAAACCTATTTAAATTACATGCCTTCCTTAATTTTTATTTTTTAAAGATATTGTTTGACATTATTTTTCATTTCTATGTTTTTGGCATGTATATTTGGAGTTTCAGTTTGGTGACCATTATAATGGAAATCAAGGTAAAATGGTGACATTGGAAACTTGTGTAACGCTTCCATATATGGTCATAATCAATGAGTGGAACAACACTGGGGAATTCAGATGCGGGGGCGTTGTTCAAAACCTCCCCGTTGAAAAATGTAAAGGGGTTCAATAATGAACCCAAAGCAGAGACACAGAATCAAAAGAATATCCTGCACTGGAAAAAGATTCATCCTAAGTAATAATAATAAATATTGTATTTCACAACCTATCATTTGTAAACCTTTGGTCGCCTCAGCCTCTTAGGGTCGTGGGTTCTATCTCTATTATTCCACTTTGCACACCCTAACCCAAATGAGGGTCTAGGGTGGGTTTAACTTGTAACTTCCAGGCTAGCCTTAAACTCACCCAACTTCTTACTTATTGCTAGCCTTAATCTCCCAAGTTGCTTTACCCACACCTGGGGTTTAGGTCACCTCAGGTATATCCATCTTAAGTTGTAATGAATATATATCATGAATTAATTATTTAAATTTCTGAGATCAACTGCATAGCATGGACTGTAAATAGCAGTAGTTTAGAAGTAGATAGATATGTATAACCATTAATGATTAATATGTAAATTTTATTAAATATATGTATAATAATAAAATTATTTCCTCAAGCAGGCTCAGGTTGAGGGAGGGCACCTGAAGCTAGAATCGCCCCGTGATCACGAGGTGACAGTCAGAGATTTTTATCACACACTTATAACAACTTTTATTTACCCTTTTTTCCACTGATAGGGGAACATATACAAGCCCTCTGAATGGCTCACTACAACCTGCATTCTGTAGTGTTTTACTATTGTTCACAAAATCAATTGAACTACATTATATTGTCACATATTACATGTGAACATTCTGTAGTTTAATTTTATTCAAATTGAGAAATCTTCTAATTTATCTCTGAAAGAACATTTTGTTCTTGATTATATAAAAATACTTTTTGGTATTCATTTTCGTATGTGAATACTGGTAATGCACCAGTTCCACATTTCTGATCAATCACCAGACCTTTCCTATTTAAAACTAGGTTGGGTGGGTGTAGGGTCCTGAAGAAAAACCTTGTGCTTTGTTTAGAATACATCACCTGTATGTTATTTATTTAGTATTTTACATCAAGATTATTAATTTATCTGTTAAATTGTGATGGGTAGTTCAGAGGGTAGAGGAAATCAGTACACAGGGTTGGTGAAGGTTATGTACTGTAAACTGCCAACCAACAGGAAGCAATTACCTGCTTTCCCACATGAGGTCAGGCTGAGATTCGAACTGTGATCTCAGAGGTGGGAGGCAAGTGTGTTAGTACTGTGCCACTGTGGCTCCAAAATCACCTGGTGCTGACCACAATACAATTAAGTCAAATATGTTCCAGACCTTTACAAGTATAAATATTAATTATATTGATTACTGGCCAGATTATGCTCCTAACCACTCCAACCATGAAGATTCATGACAATGGAACTGGGGTAGATGTGTGTGTGAGGGATGATCAAGGTCTATGATCCAGCGTTATGGGTGTGACCAAGAGGAAAGGAGACTAAGCTGGGAAACTGGAGTTGAAGAGGTGGGATTTAAGGTGTTTCCTGATTTATGCAACAGAGGGGCTATTTCTTATTTGGAAGGGGAAACAGTTCCACAGAACTGGGGCATAGTGACTAAAAGAATTCTACGGTCAAAAGTAGGGGAAGTTAAGTTTGGGGGTGCTTCATATTGTATTTCTGAATGATCTGTAAGGGTGAATTAATTCTTTTAGGTAAGCTGGTTGACCTTGTTTGAGAATGTTTAATGTAATGAGGCCTATTTTAAATTGTACCCTGTACCTGTCTGGGAGCCAATGGAGTTTTTCAGTTGAGAGGTAATGTGTGAGAATCTAGGTGAATGGGTGACAACCCTGCAGAGTTAGTTTTGGACTTGTTGAAATAGTCCAATCTGCTGCTCACCAAAGGATTTGTTAAGAAAACTGATGTTTTAAGGTCTAGAAGGGGATGAATTCTGTAGAGGTCTCTAGCGTGAACTCTGGTAGACTTTATGACCTGCTACACAAGGCCTGAGAGAGTGAAGCTAGAATCGAACACCACTCTGAGGTTCTTAACACTTTATGCTGGTGAGACCTGATTACCAAGTATATTGATTAGAAACTCAGGAAGACGTTATTTATGGTTGTTTTTCAAGCCTATCAAAATAAACTTGGTTTTGTCAGGGTTTAGTTTCAATTTATGTGTGGTGAACATGAAAGATTAGATTTGGGCAGTTCTTTAATGTTTGCATAATGTGAAAGAAATTAGCTGGTGAGAGTGTTATATATATTGGTATCATCATCGTAGAAGTGGTAATTAATAATAGTGTGAGAGTGAATGATTGAGCTTATAGGGTTTGTATAGAGAGAAAAAAGAATTTGACCAAGGACGGAGCCCTGGCCATGGGACACCTTAAACTGGAGTGCAGCAGGAAGCGAGAGTGTGCTTCCTACCTCGACCAAGTGTGTTCCTTCCGACAGATATGATTTGAACCAGCCAAGTGCTAGTTCACTGATTCCATGGTAAACATTAAGTCTGTCAAGGGGAATGATGTGGTCAATGGTATAAAAGGCGGCGGAGAGATCCAATAAGGTGAGGGCTATGACAGATCCTTTGGCCATGTTAAAAAGAAGATTGTTCTGAATATTAAGGGGGGCACTTTCAGTAGAATCTATAAGCAGATTGGAAAGTGATCAAGAGGCCAGCTTTATCAAGGTGAGTTTGTAGCTGGATTACTACAACTCTTTCAAGTATCTTTGAAATGAAGATAAGATTAGAGACAAGGCTGTAATTTTTTAAAACTTCTTTGAAAACTTGATCCTCGGTTACAGTGGTGAAAGTGGAAAAAATGGGGAGAGGAGGGTCTAGGGTGATGTGTTGAGAGCTCAGGGAGGCAGGGAAAGTTGAGCGGATTTTTTCAATTATATCTTTGAAGAATTCAACAAATCTGTCAGCCAAAAGCTGAGGGGGATTTATTGATGGGAGCAACTTTGGTGGTAGTCTGTGTAACACATTGCTTAGGACTCACACTAATTTTTGTGGGTTGTCATGATTGTCCTGAAATTTTGCAGTAAGGAATTCAGATTTTGCCTGCATGCAGACTATTTTGTACTGGTAGACTTTCTGCATATATTGAGATGTATTGAAGGTAGATTTGTTTCTGCACCATATGCATTTGAACAAATGCTTGGTCTCTTTTGCCGCTTTTACGTTTTCTTTGACCCATCCTGGAATGTACTTCATCTTGTAATCTGTATTACACTTAGTGATAGTAAAGAAAAACTTTAATATAATATGTTTTTTCATCTGTATGGTGTTCATTTGATATTTTGTTGCATTTTACTGTATGATGGTTTACAGCACAATAATTTCATAAAAATTGTCCAAATATAAAAATGTGCATTAGTTTAAGTGCTGGAAATCCATTATCACTCGACAATATATTTTTATAATAAACTGTTTAAAATTTTGTTAAAGTGGACTGATGCTCTATCTATGTTTTGTGTAGTGGAAAGTGATACAATTTTACATAGGATTCACAAAGCATCATAGGCTGCCTGAGTGTGGATTCTGTCTTGTGTATGCACAGCAAATAATGTTTGTCTCGTGATTTAGACCTGTATTTGTGTTTTGTGAAATATTGCGCACCTTGAATCCTCACAAAAAGCAGGTGTATAATTAATGCAACATTGAACTTATCAGGACAAAATATACAAACAAGTGTCTTTCTTGCAATTCAAATGAGAGAGTATGGCTATGAATAAACATAGGGTTCACAGTATCATAGCGTACCTGCTCTGAAGTCTGTATTATTTATTATCGTAAAAATATGCTTATTTGAGGAATTTAATTGAGTGATTTGTGGAACAATTCAGCACATGTTTCAATAGGAAGAAGAGGGACATAACAATAAAATTGCAAACCTTAACAAGGATACATTACATTATATTGTAGCACCCAAATGTTTGTGTTTCTGGTGACAAAGGTAAACATAGGACCATTAAATTAGGTAATCTAAAATATTATTGTACAAATTTACTTTCATCTACAGGATGTTATTGCTCCCACCTCTGAGGCCGGGGTTCGGTCCCCGTGACGGCCTTAAGTGGGAAAGCTGGTAGTTGCTTGCCGTTGGTCAGCAGTTTACAGTACACAACCCTAGCGAACTATATGTACTGGTTTCCTCTGCCCTTCCAACTACCCGTCATGATATGATTTGTACAGTGTTGAAAGCGATGTAAAACCCCAAATAAATAAATAAATAAAATAAACAGGATTTTATTGTTTGGATACACTCCTTAGTAGGACATTGCAGAATATGTACTGTAAGGTAACGCATGTGGGATTTGATGAAAGGTTTTTCACATAGTACCTGATAGTAGAGTGTCTCGATGATATGTACATACCTTTTGTAAATATGAAATGTTTGGTTTCTTATGATAAGGTACACAATAAATAAATTGGGTTAATATTCAGAATAACTCATTCTAAAAAGTTTGATACTGGTGATGTGAAAGTATTAACATGCTGCTTACATCCGAACCTTGTGTCCTACAGGATATGTTTAATTTTCTTTAATTTTCAAGTTTGAGCTTTTCTTGGTTTTATTAAGTACACCATTGCAATCTGTTATTGTGATTAAGTTCAAATTGAGCCTTTCGAAATAATTCAGCAAAACCCTTAAGTAAACTCAAATATGACATGCATAGATTTACTTTAAACCAATTATGACAGCTAGATTTGGAATAAGTTGAATCGATTAGCTTTAATCATTTTTAGTGCTCTTGAGAATTATTATACAGAGACTCTATGATGACACTGTGATCTATATTTTAACATAAATCAATTTCACCAGTCTTGATCACATGAAGATCTCATGAGCAAGACTTATTTTTTATGATCATCAATCAATCAGTTGTCCAAGTGCTTAATTTTCATATCTACTGATTCTAAGGCACACCATCCAGTTTATAAGGCATAAATCATCAAGACATTAGACATCTTCCAAGTCGTACCCAGGGAGGCAATCCGGTGTTAGGTAGACGTTAAGGTGGAAATGATTTCTGAAATAGTTATGTTTTAGTCGACTTTTGAAACAGAAGAGATTTGAAGCACTGCAGATATCATGTGGAAGATCATTCCATAACTTCGGGGCATCGTATGAGAAACTGTTGACCTTTGATTTATGGATGGAAGCACAATAATGAGGAACCTGGAGAACAAATTTTTGGGGTTGGAATGTCTTGTATTCATGGCAGATTTGTACAAGGAGAGACATGGTGCAAAATACTTAGACTGGCCAGTGGTGAGGTACTTATGCACCAGAACTGGGGTTTTGAAGATAATTCGTTGTCTGATGGGTAGCCAATGAAGTGTCCTAAGGCTGGATGCGATGTGAGTGTATTTAGAAGCACCGGTGACAAACCGTGCAAGAGCATTTTGAACATATTGGAGCCTGGTAGGATTACGGGATGACAAACTGCGAAATAGAGAACTGCAATAATCCAAGTGACTGCTGACCAGAGCATTTGCAATCACCACTGATGTATCAGCACAGAGAAACCTCCTGATACAATGAAGGTCCCTGAGGCTAATAAAACAAGATTTGATTACAGAGTTTATGTGATTGGTGAAACAGAACTTTGCATCAAACTGAACACCCAAATTGCATACAACATCTATGGGAGAGAGACAATTACCCAGGATATTGACAGGAAATGAGTCACTGAGCCATTTGTATCTGTTTTTGGCACCATGACTTATTTATTATGAAATGACCATTAGAAGATCTTGTGAGTATGACAACATTTAGTAAGCACAAATTATTATGTCATAATAACTAGATGATCTAGAAATCACTCCATCATCTGGTGCTCCTGATATGATATTGTAAGAGCCAGAAAAATGTAGTGATAATGAGATGATTTGGTGATCACAACAAAATAAACTGTGGGAACCATATGAGGTAGTGATCATTACTTTTTTGTAACCATTACACCATATTATCAGCCATATGTAGAGATAAAGTACACCGACTTAATACACCCTTATATCTTAGGTTACCAGAATTTTGTCAGGCTGCCACCTGTATTTTTTACCTAATTGATTAACGCATATACCACCACATCAATAAGTCCATCACAATTTTAGGAAGCCCTTACAACTTGGACTGAAACTGGCAATAACCCTGAGATATAATACAGTAAAATTGCAGACCTGTAGCTTATGGCATATGGCTATTTTCAGGTTCTCACTGTTGAGTAAATCAGTTGCAACTTGAAAACTATTGCATGTACAGTATTTTGTTTAAATATGTTGTCCAACTACTTTTGGGTCAGCTATAACATAGTAAAATTTATGCAAACCTATAGCTCATGGCATAGCTGGCAAAAGCTACATGTTATTCACTTACTTTTTGGTTAGCTATAATATAGTAAAAGTGCAGACCTGTAGCTCGTTGCATAGCTGAGCAATAGCTACTTTGAGGTTCTGACCGTGGAGGAAATCAGTTGTATCTTGAAAACTTTTGTATTTAGAAAATTTTGTTTAAATATGTTGTTCATCTACTTTTGAATCAGCTATAACATAGTAAAATTGAAGACCGGTAGCTGAATGCATAGCTGAACATTAGCTACTTCAGGGTTCTCAGTGTTCAGTCAATCAGTTGTAACTTGTAAACCATTGCATATACAGTCTTTTGTTTAAATATGTTGCTCACCTTCTTTTGGGTCAGCTATAACATAATAAAATTGCAGATCTCTAGCTCATTGCAAAGCGGAGCAATAGCTACTTTTAGGTTCTCACTGTTGAGTAAATCAATTGTAACTTAAGAAATCTTGAACACTATTGCACTTACAGTATTTTGCTTAAATATGTTATTCACCTACTTATGGGTGAGCTATAAAATAGTGAAATTGTAGACCTGTAGCACATGGCATAGTTGAACAATAGCTACTTTCAGGTTCTCACTGTCGAGTAAATCAGTTATAACTCGAAAGCTGTTGCATTTACAGAATTTTGTTTAAATGTGATATTACCTACTTATAGGTCAGCTGTAACATAGTGAAACTGTAGACCTGTAGCTCATGGCATAGCTGAGCAATAGCTACTTTGAGGTTCTCACTGTTGAGTAAATCAGTTGTAACTTGAAAACTATTGCATTTACAGTTTTTTTATTAAATATGTTGTTCACCTACTTATGGGTCAGCTATAACATGGTAAAATTGCAGACATGTAGCTCATTGCAAAGCGGAGCCATAGGTACTGTGAGATTCTCACTGTTGAGTAAATCAGTTGTAACTCAAAAACTATTGCATTTAGAGAATTTTCTGTAAATATGTTATTTACCTACTTTGGGTCAGCTATAACATAATGAAATTGTAGACCTGTAGTTCATGGCATAGCTGAACAATAGCTACTTTAAGGTTTTCACTGTTGAGTAAATCAGTTGTAGATTCAAAACTATTGCATGCAGGATATTTTCTTTAAATAAGTTGTTCACCTACTTTTCAGTCACCTGCAACATTGTGGAATTGCAGACATGTAGCTCATTGCATAGCAGAGAAATAGCTACTTTCAGATTCTCACTGTTGAGTAAATCAGTTGTTACTTGATAAATATTGCCTTTACAGTATTTTTAAAAGTGTTATTCACCTACCTTTGGGTCAGCTATACCATAATAAAATTACAACACTTTAACTCATTGCATAGCTGAGCAAAAGATACTTTGAGATTTTCACTGCTGAGTAAATTAGTAGCAATTCGAAAACTATTGCATTTACTTTATTTTGTTTAAATATGTCATTTAATTCTACTCTGAAACCCAAAACACACAGTCAGCTGACAAAGAGCCTGTTCATGATCACTGATTACTTGTTTCAATTAAGTTTGTATATATAATAAACAGTTATTTAGCCACAAGTTTCCTGTATCCAATATGTTCAGTCACGATGTAACTCTCCCTTAATTAATTTTAGATCTTCTATAAAAATGTGCACCCAACAACAAGTGTTCAAGAAGGATGGAGAAGGAGTAACCTATGCTTTGAAACAGCATGTTTTTGAGGGAGAGATAATAGAAGGTGGACCTGGCTTCCCAGATCTGAGCAAGATGATAACTGACATACGGTTATTGCACCCAAGAGAGGATGATGTGCTGCTAATTACATACCCAAAGTCGGGTGAGTTAGCATATATTATCAACTGTAATTACATGGACAATAATGTTGTGTGTAATATTAAAGTAATACATATATTTACCTATATCATGCCCAAAGTTATTAATTATTATTACTAGCTGACTGTGCATTACTTTGAGATTATCAATGCAGAATTGAGTCTATTTTATTGCTAGCTGGTGCATGATCCAATAATGGGTATTATTGACTGGGTTCTGACATCACGAAGTATTTGTTTACAAATATTATACTCTCACTTGAAATTTTAAATCTACAATATCTCAGTAATTAGTGCACGGATTAACAAAAACGAGAAAAAGCTGTATAAAAATATCTTTCCAATCTGATATCTTTACATCGCGTTCAACAGCCAGTGTCATATTGCGACGGGTAGTTTACAGGTGGAGAGAACCAGTGCATATTGCACTGTAAACCACCGGGCATCAGCAAGTAACTACCAACTTTCCAACATGAAGCGCCTGGCCCAAGATTCGAACCGGCGGCCTCAGAGGTTGGAGGTGAGAACTCCAGCCTTTAAGTAAGGTGGGGGTTCACATCAAGTAAGGTGGGGGTTCACATTGAGTAAGGTGGGGGTTCACATCAGACATATTATAACTAAGGGGGTCGGGGACATGCCCCTGGGAAAAAAATTAATTTTTGGTAAAAATATAGTGCATTTCCTGTAAATTTAACACCACTCTCAAGAAATAATGTTGTACTTTGGGTTGAACCCCTTTACATTATTTTTCAAGGGGTGGGGGGTTCGAACCCCCTGAATCCCCCCTGGATCCGCTAGTGTAGCCTCTACATATATGATGTCACAACATTATATGTGACTAGTACAACGACCAGTTATATAAAACTCAGCTAATAATAATAGTAATAATGTAATTTTATTGGCAATATGCTGTAGAAATGGATCTTCATCAATGATTATCAGCCTTTCACATCCATTAGTGCCCTCTTCATATAAAATTACATTGTTGTACTATTAGTTATAATTATCTATTAGTTATAATTATATAGTCAAATAATGTTGAATATTTTGGATGAATTTCATCCGATGGTAAGTCTGATTGGCATTTACCTTATTCTGAATCGCTGTGATGGTGTGGTTTTCGAAAATGAAACTAAAATAAAATCCCTAAATTATGCAGAGTTTAAAATGCTGTTTCATGGGTTGTAATGCGTTACACTTTTTAAAATGGGATGTTTGACTGATTTGGGGTTTAATGTCACACTCAGCTTTTGCAGTACATCAAAAACCATGAGTGCCGACTTTCCCATTTTAGGTAATGTTGGAAATCAAAGCCAGGATATGAGTTGTGGGAGATAAGTTTGTTACCCACTATGACAATCTGTCCATGGTCCATGGTGAAATTATGTCAATTATAGCATAAGTTTTACACGATATGCTAAAATACTAGCCAATATGGTAGCCAATTTAAACTTATCTGTGTCTTTAAGTATAAGTTAATGGTAAAGTAAGTGTCCAATATTAGAAAATAATGGATTGTTTACAAGGACCCGAGGGACTATTAACCTATTTAACTTACACCATTCCTTAATTTTTAATTTTAAAGATGTTCTGGATTTTGTTGATCATTTTAGTTGAAAGAAATGTAGAAGGTGTTTCGTTGGGAATGTGTAGAAAAGGCTGCTACATATAGAAAAAATCACAGAGTGGAACAACTGCCCAATAGTGAAAAATATTGAACCTTTTTAATGAAAGAATATCTGTCATTTGTAATTTAACTGTCATTAACAGGCACAAACTGGATGTACGACATATTAAGCATCTTAAAGAGTGGAGAGTTGGCCTACGATAAGGAATCTTCTCTTCAGAGGTTCTTTGAATTCATGAGAGAGTTTGATAGAGACAAGCATGGGACTGACTCAAGGATCTACATCACACACCTGTTAAAAAAGTACATACCAGACCATGTGCTGAGAAAGGTTTATCTTTATTATAACTTATTTCATTGTTACAGATTAGCTTATAATTATCCTACCCTTCTGGGTTAGGATCCAATGAGATTATAGCCCATGACTCCCACAACAAACAAGTATTCTAAAAGTGTGAAATGAACATTGAAAACATGTCCATTGTTGTGCAATTTATATTTGTACCTTATTATATTTGATTGATTTTCTAAGTTCTATTTTCTACAGTTTATGAACTAATCTCTAAAGTGGAACACCAAAAATCTATATTGAAAAATATTGCTAATTTGGGGTAAATAAGCAGAGGAATTCAGCTTAATTTGTATTTGGTATAATACATTAACTCATAAAAAATATCATCAAGTTCAGTGGTATATCCGTACAATACCATCATCAATGCATTTGCATTGAATATGCCATCATTAATGTAAGAAAATGAAACATAAAACACAGGATTGACATCCATTCACACTTCAAGTGCAAAATCAAAACAAGACTCAATCAAGAAAAAAATGGGTAGTAATCGAAATGGTATATGTATGGTTGAGTAACTAGGAGGTGTAAACATCAATCAGAACAAATGGGTCTCGAGTTTTTTTTTACCGAAAATAGACAGTATATGTTTGGCATACGATTTTATTAGATAGCATAAGTTTGTATTGTTTATTGAATTTTGCCCTGATATGGATAAACTTGTCCATAATAAATTGTCAGATTTGTTTGAAAGTTTGGAAAGACTTGAATTGCTCCTGGAAGAGACTGTACATAATGATTTGTAAAAATATAAAATACACTGTAAATTGGAAGTAAAATAACAAATATATCATGATATTATTGTGGAAATGCTAATACCTTTTTATTCTTGCCATTGTATACAAATCTGGTCAACCGGCTACCACATAAGCTGGTGTCTATCATTTGTGCTCAGTAATTGCACATGTTGGTTTGAACACATTGTATAGGCGATATTAATAAGGATAGTTTTTAGGCCAGAGGAAACCAATACATACTAGATTCTGCACTGTAAATTGCTGGGAATCTGTAACCAACTACCAACTTTCCCATATTGGGTTGGGTCCAGGGTTTGAACTGCCGACACCTGGAGGTAGGAGGCGAGTGTGTTATACCCACTGAATTATTGACCTCGCAGCACATGCTAGTCTTCTCTACAGTCTACTTACCTTTTCCATGCTCATATTTGCATGAGAACTCCTTCATTTTCATTTACAGCCGAAAGTTATCTTTATGATACGAAACCCAAAGTCCGTGGCAGTATCCTACTATTCTCACATAAAGCGAGCAAAGCAATATGACTATGAAGGAACATTTGCCGGATTCTTCCCTGTGTTTATGCAGGGTTTTAGTAAGTAGAAAACAGTAGTATACATCATTCCACTAATTCTGTGTTAAAGGGGATGACTCTACATTAGCTGATCAGTGCACATTAGCGCCAAAATATAGTTGGGGTCGATTTCACAAAGGGACTTAAGTCCAGATTTAGACTTAAATTTAAGACTTTGGTCTTAAATTTTATCAAAAGAAAGTTAAGTCTGTGGTCTTAGACTTAGTGGATTTCATGAAGCAGCTAAGTCCATTAAATTGCTAAGTCAGTGTACTTAACTTTACGTCTGGGAGGTAGTGGGCTTAAATTTTGTAAAGAGGACTTAAATATGGCCGCCATAAACTTTTCTCCACTTCAAAATTTGAAATGGCTGTAAATAAAGTATAATTACACAGACCACCTCACTGAAGTAGTCTTTTGGAAGTTTTTTGTGGCAACAAGGTTTTCCATTTCAAAACAGCCTTTATCCTTCGATAAAATACATCAGATGAAGGATATATGGCACCAATATTATATTTTGAATAGATATAAAATGTCACATGACACAGAAAACCACTGTGGTTATTTGATAAACTTGGACTAAGCTAAGTCACCTTTGTGAAATCCATTTTAAGTCCCAGACCTAGCTGAGACCAAAGTTTTAGATTTAAGTCCCTGACATAGGCAATAAAGGGACTTAGTTTAAGTCCTTTAGTGAAATCGGCTCCAGAACTAGGAAGTTGTTATTCCCATCATATCTGTATATGGGGACATGTCAAGTAACATTCTTCATATTGGAATGGTGTTATTGTATTATAGTATTTTGAGTACGCATACAGATTTTTCAATAAGAAATTTTAAGACTAAAAAAATTGAGAATATTTTTCTAAAATTGTTGTGATCATACATTTTCAACACAGGTTTATACTTATACCTTACATTTGTGCCAATTATCAAAGTACTAATTTGGCCTGTTTCTGTAGAAGCTATTGCATCCAATTCGCCTTTAGAGATCGCAATGGTTGAAGATTTTGGTCATCCTAAAGGAATGGCTGACTGTTCTGGTTATTCTGAAATCATTTTTGGACAAGCAGTGATTGCAACAATACCGCATAACCTGCATTCCATGAAATAATCAGTGTCATATTTAATAATTGTCATCTGACTTGTACATATTTCGTTTTTCACTTTTTTATTTTTACAGTGTTTTGCGTATATCTTTAGTATCCATATGGGGAGACTGGTTGCAACAAATGACAGAGTACTGGACATACCTAAAAGACTTCACAAATGTTCACTTTGTGTTTTATGAAGAACTAAGAAAGGTATGTCCACAAAAGATGGAGAAAAATGACAAGTTGAGATTGCGTGTGAATCAGTAAACCCGCAATTGCAGAAAAATATAAATTTTTTATTCTTAAAAAAATTACATTGTTAGTACATACATGTTGTTAAACTAGAACTACTGACTAGACAACTAAAACTACTTTACTAGGCATTTCATACACTTTTTATATACTTTTCGACTGTGAGCCAGTCGAATAATCTCCATACTCTAAGGATTGTGATTATATTGTTTTTGTGACTACTTGCACTGACTCAGGTGAAGTCAGGCCATGTTACATGTTGGATAACCACCCTAAATTAAGATAATACAACACAAAATTACAATTTAAAAAGCTGCCAGCTCTGGCAGTTGTCATTACATGTAATGAATTCATGGTAAGGGCTGCTGGTTGAATACAAAAATATTAACAAGTGTTTTAATCTCTTTGTGCTTTTTATTAGATCCCAGGGAAATGAGGTGTAAATATACAGAGAACAGTGCTACACAAATTTATACCTGGGAAATAGGGAGGTATTGAACATTAATTTAGAGTCCGAAGAGCTTTTGATGGAAATGAAAAACCATGCATAGCTTTACAAAATAAAACAATAACCATATTGTTATTGTCAATAATTCAGATTTTTGAATACAATTATTATGCAATTTCTGTAAGAAAATTAAGGAATATATTTATTGTGCAGTTTCTGTAAGAAAGTATCTTAAAAGTCTTATACAGACCAGTGTATATTGCAACATAATTGGCAGCATAGTGTTAAACCGAATCTGTATCTTTCACAGGATCCTGTAAAAGAAGTTATGAAAATCTCTGAGTTTCTTGGTTACAAACGTGATGCAGCCTTTTGTGAAGAAGTGGTGAGAATGACAAGTATAGAAAACATGAAGAAACTGGAACAAGAGAGGTTACTGGAATTTAACGCAATGTACTGGAGGAAAGGTGAAGAGGGTTTTGTGCAAGAAGGTATGCATGCCTTCAGACAGTTGAAAAGGACTGATTTGTTATTACCAATACTTAGAGAAATGCTTGTGAATTTATTATTCATGTGGGATTTAACATCACTTTCATCACTGTATAGGCCATATTACGACGGTTAGTTTTATGGGCAAAGGAAACCAGTACATACAGTTGGACAAGGTTCTGTACTGTAAACTGTTGATCATCGGTAAGCAACTACCAAAATTCCCACACAAATAAGGTCGGGGTTAGAACTGCAGATGGCAGAGGTTCAAGGTGAGTGTCTAAACCATTGCACTACTGTTGCTCCTGAAATGCCGGTGAAGAATATGCTTATATTGGCAGGTGTATAGTGAAACACACCCACATTCTACCCCTAAGTCCATCAAATTAATATGTTTTACGGAAAAAAAATTATACTCCATTACAGTGCACTTATTATCAATTTATTACTAATTAGTTAAACCACCTGCATAGTGAATCAGTCATGAATATAGGATGCGGTCAGAAATATAGATTACAGTTGCAACTCATTGGAAGCCCATATATCTTAATATCTCATGTAACAGGTTATAAAACCTGATTGGTCAAAATTCCAAAGGTACAAAGTATCAAAATAAGGCAAGTTCAAATCTCTTTGATGGATGTTAAAAACAGATATAAGGAGAAGCAATTTCGAAGGTTTAGTTCTTAATCCTGAAATTAGATAGAACAGATAACATTTTCTCATTGATATCTAGGTAGCTGACAGTGGGGGAATTTTGACCAAATAGTATGTACTGTATTTTCACCCTGTAAAATTACATGATATAATATTAATTTACCCAAGTATATTAAATCAGTATACAAGTTTAGTCGTTTTTGTTGTGGTCAGAGTTTAACATATAGGCATCATTTATCATGGACTATTTGCATAATGTTACCACGTACTACAATATTGGTTCTGTTATTTAAGACTTCAGCAGTTAAAGGCTATGAATGCAACAGAAATCCATTGAAATCATAAAGTACCATGTCTTTTCTTAGTTTGTTTGTAAATTTCAGGAAAGATTGACGGTTGGAAGGAACACTTTACGGAAACACAGAATATGCAAATGGATTCTGCGTATGATGAAGCATTTGCAAAATACCCAGAGTTGAAACAAAGAATCCAGTTTTACTGACAATGATTAAGTATAATTTAATCAAAAATGTATGTTTAGTAATTTAAGCAAGAAAAGACTTAAGAGTACATCTACTTTCATGTAATTCAGTGTTTTAGCATAACAATGTTGAAAGCACGGGGTATCTTTTGTTAAGAAGAAGCTAGGATACAAACCACATTTTTGATATTTCAGCAGTGCTAAAACTGCATGCATTAGTGTGTACGCAGATTCTTATTTTTATTATGTTTTATATGGTGTAATTTTTACAAAATTAACTTTAGAAAGGTTTTTGGTTAGCAAAAGAGAGAAAAAGCAAGTCAGTACTTTGTCCAACAAATTGTTATTGTAACAAGGTGCATGATAACTAGATTCACAGGGTCATAAAGAATCTGATATTTCCAAGCTTTAAAGCCAAATCACAGAAGTAACAGGTATCTGTTATTATGGACTTAAACTATGGCATGCCTATCGCAAATGTTTGGCGAAAGAGTATTTTGAAAAAAAAGATGCCAGATTAAATTATAAGATCATAGTTAATATACTAAGACAAAACATTTCAGTTATGAAGGAAAGTTTAAATATACTATGTGTAATTGCAAGCACAATTATTCTCATAAGCTCACTAGCTTAACCAAACATATATAAGTATGTTAAATATGTTAAAGTTTAAGTTTACCGAAATGTTTACACACCTCACTTGGATATACTTAAAAAGATTAATTTTAGTTGTCTTTTTAATCAAGTTTTTAAAACATGACTAAGTACTAAGTAACAAACAAATAATTTAATAATATCTATTAACGTATACGAATTTACTTCAAAATATATACTCCAGTCACTTTTTATTATTAATTGTGTTAACTTTTTATAGTTGTTTTCATGTAATAGTAATAATTAAACAGGTTGTATTAATATTGTATAAGATATTTTATGAATCAGGTATCAGATATCCAAGTACGTAATCTCTAAACTAGTGGATTCTAAGGCACAGAATCCAAAACATAATGCATAAATAAAAAGTCATGAGACATGAGATAGGTCGTATCCAAAGGGACTGTGTTGGGTGGTTAAAAGCCAGGGACAGAAAGACTTCTAAAAAGATGTTTTTGAGCCACCTTTTGAAACATGAAAGAGGAGATGGTTGAATTTCCAGTGGTAAATCATGTTTTGGAGCATCATATGAGACACAATTGTTGAAAATAAACTTTTGATTTATGAAATGAGGGACTGTAATGGTAAGGAGTATGTCATGGTCAATGGTGTCACAGGCGGCCAATAGGTCAAGGAGGCAATGGACTGTGGGAATGTACCATTGGATAGAGACATGTGTAGCTCTTTCTGAATATACAGCAGGCCAGCTTCAGTTGAGTGTCCAGCTTTTTAAGCTGACTTGTGAAATGTTACCCAGTACATTAGAGTCCATATGAGACCCGAGACTCAAATAACTTGGACAAGAAAGCCCGGACATTGGCTTATAGTTCTTGAGATCCTCCCTAGACATTGAAGTATTTTTATAAGAGATGTGACAACGGCTTTTTAAAGGGTTTTGGTAAAACAGTATTTTGGATAGACAGACTGACTAGTTATTGATGGAAGGAGAATATCCACACTACTGTTAAGCAGAAATGTAGGCAAGCCAGAAAGAGATCAATCAAGTCTAGGATCCATAATTTACAAGCAAACTTAATAATATTTCTTGCAGCTAATATGACTTCAGTGATGCCTATGTTATCTTAATAAGGTGTAAGCATATAAGCATAATTCAATATGTAAAGCCAGACATTTATCAAAAAACAAACATTATGAATTTCTTACACAGATAATTTGGGGAAATGAGCTCTTCAAAATTAACAATACTCCACTGAGTTTTAAACATTGGATTCAAAGTGAAATTATATTTGTGAAAGACTTATTTTATGAGAATGGAGAGCTGTTAAATGAAAATTTATCTTAAGTAAATTACACACAAAGGCAGATTGGATCAGAGAGGTCATGATGCTTAAAAAGTTTTTTGCAACCTACTAATAAAGTTTGATACTGACGGCTATAAATATATAAACACTCTTAATGGTGTAGTCATTCAGAATAGCACCTACCAACTGTATTCTCTTCGAGTGAAGGATTTCTATAATACCTTACTGCTAAGAAATTTTTCAAGACCACACACAGAATACATGTGGTAAACTTTAATAGATACCAAGTTTTCTAAAATAGAATGGCAAAATATATAAAAAAGAAATTTTAAAACCCATCTTAAAAAATTTGCAGAGTTCAAATATAAAATTTGGATGAATATACTTATTTGTGGTGATAAGATAAATAGATGGAATTCTAATGTTTCTAAATATTGTCAGGTGTGTGGTAAGATTAAAAATATTCCACACTTGTTATTTTACTGCAAACGTTTACATGGATTATGGTATATTATTGGAAGCTGAAATTATCAATCAAGATAAAGCATATCAAATTTGGCTTGCAGAATGTAACAGACAAAGATTATGTATGTAACTTAGTTATTGTTATAATTGCTCTTTCTATATATAAATCATGGAATAATTGCATTATTTTAACACACTAGAATATAAAAATTGTAGTCTACAAGCTGAAATCAAAGTGAACCGTGTTTTCTATGATGCAATATTTAAATATGTTCTTTCTGAAAATACTACTTATATCTGAACAGTATAATTAATAACATTGAAGATTATTTGTAACGTCGACTATTAATGTAAACAGCAAGACATTTTGTTCAGTACATTGATTTATTACATGTTAATTATTTTACATTTCCCCACCAAGGGGGACAAACAAAGAACCAGTTTGGTTAAATAAGTTATTATAATTTATGACTATATTTTATGTATCTAACATATTTGTAAAAGATATGATATTAAAATACTAAAACACAGATGTTAAAGGATATTTTAGTTTAGATAGTAAAGCAGAGGTCACCCCCAGACCTATAACCCACCCTTGCTGAAGAAATTATTTTTAAACCTATTTAAGAGTACGTTATGAACCCAATTTTGATTTATATGACCCCAAAAATGTTTAAGAAATACTTACTCGACATGTTATCTAGTATTGAAGGTCAAAAGCAAGGAGGGGTGAAGGAAAGATGTTAAGGTAGCCACTAAGCAATTATACTGGAGATGTTTGGAAATTTGGAATGGTGAAACACCGGGAGCCATAACATGAAAACATAGCTCAGCAGGTAAACCAATGATTTAATTTATAAAAATAATATTTTTTGAAATATTTTTATGATAGAAAGGCACCAAAGAGCCAAGCTAGGTATGTAGAAAATTGCAAAAAGTAGAGGATACAGAGGAAGAAGCAGTGGGGAGTGACTTGATATATGTCCATACAACATTGGATGACCAGGTCCCATGGACCATTATGTCCTGCACTGAAACACCATGCTGAAATGCCCAAGATGTACCCCCTTTCCTAAACATGTGGAATGTCAGATGTGTTGGTTGTTGTAATTTTGTACCTACCAACTTGAGATGTTTCCTAGCCACAGAATCTGTCAGTGCAGTAGTCCTACCTGCATTTGAGATAGTGAACAGTGGATCATTGGGATTAGGTGATCTATGGTGTTACATTGCTTTCATTGCCATGATAGGGCATATGACAGAGTTGCCTAAAGATGGGATGGCAATAGTTTTAGTTTCAGTTCTATTCTGAAGAGTCTTAGACCATTTAAGTAATACTGCGGCACCTAGATCTGAGAAAAATATGTCAACCCTACACAAGTGTCTTGACACGTCAAAGGATGCCACAGTGTGTGGGAGTATGTTGGATATTCGAAGGAATGAGAAGAAAGCAAATGTATATAGAGAAGTAAAAACATCTGGGTGAGGTAGGCGAAAAGCAATCTGGACAGTTTCTTTTAAGATATCTTCAGTAATGACAGTGGGTTGAATGGGCTAAAGGTGTCTGTTGATTTTCAAAGATTTGATATACATCTGTATTCTTTCATCTTTGAACATAACAGTAGGAAAGCCATACAAAATGAAATTGGCTCTAATGGCTGCCAAATAATTTGCTATATTCGAAGGTGAATGGTGATTTTCATGCAGATATTCCATAAAAACTAATAGTTGCCAATTTGTTACCTGACTCGTGGATAGCCCAGTCGACACCAGGAAGGCCATAAAGTCAAAAAACATCCTGTCGTAATTTCTTTTGGTGGCAGTACGGTAAAAAAACTGCAATCTAGCCCAGGCCCTGGTGGCGAGATGGGCCATCCCAGGAACAATATCGGAAAAATATTATATATTGTCATTAAATAATAATAAATCCCTATGTGGGAAAATCCATTGTGGATTTAATATTTTTTTATATAATTTTTCATAATCTTGGCTAGTATTTTTCCATCTAGATAGAAGGTCAGCAATATTGTTCTGGGAACCAGCAATATTGGTAACTTTTAATGTAATATTGTGCAAGGCTGACAATAGCCAGATATTTCTAGCACATGCAGTAAGTGTATCGTCTCTAGCACGTCCACTATTCAAGACTTCCACCACTGGCAAATTATCACAGTGAATTTTGACCTTTTTATTAGCCCATATGTGGCCCCATATTTTAAGCGCCACCATGATATTTATCATTTCAAGATGGCTGATATTAATATATATAAAACCACCATAGTTGAAAGGAATGGGCAGTGTATAGACCATATCATTAAAGGTACCACCCAGGTCAGTAAGGCATGCGTCAAGGTATATAATATCCATTCTTTGATTGTCATAGAAAGTTATACCATTATATTTGTTCAAAAATACATTGAACCAGTTAAGGTCTTTGAAACATGGTTGGGGGAAATTAATTTTTTGTTTTTCATAATTCTCTCTCAATACTGCAAGCATCCTATTCAAAAATGACCTGGCAGGCTTAACACATTTAGTGATATAGAGTAAAGAACCTAAAAGGGATTGGAGCTGATTTTTAGTGCAGTAAACTTTTTGAGACCAAGTCTGGCAGAGAGTCTTGATTTCTTGCAATTTTGGTCTGGAATAGATATGGTTCTAGATATGGTATCTATGTTGATGCCTAAGCACACAACTGACATTGCAGGTGTGACTAATTTTTCGATGCTAATATCCAGTCCCAGTTCCTGCAACAGAGATAATAGAAATTGGTATGAGTGGTGAATTTTAGAAGGCAAATCAGTATATATAAGATCGTCAATATAGTTCCAAAGCCCTGGAAAACCATGCTGATGTATGATGTGACATATGGCGTCGCTACAACGCTGGAAGAAAACGGATCCATGCCAAAATCCGAAAGGGAGACTTTGATCCAGATACAGGTTATTATGAGAGATACCTAGAAGATCTATGTCCTTAGAATCGATCCTGATATGCCTGAAGGCACAGCTAATGTCCACCTTGTATAACATTGCCCCAGGACCTAAGTTATTGAGGGCCATGGTGATATTATCTATTGAGGGATATTGTAACTTAAAATATGTACCTAAATATATATTTTTATGAACCCCAGTGTTAACTGCATGACTTTTTGGCCAACTCAAGTCTATAATAGTTCTGTGTTTTTCAGAATTTTGCTTAGCTCTAGTCATAAGTGGGGAAATATGTGAATCTATGGGCAGAGATTGAAAAGGACCCAGCAATGCCCCATGTTGTATTTCTGTTTCAATGTATTCGTCAATTTCCTGAGGAAAATCTACAGCTGACTTATGATATTCTTGAACTGATTGTAAGGTAACTTTTCTGTCAAAGTCCAGAGGGAAACCATAAGTGATAAGATCCACTAATTGCTTGTCCCAATAGTTTTGTAGATAATATCGCCATTTTTCAGGTTTTAACTGACCTTGAATGGGTATCCTACAAGATAAAAAATTTGGCAAGCCTGACTTTTGTATCAATTTATGTGCTTCTATAATATCTGGACATGTTTGCCAGATTTTTGGAGGACCCTCATATACTGTAAGTGTGGTAAGAGGTACAAATCCTACTTCTGAACCAGTCTGTTGTATGCAATGATTATAATCTTTACACAGATGTTTATGATGTAGGATATGATCAGAAATCTTATCCGAATATATAGATTGTACAAGTAAGTCCAGATCATTGTAGTTTGCACCATGTTGAGTAACCATTGGTTGCTGAGTTTGACCTTGTTGGCCTGCACCACCCTGATCCACAGCCATTATACTATGTCGGACCTGGTGTTGTATAGATTGGTGGTTGGGGTCCTGTTTGATCTTGTTTATACATCGTTGTTGCCTATTTATGTGACCTTGATGTTTGACCTCCACTTTTTGGTCGTGTAGATCTTCAGATAAAGTTTCTTGTTCTAGCAAGAGATACCTATTCTGAAGTGGTATTTGCCATTGACCTGATTTTTTGTGACCACTTGTAGATACATTACGATAAATTTCTTGCCTAACATCATGATTTTGTTTTAAGGTGATCTTTTGTTCATGTGTGTTATCATGATGCACCTTTTGACCTTGTTTCTGTCTTAATTTTTGATAAAAGATATCAAGTTTAACCTTATGTATTGCACGTGATTGTTTTTGAGCTTTATTTTACTTCAAGACTTGTGCAAACATCCTATCATCACATCTATTGGCAAATGCCTTATTTCTATTCCACCAACTTCTCCAGACATCTGGAGTTGCTTGATATTCCTTACTTTTGACTGTCTTTGGTTACGAATTCTATAGAGTGATGGATGTGGTGCCTAATGCTCCCCACATCCATCATGAATCGTTTTTTGTATTTTTTAATTTTTGCCTACAATCTGTCTCTGAGTGGGGAAAGGTTTTCCCATTAGTGAAACATGATGCACATATGTGTCGGTATAGAACACCTTTGGTTTCGTGAGTTTTGTTAAAATTGCATGTATTTTGGTTGAAATAAGTACAAACCATGGTTTTTGTATGTTTCTAACTATTTTTTCTCTCTGCATCCTGATGTCTTCCGGATCCGGTTGGCATATGTCTCTGGGCATTGGCCCTTCTGACTCTTGTCTATTTTTTCTGTCTGACTAAAGTCTTGTATTTCTCCCTGTTCCATCCTACAAAGCAGGACAGTGTGACTGGCTTTTGCCGCACCCCAGGAAAAATCATTTGCATCATCCATTAAAGAAATGATGTAATCTAACATATAAGATCTCATTGTTTCATTTTCTTCCTCCCTGATGGTGCGGCAAAAGCCAGAGACCCATTGAGTGACAGTTAAATTGGTCATACGTGACCCTTTCTTTGGTAGAACCAGACAAAACATGTTCATGGGGCCATCGGACCCAATTTTTTTATAAAAACATCAACCCCACTTCTCTGTGATTTAATTTTTGAATCAATACCTGGAGTCACTAATTGTTCAAGTTCTTTCAACCTCTGTTGAACTTGGGATTGAATCTGCACGTTTTGCTGAGCTCAGCCAAGTTGGGGATTTTTTGAACCATCACTTTGAACCATCTTCAAGTTTGTTTAAACGCTGGGTAATTTGGTGAAGCTGGCTCAAAATTTCTTGATTGATGAGTGTTTGAGCATTGCAGTCATCACTGCTGGATGTACCAGCCTGTTGACTACCTACTACGCCACCATCAATCACCATTTGAATCCGAATTTATTTCCTCTTTATCAGAAGTGTCCAACATGTCTAACACCGAACAATCAAAATCACTAATTTCAGATGTACTAGAATTCTGATCCGACTCACGATGAATACTATCAGCCGGATTCAAGAGAGATTCTAAAACATTCCTATCATTACACATTTGTATTTCAACGAGTACTTGTATACTTCCCTGCTTGGCTGAACGCAAGTTGTACTGTCTATTTCTTTCCATAGTGAATCATTTGGTGTATGAATACTATACTAAAACAACCGTAAAAGGTTACAATTAAAATAATATGATTAAAACTATACAAATCCACCACGTGATTACACCAAGGAAGCATTCAAACAGCAGAATTTTTTTAGATGTTGACCCTCTGGTTGCTGAAGTTGAAATGGAAGAACCCTAGTTCTTTTACAACGTGGTCAGACCACTGACCAATCAAATTTCTTTTCATATGAAGTGACCATTGTGAATATACATACCAAACTACCTAAAGTTTAAGGTCCCCCTGTTGGAAATGAGCCTACTGGCACCTAAATGCCACCAAGCACAGTAACATGTACAGAAACAATAAAGTAAAACCTTTTGTCGTAAAACTGCTGTTAATGGTTTACATGTGTTAAAGAAATAGTGTGTTTTCGAAATTAAATTGTTGTAATGGCATACTGTGTATGACTTGGCACAGTGAACATGTTTTCTGATGGAAGGTTTGGTACACTTACCTTCCCAGGATTCTCTGCACATATGTACAAAAAGGGTAAAAACACATTATGTTATAATAAATCAATATATACATTAAAACTTAGTTCTCTCTCCAACATTATCAATGTTTCACGACACCTCATGGAAGTGTTCCTATGGGGCCAATCATAAACTGAACCTAGGCTTGGTTTAAAAATTCTGGGATCAGGGACAAAAACCAAGAAAAAAGCGAGTGAAAATCTTGGATCTGTTTCACTTCCCCGACAGGACGTAGCACATCCTTGCTTGTCTGGATCTACCTCCCGACCAAACACTATCTGTAAATTTATCCCTAAGTCTGATCGGCCATCCTTGATAAATTTCAGCAAGAGAATTTGAGCTGCCCTGGTGATCTAGAGGACTAGAAAAAAGATGGAAGAGAAGTTTAGAACCTGATGGAATGTCTCCCACACCCTTGGGGTACTAGACAGGAAATTTTTCTCCATGAAGAAGCCAAAGAATTCTGGCGCTAGGTTTGATAGCCTAAGAAATTTGCCATTTTGCAAAGGGTCACATTTGTTTGCAATCTTGACTAACGAGATGAAAATATCAGCTTACAATTTAAGTGCAAAAATGGCATTCATGGAAAGGGACTTTATGATCAGTTTAACTTTTAACTTGATTTAAAGCTGATTTGTATCTTGTTCCAAATTTAAAGTTAAAGTTTTGGTTCAACAACCAGGGTTATATTGGGACAGGTCCTCAGCATTGCCACTTGTGGGACTTGAACCCACAGAGCTGAGAGCCTATGATTAGATGCCAAATTTGCTAACCACTAGGCCACCAAGGCCTTATATCTTGACCCAACACTTGAAAATAGTAGCGTAGCACAGAGACATAAGCTGAAAGCTTTTGAGCTCTGCTACCATGTTCTGCAAAGAACTTGTGGGAAAATGATCTTGTATCCAGACTAACGTACTCTAGCTGAAACCATGTAGTAAAGCCATGAAAATGTTACATTCTCCCCCATGTGCATTGGTTCTTGACTCAGAGCTGATCTTATTATTGTGTAAGTTTGGTTGAGCTGAGACTCACAGTAGAGGTTAAAATTAGATTAAATAATTTGATTGAAACCATTTGCCACTCACTGACCACTAAATACAAACCTCAAACACTTTTGTAATGTTCTCTGTGTTTCCATCAAACAGTTTCGAGAGAATGAGAGTTAGCACAAGATATAGCAACAAAAACGTAACTCCAGCTGAGTAATTTTGAAATTTGCTGTGATGCAAAATTTGCATGCAGCCACGTATCCACGCTTTTCCCAGCAAGCATCTATTCCTTTAAGTGAGGTGTCCATGTGCACATCATTTGGGGTGGGTGCTGCAATGTTGGAACATGATTTGGCTATTGAAGTTGTCCAAAAATTGGATTAACCAGTTAAGGATGTACATCATTTGACCACAGATACTGATATTGGCAGTAGCAGTTTTTAGTTTGTTGGGGAAATAATTGATGAACATGCGTGCAGACTTCATACAATGGTACAGATAGATGAATCTGCCAAGTAGTGATTGTAGTTGTTATCTGGTGATATGTTTCTTTGTGACATAGAGCTGGCATGATTCCAGATCTGAGTGTACTTTTCCTGTGTGATGTATGTCTTGCTGTTGTCAATATCAAATTACCATGCATTTTATGGCTTGAGAAGGGTGAAACGACGAGCAGGTTGTGGAATTTGAAATAGTGAATACAGTGTTTGACATTCTGTGTTTACGTTATGTGTTTTATGGACACATTATCATTGATGTAGTTGTACATGTCAATGTTCTCAGAATGCATCACATGCAATACAACATCTGTGGTTCTTTGGGAGTCCCATGAGCAGTGTGAGAAATTCGTTGCCAAGCAGAACTAGGTTCTGAAGTTCAGTGGCCCCTGTTAAAACTTGATGGCCTAAAACTTTTTAAAAAAATTTTCTGACAAATTGACTTTTTAATTTATTAAGTGACAAGTCAAAAAGATACAAAAGTGATTTATGTCAAATTTCTTTATTCAACTTGAATACAAATTATACAAGATGCACTCAGAGAGAGCAAAACGCTCGACTCCATGTGACCAGTCTCTCAAGTGATATAAAGTATTGTAAGGAAGACAGTAAAATAAAACCAAACATGTAAATTAATTTTTGAAGAAATATCAAGTAGAAAGTCATTAAAAATGCATTTAAATGGGACCTCTGAAAACTCATGATTATTTTGTATCCAAAATAAGAACTAGATTTTTCTTTTTTAGCAACTTCTTCCTTTGGCCAGGTCCTACCCACAAAAATTTTTAATAAAGATCTGTTCATTAGTTCTGGAGTAATCTAAACACACACACAAAAAAACCCCCAGAGAGACAAATAAAATAGACAATTACCACACAAGAACATAAACTGCTGGGTGAGGTAAAAATATTGCTTACAAGTCACTATTTAGTAAAAATCACTCATGGTAATTTTTTTTTTTGATGGCCTGTCAAGGAATTGAAAAAAAAGAGAACATAAACCAGAAATAATAATTAATAAAAATGATGAATACACCACCCCCTCTTTATTATCTTTATGTCAATTTCAAGACAAAAAAATGGGAAGAAATATTTTTACTGAAAGACAACAAGTATCACACCCTAGGCTTGTGACCTCACAATAACAATTGCATTGTGACATCATTAAGTAATGACATCACCAGAAAGCAAAATATTGATAATAATAATAATAACAAAAAATGTCTTCTGGCTTTAATTTTCAAACAAATTACACCAAATTTAGAAGAATCCATCTGTACTCCATGAAATATCAACCCACCAAATTTAAGCTTGATTGGTGCTACAGTTTTTGAGTTTTAAGGGCGAAACGGTGCACAGACAGACAGACAGAAACAAACTGATCACAATAACCCTCTCCTATCCTCGAGCATTAAAAATGAAACTAAAGTCTTTTTCATGATTATCCCAATGAATTTTACACAAGACATTTAAATTTTGCAAGTTTTATGATTACTTTAAGCTTCAAAGAAATAATGTTTTTCTTTTCATGCAATTTATACAGAGTGTCTGCCACTAAACAAGCCTTTTTTACTTGTGGATAAGTGGAACAACTATACAGTAGAACCTCGATTATCCGAACCACATGGGAGACATACAATCCGGCCGGATAATCGAGGGGTTCGGATAGATGAAGGAAGCCGAAATTTATGATCTATGGGTTACCGAGTGGGCGATAATTGGAGAATTGTTGTTTTTATGCAATAAACATAGACGTTGGTGGTCATCGATAAAATAATTTAATATATTTGTGTCATATAATATAAGTGACCCTTCCATTGTCGCTTATTTGCTTCATATCTATGGATATTATATGTATTACTATTTAAAATATTACGCGGATTTGAAATGATTGTATTCGGTTGGTACATGAATGTGGACGTTTTAATTTTAGAATAACATCGTCCCGCATTTTGTTAATTGAAAAACTCTGTGAGATTATTTATTGTACAACCCCAAGCGAACACGCATTCAGTGATGTGTTTGGTTGGTAATGCATTGTGGACGTCTTTTCTTTTAAACACATTGTCAGTCTGTGAACTAACTCCGGGAGATTATAAATTGCGAAACCCAAACAAACGTGTTTCATTGATTGGCGCATTATCGAAGAAGTTGTGCAGCAGGGTCGTGTATTTGAATTAATCCCTCCCCTATTGTAACAATGGTGATAAAGATCAAAGAAGTTAGGCGTTTCTGTGAATGGTACGTTTTATAAAGCACTGGAATTCATCGTTTGCGAGACTGTATAAAATCCTGTATTATCGCTCACGCTGGACCGTGCATTATATGTAGGGAGACATGATTTCGGTTCGGTTAATCCGGAGATTCGGATAATAGAAGGCCGGATAATCGAGGTTCTACTGTACTTGTGTGAAGGGAGGGGGGTTAAGAGTCACATATACCTTAGCCTGGCCTTCCAGGCTGTCTCAACCATAATGCAAACGTGAAATATTTTTTTGCCATAATGCACACTGCATCAGAGGCTTTTCTAGTCTGGGAGTTCTCCCCAGCAAGCTAGGCTAAGTATATGTATGAGAGCATTATGAAAAATACTTATAATGTAATCAAACAGTTGTATCTATATTATACGTATAAACGCATGTGGAGTTTATACGAGTGTGGAGTTTAGCTGCTTATTTAGGGTGAACTCAATCTGGAATATGCAAAACACAATGCATAATAAAAGATCCAGGGGGAAAGAAAACCAATTAAAAAAAATGACAGCACACTGGATTGTATTACCACATGAGGCATGTTGTAGTCAATTTGGTGGCCCATTGGGGCCCATGAAAGTCAAGTTGTGGTGGCCCTAACTTAAAAAGAGGGGGCCCCGGGCCACCGGGCCACCGCGAATTTCCCACACTGCCCATGAGCATAATGAAGTTGATGTAGGAGTCATTATGCCAGTGGGGTTGTGGGGATCTACCCTTAGATTAGTCGAGGCTGATGTTGATTTTGGATAAAAGTACGTCACACTTGTGAACGTTGATTTCTTAGATAATGTTGTTTACTAAAGGATGTCTGAGATTAAATAGAAAGTTATGATACATGGTGTGTCATTGATGGGATCGTTAATGGAAGCATCGTATGGGTAACTCAAGTTGACGATGTGATGGGTGTCATCAGGAGAAAAATGCATAATGATGTGCATGAATAGCCCATGCTTTATGGTCTTGCGAATCTTGCATGAATCTTGTTGCTAGCCATGAACCCAAACTTATTGTTGAGGACATTACCCTCCAATGTCCACGTCTTCTTGTGTATAAAGCACCATTGTTCCTTATTTCTACCACAATTACACAACGTGATGTTATGTTTAATGCTTTGGCTGACATTATGGCTACTTGTATCAATGTCAGAGCTTACTAATTTAATACTTAATTAGTCACCAAGTGAACTGAGGCTTAACATATTAAAACTGTCAATAATGTCTGAGATAATTGAGGAGCTGTGGTTGTGGCTAACATCAACCTTTTTAAAATGCCCTGTTTTGACTAAAACCACATGATCTTTGAATAGAAATTGAGTTCTTATACACTGTTTTACCTGAACCTATTACTATTTATTTACCAAGGTTCAAACCAACATCAATTGCTTTTCTTCCTGTCTTTATTGGCTTTAACAAACCAATCCTGAGTTTTATTTAACAGAAATTACCAACTTCTTGAAAGCAAAAGGCACATGTTTGTTTATGAATGTGTCTACAATGAGATCCGACAAGAAATTTTAACTTTTAGAGCACTTAATCTCAAACAAAAGACAGACTCGAAGGTGCATCAAACAAGAAACAAAACCAAAGAATTCATAGTCTAGAGACACAGAAGGGGTCCACACCACAGAGACAATTGGAAAATAAAAGACACCTTTTATGAACTAGATAGGTTACAGTTCTTTATATTCCTGGAGTTGTCCTCCAACCCCTGGAAAACAATAGTGATGTGGCCATGTAATTTCACATTTGACAGGCACAGAACTGTGTATTCCGGATTTTAAAGTTTTACCCGATGTCACCCATTATTGACCCTGCAGCCTTCCCAGTTGTTTCTGGACTTTGCAATAGATCCTTTCCTCTGACTTCTGAAAATACACTGAGACATATTTGGAAGAGGTATTGCTGTTGTAATAACCAAAAAGTTGGCTATACTTCTTGCGTCAAGATCCTATGTGATCAATGCTATCATCAGCTGAGTCTTCTGAAGATGAATGAGAGTGTAATATCCTACTGTATATCAGTTCTGTGTACACCATGTAGTCATGTAAGACCTGAGGACAGGTCTTTCCTTGGACAGGTGGTACGTAATACCCTCACGTATATCAGTTCTGGTCACACCTGGGCTTCAAGAGATTCTCCTTTAGCTCAGCTGATTAAAGAGGTAGACTTGTGTTTATTTCTGTCTGTAATCCGTGGGATCGATTCCCAGCAGAACCAATCATTAACCTCTCCTCCTACAGCAAAAGTCATCATTGTGTGATGAAGTGTTTGTGATTTGCAGAGCAGTGATTATCATATGTTTGAGATTTATAGATGACGATGATGATGACAGTGTTCATGACCTGTTTTAGAGTTTTCCCTCTAGTTTCACATTCTATTTCCTACATTTTCTTTAAAATATAAAGCTCAACTTCGAATCCAGTGTATTGTGTGCAATGGCAGACTCTCCAGATGTGTTAGGTTCAGCAGTATTTGTTGCAGCATGATCCTCTGGTTCTTGTTTAGTGTCGAACAATTTATTGACGTATGTAAATCTGGGATGAGTGCACTTGAATTAAGATTCTTGTGACATCTCACACCCACTGGCCTCAGTGGCCTGTGATGTTGAAATCTACACTTATAACAATGTACTTTGGCTCCTGTATGTACTGCCTTTGCATCAATTTCTGTATAAATATTATTGTAACTTAAGTCTTACTTAAACTGTTTGTTTAAACAATGAAGTATCATGTTGACTGAAATCCTGAGTGCAAGTAGAAGATGAATCGTTGAAATTCAAATTGAGAATGAGAAGCTTTCTGATGGTTGAAGCTGAAAGTAAACTTTTTGGCGGATGAATTGTGAACTTATATCACTAACTGCCAGTGTCAAGTGATGTGGTGTTTACTTCAGCATAATTGACCATGCCTTCAACAGACATGTACTGGCAAGCACTATGACAAAGTGTCAATTTAATTATGAAAACTTTTCAGCAAACGAGGCTACATCACCAAACAACCACACACAAATTGGCAAGACATTTATTCTTAATGAGTAATATCGGCATACTACAAAATAAATCAAGATATTTCACATGGATTAACTATTTTCTGCACTATTGATGACTGACCCATCATAATACCCAGAGGTTGAGGATATAGCTGCAAGACAAACTCCTCTTTAGAATTCAAAATAGAAGCAGTTTCCCGAAAATGAGTGCTAATACCAAAAATGTAAAATTTGTTAAGTTTATTTGGGTTTTAACATTGCTTTCAAAACCCAGGCCATATCACAACAGCTAGTTATATGGGCAGAGGAAACCAAGTACAGACAATTAGCCAAAGTTCTGTATTGTAAACTATCGACCATCGGTATAAAACTACCATCTTTCCAACATAGGGTTCGGAGTTTAAACAGCAGACCTCAGAGGTGGGAGGTGAGTGTGTTACCACTGCGCCACCATGGTAACTTACCAATATATTAAAGGATATGATTGCAACAATTATGATACAAGCTAACCATGATGTATCATAAGTTATGTGTCAATCAAACCGAATTTTATCCCTCAATTCTGGACATTTGTTCAATGCTGAATGATACACAACCTCCAGTTCATTACTTTGCTTTTCTGTAAAGTGTGCCTTCCAGCCATCAGTTTTCCCTAAAAACAATATGAAATGACAGCATGGTAGCACTTAAACTGAATTACCCTTGTATATAAACCAAATATAAATCTTCTTTTTAAAATCTTTGTAAATTATATTATGTTTAACTTTGGTGTTAGACCAGCAATTGGTTATGATCACCAAGATGATTGTGCTGTCAATACTATTTCGTTATGAGGGGATGTTACAAATTTTGGGAAACATTCCACCTATGTTTGAACATGCTTGTGAAATATTACAAAAGTTAATTACATGTCATCGATGACTTTTAAGCTGATAACCTCTTAAATTGTCAGATCATTATCCTTTATGAATATGATTGTCAATTCATTAGGTGAAGGCATTTCATATGACATGTAAAGACAATACGCTAGTCGACTTTCTGACTTAGGATACATAATCAGAGAGTGCCATATTGGAATCTAGAAGGTGACCACCATTTGACTGAAGCAATATAGGTTTCTGCAAAAAAGTCACAAACCTTCTCTGATAACACCTTCCTGGCCTTTCTTAAATGACACTCCCGAAAAATCAGAAGGCCTGTCTTGTTCAACCTTTTTCATGCTTTCCAGACTGGTCATTCTAACAACCTCTTCACAAAATGCTGCGTCATATTTGTAACTCAGAAATTCAGATATGTTCATGACTTCTTTCACAGGATCCTGAAAATAGCTCAGACGTTTACATCAAAACACAGTTCACAGTTATACAAACTTGAGTAACACTGAATTTTGTACAACTGTCATATTACAAAAAGTGTCACCTATCCATCATGCCACGAAGTCAAAGCATAAAAATAGAACTGTATGATCTTGTCCTAAGATAACATTAATCTAACCTATTCTGCTTTGCAGGCACATTATCACCCCCTTGAGGAGGAAAAGAATCGGTGCACTAAATTAACAAAAAAATTTACTGAGAAAATAGTTCTTCCAAGGCAATTGTGATACTTCTGAAAAGTTGGTCCATAATTTCTGAACGAATTGGAAAGATGTTTATGGGATTTGTGAGCTTTAAGTTGTGTCTGTTATTTCTACATTAAGTGTACAGATAGAGTTTTTCACTGATGTATACTAGCTGGTCATCTGTTAGCAATTTTGTATGTGATCAGCCGTATTTTAAACTGCATCCTGTATTTTGACAGAATGCAATGGAGGTTTTAAGTGGTGGGGTGATGCAAGAAGACCTGAAGGATAGAGTTACAACCCCGTAGAGTGAGTTTTAGACACACTGCAGTCTTCCTAAATCAAAATCTGCCTAGGAGGTGATGAATCGTGAGAGAGTCATATTCGAGTCAGACACAAACTACAGCTTCTTGTAATTTTTTTTTTTTTTTTTTTTTTTTTGGGGGGGGGGGGGGGGGGGGGGGGGTGCATCTGATTTCCTGGACAAATGGAGGTATTTTTAGTTTATGGTTGTGTTTTGACTGATTAGAATGAATTGCATTTTATCGGGATCTTAGTTTCAGCTATTTGATGGCACAATCTTTGCAACGTTAACTCTAAGAGTTTGCATTGCCTGATGATAATTTGTTAATGTAAGTGTTTTGTACAATTGGGTTTCATCGGCATAAAGTTGTACTTAATACTATTACAAGACTGGAAAAATAACTGAGTGGGTTAGTGGACAAAGAGAAAAGTATAGGGCCAAAACAGAACCCAGGGGCACATAACTCAGGGGCACAAAGAAGTGTGGAGAGTGGCACGTGTCTTGATTGTGCTCTTCTCTGACAGATATGATTGGAACCAGACAAATCCTAGATCTCTAATATTATAGTATTGTAGGTTCTGTCAAGCAGAATAATCTGGTCACCAGCATCAAAAGAAAGTAGAAAGATCAAGTAGAGTAAGAGCAAGTACAATCCCTTTAGCCATGTTGAGGAGATGATATTGTACATTAGTGTGGGTGGTTTCAATGGAGTAGTCTAAAGACAGTCAAAATACCATCTCATCAAGGTGGGCTTAAAATTAAGATGCTACCACTCTTTCTACCATCTTTGATATACAGTTTATGCTAGAAACAATTTTGTAATTTTTTTAACACTTACTTGTTAAGGGTTCATTTTTAGCAGTGCTGTACACATTGGCCTATTTGAAAAAAAACCATGGGCGCTAAGCTTGTATAATTGATACTTTTTTACATCTGCCAAGGAGGTATGAAATTCATGACCGTTTATTTGTCTGTTTGTTTATTTGTTCTATTTCTTTGTTAGGTCGATTACACAAATACTTCTGGTTGGATCTTCATGGAAAATGAGAAGATGGATATTGGTCCAACTTTGATCCTGGGTGTTTGGGCCCCTTTTCCATTATTATATCACATTTCAGGCATAATGTTACATGTCTATACTATATTATGACCTCGTGACCTGGTTGGACCTCTCCACTTCTCAACTCAAGGTTCATGATCTGCTTGGGTGACCTTAACCTTTGACCTTAATTCACATCTGCTTGTCATTGATGGAAGTATTGTTCCAACCCTTAATTTTCTAAGGATAATTAAATACTAGTTCATGGGTTACCTTGACCTTTGACCTTAATTCACCTGGGTTTTGACCTCCAGGTATTGTTTTCACCTTTCAACTTGTTTCGTAATTCATATTTACTTCATGGTCTTATCAAGTACATATTCCCTCAGGTAGTAGTTTATAATTTGAACTTAAGGTCAACCCCAGTTAGATTGGGGTCATGGGGGGTCTCCACATCTACATTAATGAGATTATAATGTCAGCTTTTAGTGCTCCTTTATTAACATATATTATGTACTCTTTAATGTCTGCTTTATTATATGTCTTTAAAAGTATTTTTAGTAGCAACATTTATTGTATAATAAATATTTATAATCCCAGTGTGTCTTTCTTGGGGGGACAGGGACCGTAGTCCAAATTTGAGAGTGATCTGAAACACCAACTTGATACAAAATAACATTAAAATGTGACACAAAAATTACTCTGACACAAGTAAAAGTGGGAAAAGTAAGACTAGAAAGATCAGGATCATAAGTTTAAAAAAATATGTCAGTGAGACGTGGAGTAAAATTTAAAGGTGCTAATGGTTCAAAATATAGTCTGTGCAGTTTAAGGACTTGTGAGATTCTGTATTTTATGTGTATTTAGGGTTTATTTTAAAAAGTAAATCATTTTATGTTGAACTAAGATTTCTCCCTTAGCCTACACATGTATATATTTGTATTAATCATTATGACTTCCTGTACACACTGACTGACAGTTAATCTATGTAATTTGTAGACCAGGATTCTTCAAAACATGTTATAATTGTTTCTAAAAGTTTATAGTGCACTAGCTGCAATATTTCACTGTCATAAACAGTCACTAGATTAAAGAACAACAAAAACAGGAAATATGTTAGTAATACAATAATTTAATCACAACTACAGCTTTCAACCCCCATATGTACTCTATGACTTCTTAGTGGTGACCACACAGTTATAAGAAAACAGATGCTTTGATGTTATTGATACAGTTCAGGATATAATATCAGGAAGTCTTTCCCATTAATTATTATTGCTCATACAGTAAGTGGGATCCAGAGATGACTGTCACTCTTTCCTGTACTAAACTATATAAGCCTTTACAAAATCTGAGATTTGGAGATTGAACTAATAAGTTGCTAAAGACAGGTTGAACTGCTGATCTGTGGAATGGTTTTCTGTGTTACATCAGTTCTATGAACCTAACACAGAACAATCAAACTACTTAAAGCAGCAACCTCTATATATGTTAATATTTCAATTACACAAGTTTGACTTCATAATTCAAGAAATACAAATTCAATGGAAGTTCAATGATAACAGTGAATTATAGTTTTATTTTTATGTGATTATATTATCTGAATAAAGAACATTATCTACAATTGTGGAATTATTTTTACACCCCCTGTGATGAGCGGCAGACAACACTCACCCCCACATTGACTAAAATAGTCACCGCTCATAGTTGGTGAGAGATGCATTTTCTGGCATACAATTTACAATCAACCACCCAGCAGATGGATCCAGACACTACAGACTCATCAGAAGGAGAACAAGAGTTGGACAATTTTTCACAGCCTACATTAGCAAACTCCCTAGAGCCTGACTTGGAGAATTTTTCACAGTCTACATCTGAGACTTTCCCTGAGAGCTTCAACATGGCTTCCAACCTCAACCTAGAAGCATTTAATGGTCTGGAGGACAGTGATCGGTGGTTGAAACGATTTCACCAATACTCTTCTGCACTTGGACTGACTGACGCTCAGAAGAAGGCCATGTTTGTTTTACCTCACTGGCCGGGCAGCTGATTGGTTGGACACTCACTCACAGGACGCAGAAGATACCTTTCAGCAGCTGGAAGAAGCATTCACTGCCCACTTCAAAAAAGAGCGAAACAACTAAGCTGCATGACATTGCTTCCATATGGACCACCAAACAAGACCCCAGTGAACCCCTGCCGCACTACATCAACAAGCTCATCAAGTTGGCCGCCAACAGCATACCAGACAACCAACTGATTTTTGCCGCCACTCGAGGGATGCTTCCACAATATCGGTCATACATGGTCCAGAAAGAGGCCAAGACCATTCAGGATCTTCTGAAGTGGTCACGTTGTGCTCAAGATCTACAGCCTACTGCTCCTAGTTCCACAGACTTCAGAGATCTGCATGCTAAAGTGGACTACCTAACACAGATGCTAGCAGATACAGCTGTAGTGACGAAACACAACTCTTCTTACTCCCCTTCAAACACATACGCCATGAAGAAAACCAATCAAGCTTCGACAGACACACCCAAACAACATGGGCCCTGCAATTCTTGTGGTAAGTACAATCACCTTCGTAAAGATTGTAAATTCAGAAATGCAAAATGTTACTTTTGTCAAAAAACAGGACATTTACAAAAGGTGTGTAGGGCTGCCAAAGCCAGTAGTAAATAGGAATTTTTGCCTATCCAAGGGCAATGGTCAGTGGGTAGGCATACACATGACGAAAAGTGCTTCAGTACTGTTACAAATGATTCATCTCAAATTATTAACATCAACCTACAAGCTCCTTTAAAACAAAACATCCTCACTGTTACTGTCAACCATCATTCATTAAAAGCCTTAGTTGACACAGGTGCATCTGTGTGTTGCATTTCACAGAACACTCTTGAAAGTGTTCATAGTGGCTCAAAAGAGGTCCAACTAAAACCTTCACAAATTAAGGCTATCAAAGGAGTTTGTGGTGAACTGCGTAAAGTCTTAGGTGAAATTGAAATGACAGTCAGTGTCAGTAAATTGAAATTGCCAGGATCCTTCATTGTGTGTGAAAAGTTACACCATGACCTTATTCTAGGACTTGATTTCCTTGACCAACATAATGCCAAAATTAACTTTGCAACACACACCATATCATTTTTCAACAATGCCTTTGAAACTGCACTCACTACTGGAGAGGAACAAACCAAACAATGTTCACTTGTCAAATCATGTTATGCAGTTGTAGTAAAACCTAGGGGTTATACAACAATTCATGTCCAAGCTGATAGTACAATACAAGGTGATAATGTTCTGATAGAACCAAATCCTGATCTAACTCAGAAATTGGGTATCATAAGTGGAAAAACTGTTTCACATATGTATGGTAAATATGCTCTTGCAGTATTATTCAACCCATTAAACAAACCAGTACACTTAAGAAAAGACTGTATTATTGGCACCATTGAAGAGTTACATCCATTATCTAGCCCAACTGCTATTGATTCAAATGTTGAGACAGACTCATTCATCTTCAAACACAGCCACATGTGCCCCAGTTCAGTCCTCAGTCACACATGAAGATTACATTCAAACTGCAAAGGACTTAGGTTTCGATCTATCTGATTCTGATCTTACTGACAAACAGCGAAACGTTTTTACAGACAATCAATCCAAATGCGGCAAGAAATTGAAAAACAAATTGGCAATTTGGTCAAACACAAAATACTTGAACCTTCCACTTCAGAGTGGAACAGCCCCATTGTTATGTGCAAAAAAAAAGATGGGACATATAGAATGGCTTGTGATTTTCGTGAGCTGAACAAAGTTAGTCAGCCCTTGCACTACCCTTTGCCACGTGCAGATGACATATTTGACAGTATTGGTCATTCTAAAGCTAAGTATTTCAGCAGCATGGATATGGCTTCAGGTTTTTGGCAGATTCCCCTTGATCCTGAAACTAAACACAAAACTGGCATTATTACTCATCATGGGGTATGGAATTGGAATAAGCTACCTTTTGGCTTAATGTCTGCACCTACAGCATTTCAAAAAACCATGGCAACTATCTTTCGTGACCTCAATTGGAAACAAGTTTTGATTTATGTGGATGATATTTTGCTGATTAGTGCTTCTTTTGAAGATCATCTGAAACATCTATTTGAGGTATTTCAGCGTTTAAAACAAGCAAATTTGACCCTCAAACCATCCAAGTGTCACTTTGCTCTCAAGGAGATCATATATCTGGGATATGTCATTACGAAAGATGGTATTAAGGCTGATCCCTCAAAAACTGAAGTAATAAAAAACTTCCCCATTCCCAAAACACAAAAACAGTTAAGATCTGCCATGGGCTTGTTTAACTTCTATCGCAGATTTGTACAGGGATTCTCTCAAATCGCTGCTCCCCTGAATGCTCTCCTGAGAAAAGATGTCAAATTTGAATGGTCCACCAGATGTGACAAAGCCTTTCAACAGTTGAAAAACAACCTTGTTCAAGCAGCACTACTTGCATATCCTGACATGTCACAAAGATTCCACTTAACGACTGACGCATCTCAAGATGGTCTTGGTTATATCCTAGGTCAAAAACACCCTGATCATGGTGAGGTTGTTATAGCTTATGGTGGTAGAGGTTTGCATACTGCTGAAAGAAACTACAGTATCACTGAACTTGAATGTCTTGCTGTCATTAAAGGCATCAAAGCATATCATCCTTATTTGGCTAACGCTGAATTTGATATCTACACTGACCACAGTGCTCTCAAATGGCTAAGTCAGGTTAAACACTCCACCGGTAGACTAGTCCGATGGTCCTTGGCACTGCAGAGTTACCAACACAAGATCCACCATAAACCTGGTCGAGTAAATTCTGCAGCTGATGCCTTATCCCGACACCCCTATTCCCTAAAAACTGATACAAAGCAAGAACTAGAGGACATTTTACCTCATACTTCTGTCTTGTCCACTTCTACGGAACAAAAGGAATGGGTTCAAGTAAACCTTGAATATGATGCTATTCAGGAGGTTAGCGTCACAGAAATAGTGCCACCTATTGAGATTTCTAAAGACATTGTCCTACAACAGCACAATTGCCAAGACCTTCAGCCATACTTAGACAACCTTAACAATGGCATTCTACCACAGAATGATGTCTCAGCTCGTAAACTGACATTTGAAAAAGATAATTTTGTGATTCAAGATGAGGTCCTATATCATCTCTACTACCCCAGGGACAAAGGTTCTAAAAGGTCAGAAAGAATAGTGGTTCAACTAGCACTACCCAGTATTCTTATTCCAGAAGCACTGCATGCTTACCATGATTCACTCTTAGGAGGAGGACATCAGGGATACGAAAGAACCTTGAGTGCCCTCAGATGTAAATACTGGTTCCCAAATATGTCACAAAAAGTTTTAGAGTATACCACTTCATGTGATACTTGTCAGAGAGTAAAGCAAAACAGTCACAAAAAGGCTCCTCTACACCCTATGCCATTGGTCAAGCATTTTGAAAGAGTTCACATGGACATCTTAGGCCCCCTACCACAAGCTGAAGATAAGAGCAAATATGTACTTCTCATAGTAGATTCATTTTCCAAATGGCCTGAAGCGTTTCCCCTTAAAGATCAAGAAGCAGTGACCATAGCCAAAACCCTCTACAAAGAAATATTCACCAGATATGGTGCAATAAAGACACTCATCAGTGATAGAGGTGCCAATTTCATGTCCAAAATTGTACAGTCACTTTGCAACCTCTTTCAAATTAAGAGACAACACACAAGCTCATTCCATCCACAAACAAACAGTGCTTGTGAACGTTACAACTCTTTCATTGCTCAAACTCTCCGTGCATACATCAATAAATCACAAACCAACTGGCCTGAGTTACTTCCAGGAATTCTCATGGCATTCCGACTCACACCTGCCAAAGGAACCAAATTTGCACCCCACAAACTGTTATTTGGAAGGGACATAAACCTGCCCTTTGATACAACAGTAGCTCCTTTCAACAATATGGCAAAAGACCATGCACAATACTTTCAGGAAGTCTTACATCAACTCAAGCTTGCGGAAGAACTAGCAACTACAAACATAAAGGCCAGCAAGGAGGACTATAAAGCCCAATATGACAAACACACTGGAAACCCAACTTTTCGACCAGGTGATCTGGTTCTCCTGCTTAATCAGAAAACCAAACCAGGGTTGTCCCCAAAGCTTACTGACAAATATACAGGTCCTTACTACATCACCCTTACAGGCCCAAATGACACTTACAAACTGAACTCAGTAGAAAACAACAAACCCATGAAGTCCCTTGTTCATGTTAATCTCTTAAAAAAGTACAACGATCCAAAAGACCGCCTTACTACCTTACCCACAACACCACAACCTGTTCAACAACCCTTATCTCAACCTTCACACACTGAAACAAATACAGATTATCACCAAGTAGAAAAGATATTAGCTACAAAGAAACGTTCCGGTAAGCAGATCTATAAAGTTAAATGGTCAAATCCCCAGCCCCAAGGAATGGCTACCAGCAGAAGACATTTCTCCACAACTAATTAGAGAATACCATGACACAAGAACCATGAAAGGTACGAAACGGAAACAAAAACAAACACATCCATTCACTTAGTATCAATCGTATAGCTGACATTTTTTTTGTGCATTTAAAATCCCCATTTCAAAGAAATACTGGCACAGGTCTCACTTTTGTTTTACACATGGGCTGGTCCGAATGGTAGGTTTAATTGTCACTTGTCCCAGTATATCTGTGTTATTATTGTGATGGCCCTGATGACTGCAGCTGATGGGACTTCAGCATAATTATTCATGTACAGCTGAAATCACTGTAACACCAGTCTATAGATAAATTAATTACTGCCTGTACAGAAAAACAGTTATTAACCAATTCAGTTTCACAATGAATAGCAAACTACACTAACAACACTATCACCTATTACTGACCATTTCTTACTCAATTCAGTACTTTTGATTCAGTGTTTGATCCATTGAAGTTTTTATGCCTCTTACATTTTGCATTTCTTATTTACTTTATGGGTGGTTGTACTATCTTATAATCATCACAGTGGCATACAGAGGACTGTGAAGTGTTACAGCAATTGAGGTGGACAGACTTTAATTCTTGTACATAATGACTCATACATTTACGAACTGCTACATCATTTTCTTCTTATTGTGTAATGTATTTGTTAAAATATTTCTGCATGTTACAAGCTATGTTTTAGCTCAAGGTGGTACCTCAATTCATACCACATTGTTTACTACTACTGCTGCTACTACTGTGTTTCTCTTCAATGTTTGCATCTTGGCTGTACAGCATATATTATCAGTCAGGTGACAACTGCAGTTGTTACCTATTTTTTTTTCTTTTGTATATATGTAATGTTTGATACCATTTAGTGTTAAATTTCTCCAGAAGTGGAGACCACTTCTACTATAGGGGAGGATAATGTGAGATTCTGTATTTTATGTGTTTTTAGGGTTTATTTTAAAAAGTAAATAATTTTATGTTGAACTAAGATTTCTCCCTTAGCCTACACATGTATATATTTGTATTAATCATTATGACTTCCTGTACACACTGACTGACAGTTAATCTATGTAATTTGTAGACCAGGATTCTTCAAAACATGTTATAATTGTTTCTAAAAGTTTATAGTGCACTAGCTGCAATATTGCACTGTCATAAACAGTCACTAGATTAAAGAACAACAAAAACAGGAAATATGTTAGTAATACAATAATTTAATCACAACTACAGCTTTCAACCCCCATATGTACTCTATGACTTCTTAGTGGTGACCACACAGTTATAAGAAAACAGATGCTTTGATGTTATTGATACAGTTCAGGATATAATATCAGGAAGTCTTTCCCATTAATTATTATTGCTCATACAGTAAGTGGGATCCAGAGATGACTGTCACTCTTTCCTGTACTAAACTATATAAGCCTTTACAAAATCTGAGATTTGGAGATTGAACTAATAAGTTGCTAAAGACAGGTTGAACTGCTGATCTGTGGAATGGTTTTCTGTGTTACATCAGTTCTATGAACCTAACACAGAACAATCAAACTACTTAAAGCAGCAACCTCTATATATGTTAATATTTCAATTACACAAGTTTGACTTCATAATTCAAGAAATACAAATTCAATGGAAGTTCAATGATAACAGTGAATTATAGTTTTATTTTTATGTGATTATATTATCTGAATAAAGAACATTATCTACAATTGTGGAATTATTTTTACACCCCCTGTGATGAGCGGCAGACAACACTCACCCCCACATTGACTAAAATAGTCACCGCTCATAGTTGGTGAGAGATGCATTTTCTGGCATACAATTTACAATCAACCACCCAGCAGATGGATCCAGACACTACAGACTCATCAGAAGGAGAACAAGAGTTGGACAATTTTTCACAGCCTACATTAGCAAACTCCCTAGAGCCTGACTTGGAGAATTTTTCACAGTCTACATCTGAGACTTTCCCTGAGAGCTTCAACATGGCTTCCAACCTCAACCTAGAAGCATTTAATGGTCTGGAGGACAGTGATCGGTGGTTGAAACGATTTCACCAATACTCTTCTGCACTTGGACTGACTGACGCTCAGAAGAAGGCCATGTTTGTTTTACCTCACTGGCCGGGCAGCTGATTGGTTGGACACTCACTCACAGGACGCAGAAGATACCTTTCAGCAGCTGGAAGAAGCATTCACTGCCCACTTCAAAAAAGAGCGAAACAACTAAGCTGCATGACATTGCTTCCATATGGACCACCAAACAAGACCCCAGTGAACCCCTGCCGCACTACATCAACAAGCTCATCAAGTTGGCCGCCAACAGCATACCAGACAACCAACTGATTTTTGCCGCCACTCGAGGGATGCTTCCACAATATCGGTCATACATGGTCCAGAAAGAGGCCAAGACCATTCAGGATCTTCTGAAGTGGTCACGTTGTGCTCAAGATCTACAGCCTACTGCTCCTAGTTCCACAGACTTCAGAGATCTGCATGCTAAAGTGGACTACCTAACACAGATGCTAGCAGATACAGCTGTAGTGACGAAACACAACTCTTCTTACTCCCCTTCAAACACATACGCCATGAAGAAAACCAATCAAGCTTCGACAGACACACCCAAACAACATGGGCCCTGCAATTCTTGTGGTAAGTACAATCACCTTCGTAAAGATTGTAAATTCAGAAATGCAAAATGTTACTTTTGTCAAAAAACAGGACATTTACAAAAGGTGTGTAGGGCTGCCAAAGCCAGTAGTAAATAGGAATTTTTGCCTATCCAAGGGCAATGGTCAGTGGGTAGGCATACACATGACGAAAAGTGCTTCAGTACTGTTACAAATGATTCATCTCAAATTATTAACATCAACCTACAAGCTCCTTTAAAACAAAACATCCTCACTGTTACTGTCAACCATCATTCATTAAAAGCCTTAGTTGACACAGGTGCATCTGTGTGTTGCATTTCACAGAACACTCTTGAAAGTGTTCATAGTGGCTCAAAAGAGGTCCAACTAAAACCTTCACAAATTAAGGCTATCAAAGGAGTTTGTGGTGAACTGCGTAAAGTCTTAGGTGAAATTGAAATGACAGTCAGTGTCAGTAAATTGAAATTGCCAGGATCCTTCATTGTGTGTGAAAAGTTACACCATGACCTTATTCTAGGACTTGATTTCCTTGACCAACATAATGCCAAAATTAACTTTGCAACACACACCATATCATTTTTCAACAATGCCTTTGAAACTGCACTCACTACTGGAGAGGAACAAACCAAACAATGTTCACTTGTCAAATCATGTTATGCAGTTGTAGTAAAACCTAGGGGTTATACAACAATTCATGTCCAAGCTGATAGTACAATACAAGGTGATAATGTTCTGATAGAACCAAATCCTGATCTAACTCAGAAATTGGGTATCATAAGTGGAAAAACTGTTTCACATATGTATGGTAAATATGCTCTTGCAGTATTATTCAACCCATTAAACAAACCAGTACACTTAAGAAAAGACTGTATTATTGGCACCATTGAAGAGTTACATCCATTATCTAGCCCAACTGCTATTGATTCAAATGTTGAGACAGACTCATTCATCTTCAAACACAGCCACATGTGCCCCAGTTCAGTCCTCAGTCACACATGAAGATTACATTCAAACTGCAAAGGACTTAGGTTTCGATCTATCTGATTCTGATCTTACTGACAAACAGCGAAACGTTTTTACAGACAATCAATCCAAATGCGGCAAGAAATTGAAAAACAAATTGGCAATTTGGTCAAACACAAAATACTTGAACCTTCCACTTCAGAGTGGAACAGCCCCATTGTTATGTGCAAAAAAAAAGATGGGACATATAGAATGGCTTGTGATTTTCGTGAGCTGAACAAAGTTAGTCAGCCCTTGCACTACCCTTTGCCACGTGCAGATGACATATTTGACAGTATTGGTCATTCTAAAGCTAAGTATTTCAGCAGCATGGATATGGCTTCAGGTTTTTGGCAGATTCCCCTTGATCCTGAAACTAAACACAAAACTGGCATTATTACTCATCATGGGGTATGGAATTGGAATAAGCTACCTTTTGGCTTAATGTCTGCACCTACAGCATTTCAAAAAACCATGGCAACTATCTTTCGTGACCTCAATTGGAAACAAGTTTTGATTTATGTGGATGATATTTTGCTGATTAGTGCTTCTTTTGAAGATCATCTGAAACATCTATTTGAGGTATTTCAGCGTTTAAAACAAGCAAATTTGACCCTCAAACCATCCAAGTGTCACTTTGCTCTCAAGGAGATCATATATCTGGGATATGTCATTACGAAAGATGGTATTAAGGCTGATCCCTCAAAAACTGAAGTAATAAAAAACTTCCCCATTCCCAAAACACAAAAACAGTTAAGATCTGCCATGGGCTTGTTTAACTTCTATCGCAGATTTGTACAGGGATTCTCTCAAATCGCTGCTCCCCTGAATGCTCTCCTGAGAAAAGATGTCAAATTTGAATGGTCCACCAGATGTGACAAAGCCTTTCAACAGTTGAAAAACAACCTTGTTCAAGCAGCACTACTTGCATATCCTGACATGTCACAAAGATTCCACTTAACGACTGACGCATCTCAAGATGGTCTTGGTTATATCCTAGGTCAAAAACACCCTGATCATGGTGAGGTTGTTATAGCTTATGGTGGTAGAGGTTTGCATACTGCTGAAAGAAACTACAGTATCACTGAACTTGAATGTCTTGCTGTCATTAAAGGCATCAAAGCATATCATCCTTATTTGGCTAACGCTGAATTTGATATCTACACTGACCACAGTGCTCTCAAATGGCTAAGTCAGGTTAAACACTCCACCGGTAGACTAGTCCGATGGTCCTTGGCACTGCAGAGTTACCAACACAAGATCCACCATAAACCTGGTCGAGTAAATTCTGCAGCTGATGCCTTATCCCGACACCCCTATTCCCTAAAAACTGATACAAAGCAAGAACTAGAGGACATTTTACCTCATACTTCTGTCTTGTCCACTTCTACGGAACAAAAGGAATGGGTTCAAGTAAACCTTGAATATGATGCTATTCAGGAGGTTAGCGTCACAGAAATAGTGCCACCTATTGAGATTTCTAAAGACATTGTCCTACAACAGCACAATTGCCAAGACCTTCAGCCATACTTAGACAACCTTAACAATGGCATTCTACCACAGAATGATGTCTCAGCTCGTAAACTGACATTTGAAAAAGATAATTTTGTGATTCAAGATGAGGTCCTATATCATCTCTACTACCCCAGGGACAAAGGTTCTAAAAGGTCAGAAAGAATAGTGGTTCAACTAGCACTACCCAGTATTCTTATTCCAGAAGCACTGCATGCTTACCATGATTCACTCTTAGGAGGAGGACATCAGGGATACGAAAGAACCTTGAGTGCCCTCAGATGTAAATACTGGTTCCCAAATATGTCACAAAAAGTTTTAGAGTATACCACTTCATGTGATACTTGTCAGAGAGTAAAGCAAAACAGTCACAAAAAGGCTCCTCTACACCCTATGCCATTGGTCAAGCATTTTGAAAGAGTTCACATGGACATCTTAGGCCCCCTACCACAAGCTGAAGATAAGAGCAAATATGTACTTCTCATAGTAGATTCATTTTCCAAATGGCCTGAAGCGTTTCCCCTTAAAGATCAAGAAGCAGTGACCATAGCCAAAACCCTCTACAAAGAAATATTCACCAGATATGGTGCAATAAAGACACTCATCAGTGATAGAGGTGCCAATTTCATGTCCAAAATTGTACAGTCACTTTGCAACCTCTTTCAAATTAAGAGACAACACACAAGCTCATTCCATCCACAAACAAACAGTGCTTGTGAACGTTACAACTCTTTCATTGCTCAAACTCTCCGTGCATACATCAATAAATCACAAACCAACTGGCCTGAGTTACTTCCAGGAATTCTCATGGCATTCCGACTCACACCTGCCAAAGGAACCAAATTTGCACCCCACAAACTGTTATTTGGAAGGGACATAAACCTGCCCTTTGATACAACAGTAGCTCCTTTCAACAATATGGCAAAAGACCATGCACAATACTTTCAGGAAGTCTTACATCAACTCAAGCTTGCGGAAGAACTAGCAACTACAAACATAAAGGCCAGCAAGGAGGACTATAAAGCCCAATATGACAAACACACTGGAAACCCAACTTTTCGACCAGGTGATCTGGTTCTCCTGCTTAATCAGAAAACCAAACCAGGGTTGTCCCCAAAGCTTACTGACAAATATACAGGTCCTTACTACATCACCCTTACAGGCCCAAATGACACTTACAAACTGAACTCAGTAGAAAACAACAAACCCATGAAGTCCCTTGTTCATGTTAATCTCTTAAAAAAGTACAACGATCCAAAAGACCGCCTTACTACCTTACCCACAACACCACAACCTGTTCAACAACCCTTATCTCAACCTTCACACACTGAAACAAATACAGATTATCACCAAGTAGAAAAGATATTAGCTACAAAGAAACGTTCCGGTAAGCAGATCTATAAAGTTAAATGGTCAAATCCCCAGCCCCAAGGAATGGCTACCAGCAGAAGACATTTCTCCACAACTAATTAGAGAATACCATGACACAAGAACCATGAAAGGTACGAAACGGAAACAAAAACAAACACATCCATTCACTTAGTATCAATCGTATAGCTGACATTTTTTTTGTGCATTTAAAATCCCCATTTCAAAGAAATACTGGCACAGGTCTCACTTTTGTTTTACACATGGGCTGGTCCGAATGGTAGGTTTAATTGTCACTTGTCCCAGTATATCTGTGTTATTATTGTGATGGCCCTGATGACTGCAGCTGATGGGACTTCAGCATAATTATTCATGTACAGCTGAAATCACTGTAACACCAGTCTATAGATAAATTAATTACTGCCTGTACAGAAAAACAGTTATTAACCAATTCAGTTTCACAATGAATAGCAAACTACACTAACAACACTATCACCTATTACTGACCATTTCTTACTCAATTCAGTACTTTTGATTCAGTGTTTGATCCATTGAAGTTTTTATGCCTCTTACATTTTGCATTTCTTATTTACTTTATGGGTGGTTGTACTATCTTATAATCATCACAGTGGCATACAGAGGACTGTGAAGTGTTACAGCAATTGAGGTGGACAGACTTTAATTCTTGTACATAATGACTCATACATTTACGAACTGCTACATCATTTTCTTCTTATTGTGTAATGTATTTGTTAAAATATTTCTGCATGTTACAAGCTATGTTTTAGCTCAAGGTGGTACCTCAATTCATACCACATTGTTTACTACTACTGCTGCTACTACTGTGTTTCTCTTCAATGTTTGCATCTTGGCTGTACAGCATATATTATCAGTCAGGTGACAACTGCAGTTGTTACCTATTTTTTTTTCTTTTGTATATATGTAATGTTTGATACCATTTAGTGTTAAATTTCTCCAGAAGTGGAGACCACTTCTACTATAGGGGAGGATAATGTGAGATTCTGTATTTTATGTGTTTTTAGGGTTTATTTTAAAAAGTAAATAATTTTATGTTGAACTAAGATTTCTCCCTTAGCCTACACATGTATATATTTGTATTAATCATTATGACTTCCTGTACACACTGACTGACAGTTAATCTATGTAATTTGTAGACCAGGATTCTTCAAAACATGTTATAATTGTTTCTAAAAGTTTATAGTGCACTAGCTGCAATATTTCACTGTCATAAACAGTCACTAGATTAAAGAACAACAAAAACAGGAAATATGTTAGTAATACAATAATTTAATCACAACTACAGCTTTCAACCCCCATATGTACTCTATGACTTCTTAGTGGTGACCACACAGTTATAAGAAAACAGATGCTTTGATGTTATTGATGCAGTTCAGGATATAATATCAGGAAGTCTTTCCCATTAATTATTATTGCTCATACAGTAAGTGGGATCCAGAGATGACTGTCACTCTTTCCTGTACTAAACTATATAAGCCTTTACAAAATCTGAGATTTGGAGATTGAACTAATAAGTTGCTAAAGACAGGTTGAACTGCTGATCTGTGGAATGGTTTTCTGTGTTACATCAGTTCTATGAACCTAACACAGAACAATCAAACTACTTAAAGCAGCAACCTCTATATATGTTAATATTTCAATTACACAAGTTTGACTTCATAATTCAAGAAATACAAATTCAATGGAAGTTCAATGATAACAGTGAATTATAGTTTTATTTTTATGTGATTATATTATCTGAATAAAGAACATTATCTACAATTTTGGAGTTATTTTTACACCCCCTGTGATGAGCGGCAGACAACACTCACCCCCACATTGACTAAAATAGTCACCGCTCATAGTCTCACCATATTTTTTGTGGGCTATGATGATTTTCTTGAACTCTTGTTTGAAGGAGTTCACCGCCTCTGAGGCCTGGGTTTGGTTCCCGGCGCTACCTCAAGTGGGAAAGCTGGTAGTTGCTTGCCATTGGACGGCAGTTTACAGTACAGAACCTTGACCAACTGTATGTACTGGTTTCCTCTGCCCTTCCAACTACCCATTGTGATATGACCTGTACAGTGTTGAAAGCGATGTAAAACCCCAAATAAATAAATGAAGGAGTTTGCATGTGGCAATCATACTGATCCTGTTACACTAAAGGATGTTTTGAATGCATTGTCATCCATTGAAGTAGGATTTACATTTTCGATAAGTTGTACATGTCAACTAATTAATATATTCTGTTTTATGATCAAGCCATATTCTTCAACAATACTTAGACTGTTCCTAACTTGGATTCTAAGCTTTTATCATGATTTTACTGACTTAGATCAAAATGGTATTCATCAACATTCCTAACTTTAAGGTCACCTTAGACCTCTACATAGATTTCAAGTTATCTGCAGAGGCCCCTTAGATGAGAGACTGTTTTTAAAATATGTAGTTATTGCAGAGAATCCTGTGTTTTATTGATATTAAACTATGACACAATATTAAAAACTGCATTTTCCCTCCAGAAAATGAGTTTTTTTTACCATTTTTTAAAAAAAGCAGATGATTTAGTAAGAAATCAAAGGACACCTTACATAAGAATTGTTGTGGAATAAGATTCTTCCTAACGCAGATATGCTGGTGTCCAAGTTTACAGTTACAGTACAAAGTATAGGGAGTTTTCCTAACTTAGAATCTAAGTAATATTTAACACAGTAGAGCTTGATGAAAATAAATCCAAGTAATACTTTGGTAAGTAGAAAACCATCCCTAACTTGGATCTAAGGTGACCTTAGCAAAGTATTGTTTAAGAATATGGCCCCTGGTCAATTTTAAAGTTGGAGTTTTTACCTTCCCGTTCAACAACCAGGGTCATATTTGGACAGGCCATCAGCATTACCACTTGTAGGACTCAAACCCACATCCATCATGTCTCCAACAAATGTTTCAAATCTTTAAAGGTTTTTGCACCTTTATCTTTTAGAGATTGCACTTTAAATATCTGATGGGAAAACATTCTTCTGGTTATTACTTTTGCACTGGTTTGGATCAGATTTATATATGTTTAATTACTTTTTATGGATTTTATAAATGCCGTCAAATATGGATTCTACATACCTTTTTTAGGTCTTCATAAAATAAAAAGTGGACATTCACACGACTTTTAAGTCCCGTCCAGTAATCTGTTACATGATCAAACCAGTTACCATGCAGGGAATCTACACCATACAACACAGCAAGAGGTCCGTTTATTCAATATATGTTTGAAGAGTAACTTAATAATGAGTAAGTTAATAATGTCAATATTACACATAATAGTAAGTTAATAATGTCAATATTACACATATCTCGTTGTAAGGATAGTTTTATTTCTAGAACAGTAATGGTGATGACCAAGATTTTTTGAAAAATTAATAATAACTGGAGGTGAAGACATTACATTTTGTTGGTAAAGAAAGTTATGGTTAATACTTTGCCATAAAGGCAACAATTTCACTTACGTAGGCCTTTCATAAAAATTGGGAAAAATCCAGCAAAAGAACCATTATAATCATCTGGTTCTTTCCTTGTGAAATATTCCCAGTAAGATACAGCAACTGATTTAGGGTTTCTTATCAGACAGACAACTTTCGGCTAAAAATAGACAAAATTCACAATACAAACATCTGCAGAACTACAAGTTTATTTCATTAATTCCACTGGAACCGACCCTATGACTACCTCTACAACTCTAGGGTCGGTTGCAAAAGTCAGGGAATCAGGGACAAAGTACATCCCAGCTTGTCTGGGTCAAGATCCTGACCTTACTTGGGGTGATTTTCTTCACGACAAGATGGGAAACTACCAGGACAAGCTGTAAACCCCTAACAGACTGGATCTTTTTCTTGACTCACCCCGACTTGACTGATTAAATCATGGAGTCAGGATCACAGCTGTTTCAAGTATGAACTTTAGTTTCTTCCCTCTCAAATTCATTAACTTGATTAACAGCTCATTTCTCTTATCTCAACTCACTCATTACAGCGCATGCACACTGAGAACACACACAGGTTTTGTGTGATGAAAATTTGATTTTTAACTTTCAATTTAATATTTAGTATAATTTCAAAAGTTTATTTGCAATAAAAATGACAGCTTCTTAAAGCAAAATCTATGTTTTGTTTTATGATATAGAAAATTAAGTGAATCGGCCCCCAATAAGTATGTCTAAAACATTGATTTCCATTCCCTCTCAATTGGCTTTTTGCACACAAAGAAAATCAAAATTTGTATTTTGGTCTATTAAATTATCTAAAATTTAAGCAATATGTTGATTTTTAAATACAATTAAAATATATATCAAACCAAAATTAGGATTATGATTATTAACATGACTCATATATTATTTAAAGGGAATTGGCAGAAAATGGAAATGTAGCTACAAAGTGTGACACTTTCTAAGACAAAATAGACCAGTTATGTTCAGGTTCTAAGAAAACCATGCATATTAAGGCAAACATTTTCCAGATATTGAGCCTTTTAACTAACTTAAACTGAGCATAATCATATGGTATATGGTATACTATGCTTAAATAATTCACAGATCACTGGGGACATATTTCATTCACAAGTTCTTTCTGTGAATGGCAAATCAGGTTAAGATAGTAAAACTTTTATTGCTTTTTTAATTTTCACTGTTAAATATGTTATTAAGTTAGTTTGGATACATCATATAGAATTTGTCTAATAAAATTTCACATTTCCCAATCCTTTTATTTGAGGATGTTGGTTTACAAATATTAAGACATTTGTCACTATAATAACTTTGAATGACACATTCACTTTTCAAAGTGTCTTATATTTTGTCATAATTGTTATATTTTAATGATAAGATTTCAGTTTTAACCCACAATATTCAATATCATTACTATAATAATTTGTGGAAAACCTCTAAGAGTAACATTTTTTTGTGTTTTTGCACAATATGTACTTTCTTATTTTGTATTAAATTACTATACATTTTACTCTCTCCAGCAAATTTTTCTCACTGTATACAAAAACTAAAAAATTGCCGAAACGACATCCAACATAAACAACTCCTTCCTCACTTCCCAATCAATATTCTTGGTAATCGGGTCTCACCAGCACAAAGTGTCAAGAATCTCGGAGTGAGGTTTGATTCCGATTTCACCTTCTCTGACCATGTGTCACAGGTCATAAAGTCCACTAGAGTTCATGCAAGAGACCTATACAGAATTCGCCCCCTTCTAGACCTTAAAACATCAGTTCTTCTAGCCAATGCTTTGGTGAGCAGCAGATTGGGCTACTGCAATTCCCTGTTCTTATCACTCACTGATTTTGAGTTAAGGAGACTACCACTAGTGCAAAACTCACTCTGCAGGGTTGCCACCTGTTCCTCAAAATTTTCTCACATCACCCCTCAACTGAAAAAAATCCAGTGCCCCTAAACTCAAGTTCCTTCATACCCCCACTTTTTGACCGTAGAGTTCATAAATTTTGAATATTCTGCTAGTGGATATTACGGGCATTACTGTCCTTTACCGGGATTTACTCAGTCATTTTTGGTTGTGGTTTGTACTTTATTGTCCTTTATGTTTTTGCTGTCAATTTTTGCATGTTTCCATTTCGTCTGTGGTTTGTAATTCCTTATGATGCGGACTGTTACACTCCTTCTTTGTATTGTTGGCCTCTTTGTACATTACCATAAGAGTCAAAACAGAATTCAGACTAGGTGCGATGTCGGCCTGCATGGATGTAAATATGATGGACCCACTACCAAATCCATTTTGTTCATTTATGTCAGGACACATAGAGTCACTTTTTGTGAAAAGGCGTCTTTCAGGCAGCTTGCTCTGGTTCTACTGTCGGGTGATGTCGCTCTAAATCCTGGGCCATTGAAGTTTGGGTTTGCTAACTGCCAGTCCATTAGGAATAAAGGTCCAATTCTCTGTGATGAAATCCAAACTGGAAATTTTGATGTTTTTGGTCTCACCGAGACCCATATTAAAGCTCTAGACACACCCTCATTTTTAAACGAGTTAACGCCTGAAGATTTTTCCCTTGTTCACACCAATAGAGAAAACAAACGTGGTGGCGGTGTTGGCTTTTTTATTAAATCTGCTCTTGATTTTAAAACCATTCATTCCCCTGAGTTCTCCTCCTTTGAAAATCACACTGTCTGTTTCACTCTTGATGGGCGTCGCTTGTTTCTTGGGGTCATTTACCGGCCCCCTGCCTCATCTGTAGTAAAATTTTTTGAAGATTTTCTGTCATATGTGGGTTTTTTGTCTTCCTTATCCCCCTCCTTTGTCATTTGTGGTGATTTTAATCTTCATGTCGACATTATGTCTCCAACAGTCTCTGAATTTAAATCAGTCATGGATTCTTGCTGTCTGTCCCAATACATTGATTTTCCAACTCACCTTCATGGTCATACCTTAGATTTGTTGATGGCTCCATCTGAGTTCTCTGCAATTTCTGATGTGAAAGGTTCAGGCTTCATTAGTGATCACAAAATTATCTCTTGTGTGGTTGACTTTCCATCTTTGGATACACCAATTCAGAAAGTTGTTACCTTCCGTCAATACCATAAATTGAATATTGATAAATTCAGAAGTGACCTCCTGACTATTCCGTTTGTTAGCTCACCATCTGATGACATAGATTTATTGCATGAACAGTACATGTCTGGCTTGTCTGGCCTTCTAGATATTCATGCACCAGTGAAGACTAAACAGCTCATCAAACCAGCCCCAAGCTGGATAACTGATGAGTATAGAACTGCCAAGTGCATGAGAAGGCAGTTTGAGCGTGCCTGGAGAAGAGACAAATCCCCTGAAAATCGTTCCCGTCTTCGACGGCAGATAAACAGATGTAACCACATCCTAAATAGAAACAAGGGGTGTTTCTATCATGATCTAGTTAGTGAAAATTGCGGCGATAGCAAGAGGTTATGGCATGCACTAAATAGAACATTGAGTCGGTCAAATTCTACTGTCCTCCCACCCTTTGATGATGAAAAATCTTTAGCAAACAGATTTGGTTCGTTTTTCATTGATAAAATTAAAAAGATTCGAGACACCTTTAAATACACCCGATCTCAGGTTCTTCATCCAGACAAGGAGCCGCCGACTTTTTGTTCCTTTCAAGCTGTCACTGAGACTGAAGTCCTTAAGTTTATCAAGGAATCCCCTTCTAAAACTTGCTCCCTTGATCCATGCCCCACTCACATTGTGAAACAATGTATTGACATTCTTCTCCCTTCATTGACTAAACTAGTTAACTTGTCCCTCAAAAACGGCATTTTCCCTAATCCTTTCAAACAGGCTATTGTCACTCCCCTCCTCAAAAAGTCCACCCTTTCAAAAGAGGATTTGAAGAGCTACTGACCAGTGTCCAGTCTTAGCTTCTTGTCAAAATTGGTCGAGCGAATTGTGGCTGCCCAAATTAGATCTCACATGGATTCTCATGATCTTGGTAATACTTTCCAGTCAGCCTACAAGGTGGGGCACTCGACAGAAACTGCCTTGTTGTGCATCAAAAATGAGATTCACTTATCTCTGTCCAAGGGCATGCCTACAGCACTTGTGCTACTCGACCTGTCTGCGGCATTTGATACTATCGATCATGACACACTCCTATCCTGTCTGTCGTCTAGATTTGGTTTTGCTGGATCGGCATTAAAATGGTTTAGATCCTATCTCCAGGATCGTTTTCAGTCAGTCAAGATTGGTTCTAGTCTTTCGAATTTGTTCAAATTGAAGTTTGGAGTCCCCCAAGGTTCTGTCTTAGGTCCCCTTCTGTTTTCCCTCTACACAACACCTCTTGGTCAAGTCATCAGAAAATATACCGTAGTCCGTTACCACTTCTATGCGGACGACACTCAGTTGTTCATTCACTTATCCCCTGATGATAGTCTCAAGTCTTTTGACCATCTTAAATCATGTTTGAATGATATTCAGGTCTGGATGTCTGAAAACAAACTCAAGCTAAATCCTGATAAAACAGAATTCATAGTCTTCGGTGCCAAAGACAGACACAAATGGCTCAATGACTCACTACCTGTCAATATCCTGGGTAATTGCCTCTTTCCCGCAGATGTTGTACGCAATCTGGGTGTTCTGTTTGATGCAAAGTTTTGTTTCACCAATCAAGTAAATTCTGTTATCAAATCCTGCTTTATCAGCCTCAGGGACCTACATCGTATCAGGAGGTTTCCTTCTGTGGATACATCAGTGGTGATTGCAAATGCTCTGGTCAGTAGTCGTTTGGATTATTGCAACTCTCTTTTTCGCAGTTTGTCATCCCGAAATGCTACAAGGCTCCAATATGTTCAAAATGCACTTGCACGGTTTGTCAATGGTGCTTCAAAGTACACTCACATTACATCCACCCTTAGGACACTCCATTGGCTACCCGTTAGACAACGTATTATCTTCAAAATCCTAGTTTTGGTCTATAAGTATCTCACCACTGGCCAGCCTAAGTATTTTGCACCATATCTCCCCTTGTACAAATCTGCCGTGAATACAAGACGTTCCTATCCCAAAAATTTGTTCCTTCTGGTTCCCTCTTACTGTCCTTCCATCCATAAATCAAATGTCCATTTTAACAATAGTTTCTCATATGATGCCCCTAAGTTATGGAATGATCTTCCATATGATATACGCAGTGCTCCAAATCTCTCCAGTTTCAAAAGTCGACTCAAAACCTACCTATTTCAGAAATCATTCCCACCATAGCTTCTTACTGCCGAACACCGGACCGCCTCCCTGGCAACGACTCGGAACATGTCTAATGTCTCATGATTTATGCCTTACGGATTGGATGGTGTGCCTTAGAATCCGTTGATACGGAGATTAAGCACCTGGACAACTGATTGATTGATAAATCTTATTCTTTTAGTCACTATGCCCCAGTTCTTTGGAACTCTTTCCCCTTCCAAATAAGAAACAGTCTCTCTGTCACATCTTTCAGGAAACACCTCAAACCCATCTTTTCAATTCTAGTTTCTCAACTTAGTCTCCTTGCCTCTCAGTCTCACCCACAACTCTGGAACACTGACCTTGAACGCCCCTCGACTCTCCTTATTAGAAATGATTTTTGTTAACTAGCGCACTGAGTTCCCCTTGTGGGGAAGATATTGCACCTGCAAAGCAGTAGATTAGATTAGTATTATACAGAGTTCATTTGAGCACATTTTGTGTAAGTCAATTCTGTTTTATTTCAGTATCATCAAATGAAGTGTTTATAACAAAATTAATCTACACCACAAAAATTTAAAACAGCATTGCTGTTACAGCAAATGCATGTCAATTATTTTTATTAATCATAGTTACATGCTTCCACTTCTCAAATGTTATGGTGATTAAAGCATAAAATCCCTGTCAAACAAATTTTTATATTCAACAAACCTCTTTCAAACAACTGCTGCAGGTAAATAAATTGTCAGTAAGTGGCTATTACAGAAGGGCTTAAGTGTGTAACATAATAACTAAACACTCAAAAGAAAAACTAGGTTTTTAAAACACCAATCACTTAAAAGCTTAAAATATAAGGATATGTTGAAATCTTAACAAATATATTTTATTATCATTATATAGACTAAAGAAAGGAATTTCAGATTACCTTTTTACTAATTTGGAACAATGTAAAATGTTTGATATATTGATAAATTAAAAGACCTATCTCTTTACAAGAAAACTCATGCATACAAAGATACAGTGAGTAGTTACACTAATGAACATTCTCCTATCAATCAAATTCTCTGGATTAGAGAGGGCCTAGGGATGAACCAAAGTGCACAGAATCAGCGTTTTTAAACAGCTGTGGGATCCAGAGTCAAGATTGAACCCAAACTATATAAACCCCTCTGTCTGTCATAAAAATAATTTATCACTACAAAGATGCCAGCTACACATCAGAGAGACTTTCAGCAGAAGCTTAGGGTACTTTTTGTTTTTCATTGAGTTTATATTGTGGTTTTCATCATGATTTGAACACAGAAAAGGACACATCTGAACCCAGGACCAACACCTGCCCTGCAACAATCACGACAGCTACAGTCCCAGCCAACCTCCAGGAAAAGAAAAAAGCCACCAAACCCCTGGGTCATGCAACAGATTCTTCAAAGACAAGAAAACGGATGCTACAGCAACCTTCTAGCCGACTTAATACACACTGGCATCCCAGGATACCAGAATTTTGTCAGGCTGCCACCTGCATTTTTGACCTCATCAAAGAATGCATACACCACTGCATCAAGAAGTGAGTCACCAATTTTAGGAAGCCCTTAGAAGTTGGACTTCTGGCAATTGCACTAAGACATGTTGCAATAGGGGGGACCTACACCTCCTTGCAGTACCACTGGCTGGTTGGCTGATCCACCATCTGTAAATTCGTCCCCCAGGTCTCCCAAGCCATTCTTGCTGAATTCCATGATGATTATTTGCATTACCCTATTAGCCCCCAGGAGTGGAAAAGGATGGGGAAGTTTAGAACTACATGGAATGTCCCATATGTTCTGGGGGCTCTAGACGATAAGCACCTCACCATGAAGAAGCTAAAGAAATCTGGCAGTGACTATTGCACCTACAAGGGCTTCTTGTCCCTGATGCTATTAGCCCAGACTACAAATTCCTGTGGAGACATTGTGGGTCAAGTGGTTTTTCATCAGATTTTCAATTTTAGGGAGAAGATTGAGGATGGGGCTCCTGGCACCAGAACCACTGGTGGAGGGAGGGCCAGATTTACACTATTTCTTCCTGGGTGATGACACCTTGGCCTTAATGCCATGGATGGTGAAATCCTACAGCAGAAGACGACTCACAAGGGAAGAAAAAATTGCCAACTGTAGGATCTGCAGAGGCAGGGGGCGGTTGAAAATGCCTTTGGAATATCATTGAGCCAATTCTGGATACTATTGTGCACCATGGAGCAAAGGCCAAAGGTTGTCAGAGATATAATGTTTACATATGTGGTGTTGCACAACATGCTGAAGAAACACACCAGGGTAGAGTAAAAAGGGCACCAACCCCAGCAAATGATGAAGTGGCCCTACAAAATGAATAGGCGGTGTTTGTTCCTAATGGGAACTACAGGAATCACTCGTGTGAGGCCAAACATCAATGAGAACTACTGAAAGACTACTTCAATCACATGGGTGCATTGGCTGGGCAGGAGGACATGATCTGAGATGTGTCAACCAACTACCCTGCATGGGGATAGAAGAAGCTAAGATCTACCGTCCTGTTTAAGACTACTATCAGTCTTTTGGGAAACTCAAAAGTTTCTCAAAGGGTCATAACTCAAAAGGTCGAATCGAAAGGTCAAAATACTTCCCCCCAAATGTCAAACCTTCCTTAAAGTCCAAGTGTTTTTTGTAATTTTTTATTTTATAGTGGGCCAAAGTTTCAAAAGCGAAAATGGCTGCAGTGTGTTGATGTGTTGGTGGCTGAGTATTGGGGGTAGATTCCCAAAGAATCCTGAGAGTTCTGATATGTTGTGTTGACTTTCTTCGCCTGTAACAGAGGCAACTGAGGATAGGCTGAACTGCTTTGTCAGAGTCAATGTGATGTAAGTGTCCTTGAAGATCCAGCCTGTTGGTCTACTTGGAAGGAAGTCAGCTGCCCGCTGGATTCCTCCGGTTGTCCTTTGAGTGCCCCTTGGCTCTTCTGAGTGGGTTGGATGACCTGGCTTGCAGACATCTGGGTCTTTGAGATGGTCAAGATGTATTACTGTGCAGCTGGAGCTGGTTGCTGTGACTGTTGAAATGTCTGTGGCACGAATGTTGAAGTTTCACTTTAGCTTTATGAAAGTGTCTGATGGCCTCATTCCTCTGTCCTGCATTGGATGCTGGTAAGAAGCTTTATTTTCTGGCGAAAAAATGAGTATTTTGTTGCCTATCTTGTTCCCAGGCCAAACAATTAGGTTCTGTGTGTTTTTCGGTGCTGAACTAAGGTAGAAGCGACATGTAATTTTTGTACCATGTGGTGATGGTTGATTATATAATCATTATGGGAAAACAAAGATATTTTATTGTGATCCTTGTGAAATCAAGCATCCTACACCTATTGGAAGGAACTGCAATCGCCAAAAATAGCATTCATATGATATTGTTGAGGATGAAGACATAAATATCAGATAACTGGCTGAAATGAAAAATGTTGGATAAAGAATGTTGTCAGTGGAGCAGAGAACTGCGAAAACCTCTTACATCCTCTTACTAGTAAGAAGAAAGCGCCTACACCCAACCGGGTAGAGATGGAGAGTTTATCAGATGATGGCAGTAATAACACGCTAGTGCTTCCAACTGCCAAGTTCATCAAGAAGAACGCAAGCATTCCACAACAAATCTAAGCCATGGTTGAAGAACTTAAAAAACACTCAAAGGTCAGTTAATGATGATGTCACTGTTAAATGTAAGGCACCATGGTCACAAAATCACGTGTTTACTGGATATACACGATCTAGACACTCTTAATATTCACTCAGTGTGGATCATTGGAGGATGAGGAAATGTAGATATTAAGGATAAGATGTTAGATTATCTGGCAGATAAAATCGAAAACACCCAGGATGTTTCCTGGGCATCAGCTAAAGTAAAGCATGCAGTAGTTTTATGCCACATGGAGGTAAGGCCAGGTAAACTTGTATCATCTGATCCTATGCGCATCACTAAGTCATATGCTCAGACAGTGGGATTAAACCAAGGTAGTGGTGGCCATAGTAGTAATAATAACAGCATTTCTGGAAAGAGCAAGTCTTTCACTTGTAAATTTTATTGGAATGGAACTTGTTCTCATTGTTCTCATGATCACACTTCAGGTGGCAGGCGGAAGAAACACAACTGTAATTCATTTTATGGCACCCAATCCATTGAAGGAATGCAAGGATGGAAAGAGTTAGTAAAAAAACTTAATGCAACAATGCATTGTATAATATGATGATTACTAATCCGAAAGTAGGATGTGGTGGGCTCAAACCTAGGGACTTTATAGTAGTACTTATGTCTTTCTTGCTTTCCACAAATGGAGAGATTTGTATGCAAATACAAACAAAGCACAAATTTTGATATTTTAGGTAAAGTTTCACATACCAATGTCTCATATTGCAACATGATTTGTGCCAAAAAGCTTGACAAAGGTGTGAAGAAAAATGTCAGTGAAAATGATTATATACAGGCTGCTAACAATTGATGCACAACTAACAGGCTTGTCCCATTAATTGATACCTTGTGTGTTGACTGTATTGATCACATTGACAAAATTAGTGATGTTAATAGTTAATACTAGTATTTCAAGGTTAGAAGTTTGTAAAAATGCCAGGGTTAACAAAGTGGTGTGCATAAAAAGAGGAGTTATAAAAAATTAAAAGTTGGAGGTATACTAATTCTGGAAAATGTGAGGCAACAAATCACAACTGAGCCATGGTATCTTTCTGGAAAGTACTGAAACAAATGCAAGCATAGGTGGCGCAGAGACAGCTAGCACTGTCTTTGTAAGCTGTATGTTCAGACCTACTCTGAAAAATAGTGACTTAAAATTAAAAAAAATGCAAGGTCAGTAATCTCAGTACAACAACTGCTTCTGAAGTTAATTATCCAAAAATGTCATTAATGAGGTAAGAAGTGCACTTTCCTTGACTATAAGTGGTGAAAAAAAACCAGTAATTGGGTCCCTGATGTTGATGAATTGAAAAATATCACTCATGAAACAGTATCAAAAGACACATCAACTGGGGATGTTCACCCTATTTGAGTTTCAATAACGGTGAAACAAGCAAAAATGCAACAGGCCTCCCAGGTTAAGGATTTTTGTCGAGGGAAAAGTCAGGCCCAAAGGTATTTTAGGTTTATACCTCTCAGTTCCTTGTTAGGTAACAAGGATTTTAAAAAAAAATCTCATATCACCTGTCCTATCTTGGCAGATATAATTTTGACAAAGGAAAAAAGTGTGATTAAATTGCAACTGAATGCCAAAAAAATGGAAGAAATATCTGGATGAATATTGTGATTGGCAGTTATTACAGTTTATAAAGTTTGGCTTCCTTTTGATTGTTATGAGGCTACTCAATTGAAATGTGACTTTATGAATTATAAGTCAGCTATCTTACATTCAGAATATGTAGATGCTTGTCTTACTGAATAAAACAACTTTAAGGCAATTCATGGTGCCTTCAAGAACCCCAACTATTTTCCTGATATGCAATGTAGCCCATTCATTACTCATAAAAAGCAAACTCTGACAAATTTAAACTTAATCTAGCCCCTGGGTAATGTTGTAAATGACGGGTTGGCCCACTAAACCGTTACACCATTACAGATAAGGTTGTTAGATTGGGAAGAGTGTGCTGTTTATACAAGGTAGATATCAGTAGGGGCCTGCAGACATGTAAAAATAAAACCCTGGGGAGTCCAATATGCTGGACCTCAAAGGGAATGACTTCTTCCTTGACTCTTGTGTGCCTTTTGGCTTCATACACGGAAGTAACATCTGCACACGTTTGAGTAATACCATCAGATACACTATGCTCAAGTGTGACTACCACATTATCAAATATATTGATGATCTGATTGTGTATGGCCTTTCAAGTCAAATTCACCAAAGTTTCAATACTCCAGAATTTTTATGCTGTTTATACAAGGTAGATATCAGTAGGGCCTTCAGACATGTAAAAATAAAACCCTGGGAAGTCCAATATGCTGGACCTCAAATGGAATGACTTTTTCCTGGACTCCTGTGTGCCTTTTTGCTTCATACACGGAGGTAACATCTTCCAACGTTTGAGCAATGCTATCAGATACTCTATGCTCAAGTGTGACTATGACATTATCAATTATATTGATGATCTGATTGTTTATGGCCTTTCCAGTCAAATTCACCAAAGTTTCAATACTTTGTGCAGAAATTTTAGGTGAGCTTGGTCTGACATTCATGGAAACCAAACCGCTCGGGTGTCCTGATAAATACAGTAAATGCAATTTTAGTGCCCCCAGATAAATTAAGAAAAAATCACGACCATGTGTGCTGAGTGGGGGATTAATATAAAAACCACTAAATGTCAGTTAAAATATCACCTGAAATCTCTTCTTTATGTCATAAAGTGCATCAGGAATGCCAGATTCCTCCTAAATAGAATGTTAGGAACTCCAAGGAATGTCAACCTCAAGTGACCCTCAAAATACTGAGTTACGTCAAAATTTTGATAGCTACTTATACATCCATAAACGTATTTAAGGCGATGAACAGAGTGATGCCTTTGTGGTCAGTGGAGTGCAGACTTATGTCAGTTATCTATTCCACATGGTTTTTGGCCTTAATGTTGAATGTCTTTCTAACAATCTTATCTGTTGTTGAATATATTTTTCTACCTCTGAGAGTCTGGACCCCAGCTTTTCAAGTCATATATTTTGAATATTGACAGAAGGCTAAATTGGGAAATAGCTTCTTAGATGCCTTCACACTCCCTTATGGTGTCCAACAAGCTTCTGTCCTGGGTCCGCTTCTGCTTTGTACTCTTTACACTACCCCCCAGCCAAATAATCTCCAGTTTCAACATTACCCATCATCTTTATTCTGTTTACACCCAAATATACTTAGCACTGGACTCCAGGAATTTTGATTTCAGTATCGCTGAGCTCACTCAGTGTTTTGCTTGCGTTCAAAAATGGATGGATGGTGTCAGACTGAAACTTAATCCAAAGAAAACAGAATTCCTGCTGGGAACTCAATGATCAGTAGTCGAATTGATTACTGCAATTCCCTACTGTATGGTGTGAACAAATGTAACGTGGCTAAACTCCAAAAAATTCAAAATGCCCTTTGCAGAATTGTTTTCAGACATGATAAAACAAGTCATGTTACTTCCTGTCTGCAAAAACTACATTGGCTCCTCATTTCATGCTGTATCTTGTTCAAATATAATCTCATTACATTCAAGGCTATCAAATTCTCCTGGCCCACATTCTTAATATCCTTAATCAAACCAGTAGCCTTACACATGGAAATCAGCTTTCTCTTTCTTCAGTTCATCCTAAGGAGGCCATTGGTAGGCGAGGATTTGCAATGGTTTCTCACACTGAATGGAACACACTCCCACAATCGGTCTGATCACAGAACACAATAAACAGGGTTTCGAAGGCAGTTAAAAACCTACCTGTTTAGACTTGCACACATTCCACTATAGTACATCTCCCCTTACGGGTGCTAAATTTGGATTTTGACCTTGCATGTCCCTTGACTTTCCGTTTTTTGCCTCAAGCTCATTAGAGGATGTTGCATCAATTTTGCGCTATATAAATGTTTCTATTCTATTCTATTGCATATTTCAATGTGATAATGAAGCTGTTGTATCAATTATAAGGCATTGCAAGACAAGGAATTCAGTCCTCACAGACAAGGGATCTAGTCCTCAGAGCCTATGCTTGAGATATTTGAATGCTAGGTGCTTGCTTTGAGACTGAAGCTTAGGTAAGTTATATTCCAGGTATACAAAATAGTGTGGCTGATTTGTTATCCAGATGGGATGCCAACTCCAACAATGTGCAGCTATTGCAGCAATATATGTTGTGTCCAAGATGCATGCCAGTCAATCGAGTCATGCAATGCATTGATTGTTCCATATAAATTTATTTGAATTTATATTAGGTCTACCTCAAGCAGCAGGTTCTTTGACTGACAGAGCCTTTACCAGATCCAAAAGTGGTTTAGGCCTAATAATCAGGGTAGTTATACTGCTATGTTTATATTTGTCTTGGGTTTCCGTATTTTTATAAAAGTGTCCATTGAAAATTTACATACAGGTGCTATCCTGGCCTTTATAGAGTTCTTGGCTATAAATGACTCATCTAAGTCATCCATAGCTAACAAAGTTTTAGCAATTAATGGCATATTGGACCTTCATGATTTTTCTGTGTATGTCTGTGATAAAGTTAAATTATTCTTACACTCAGTACAGATTAATAGTCCTTTGACCTCGTCTAAAATGTCATTATAAGCACTTATATGTTCTTATATATAGTACTGACCTGCGGTAGGATGTATATGGACCAAATATATAAGAAAATGTATTTAGTTGCCTTCTTTAGTTTCATTGGACTGTCAAATGTTGTCCCTCATTGCTTGTCAGATTTTGACCCTTCTTGAAACTTGGCTGTCAGAGATGTCATTTTTTCGTCATTAAAGTTAGTCATTAAATGATCAAGGTTTATGCAAATCAGATATCAGATTGTATGCATAGTCCTTCTTTCCCTGGGAATTCCCTCTCTGGACCCTGTGAGGTCTCTAAATACCTTGTTAAAAATGTACCTTCATCTAACAACTCTCCCCCTTTTCAGATCACCTTAACTAGCTTACAGTTTACTTTTGGGTGGCCTTATCAAAAGATCACCACAGTTTCAAATATAGTTGTAAATAAAACTTCTAAATGTGTCCCTCAGCCATAATCTTTTATTCCTGTGTTTGGAGCTTGTGGAACTGATAATGTTAAAATGAGTGTATCAGCTGTTGCTGATAGCCAAGAGCTAGACTGTGAATTATAAGAGGATGCAGTGACTCTTGGCTACATCCAAGCGTCTCTCAAGAGCAAGATTCTTTGTCAGAGGAGAAACTCATCTGATGAGGTACAGTCACTTACCCTGAAGGAGCTGAGAAGATTTAACTCAATACTGGATACATTAGAGATTCGGCTGAAAGTTCTGAAGGGCAAAGCGTCAAAGAAATAACAGACTGATTAGTTGAACAGTATTAAATGTTCAGAAGTCAATATTATAGGTTAATTGTTAATTGTTTAACACCAAGAAACATTGGTGTTTCTTCCTCATCAGAAAAGGACAAACTACCTAGCTTAGCTGTAATTAGAACATCAAGGGCTCTGCAAATACAACCCGACAAAGATTAACTGATATTGAAGAAAGTGTCAAAATTGGAAGTTAAAAAGCTCATGAGAAATCACAACGGGGCAAGTTGATGTAATAGTAGGCAAATAAAGTAACTTGGTAGGTCATGTATGACCAGTTATCGATCACACAGTTCAGGCAGGGTTTTACTAAATGTATTTTTGAATAAGGAGATTATGCTATCTTACATAGGTGATATCATGGAAGATGCAACTGATTTTTCATTTACCTGTGCAAAGGCACACTTGAGTGGTTTCACATTTCACACAATGACAAAATTAGAATTTAGAATTTGGGCTCATACTTAAAAGCATCTAGGTGTCAGTAAAACAAACTGAGTAAAATATTGGGAAGGCTCAAGTAAGCCTTGGTTCTGCAAACTGTCAGTTTTTAAAGGACCATGAGCATCACCGAAGAATGCAAAAGCATATAAGTTCATTTTGTTTGAATCAGGGTCGAATCGTGGGTCACCATGAGAAGGACTGCAATCAAAAGTAAAGCTGTGGAGCAATATTGAAGTACATGGCACAGGTCTGTGTCCCACTGTTAGTCAAAGTGTACAAATGTCTGTCAGTGACACAGATAAGTGTAAATAGGTCTATTTCTTTAGTAAGTCAGAGTCATCACTCTGAAAGTTTGGCAAAGCAGGGAGAAATAGTTCTTTTTAAATTTCAAAAATTGATAGGAAACAGTGTGAAGGCCAAGGACAGTTTAATACAAATTGCCAAAACACACCCAGTCATAAACAAAACAGTAAACACATGTATTGTTGTCAACACATTGTTACAAAAGGATAAATAAAATTTACTACTTAAAAATATTGTTGTCAACACCGGCTCTGGTGTTAAGAACCAAACAAAATTCAGTCTAGGAGAAGGTCCCCCCAACACACCCCAATAAGAGAACCAGTATTGGAGCTAAAATTTTATTTATTAAACACATCTATGTTAACACCTGCATAACAATGGCGCCTGGGCCCACATTACTTCCCAACATAACTAAGTACAACAAACACAGCCCAGGTGCCCAGGGGCAAGAAGCCATATGTTAACTTCAACAATTACTAAAGATATACATCACATGAGTGCCCCATGAATACAAATTAAAATATCAGTACATAAGGTGCTCATTCATAACCTTGTACAGCCTGCCATCTCCAGGTTACTAAAATTCACCACTAAAACAAAATAAAGTTAAAAAACTATTAGCCAGGTGAACTACATACCCAGCACCTGGACCAAAGCAATTCACCTAACAGTAGGTGACTGACTATGTGAACCCAATTCCATTTCTCACTCTTCATAGCTACAAAATAACTCACTGTTATACTGCTACAAAAACAGCTGGCAAACAGCCATCTGTTAAACCTTTGAAATAATTTACACTGACACTTGTTACTATAAAATTTGACCTTTCTATTAACATAGAGATAACCCTGACACTTCATCAGAGATATGTAAAAATGACACATAAAATTGAATTATTACCACCAAATAGCCAAACTAGGTAGTGAGTAGATGATGTTGAAAAGAAGAGGCCACAGAGGAAGTGTGTTTGAGATCAGAGGCAATATATGCCTGCACTGCCTCAGAAGTCCAGGTACCATGGGACTTAATGGCCTGGATGGGGAGATGATGGTTAAAAGCAAAAGCTGCTCCAGGTCTTCAAAAACAATGAAAAGTATGAATCTACCCTAATGCTACGTAATACAGTACTAAGAAAGTTCCTAACATTACTTTGAGAAAGTGAAAGTAATCTAGGGGGAATGCAAAACAATGGAGCATTCTTAGGGGCTGTAATACTGGCCACCAGGGTCCTGAAAGCTTGGATGGGGCACAAGGGACTAGTCCCCAAGCAGGGGATTCTGACAACTGTGTGATGAGAAGAGGCTTGCCTGGTTTTAGACCATTTTATTATGATGGTAGCTCCCTGGTGGTCAACTAAAACATCACCCCTACAGAGGTGACGTTAAAAAATGATCAAACTCCAATGGGACTGGACGAACCAGATTACTGAGCCTGAAAAATGCAAAGAATGCTAAAAAGAATATGAGCTTATATACATGGCCTAGAGGAGCTAGATCACAGGCACTACAGATAGCCTTCAAAGTGGAAATGTCAAAGATACCTTTTACTCTGGGAAGACGTCTTACATTAACTTTAAGAGATCGTAACAGAATGGATAATTTAAAACTTTGCAAACATTCCAGGGGAAGATTATGCCACTGAAATTGAAACTTAAGAGCTGAAATATAGTTCAGAATAGAAAGAAATGCCAAATTATTGAAAGCTAACATCTGAACAAACATAAGAATGTCCTGGTCTGCAATCTGAAAGACAGAACGACCCACAAAAGCCATAAAGGCTAGAAAAGTTCTGAAACAATTTTTATATGCTAACCTAGACCTAGGCCTGTAGGCATTTTCTAGATGACGATTAACTGAATCCATAAGCCCACACTGGAAGGACAACCAACCTGTACAAAAATACAAAAAATTCATTAATAAGTACCTGAATTAAATTTCCTGTATCAAAGTAAGGTGTGGCATTTGTACCAAGAACCATTTAGGTTGAGGTATAAACTTTGTGAGCATAGCCATGGGGTCCACATAAGTTTCCCATCTAGATAATAGATCCGCCACCTGATTTTTTATCCCAGGGACATGTGTGGCCCAAATCTGAATATCATTGACCGAACCCTCAAACCAAATATTCCTTGCAATGGTGGCCAGAAGGGGATCTCTAGTGAAACCTGAGTTAATGTTGGATACTGAAGCTGAGTTATCTAAGCTAATGACTAACTTTTTTGCTGACCAGTCAGAGCCCAAACTTTTAATGCCACAAATACGTTGAATAACTCCAAGTGAGTTATACTTGTATTCAGTTGGAGAAGATAGCTGGGATGTCAGATTTGTAGACACAGCTACTCCAACGACCCCCCAAGCCTTTGAGGGAAGCATCCTATTCTATGGGGGAATCATCTGAAAAAATCGGATGTCGATATGAAGACTGACCATTATAAGTATGGACAAAACTGGTAAACCATCTTAAGTCTCTTCTCATGTCTTCAGTGACTTGAACAGTATTAGAGGTCATGTTCCTAAGAGCCTCCAGTAACCTATTTGTAAATACTCTGGTAGCCTTGACCCCCCCTATGCAGAAACATCAAGGAACCCAACAAAGACTGAAGTTGATTTTTTGAAATATTTTTACTTTTTGAACAGAGGAGACTGACCCTCTCTGTCCAGCCCAAGTAAATCATCCACATAATTTACAATGTAGTGACCTTTTGACCTCATAATATATCTTATATAGTCGGTAAATCGGGTCAGAAACATCAAACCATTCCGATAACTGAAGGGGACCCTACAATACCCATAATAGTTACCATCCCAGTGCAAACCCAGGAGATCCCAATCAGAGCGGTCCACAAATAACTGCCTAAATGCACGAGCCAGATCAACTTTATAAATGTGAGCCGCAGGACCAATATCTCACAACCTTTGGGTTATCATGTCAATAGTCGTATAATGGAATTTGAAAGCATTACCAAGATATATGTTCTTGGGAACACCTGAATTGACACTATGGTCTGGAGGAAAGGACAGATCTATAATCACCCGCCTTTTGTCAATGTCTGACTTCTCCCTAGTTATAAAGGGAAAGGGGCCAAAAATAGCTCCATGGGCCTTTTCTTCCTGAAGATACATCAGAACATGCTGAGGAAAAAACCTAACTGAGTTATGGCTAACAAAGGTAGGGCACAAGAAAGTATTTCTTCTGTCAAAATCTAAGGGAAATCCAAACTTGAGAAATGCAAATAGTACGTAATCCCAGTAATCTTGACCAAAGCTGAACAGATAGTCAAAGTCAATAGAGTCAGACAACTGAATGTGACATCTCTGGCAATTGTACTTTTGTGAGTCCCTGACCTTTTTGTAGCAGGCTAAAGGATCCGATTCACCTTAAGATAAGACTGCTGAATTACTGGGATCCCCCAGCTTGTATTCCTGGCTCAGGGATGTCAATGGTATAAAACCAAAGACCTGATCCTGTTGTTTAACACATTTCAATGTATCTTGACTGTCAAACTTAAGATCTGTCAATTGTACATTGTTCACTGCATTAGGAAATGTTGTTAAAAAATTCAACATTTCTTGTTCACTATAAAACTGAGGCCTGTTCAACCCCTGGGCTGAGGAAGAATTAATGTCAAATAGTTTACAAGGAAACAGCTGATCGTGATTTTCCTCACTACATGAACTAACACTCTGAGTAGTAACATGACCATATTTGGAAAGATCTGCGTGAGGAGAATGAACCAAAGACTGTGCTGACATGGTCTGCACATTACCCCCCTCATTTTCATTCATCTCATCCTGGTGAACACGTAGTGAGTTTACCATATTTGGGCATGTGTAATTTTAACTAGAGTGTAAATAAGGTAATTCTTCCCCAGTAACAAAGGCCGAACAGACCTTAATGATCTACATTTTCCTTGTTTATTGTGGGACTTTACTTTTGATCATTTTTTGACACATTCTTTAATCTATTACAGTCTTTTTTGGCATGTTTATGTTCTTTTCCCACACTTGTGAAACAATGAGCACAGATGTACTTGACATGTAGACCATTTATGTCATGATTGCCAGGAAAGCCACAACTTCCTGTCTGATAATTCCTACATGGAACTCCATTGCCTGTACCCCTTTTTGTCTGATTATCCGAACCACTGTGCACTATAGCCCTAGCGTAAGTCTTTCTGATCTTTTGAATCTTTTTAATATCCCCCTAATCTAAGAACCCATCTTGCATTCTATACATGAGTACGGCATGAGCACCCTTTGCTGCTGCCCATGTATTATCAGCCGCATCTTGCATGAGTTCAGTCAAATATTCGTACATGTGGGCCCTAAATTCTGGGTTATTTTCCTCTTGTGCAATACGGAGGAAGCCTAACATCCATTGTGTTTGAGTAAGGTCCTCATATTGCGGTCTCTTCCTGAGAGTTCCGACAAAAGCCAAATCTTGGGGCCAGGCAACAGAAACCTTTTATCTTTCCCCCCCTTACTCCCAGTTACTTTTTTACTCAAATCTGGTACAACCATACTAGAATCACCAGTACCTGCTGTATTCGTCCGATTAGCTTGTTCCAACTCCTAAAGGCATGCGTTCACCTGGGCCTGTATGTCAGCTGAAATATGCAATGTTGCCAGGATGGGCACCACACAATCTGATGAGTGGCCTATTGTTGCACCTTGAGTAGTCTGCATCTTGGTTTGTTGCTGCCCCGGTATGACCTCCATACCTCTTCCATCCCTTGCTACACTGTGCTGCCATGAGCTGAAGTGATAGCTGTGGGGGGTGCTGTATAAACAACAGAAGAATGCACAGGATATGAATGATATGATGATTGAGGTACCACAACCTGTCCATATGGCGGAACATACCCAGTCCTAGGGGGTGAAATATACTGGCAACCCGTACTGGTCATCGTAGATACAGGCAGAGCTGATGTGAAACATACCCCCACCGAGGAAGATAATACTGGGGCCGCAACCCCAATGGCTTCATTACATCCCTGTACCACTACGGAATGAGACGGACACGTTCTATGGGGGGTTCAGGTTCTAGTGTTACTTTGTAAGTCGATGCAGTGTTCCACCAGGGATAAATGTGAAGAGATGGCCCTCAATTCTTGTAAAACCACATCAATTCCAGGGTTGCCTTTTCCCAAATGGTTTCTCAAATGGAACTGTAGTGACATCTGGTATTTCCCTATACTGAGCCATGATTGGCCTGTGTAAGCCCTGGGTGGTTGCCAAATGCCCGCCACCGCTACCAGAGTGTCCATGTTGAAGCCTCTGCTCTAGCCCACTGGCTGCCTGGGTAGTTCTTCAGCTGACATACAGTTCTTCTATAACTGTGTCCCCATGAACCTTGCTACAGCGTTTACCAGTGGGAGGAGAATGTTTATCTTTACAGGCACTACACTTGTACTGTTTCTCTTTCTTCAGCATATTGAAATCACAAACTATTCACACTATAATGTCCTGAATTCTCGCTGGTAGTACTTGCTGAGGAAAGTCTTCTGTTAACACAGAACTGTACTCCTACACCAAGACTTGACCACTAGTTCAGTCACCTATAAACATATAGGGTATAAACATCAAAACAACCCCTTATGTCATTGCAGGGGGCGTCCCCATCAATAAATGTACACACGAGGAATAAAATAACATTAATATACTTGTATAAAACTAAAACAACCTATCTACCTCGTTTACCCACATAACAAGTGTACATTCATTGACTTCTAACGTGGGACTGACCACAAAACTTGTCCCTGTTCAAACCCACGCCACTGCGCATTGATATAGCTTGACCACTAGTGACCATTCTACAGGGGGAAGTCCCACTTGCTTGATAGAAGGCGGGAGTCCCATCCCCCAGACTGAACTGCTAGGGTAGCCCCAACCAACTAATTTTAACCCTATCAATTGCCTCACAGAGGTCAAGTAGCATATAAGAAAAGAAAAAAAATAATGTTTATATTGTTGTTGGCTAATTCCAAATTAATTCAGATGCTAGCAGTGAATTAAATGTCTCTCAGTGTGTTAGTATTGAACCTATTGTTGTTCAAAACATTCACACCTTCCAATTTGAAGCTGCACCACCACAGAGAACATTAGAAATGAAAGAGGCATTATGAAAGGCTATAATAATAAAGGGCATGCACTACGTTTTCTTGGCCCGTAATGCATAGAATTAAGTTTACGATTTTGTTAAGGGAGATTTGTCAGTAGTACAGTTGAGCTTGTGAAGACTAGGGCAAAAGTATCGAAATATATGTGTTTTTGTGTACCAAACATATCAAATAAAGGGCTGTTAAATTTTTTTGTGTTGAGCATGGGAAATAACCATTTAATTTTTCTGTTGCCTGTATAAATTAACAGAATAATATCCATTACCATGTATAAATTAATAGAGTGATATCTGGAGTGAAGGAAGATTTTAAATTGAGGGTAATATTACTTCAATAATCATACAGGCTGTGCGCGATACCTTTTCTATTACTTACCTTGGGTAAGCAAATATACAATGAAATAATTAATAGCATGTTGCAATGTAATCAAGTCTCCATCTCAATATACCTAAAATTAGTGCAGGTACATTTTATTGATACCGAAGTATTAATCTATCCATGGTAATTATACTGATATCAATATAGTAGGATATGAAGCCAACATCGTAATTATACAGTTTGAGCCTTGCACTATTACTATTGCTTACCTTGGATATGCAAATATACAAAGAAATTAACAGCATGTTGCTGTGTAATCGAATCTTTATGTCAACTAACCGTAAATTAGTGCTGGTATTGTTTATTGATACTAAATAATCTATCAACCCATGTAAACTATACCAATATCAGTAATGTAGAATACAATATCAATATTGAAACATAGTACTAAATATATGCAACCATTCTATCTTCTAGTTCAAATAAGATGCAAACTTGAGCAATAAATTGATCTCCAATCATTCTTTGTCAACTTTCAATTCCACTGAAGCGGAAACATCATACCTGATTATGCTTCCGAAAATTAATAAAACTTGTGAAAAAGTTTGGAAGTATCTCCTGAAGAATATTAATGACCCAATACTTAGCAACAATTGACATAGAAGGCAAAATATGATTGGATTCAATATATATATTAATACCTGATACCAACATTGCGGTAAATCCATTTAAAGTTTATCTATTTAGTATAAACCTTACTTCTATTACTTCTATCTTACTTATTTGTTTTTTCATCACTGACTCAATAGGCAAAAATTTTCGTCATTTATCAAGAGCCTTATCATTGTCAATCCCAGGGGCAACAATATCGAAAATTAAAGAAAGAATACCAAATATTCCCCTTGAAAAATACAAGATAGTTCTGCTACTGGTAGGAACGAATGACCTAACCCCCAAATCAATATGGCAATGGTACAAACAATCAAATTTGGAAAATAAAGGCAAAGAAATAACTCATACAACAACTCCAGTAGACAGAATAGTTGAACACTACAAACAACTATTGGAAGTTGTCAAAATGAAGAATCCAAATATATTTATAATGGCTTCAGCTATCCTCCCCAGACCATTTGATTTTAAGCAGAACAAGAACTACCTCATTGAGATAAATAAGGCTCTAGAAAAAATATGTAAAGAAATGAATGTGTACTTCGTTTATAGCTATAAACCCCTCATGAAATATGGATCCCCAAAAGAGAATTATTTTGACTGTGATGGTTTACACTTATCACAAGATGGGTCAAAAGTGATGCAGAGATACTTCCTTGGTCAGCTTTCGTATGTAATAAAACGAGAAAAAATATGAAGTTAAAGAGTTTAAAATTGGTGATATAACAATTGAAATATCATTATACTTTTATCAAGTTTATTAAAATACTACTGTGCACTATGAATGATAGTGTCAGCCTCTGTGAAGTCATGTAATACCACATAATTATAAAAGCTGTTGCCTTTAGAGGCGTTAGTCTACATAATAGATTCAAATCAAGTGATTATGTTACTTGAAACAGCACAATATTAAAAATTTAATTATATGCAAAATGTGTTTAGAGAAACAAATGTCTACATTAATAGCATGCAAGTAATATCTGTAAAAACAAACAATCCCAAACTCTTACACCAGGGCAGTCACCCCCATTGGTGGGAGGCAGTGAGGGAAACCAGGCTTGGTTGTCATAGTAACTAAAAAATTGTCTAAAGACAGTGAAACTATGCTTTGTGAAATGTTCATATCTCTTAATAAGACAGTTAGTAGAGAGATTACTTACCTTTACTTAGCAGATTAAATCAACTGATTATGTTACTTGAAACATAAAAGAGAGCACAACAACATTAAATGTTTACTGATATGCAAAATGTGTATATGCATAATTAAATCTTATTGGTATTATGTGGTGAAATCAAAATTGATATAATTTTACCAGTTTTATTGAAATATTGCATTGCATCAAAGCTGTTGCCTTTGGCGTTGGTTTACATAACAGGTTTAAATCAACTGATTATGTTACTGAAACATAAAATAGTGCATAACAGTATTAAAAGTTCACCTATATGTAAAGTGTGTTTAGAGAAACAAATGTTTTACATAAATTATTTACATGTAATATCTGTCAAAACAAGTAATCTTGAACTTTGTCTTACACCAAGGCAGTTCCCCCATTGGTGGAAAAGGGGAGGGAAACCATGCTTGAATGACATATTGATTAAAATATTTGTACGGTCATCTAAATGTAGTCAAAGTATGTTCTGTGAAGTGTTCATATCTCTTAATAAGACAGTTTAGTTTTGATTTTGATGGTTTACAGATATTAAAAGATGGGTCACAAGTGATGCAGAGGCATTTCCTTTACTTAAAAAAGAAAAAAAAACATAATTAAATCTGTTAGTTTACAGATTAAACCAACTGATTATGTTACTTGAAACATAAAAGAATGAACAACTGCATTAAAAGTTTACTTATATGTAAAATGTTTTTTGAGAAATAATGTTTTATGTAAATAATATACATGTAATGTCTGTCAAAGCAAACAATCCTGAACTATCTCTTACACCAGGGCAGTCCCCCAATTGGTGGGAAATAGTGAGGGAAACAATGCTTAAATGTCATAGGAATTAAAAATATTCGTACAGGATTTAAATGATATGTTCTGTGAAAAGTTTATATCTCTTAATAAGACAGTTTAGTTTTGATTTTCATTGTGATGGTTTACATTCATCACAAGATGGGTCAAAAGTGATGCAGATGTCTTTCCATTATTAAAAAAAACGTAATTAAATTTTATTGGTATCATGTGGTGAAAGGAAAGTTGAAATATTTTTCTAATTTTACCAGGTTAATTGAGATATTACCTTGCATTAAAGCTGTTGCCTGTGGAGGCGTTAATTTATGTAACAGTTCTACATCTACTGATTATGTCATGTGGTGAAATGAAAGTTGAAGTATTGATATAATTCACCAGGTTTATTGAGATACTACCTTGCATTAAAGCTGTTGCCTTTGGAGGAGGTAGTTTACATAACATATTTAAATCAACTGATTATGTTACTTGAAACATAAAAGAATGTACAACTGCATTAAAAGTTTACTTATATGTAAACTGTGGTTTTTTTAATATACATGTAATATCTGTCAAAGCAAACAATCCTGAACTATCTGTTACACCAGGGCAGTCCCCCCATTGGTGGGAAATAGTGAGTGAAACCATGTTTAAATGTCATAGTAATTAAAAATATTTGTACAGGATTTAAATGCAGTCAAAGTATGTTCTGTGAAATGTTCATATGTTCATATCTCTTAATAAGACAGTTTAGTTTTGATTTTCATTGTGATGGTTTACATTCATCACAAGATCGGTCAAAAGTGATGCAGATGTTTTTCCATTATTAAAAAACATAATTAAATTTTATTGGTATTATGCGGTAAAAGGCTAATTAAGAAAAGATATTACCTTGCATTAAAGCTGTTGCCTTTGGAGGCATTATTTTACGTAACAGTTCTACATCGACTGACTATGTTACATGGTGAAGTTAATGTTAAAGTTAATTAAAATTACAGTGCAAAAACACCTAAGTGTTATACTGCACCAAAATATTTACAAATATTCTAAAACTACATAAGTATGTACAAATACATTATATTTCATAAAATAACCATAACACACAATTGAAGTAATGACTAGATAAACTATAAAAAACAAAAAATATTTAACAAAATATGACCAAAATACTAATAAAACACATGACTACAGTAGATATAAGGATTAAAAAACAAAAATAGGAGGCTATATTTCAATAGGATCTAAACATAAACAGAATTAAAAAATAAGATCACAATAAATGACTAGAACAAATAAAGTGTATAGAAACAAAGAGAATAAAACAGATACAAAGCATCAATAAAAAGTAGAACATATAAACAAAACATAAAGTAAAACTTCACACTAGTCTGGTATTGCACTGTGATATATGTATATCTATACTTCCTCCATGTAGTCGCCTCTTACGACACGCAGGAGGGCACGTTGGGCCTATTCTACTTCCCCGGACCCACAGGGGGGATGTTACATGGTGAAATGAAAGTTGAAGTATTGATATCATTTACCAGGTTTATTGGGATACTACCTTGCATTGGAGCTGTTGCCTTTGGAGGCAGTAGTTTACACAACAGGTTTGCATCGACTGATTATGTTATGTGGTGAAATGAAAATTGAAATATTGAAATAATTTTACCAGGTTTATCGAAATAATACCTTGCATTAAAGCTGCTGGTTTTGTAGATGTTAGTTTACATAACAGGTCTATGTCGATTGATTATGCTATGTGATGAAATGATAGTTAAAATATTGATATAACTTAACCAGGTTTATTGAGATATTAAAGCAGTAAACAGATTTTATAAGAGGACGCTACATAAGCGATGTAGCCTTTTGATGTAATTAAAAAGTATCCATACAATCTGGAAATGACCACAAACTCTAGTGATAACTAAGTGATGTATTCCCATTTCAGGAAAGTAGGAGAAACCCTCTTTGGTGAGGAGCAGTGAGGCTTTAATTCAAAAGAGCAGTATGTGACTCAAGTTGACAAAATGGCCATTGCTTAGCATGGTGGCTTAGTAATTTGTACATGTTAGCAAATAACAGTTGTAAATTGTTGTAAGTAAGCATGAAATACTGCCAGTACTTGTAGATGGGAGTAACCTTCAAAAACTTTATTTTTATATCTTGTACTGTTAAGAGAAGCTTTACATATTTAAAGCAGTAATGTACAATACTTATGCTTTAAATCATGGTTACATTTGGCATTTTTTTATCTATGTTCAATTAGGTTTTTTATGTTTTGTATAACATTAGGAGTTTTCAAGTACCATTTGTTGATTATAACAAAAAATCCTAGCAAGTCACATTATGTAATTATCAAAATAGTTACTTAATGACAAGGGAAACTACTCTAAGAATTAATAGTGAAACAAGGACATGGTGTGGATGGAGAGAGAAATGCATTAAAAATGGATGGGAAAATAGGTAGTCATATAAAAGTGTTGTCTGCAAACTGTCAAGGATTAAGAGACCTAAAAAAATGAACCAATGTGATAAACTATCTAGATTCGTTAGATTCTTATGTTTACAAGAAACCCATTGGACTAAAAACGATCTAAGCACAATAAAAAAGCCTTTGAAAAGGCGATTGCTTTTTAGGTGGGACAAAGACAAACTCAAATGGAGTAGCAATACTTATTAAATCTAATTTTGAATATGTGGTAGTTGAACACTTCATAGACAATGAAGGGAAAATTATTTGGCTAAATATTTTAATAAACAAAAAGCTAAAAGTGAAGCTAATTAATATTTACGCTCCAAACAAAGATACTCCTAACTTCTTTAAAAAGATTGGAAACATAATCGAGTCAAGTAATATGGATTACGTTATGCTAGCAGGGGACAATATTACTTTAGATCCACAATTAGGTAGTTATAATTACAAATCACTCAATAACCCCTGTGTAAGAAACGAAATGTTGTCTGTCATTAATAAATACAATTTATGTGATATATTCTGATTAAACCATCCAAATGAGAAACGATATATGTGGAGGCAAAAAAATCCACTAAAACAGGCAAGGTTAGATTACTTTATAATTTCTCGCCCGTTTTCTGACCTAGTAAGTAATTGCCCAATAAGAGCATCCTATAGGTCAGATCACTCTATACTTGAATTAAATATTACAGTATGTAGTTTCCGACAGGGAAAAGGAGTCTGGAAATTCAACAACTCACTGTTAAAGGACAAAGATTACTTAATAAAAATAAACAATATTATTGACGAAGAAAAAATGAGATATGCTGTCCCAATATATAACCCTAATAATATTACAAAGGTAAAAGACAGTGAGTTGCAACTTAGTATATCAGACAGCCAATTTTTGAGGTATTATTGCTAAAAATAAGGGGTGAAACTATCAAATTTCCATCACACAAAAAGCAGTCAGTGAACAGTAAAGAACTGAATTTAATAAAAGAAATTGACTCCATTGAACAAGAAGAAGTACCAGATTTAGAAATGTTAGAAAAAAAGAAAAAGGAAATCGAAGACCTCAAGAGATCAAGAGCAAAATAACTGACGGATGGCTGACGGATGGAGAAAAGCCTTCAAAATATTTCTGTATGCTAGAAAATCATAGGTATATAGAAAAACCATTAAACACTTGAAAAAAGAAAAGGGTAAAAATATACGAACAAGACAATATACTAAAAGAAATTCATAAATTTTATTCTAAACTATTTAACAAGACCGAAAATAAATGCGCAAAAGTTATAATCGGTTATCAAAATTAGAATCAGATGCACTTGAAGGAGAACTCACAGAAGATGAAATCAGCCAATCCCTACAGAATATGAAACATAATAAAAGTCCTGGGATTTCCATCAGAATTCTACAAAGTTTTTTGGAGAAAATTGAAAATGTTTGTTCTGAGAACCTTGAATGAAAGCTACAAAATAGATCAACTACCTGTAACAATGCGTCATAGCATAATTTCATGCTTGCCAAAGGGTGATAAACCAAGAGAGTATTTGAAAAACTGGTGCCCTATTTCACTTTTGTCAGTAGCTTACAAAATAGGTTCAGCGGCAATAGCAAATAGATTCAAAAAGTATTAACTCATTTAATCCCAGAGCAGCAAGCAGGTTTTATAAGACGACGCTATATGAGCGTTTGCACATGTTTGATATATGACACAATGCATTTCACAGAGTATAATAAGATCCCAGGATTAATTATGCTTGTAGACTTTGAAAAGGCATTCGACTCAGTGTCATGGGATTTCCTTATCGAAGCTCTAAACAAAGTAGGTTTTGGACAGAATTTTATTAAATGGATAAATACTTTGAATACAAACATTTTCGCAACTGTTCTTCAATGTGGTTTCTTATCCAATCAGATTTGTAGGGGTTGTCGACAAGGAGACCGAATTGCACCATATCTTTTCATAATATGCTCCCTTTTCTTAACAATCTTAGTAGAAACGTGCGGCTCAATTAAAGGATTAAACATAAACAAAGAATACTTAAAAATTATCCAATTTGCAGATGACACAACAATATTTTTAGATGGCTCTGAAAGCTCTCTCCAATCAGCTCTCAATGTCCGTGAGATATTTGGCACATACTCCGCTTTAAAAGTGAATAAAGAAAAAACACAAATAGTATGGATTGGTTCAAAAAAGGGAAACACACAAAAATTGTGCCAGCATGCGAACTTGAAATGGGAAATAAATGCCTTCAGAGTTCTGGGTATAACCTTTTCAGTAAATCTCAATGATATGCATAGTCTAAACTATGATACTATAACAACAGAGGTAGAAAGAACCCTTGTGCCTTGGAGGCAATAGAAACTCACCCCAATTGGTAAAATATGCATACTAAAAACATTCATAATACCAAGGTTAATCACGTTATTCATGACAATCCCTAGACCTAGCTCTTGGACTATTAAATCACTGAATAAGTTGTTTTATTCGTTTATATGGGATTATAAACCAGACAAAATAAGTCGAGCAAAACTAACACAAAGCTATCTAAGAGGAGGCCTAAAAATGACCGATGTAGATGCTTTCATAACCAGCCTCAAAATCTCTTGGATCAAAAGATTGCTAAGTAATGATACACCGGTGTGGAACACTTTAGGACTACATTGCATTAAAAATCAAATTAGATTAAAATATTTTGGCTCGATTTGGCCTAAAAATCTTGCACAAAATATAACAAATACTGTTTGGAAAGAAGCCTCACAATCCTGGGCATGTTTATTGAGTGTAAACTCACCAGACAAAAATAGGAAATTTTCAAGTCCGGTATGGTATAATCCAAGGATATCAAAAATAGAACTTTTTTTGGCACAATGGTTCAATAAGGGCATCATATTTGTAATCGATCTAATCGATTCCCAAGGAAAATTTCTAACGTATTATGAACTAATGGAAAAAATACACTATAATTTCTTGGAATATCATAGGGTCAAACAATGTGTGAATAACTTCCTAGGTAAATCGGATACTTCAATAAATGAAAGGCCCATTTACCCTATAACATTATACCTTCTCTCCAAAGGCATAAAGGGTTCATGTAAATTTTATAAAATTTTGCTTTCACAAAAATGTTATAATGATGACAAGCTTAGACATAAATGGGAAAGATCTTTGAATATCAAAAAACCCATGTGGAAAAAAAGTTACCTGGTTTGTTTTAAAACTATACAAGATAACTACCTGATTTGGTTTCAATATAAAATCTTAAATAGAATATTGGGAATTGAAAGCTTAAAATTTAAAATGGGCATATCACAAAACAATGTGTGCAGATTATGCCATGAAAATGAAGAAACTCTAGTACATTTATTCACTTTATGTAACCCTGTTAAAAATTTTTGGGATGATTTGACCAGAAGAATAAAAACCGACATAAATAGAGATTTAATTTTTTCAAACAAACATATAATTTTGGGTTACCAAGAAAAACATATGTGGCCTGTGAACATTTTATTGGTAATTATGAAAAAATATATTTTTGTAGCATCTGGAAAGAAAAAAACTCCACAGGTAGTTGAAGCTCTTGAGATGCTAAAAAATATTTATTTTGAACGATCACAGACCAGAACTAATAGTGTGGTAATCATTGGTAGAAACTTGTAGCGTAAGCCTGTTTCCATAACTAGCTTTTAACATCTATACAACACTGTATAGCAATCATTTATGTACATAATTTAATAGTTTTTGCTAGACATGACGTTTCACACAATAATTCAGGATGTTACCAGGGTGACAGGAACAATGGTGATGACATTTCAATTGAATCAAAGTGTGAGTTGTATGTAAATACACCCAACACAGAGGGTGGGGTGACTCACAAGGTGTATTATTGTTTGACATGCATGTGCACAGTATTCTCACAACGTGAAGTCAATGGAAAACCTTCGCTGAATATTTGAATAAACATTGTTTGGCTTTTATTCAATAGAGAAAACAATCCGATTATGACATTGTTTTTGTGCCTTTGGCAGAATTCACACTTCTCACTAAGGGTAAAGGTGTTAATAAAATGTTCCAGCCTGCAACATTTTGTCGTCAAAGATGTTGGAAAACTAAATTTCTTGGAAGCAAGAATTCCTTTTCAATTACAATTCAGTACTGATGAACATGTTTATTTGATAACTGGGAGTAGTAACTGCTTGACCAGTTTTTAGAGTTTGGCTCCGTATTGATTTCGATAGGCATTCAGTCCTTGTTAGAAATGCAAATAAACATACCTCAGCAAAGTATATCCTCAAGACATTAAAGCTATTTGCAAGAAGAGCTAAAAGACAAAGCCAATAAAGGGGCATTTGACAGAAATCCAATTCCAAACTGTCATACATACCTATATAGGAACCAATAAAAACCTAATACAATGAATAGGAAACTAATAATAAATCTCTCCCAGCCAAAGAATGCCTCTTTAAATTCTGATGTAAATTCATATCTGGGTTCAGAATTTGCTTACACTTTTCCTACTTTAGAATAAATCACCCAAGAGTTGGCAAAATTAGGTCAAGATTCTCATGTTCACAAAATAGAAATGCACCATGCATTCAAGCACACAAAAATAGATCCTATGGACTCTGATTTGTTTGGTTTGTATTGGGATGGCGTGTATGTGGACACCAGTCTGCCGTTTGGGAGGAGACATGGCTCCCTAATTTTCAGTAGATTAGTGACACCATGTGCCACATCATGTGTCATAATGGCTTTGTGCGCCGTTCATTACATCGATGATTTTAATAGAGTTGGCATGCCTGAATTTACCCTCAATCTTTCAACTGTTTATATATACCAGTAAATTATGAAAGTCCCATTTTCAAAACCAATTGTTAATGAAGGTAAAAAGCATGTTATAAATTAATTACTAAATGTAAATTATATCTATTCTGTACTTCACATACTGTCCATGTTTTGTAGGTGCAAAGGCACCCAGTGACCTAGCCTCTGGAGTTATTGATCACCTGTTCTCTGCCTTCAGACCCAAGACTCAGAAAAATTACCATGATATTTAGAACTTTTGTTTCTTATTGTATTTGTGCAAAATTAATCTGGAAGAAATTCAGTTGTTAGATATTTTTTGTCATATCTTGAATATTTAACTAGAAATGGAAGTTCAGTTAACCTGATAGTTTATAACTTATCTGCATGTAAAGCTTATTTTCTAATTTATAGTTTTGATCATGCACTGTGGCAACAGCAGAATGTCAGATACTTTCAAAACTCTTAGAAATTATCCAGACCCATAAAACTCATAAGAAGACATATCATTTACACAAAGACCTTGTCTACTCTCATTGTGTATTGTGGGGCCTTCACATGAGCAGGGTCTTTAATGTGGTATTTTAAATAAATTTTGCCTTTTTGGCTTTCTGAGCCTTTCATACATCGACCCCTGGTTAGCTGTGGCCTTCTATGTCACAAGGCACATTACTGCATGAGATCTCATTTTTAAAGGAAACATTTATCAAAATTATAACACAATAGGGACAGGGTGCACTTGTTTCCTCTCCCTAGAATTCCAGCTTCAAATCTTTGCCCTCACGAGTCTATCAGACAGGTTATGGCCATGTATGAATCCAAGATATAATGATCCACTATTTCAACATAAGACAGGAACTGACAGGCTTCCCCTCTCAGACACCAAGGGCAGGCAAGTTCTTGCTGTGTTAAACATAAAACTGGGTTTCTAAGGAATTATTTCAAATTTCATGCCTTTACGAATTCTGGAGATACTCTGACGTATAATTCAAATATTCCCCAAATAAAGCATCAGGGTTCTTGACAATCTGTGCTTGGATGTATATTCAGAATGACCAGTGTCTGCATGAAGATATTTATAAATTCAGATAATGTGTGTTCTCTACAGTTTGGGTTTGAGAGAATTTATACCATATATCTCATATAGAACATGTATATGTCTCTAACTCAGTCCTGATTTAGTACCCTGTTAGTGGCCTGTTCTATTGAGCATTTAACTAATCAGTAACATGTATTTGCATTATTGTGTGACTTTAAAATACTTGTATGAGCCACATTTCTAGTTACATCCCAGACATATTACAGGCACTATTGCCTACATTTATAGGTATTTTGTAAAACACCTCATTCCTGTAATTACTGATACACTTCTCTCTGTGAACCTGAGAAAAGACCTGAGACTTTCCTTGCTTTACATGTCAACACACATGGAAGTTTTTAAATATTTTTGAAACACTTTCACCTCCACAATTATCTGGGTTTCTAAACGTAGGCAATATTGGGGTATTCATGCTTGTATTTAAAAAAAAAGTATTGCTAAGCATTGTGTTTTAGTCTATCCTTGCGGTGAGAGGGACTAAATGGGTCAAAGGTAAAAGTCCCAAAGAAAAAAAATCCCAAAGAAACATTCATTTAAATTTTCATTTCAATACTTCAACATTTGTGTCTTTGAAACTAAGGCAATGTCCACAGTAAACACATCATAAATAATAATACTTATATATAAGTAATAATAAAATTTAGAGGATAACAGTCAAACATCAGTGATAGCATAAACATAAATAAAATATTATAGCATAATCAAACATCAATGTTTTGTTGAGTGATAAAAGTTATTAAACTTTGTACATACCTTGCTCAGAACATGATCTGGTATAAGTTTAATTGGTAAATGAGAGAAATACAACACCGGCCCATTTCCATGTTTATCCCTATCCAAATTTTCCATCCACTCAACAAAATTCCTGCCAGGTGGTATCAGGTTGTATGTCAGCTTTCCCCTTATCAAAAGGTTCAAGATTTCATACATCCAGTGTGTCCCTGTGAATGATAAATGATTGAGGAAACAAAGGGTGGTCCATAATTCCAGCAAACAACAAAAGGAAGACAGTCATAACAAAACCAAATCTATTTTGAATAAGATAATAACTTGGTGGTGGTTATTGGTGGTGCATTTCTTGGCTTCAGAGTGCAAAATTTACTTGTGAATAAATTAGTCAATATAATTACAATTTGTTTAATGTTAATCACAGGCTCTCACCAGTAATCAATGCTGAGGGCCAGTTTTAATATGACACTGGTTGTCGAACAAGACATATAACCCTGTAGCCTTTCACTAAAGCTTTATGTAAGCTTAGACTCTGGTGGCTTTTTACCCATTTCCCAATAAAACCATTTAAATTCCTTGTAAATAGGAAGTAAGATGCACTTAAGGTTAACAGACTCATAGGTATTCATGAGGTAACCATAAAAAGAAAGCAATTTGTACTTTCCTCCAATTAGCATTTGGTGCCAATATGTGTTTATACAAAAGATTGCAGTCCCTTCAGTTGGCAGTTCTGCCCTTGATTTAAGTCTGGGTAATTCTTTACTTTTTGCTGATGGGGGTGTTCCACTGGGATCAATCCTTCCTGACTCCAGAGGCGGTTCGCTTTCTTTACAATGTTGGTTAGGATCAGTTAGGGGTTCCCAGCTTTACTTGGTGAATCGGTTAAATATCAAACATATTTTATATAATTCAACAATCCTTCATGCCTTTTCTTCGTTACCCTGGATCCATCCACAATGAAATGGTATTTTCCATTTTCTCTTTATGTCTTATCATCCTAATTGCTTCAAGGCAAATTCTATAGATTTACCATCTTACTGGCAAACATTTGCCGACTTTCATTTTCAAACACCCAGGCCTCACTCCACGACAAGTTGTAGAACAATACCGACAGTACTGGAAAGGAAACTGGCCTGTCCTAAACAAGTAAGATCAGACTGGAGGGCCTCATTTCAAGACAGGAAGGTCTATACAAGGCGAATGTGTGTGCAGAATGCATCATTTGAATTTTCAACACCAACCGATGACAACTGGTAGTGTTGAGTTCGGCTTTTTTTTTTTGGGGGGGGGGGGGGGGGGGGGGAGGGGGGGGATATAAAGCTACGATTTAGTGAACAGACATAAATTTTCTGGCTAGATGATAGACTTTGTTTTTAATGCTATTGTTAGGTTTTCAATAATGGCTCCTAAGAAGGCAAGTAAGAATACTAGAAAGATAGAAGTTGCCACAGGCACACCTACAGAGTTTGAGTTGGGGTGCTACAGCTGCTTACTTCGAGGGGAGGGAGGAGGGAGCAGAGAGAGGTGGAGGAAGCTGAAGGGCTACACAGGGAAAAAGAGAGGTGGGACTATAGGAGAAGAGACCAAGGACATAATGACATGGAGATGAAGGGGGAGCAAGTTGAACAGCATTCTTGAACAAAGAAGCGCAAGATGAACTTTACCAAATCAGCACAAATCAACAAGCGATATGGCAAGACCACTGAGCCCCTAAAGAACCAAGCAAGGAAAGATGGTGTCTCGGAAAGCTTAGTAAGAAGATGCAAACTCTCTGTCCAAGTATGCAAGACCTAGTTAAGGAGTCCCAAAAGAAATGTTATAGCAAGATCACACAGTTCAAGTCTCCCAAGGCCACGTATAAAATGATTGATTGACAGTGCTAGATGCCAGTTTAAACTTTCTCAAGTAACAAATCAGAAGGAAGGGCATCATCAAGTCCTCAGGGTTCAATTCATCACAGAGAGGACTCAGTGCCAAGACAGACTCTACAGACACAAACAGCATGAAGACCAGTAGTAACTCTGACACGCACCAACTACACACTACCAGTACCAGTATAGTTTCCAATCCATCATCAGAAGACCAGCAGATCCTAGATCAGTTTTTGCAGATAAAGACGAGGTGAACTTTTTGGCGCCAGACACGAGACTACCAAAACAGCCTTCTGCACCTACCTGGCAACAGAGGTGGACTACATACAAGAAACAAGGTTGAAAGGGGTTTCAGTCTACTAGAACAAGCCTCAGTGCCATCAGAGAAATGAGTAGTGGACTGATGCGGTCATCCATACCAGTACTAACAGAGGCCATTGCCGCTTAACTTCAACAAGGAGGCAGGCACTCATCTTTGCATTTTGTTCTAGTTTTTTCTTTGGAGGTTGGTTTTAAACAGGGCTATGTAAACTTTGTGAAACGTGGACACCTGAAACTTAGAAATGTGAATAAACTGCATAAAATAAAAATTGAGCGTTTACAAATTTGTGAAACATTAGAGATTGGTATTTGGAATTTTTCCATGATAGTTTGTGTTCTTAATTTGTTGTGAGTGTTAGCTCAAAAACTTCTTTTGTGAGGGGTGCTGTTACTTTGGAACTTTGTTGGAAAGTTGTTGGATATTGGTTGAAACTTATTGGAAATTGGTGTAACACTAGCTTAATATAAATTTCTTGGAAGAATAGGGTAAACCTGAAAAGGACTGATAGATGCCAGCCACTTCTGTCCCAAGGGTAGATCTTTTTCACATTTTAGGTCCTCCAATCTTGCCCAGCCATTGCACCAACATGGTTGAAGTTTATAAATAGGTCACGTTTCATCTGCCCCTATCAATATCTGTTCATTTATGGCTGGCACGCCATCCTGTTGGCTGGGAGGGTGAGCTCCTTCTTCTAGATTTGTCCTATTGTGTTGTGTAGCACAACACATATCAATACCATGTCTCTAAAATCCTTTGTTCCATTGTGCTCAGTAGGAAATGAATCTGCTGACCAATATCCCCAAAGCATTCTCCACCACCCTCCTGCCTCTGGAGATCCTGTAGCTATTTGCTCTTTCCTACTCAGTTGTCTTCTACCGTGTGGTTTCACTAGCTATGGCTCAACCAGAAAGAAATAGTTTAATGTAGGTCCTCTCTCACCCAAGGGTTCAGGTGGCAGAAGTCCCGAGGTGTTTTCCTCTATCTTTTTCTTGAACTTGTAGCAGTTTAAAATTAGTGCACCATTAGAAGATCCACTGGACCCCACATTCACCTAAAAGAATCTATATTTAGCATAAAAGAGTGCAAGCGGAACAAAGGAAAAGAAGCCCGTGCAGTTGCTAAATTCACTCCCAGAACTGGTAGGGTTCTTCATGGCAATATGTTTCCCTTCTATCAAGCCAAGTGCATGAGGCACATTCCATCTGTTTATGGACTTCTCCTCAATCTGTTTCCATTCTTTAGGAGTAGTAGGACATGTTGAATACTCTTCTTAGAATCTCTGAATGAGTGGCAGTGGTTCTGGCAGTGGTTCATCCAAGCATCCAATGATAGGCCAACATGTTTCTCCTGCAGGTTATTGAGTGTAATGGCCAGCTTTAAGATAAATCTAGGGGCTGTCTGAAATTGGTGTCTTTTTTTTTAAGTGGTGATGTATGAGTTCTTCAATGAGGTCATAAACTGCAGAAGAAACCAACTAGTTTTACCATCTTTTATCTTTCCTTTTGGCGGATCTATGGCAAAACCAAAGTGTTTTGTGGCTTTCTTCTTGGTCAGGTGGGTTGTGAGGGCATGTGGTGAAGGTGCTGGCTCTATAGCAGGTGCTGGTCCTGATGTTCCTGATGAGTACATTTTGGACTGCAAATCAGAGTGAAAATAACAATTTTCAACTCAATACAACAGAAATTGCCTGCGGCTTCTGTAGGAAATGTTTTTGATATAGAGCAGGAATCTTTAAATGAGAAATGATGAGTTACAGCAACAACTAGGGATTTATATAGTAGCAATAGATTCTGAAATCGCAATCGCGACTGCACAAATTAGTCAGTCTGGTCATTGTGAGTCCGGACACTGCTCCAATCTTATCTGGTAGTCACTACAGCTTATTATGATTGACTGCGACTTGACAGTTTTGTGGACCCAAGCAACAGCCCAACCTGAAGTTACATCGGGAGGTAGATCCAAGCAAGCCAGGATGTAGTTCGGCCTGTCATGGAGGTTGAACCAACCCTTCAATTGCCACAATTCACAACATGCCTTCAAGACCTTAGATTTGGTTAGGGTCGGCTCTAGTGGGAGAGTCCACATAAATTAAACTTTGTCACAGGTTCAGTTAATTGTAATTGTTGTATTCCTGCTTACTTTAATTATTATTATTCTTTTATTAGTTTTTATTTATGTCCAAAAAATACATAATATTACATATAGCAAATGGACACAGCAAAGTACTGAAACAATTACATGTTGCACATCTTGGCAGCAAAATGTAAAAACAATTGCATACACTGATATCAAATTAGTCTTAATATTTCAAGTCTATTTTCAAAGGTTTGCTGTGTACCGTTTGTGATATAAATATAATTGTCCAACAACAGTCTATCTTCTACTATCAATAAAAAAACTATAAAAGAAAGGATTTGTTTACTTTTGTTTATATTGGAATATGTAGTACTTGCCCAACATTATCAGATAGTTTACAGAATAATAATACCTTATCTCTATAGAATAAAGTCCGAGTAAAATTTCTAAAATAGTAAATTTAAACTTTCTGAGATAGACATTAGTCAGCCAAATTTCTACTTGTCTCCAGAACAGGTTTGACTCATCACAGTAGAAAAAAATAGTGTTCTAGTTTGTCAATCTTGTTAAAAAGATAGCAGTTTCTGGAGTCTCCAACTAAACAGAACTTTGTTATGAACCTGTGACGTCATCATCTACTAGGAGAAAAACAATATGTTGGCTTTTCACTCCACTTCATCATATTTGTCTACTGAATTAAGTTAACTTCACAATTTTCGTGAAAAATGCTTCCTCTGACCTTTAAATGTTTTTTATTATTCCAAACAAATGCAAACAATAATTTTTCTGTTTCATTCAATAATGGTCACTGTTTTTCTACCTTTTAGAGTGAGACATCTAGGTTGCCAAATGTTTAAGATTTTTGTTTATTTTCTTCATCATGTTATTGATATTTAACTGCAGTGTTTCTTCACTATTGACAGAGTAGTATACAACCAAGTGTTTTGAAATTATTATAGACCCATTTGATGCTGATAGATTTTTCGGCTTGTATGCTTCCATCATTATTGATAACAACAGTTTCTGTTTTACTCTTATTAAGCTTTAATCCTACATACCGATAGTACTCTTCAAATACTTTAAGTGACTCTGTTAGAGAATTTACATCTGCTAAAAATAATGTCATATCATTGGCAAACTGGCAAAGCTTAATTGAAATGTTCTTAACAGATATACCATTTACTGAAACAGAGTTGTGCAGCATACAAGCTACTACTTCAGCTACAATTAAAAATGGTAATGCACTTAAAGGACAACCATGTCAAGTTTCTCTTGCAATTTTAAAGTATGTCGATTGATGCCCATTATTAGTTGCACAACTTTCTATATTATTATAAATAACTGAAACCCATTTTTGAAAGTTTTGCTGAAAGCCAAAAGTTTTCAAACATTTATAGAAAAATTCCCAATTTACGGTATCAAAATTAATCTGGTATTTTCATCGCAAAACCTTCCCTCCCTGTACCCAATTCGGTCTGGATGAATAAGTTCTTTCAAAGCATGCTTTAGTCGATACGAAAGGACTTTTGTCAATATCTTGTAGTCAGTAATTAAAATAGACAAAGGGCGCCAAGAAGTTAATTCTGTCAAGATTTTTTTCTTTTTTTTTTTTTTTTGGGGGGGGGGGGATAAGGTTTATAATTCCTTGTCTTTGTGAAGGTGATAGTTGGCCTGTGCTAACGGCATCTTCAAAGCTTTGAAGGACAAGGTCGGATACATCATTCCAAAAGAATTGATCAAATTCACCTGGTAGCCCATCTAAGCCAGGTGTTTTATTACAAGCAAGGTCCTTAACTGCTTTCACATAAATTATTGTTGTCTTCAGATATATGTAACAGATTTTGTTTCAAAAGAAATTCTTACTTTAATTATTCCAAATTATGTTAAAACAGTTGCATATTGGCCCCCACTCTTCCAAACTAATTATGCAGAAATTCCATTATCACAAATCAAAAAGTCATAAAAAATGTTAATTCTTTGTTTCTTGTGTGAGAGTTTATAGAATTTGCCTGTGTCAACGAAAATATAAAAAAAATCATCTAAGGACAATTGTTGACTTCAGTTTATTCTCATCAATTAAAAAAGAAAGCCTATGTGAAGAAATACGTGTAAAAATAAAATACATGTATTCAGAAAATATCTATAAATCAGCCATTCCTGGCACATAAACTGTTATCTTCTTTAGAAAATAAAAAAGAAAGGACGTGTTTTATGACATCACTGAACAACTTAAACATACAGCTTTCAACATTCGGAGAACTAAAATTACAACAAGCAAAACTCCCTAGGTTTGTTTACCTACCTGATTTTGGATATGTAATTAAGACTATATCATCCTCTCTTGGGTAAAATAGCTTCAGGTTAGTCATCCTATTTCCAATGTCAGTGTATCCTAAAGGATGGTCTATTATCTCTCCAGCAACTACAGATTGTCCCACTGCATATGTTGCACCTTCTCCATCTTTCTTGTATACTAGTTCCAGACTGTTTGGTGTGGTAGTCATTGTGAACTTTTAAAACTGTCAACAATCAAAAATGAGATAAACATTTTAACTAAACAAAGGTTTTATGAATTTTAAAAACAAGGTATTTGCATTTTTTATAAATATAGACTTATTTTATATATTATTGATTTATACATGAAAGGTGATATCATTTTTTTCAAAATCTTCATCAGAGGGCTGTGAAGATCTAGCAATCCCAAAATGGTATTTATTTAAGATGTTTCCAACCAATTGCCATATGGATTTTCATTTCTGATCAGTTTTGGCATCAGTTTTAGGTATCATTCCAGATGTCATTTAGATGTCAGGTTATATTATTTAGATTATATTAGAAACTGATATGATAATATAACACCACAGTATATATATTCACCCTGGAAGCTCTTCTGTTGTATTTCACAAGTTTGGTCAGCTGGATTCGAAACACAAAATGAGCGAGGTGCATATACTGACACAATACTATTATTGTAAAAGTTTAGTATGCACCGCAGAGATGCTGTTCAAAGCTTTTCCTTTTACAAAAGTCATTTTTAGATACATCCAGCATATTCTATGGAAATTGTCATCGTATATACTGCTTTCATGTGATCCTGCAGTGTGGTCTGTGTTTTTACATTATTGTTTACTCCCAGTCACTGTTATACCTATTTGCTTAAATAGCGGGTATTATCGCCCACCTAACAGGGTGTTATCGCTGTACATTTTATTTAATATATTCCCTACACCAAATATTTGGGTATTATAAACCATCTCATTGTGTGATATCTGTTCTTTTTTGTTACTTTTGGTGGTTTGGTTGGGTTGTTACTCAGCTTAAGGTGAGGATGTAGTGTGGGGTGTTAGGGTGGCTGCGAGTCACCACAGGAGGAAGAATTGTGACTGTGTTGAGGTGTAGGGACTTCTTTTTGAGGCTTCCATGGTCGAGTTAGATTAGGGCTTCCTGCTTTTGTACAATCCCACCAGTCATGTTCATCCTTCACGTACATCACTTTACGGCACTGTTTACAGTTGCACTGGCTCATAGGTATCAGTGGTTCTACACTAGAGTATCCAATACAATAAGTACTTCACTGATCAGAGTTGCAAAAAAAATTCATATTCCTGTCCAAGTTGCAAATTTAAAACCTTGGTTAATGGAAGAGAGCTTATGTTATTACTCCTACTGGGCGGAAATGTGTCCTTCAACTGTGGTCCTCTTACACTAAGTGTTCTGAATGCCCGATCTGTAAGGAATAAGGGTCCATTCCTGGCTGATATTGCATTATCAAATGACCCTGACTTTCTTTGTCTTACTGAAGCCCATATTTGTCCTTCTGATTCAGATTGTTTTTATGGTCTATTACCCCTTCTGATTACATATTTCCTCAACGACCTCATCCCTAAGGTATTGGTGGTGGTATTGATTTTTTTCATTTGATCATCCTACAAATCACATAAAATAGAATCTTCTTTTTATCAGCCATTTGAGAACATGGTAGTGTTAATTGGGACTCATGGCCATTCATTGTTGCTTGTCTGTGTCTACCGCCTTCCAGGATCCTTCCTGCAACTTTCAAGAAGAATTCATGTCCTTTGTCGGTTTCCTGTCATCCATAAATTCTTCGTATTACATTTGTGGTGACTTTGACGTTTATGTTAATGTACCAGATGGTAATGGTTATAAATTTATGATCTTTCTTGACTTGTGTGATCTGAAACAGTTAGTTAATTAACCTACCCATCTGCATGGTCACCTATTGGACCTCATTCTACCCCCCAGTGTTCAGAATACTATTGTTTTTTCTCTCTCAAGATATACTATTCTGGATGTCAAAATTTGTGATTTTATATCTGACCATGCATTAGTAAAATGTTCAAATGTCCTTCCTCATCAAGTTGATCATTTTTCAAATAAAACTCAATATAGGAGGTACCGTATCATTTTGTCTGACTTTTGCTCTGACAAGTTTGTACATAGGGAAGGTAGGTTGCACCTTTTCTAAATTTTTAATTCTTGGCCTCTGTTTGTCTGGCAATGCACTTTCTGTTCAACTAACCCACAAAGTAGATTTGTTATCATTTCATATTTAGTAACAGTATTCTTTCGAAATGCACTGCTTGCATTTTGCCACTTACCTCATACTGAGCGGCATCAGAATCTGTGACTCATCTGAACCAATCATGCACTCAGGCCATCCTGTAGTCATTGAGTCGGGGATTCACCCATGTGTAGATAGCATCAATTTTGCCTATCTGGCTTTCCAGGGTCACTGTCGAAGGGTGACACATAGTTTCCGGAATGTAAGTCCGTGGACATCATTGCTTCTAGCTCTTTCGGGTGATATCAGTATCAATCCAGGCCCTGGTTCTAGATCTCTTTATGGTTATCTTCTCAATGTTCTTCTCTTCATTCAAGGCTATTAATCTCTTACAGCCCCCGTATCTCTCAGCTTTAATAAGATCGAGCAGTCTCACTCAAGGCAACAGGCTATCTATTTCCTCAACCTGCCCTAAGAAGCACATAGGCAGGCATGGCTTTGCAGTCGCTGCACCAGCTGAATGGAACAAACTGCCACAGACTGTCAGATCTCAGCAAACAATAGATGGTTTCAGAAGCCAGCTAAAGACCTACTTATTTAGGCTGGCATACCCACCACCTTAGTTATACCCTGTCCCTGGACTCTCCCTTCTTGGACTCAAGCGCATTAGAGGATTTGTATCAATTTTGAGCTATATAAATCCTACTATTATTATTATTATTATCTTAAAGTTACTTCTTTCATACAGTCTCCAGCTAATGCTGTAGTCGACCTTTATGAACAATATGTATATGATTTAGCAGATGTTTGTGACAGGCACAAGCCACTGGTATCTAGATTGACAAAAGAAAGATTCTGCAGATTGACTGTCTGATTGTGCAAAGTCCCTTAGGGGCCAATTTGAAAGAACTTGGGGAAGGGACAAAAATCCACTAAACAGAAGTCGCCTTTGTCACCAGATTGCTCAGTGCAATGCACTTTGGGCTGCGCAAAATCCTGAAAAGGATTTCTGAAATGACACTTCCATCTCATGAGTCTGACAAGTCACTTGCTGACCAGTTTGGCTAATTTTTCTCAAATAAAATCAAGAAAATTAGAGATGTGTTTGTCCCATCCTCCTTCTAATCCTCCAAAAATTATTGCCTTTACACAAGTTTCTGAAGATACTGTTGATAGAAAAATTAGAAACTCATCTACAAAATCCTACCTGTTGGATCTGTGGCCAACATTTCTAATCAAGGTGTGTAGTGATATTGTTCTACTGTCCGTAACAAAGATGGTCAACTGCTCACTCATGGAGGGTCATGTCTCTGATGGTTTTAAAACTACTCCTCTTATCAAAATGCCACCCTTCCCGTGGATTATTTGAAAAACTCTCGTCCTGTCTGTGGCCTTAGTTTCATGTCAAATTGGTTGAATGAGTGGTTGGAAAGCAGCTGTTAGAACATAGAACAAAAATGAAGTTCATCTTGTCGAGAGGCAAACCTACTGTTTTGATTTCACTTGACCTCTTAGCAGCATTCAACACCATTTTAACTAGTGATCAAAGGAGAGGAATCCTCAACCTTATACCGAAACCAAACAAAGATTTGAGATATTTGAAAAATTGGAGACCAGTGTCCATTCTTAATACTGATTATAAAATTCTGACAAAGGCATTAGCTAATAGGAATCAGTTTGTCCTACCTAAATTGATCAATTCTGATCAAGTAGGTTATCTTAAAAACAGATATATAGGAGAAAATGTTAGAATTATAGATGACATTATGTCATATACAAATTTGAAGCAAACACAGGGCTATATTATTTTATTAGATTTTGAAAAGGCATTTGATAGTGTAGAATGGTCTTTCCTTTTTAAAACGCTAAAAGCTTTCAATTTTGGACCAAATTTTATAAAATGGATTGAGATAGTATACAATAGTATAGAATCATGTGTAAGTAATAATGGATACTTCTCTCAATACTTCAAACTAAATAGAGGAACACGGCAGGGGTGTCCAATTTCAGCACTTTTGTTCTTACTGGTGGTAGAGGTGATGGCAGTAGTAATAAGAAATAAAAAATTAATAAATGGAATAAATATAGAAAACAAAGAATATAAGATTTGTCAACTAGCAGATGACACAACTATATTTGTAAGAGATATTGAGTCTGTTGTCCATTTAATTACATTTCTAAAAAACTTTTACAATTGCTCGGGATTAAAAATTAACTTGGAAAAAAGTGAAATAATTCCCGTTGGATCAAGTAGGTTTCAGAATATTTATCTGCCAAAAATAATTAGTAAATTAACTGTTAATAAGAACAGTTTCAAAACATTGGGTGTATGGTTTTCATATAACTTAAATGAATCAATATCATTAAATTTTGAAAATAAGCTAAGCTCAATGGAAACCATAATTAATATCTGGAAATGCAGAAAAATGTCACTTAAAGGTAAAATTTTGATATTGAAATCACTTGTTTTGCCTCAGATAAATTATCTCTTGTTGGTATGCTTTTGTCCAATGAATATATTGGAAAAAATAGATAGATTATTATTTAAATTCTTATGGGAAAATAAACCAGCAAAAATAAAAAGAAATACCATAACTGCTACTTACACAATGGGTGGGCTCAAAATGCCTGATATTTTTGCAATCAATGTAGTATCTAAAATAAAATGGATAAAACAATTATTCATAGAACCACAGGGTAAATGGCAATGTTTAACCTGGTTTTTATTAAATATAGCTAAAGGCAAACTGAGAAATAAGTTACCACCAACACAAAGTTTTAAGTGTCTCACCCCTTTTCACAGACAGGTTTTTGATTGTTGGGTACAATTTCATGGGATTCCTCCAAAATCATGTGAGGAAATCATTAATGAATTTATTTTTAATAATAAACTTATATGTTGTGGAGATAAACCTTTACAATCCGTCGAACTTAGAATACAGGAAATTGACACCCACAATTTAGTAATAGGAGATATATTATCTAAAGATTGTTGTATTCTGTCTTTCGAAGAGTTTACTACTAAAGCTAATTTAAACATAGACATATTGTCATATAACAAGATAATTGACTCAATACCAAGAACTTGGAAAAATACAGTCAAAAACAAACCTTTACCAAATATTATAAGAAGTGTAACCCCACTCATTCCAGTTAGAGGTAAATTAACAGAAATTTCCAATTTAAAGAATAAAGTATTATACTGGATAACCTTGAATGATAAGTTACAGGTGTCATCATCTGTGGAAAGATGGATAGAAATATATCCTTTTCTCGAAGTAGCTGCCTGGGGAAAAATATTTCACATGGTTCACTATATAGTAACAGAACCGTATCTTCAATCTTTCCAGTACAAAATCATAAATAGATTAACAAACTGTAATTTAAATCTATATACATGGAAAGTAAAAAATTCTTCAAAATGTGATTTTTGTGAATTAACAGATACAATAGAGCATCACTTTTTTGTGTTTGGGTTAAGTAAACAATTTTGGGAGGAATTACGGAGATGGGTGAACAAAGTGTTAAATATAAAGGATAGAGAATATACTGTTTGTGAAGTACTTTTCGGTTATGGAGTAAATGAAAAAAAATTAAGCTCTATTAATATGATTCAAAACTTTCTAATTTTGTTAGGGAAATGGTATATCAATATCTCAAAAACAAATGGAAAACCATTGGTTTTTAATGAATATCTGCTTTTGCTTAAATCAAAGTCTAAAATATATTTAAAACTCCCAGACTACTCTAATAATGCTGAAGGAGTTAATAATGATATTAAAGGATATCTTAAAGCTATTGCAAGCAATATATAGTATACAAATACGGTTGGAGTCTCTGAAAAACTAAAGAAGTGTATTTAATGAATACCACTATGTGTTTTTGTTTTGTGAATGTTTTGTTGTAGTGTCATGTAGTTATGTCTCTGTGAATTGTCAATAACCATGTCATTAGTGTATAATAAAAAAAAATAATAAAAAAAAAAGCATTCAACACCATTGATCATTACACCTTTCTTACTTGTCTTCATACCTAGTTTGAAGTATGTGGTTCTGTTTTGAAATGGTTTATTTCCTATCTGTCTGATCGCTATCAGCCAATAAAAATTGGTTCTACTCTTTCTGATCTTTCTACTCTCCTATTTGGTGTGCCCAAGGTTCTGTCTTGGGTCGTTTATTGTTTTCATTATACATCACCCCCTCAGTTTGGTTATTAGTGAATACAAAGGAATAAGTATCATTTTTATGCATTTTTATGATACCTGGGTTATGTCCATCTATCCCAAAAGAAATTATTTGCTGCCTTTGAACATTTGAACAGGTGCCTGGATGACTTAAAAGAGTGGATGTCAACTAGTAAGCTCAAACTGAATCCAGATAAGACTGACTTTATTGTACTGGGTTCAAACAGACAGAGGATAAGTTGAAAGCATATTTCCCAACTATCGTTGAGGGTAGTTCCCTCTGCACTGCTAGGTCAGTCAAGAATTTAGTAGTATGGTTTGATTCTGATTTTTCTTTGTCCAAACATTATCAGAATGTCTGCAAATGTTGTTTTGTGCAACTCCTTGACTTTGACATGTGAGGTGGTGTCTTACTCATGATGTTTCTGTACTTGTGGTCAATGCTCTTGTTAGTAGTCAGTTGGATTACTGTAACTCACTTTGCAGGCATCTCATTTTTTGTAAATTACAGTGCATCCAAAATAGTGCAGCTAGAATCATGTCAAATACCAGTAGATATGCTAGTATAACTCCTGTACATAAGAAATTGCATTGGCTTCTTGAACATCACCCAGCTTTTAAAACAGCCACCCTTGTTTGCAATTATCTTCACACTGGTTTTGATCCATATATCTCTTACTACAGCAGTACTTACAGTACCAGGCACAGTCGGAGTGGTGGTAATTTCCTTGTGGTTCCAAAGTTCCAACTCTCTATTCATAATTCTGTTAAGCAGTTTGGTTACAGTTTTGCTTTTGATGCCCCTGCTCCTTGGGATGCTCTTCTTGATGTGATTTGTGCATTCCTCTTTCAAAAAGCAGCTGAAAACATACCTCTAGACCAAAGCATACTAATCTTTAGCCTTACTAAAACCCTGGCATTCTCTGTGGTGCTTGGCTTTTTTCGGTCCTTGGATACCGAAATTGGTTAACTGCTTTGGTTTCGTTGCACCTAAACGTCCCTTTTAATAGGGGAGATTGAGCGCTATAAAAGTCCAATTAGAATTAGATTTGTTATCTGGAAAATATTATGTTGACAATTATCATTATTCTAGATATTTTAAAATATGCACAACGAAAGTTGTGTCACTTTTATTATTTATATTCTGAAGTTATAACAAAGTGCTTTCCTTTAACAACATGTAAGATAAGCCATTATTTACCTAAAATTTTGAATGCATTTTGAATGGCAAATGTTTTGTTCTTTCTGTGAGATAAACATACAAGGTGATCCAGTGGGCAGAAAAAAACAGATGTCATCGGAATTTTAAAAATTGTAATTTTGTTTCCTTGTTTCTAAAAACACAAGGCCAAAAAGTCTCTTGATCGACCTGCACAAGCTACAAAGTCATCAGAGACATGAGTAGTGCCCTAGGATTTATGAAAGTCTGGCAACAAAATCAGATTCTGAACCAGATACATCCCACACCTGGCCTAGAACTCAGTCACCCATCCCAGTACAATCTCACCTTATTGCTGATTAACTTTAGTCATCAAACAGGAACTCATCATGCTACTCCATAATTCATGAAAGTCTGGTGACAAAAAAAACTGCAAAAGTGATGTGCAACCGTCACAATAGCTCACACTTAAAAAATGTGAGTACAATCCAGTGTCATAATTACTATTCCAGTGATATATAATTCATAATTCTCTCCATAGTAGGATGTCTTTGATGAAAGTATGCATTCGTTGTGTACATTTGTGGTAATTGTATCGTGAAATAGATAAAATAAATTTCCAATTGTGTATCAATGACTTCAATGAATGTAAGCCATGAAGTAACAATGCATCTACACTGGTTTACGTAACGAAAGCAGCGGACCAGTGAAAGGCCACATGTGTATGTAATATATTCACAACACATGTTTATTGTTAAATTGAACATATGTCAAGTATTATATTCATAAGTTAGGACCTTTAATTGTTACGTTGGAGTCTATCTGATGCATCAAAGTGCAGTATAGATCCTAAAAGCTTGTACAATTCAAAACAGAATTAGTTTTATTTTACCACATTTCCACATTTGTGATCGATTGTAAACTGAGGGCACTGATATGGTCTGGAAAGGGGTAGGGTGGTAGCAGTTGGACCAAGGTTAAATTTTTGTTCTTTATAGGACTGTTTCACAATGTCGATCCTCTTTTTTGATCGAATTACTTAATCTTAATCTTTTTAATTCAAACCAAAATCATTCCAGTTGCGAGGCTTGTAAACTTATCTCATAGACATCTCCGTGTGTGATAATTTCAAGCTGTTTGAAACTATTGTAAACTTTTCTTGACCCTTATCAAATCTCAGGTTCATAAATCTTATTGCCTACCTGTCACAAAGTCAGCACATTCATCGTAAGTCTATCTTTAGGGTTGCATTTATTTATTTGGGGTTTTACGTCGCTCTCAACACTGTACAGGTCATATCACTATAGGTAGTTGGAAGGGCAGAGGAAACTAGTTCATACAGTTGGTCAAGGTTCTGTACTGTAAACTGCCGACCAATAGCAAGCAACTACCAGCTTTCCCACTTGAGGTCGGGCCTGGAACTGAACTCCGATCTCAGAGGTGGGAGGCGATAGTGTTACCACTCAGCCACCGTGGCCCCTCTTTTTGGTTGTATGTCAATATTAAAGCCATATTTTTAATTGTAAACCTATCCTCTATTGATCATATACTTGTCACAAACCTTTTGAAATTAGCCAATTGGTTTGCCACGGCAAACATAATAAAATTTTTCAAAATAAAAAAAGTCATCCCAGTCCAAAACATAGAAGTTTGCGATAGGAATGATCTATATAGCCAAAAAAGGTGGATTTGCAATAAGTTTGCTGTGGCTTCCCGATGGGGATGGGATTACAAGGGTAACATCACAGATATGTCATAGTGCATATAAATCCCCTGATCCTGGCCTCAGCATTCATTTCATGGCAAGAATTCACAGATTAAAGACACTTGAGTGATCAAATTGGATATATTTTAATGGGTCTTAATACACTGCATTAGTTTGCACATATATTAGATATCACTTATTGCGTTTTTTCAATTTTTCATGGGGTTTTTATTTTTATCTAAAATGCCTCCAAAGAAGAGACAAACAGAATGCTTGCTGCAACTGACCAAAATATCCAAAAGCCCAAGAGTGAGGTTGGCAGTTTGACTCAGGTGTCTCTAGGGGTTGAGGCTACACAGGAGGCTACTGTGGAAGCTACACAGAGGATTATTAAAGCAGGATGTAAACTGGAAAAGTATGAGCAAAATGGCAAGGTGTTTTCATAGAAGAATAGGAGATGAAGGTGACAGACTTTATAAAAGATAATGAAATGTTGTATAACAACTGTCTCATGGACTACAAAAATACAAACAAACAGGAGGTACTATGAAACAGTTTCTGTGCAGAGACCAACAGGAACAAGGTTGCCTAGAAGCGTTCGTATATTAGTCAAAGGAAAATATATGGAAACATAATACACACCTCATCAGACTGATAGGCAGAAGTTACATAAACAGAGCTTTTCATCAACACAAACATTGTGTGACATTTCTCTTAGAAGAGTGCCTTCATGCCTGCACACAAGGCCACAGTTTTAAAACCTCCTAATGCTGGTTAATTAAAGGAGTCTAAGCAGCCAACAACCCCGCAACGGCATGTCTAATCTAATCTAATCTAATCTACTGCTTTGCAAGCGCAATATCTTCCCCACAATGAGGAACTCAGTGCGCTAATAAACAAAATCATTATCATATGGAAGTCGAGGGGAGTTCAAGGTCAGTAATCCAGGATTGTGGTTGTGACCAGGAGGGAAGGAAGACCAAGTTGGGAAGCTAGAGCTCAAGAGATGAGTTTTCAGGTGCTTCCTAAAAGATGCTACAGAGGGACTATTTCTTACATGGAGAGGGAAAGAGTTCCAAAGGGCAGGGGCATAGTGACTGAAGGAATTAAAGTGTATAATTGATTTGAGTGAAGGAATTTAAGTGCTTAACTGAATTGTGAGCTCTACGATCAAAAGTGGGGGTTTGAAGGAACTTGAGTTTGGGGGATGCTACAGAGGGACTATTTCTTACATGGAGAGGGAAAGAGTTCCAAAGGGCAGGGGCATAGTGACTGAAGGAATTAAAGTGTATAATTGATTTGACTGAAGGAATTAAAGTGTTTAATTGATTTGTGAACTCTACGATCAAAAGTGGGGGTTTGAAGGAACTTGAGTTTGGGGGTACTTCGCCTTGTGTTTCTAAAAGAGGTGTAGGGGTGGATTAATCCTCTTAGGTAAACTGGTTGACACTGGGTGAGAATTTTGTATGTAATAAGACCAATTTTAAATTGTACCCTATATCTAACTGGTAGCCAGTGGACTTTTTTTAGTTGAGGGGTAATGTGAGAGAATTTAGAGGAACGGGTGACAACCCTGCAGAGTGAGTTTTGGACTAGCTGCAATCTCCTTAACTCAAAATCAGTGAGCACGCGATAAGAAGAGTGAATTGCAGTAGTCCAGCATGTCAGTGTTTTAGGGAGTGTAGGTGGTGAGATTATCATAAAATGCCAGATCAGTAATCAAAAAAGATCAGAACAGAAATGATTTAACTCAAATATTGCAGTTAAAGGGGTCCAAAATATATGTAAATTACCCCAAACCAGTAGCAAATGTTACTCTGTAACTATAAAAATTGGACAGAGAATCACATGGCACATACTAAATATGACTGCACAGGTTTTAGAATCAAATCCAGTGTACCACTGGTGTCACCCGCATCATATGGGGTCCAGTAGGGCTGAAATACATCCTCTGGAGGTTGCATCGGGATATGCTGATCAATATTTTCTCAATTAAGGCGGATTTTAGGCTGTAAACCACATTGTGTTCCACAGCAGCAGTCGCTACTAAGGTGAATTTGAGTGGTATATTCTTTCATAAATATATCTGTGCCCTGAGATATTTTTATAGTGACAGACAGGGTTGGGCCAGGTTTGTTTGTACTAAAGTACTAATGTACTAAAGCACAAAATTTCAATGTTCTAAGAAGTATTAAGTGCTAATGTTTAAAAATGTACTGGTACTTGTACTTAATACTAATGTACTTTTACTAATCTTTTTACTCTTTATTATATAATGTTTTTGTTAGTGATTAAATATTTGAGGTGCATTACAAATATATCATTTAATCTTATGCAGTCTAATTTCAACACTGTACAGGTCATATTACGACGGTTAGTTGGAAGGGCAGAGGAAACCAGTACATACATTTGGTCAAGGTTCTGTACTCTAAACTGCCAACCAATGGCAAGCAACTACCAGCTTTCCCACTTGAGGTAGAGCCGTGAACTGAACCCAGCCTCAGAGGTGGGAGGCGAGAGTGTTACCACTCTGCCACCGTGGCCCCCTAATGCACTCTAAATACCATAATGGTAATATTTAAAAGCTACATCACATGGTGATAAGCAGCAGTAATTATAATCCTTCATGAAACAATTTTTGTTACACTTGACAAGCTTTCAAAATTTAGTATACACAATTGAAGTCCTCATTTGTATTTTTGGATTTTTGGACATTTATTTCGTTTTTTTGGACTATGTTTATTTCTATTGTGGGTTGTATTTGTCTTTTTTGCTTAAGTGCGGTTTGGTTGTATGTTCTCTTTGACTAAGCAAAGGGAAGTTAAATGTTAATTGTTTAAAGTGACACTCACTCTGGCTTTGATCAGTTATTGGTATTCAGGCCACACAAGGGTTTACATTATATTACCTTAGTTGCTATCAGACTCAAAGGGGGCAGTTAAATCTTAACCCTATTCATACGGACATATTTTACAACCTATTCATACCGCGTGGGGTCATGGAGCTCTGGTTTATCCATTCTGACATAATGATGAACTACACTGTGGAATATTTTGTTCATGGCACAGTGGGTTGCTGCAGTTGAACATCGACAGCTGACTACCCTGTTAAATTCAAAACAGATCAAATTGTAGCTCTTTTGAGAATGTCTGCATTGGGTTTTCTCTTGACTGTGCAAACAGGCTGCATCCCTATTTTGACCTAGAATATCTTTATAGCCTGTTTTACTTGTACCTTTAGCTCAGGATTTCTTTTTCTGTGTATCACTTGATATATTGCTAAAGTAGTGGGGGATAATGTCAATATGACTGTTTTTACTTTCGTTCCTATTCTTTAGCAGTAAAACTCCAAAAAATAAAGCTTAACCACATGGTACTACCGTTTCTGTTTTTAATAGGGCATAGGAATATTATGATTAAATTTCTATGGCACTGACAATATAGTTTTTTCCAGTCCACATCCATTTGCTCCCACTAGCTCCGGCCATTGAGAGGGCTAAAAATGTCCAAATCCACTGAGAATGCTGAAAAGGCTGGTAGTGTCCAGTACGATACATAGCACTACACTTACTGCAACCCTAAAAACTGCCGAGGCCGCAAGGAACAGCCAAAGAATTATCAGCAGTATTAGACCAAAGGAAAGAATCAATACCAATGAAAGGGAGATTTCCAAAAATAGAGGTAGGTGTTCGTGTGTTGTTTATTTCTTTTGTTAAATAAATTGCACAAACACAATACTTTAAAAAGGAAAGATTTCATGCCTGGCAGCGAATAACTTCAGATCCGGTATCTTCAAATGCTGTCAGTGGTTTCAAGATTTACTTCCATGCACATGCCACATAAACTACCATTGGTGATTGTCTTCTTTTTCACAGGAACATAACCAAATACAGCAGGAAATAACAAGGCTTGTAAAATGTTGTGTTTTCTCTTGTGAATGAAGCTAAATGACTTTGTGTCTAATATATTCCTGATGCGAAAAATAATTGGCCAATTTAATGATTTCAAAAAAAGATCCAATAAAATATACTCCCTATCAACATTTCAAAATAACGGGACTACGTAATGCAATGATGTCTACAAATTGCTTTAGACTGGTATTGTTTTAGCAGATGCTTTTCAGGGCAAGTATCAGAAAAGTTTATTATTTCAGTTTCATGACTCATTTACAAATGAACAGTGTTTCCAAAAGATTAGCCTTCTGCCCATGTATATTTACCAAGGGGCCACGGTGGCAGAGTGGTAACACTCTCGCCTCCCACCTCTGCGGCCGGGGATCGATCCCCGTCATGGCCGTAAGTGGGAAAGCTGGTAGTTGCTTGCCGTTGGTCGGCAGTTTACAGTACACAACCCTAGCGAACTCTATGTACTGGTTTCCTCTGCCCTTCCAACTACCCGTCGTGATATGACCTGTACAGTGTTGAAAGCGACGTTAAACCCCAAATAAATAAATGTATATTTACCAAACTGTATGTCCTACTCTGAGAGAGCAACAGCATGAATCTTCAAATGTAAGATGTACATTTAAATTGGCCTTCTTTTTAATGTTGTAAGACAAACATAATAAATTCTATATGCTATATGCCACTTTGAGGAACTTGTATTTAAAATATACCCATAAAAATAAGTACTTGCTCCTGTTCAGGAAATTTGTATTTTTCAATTCATTCTCAAAGCAAAAGTTTGACTTTTAGTCTCACTGACGGTAACATACTGAATATAGAGAATGTTCTTCGTGGTGTACAGGCACCACTAGGTCAGTCCTCCACCCCACTTCCACCTTAATCGGAGGCCACAGTGGCAGAGTGGTAACACTCTTGCCTCCCACTTCTGAAATCGGGGGATTCTGAGGCCAAATAAATAAATCCACCTTAAACTGTCAAGTAATATCACTATACTTAGCGCATTAGCATTGTCATGGAATTGTAACCTCATTACCCCTGATTGGTTAGCCCCCTGTGGAACCTATAACTCACACTGTGACTCTAGGGTTGGTTGCAAAAGTCAGGAGTCTGGGACACAAATCCAGAAAAAAGTGCATAAAAATGTTGGGTCAATTTCATCTCCCCTATTGGATGTAGTACATACTAGTTTGTCTGGATCAAGATCCCAACTTCAACTTGGAATCAGGATGATTTTCTCCCCCCCCCCCAAAAAAAAAAGGCAAACTACCATAACAAACCCGTAAATTCCTGCAACAAGCTTCAACAAGCCCCGATAAGCTGTACTGATAAACAGGCAGCACTGGAACATTTTCCAAACCCACCCCAACAACACTGATTAATTCCTAGAGTCACACTATATAAACCCCCTGTTTTCAAGTATAGTTGGTTTGTGTTTACGACCTGTTGGGAGGTGTTGTCCTGGTACTTAACCACAACAGGCCAGGAATTTCCTCCAGACAAGAAGTTTAGAGTATAGGACAAGATGGGAAGTATGACCAACAAACCATAGAGATCCACAGCAGGACGGTTTAAGGTGGGCGGAGCCTAGGTCTGGGTACAGAGTCATGGGGGGTCAGTGAATTATCAAACATATTTGATCTTTGCCAATCCACTACAATAAGCCGGGAAACTACAAGCAATCCTAACCAACTCTGTAAACCTTGCTCTCGACACTCAAAAAATACCTAGTTACTTACAAGTTGGTTCCAGTGGAACACCCCCATAATAATAGAGGTTTGAAAAAGTTCATAGTTTCAAGTCCTGTCAACAGCCAGGGACATATTTGGACAGGTCCCCCAGCATTGACACTTGAGAATCAATCCCAAATAGATGTGACAGCCTGTGATTATATGTCAAATCTGCTAACTCACTAGGTCACTGTGGACCCCAGGGTGGGGGTTTGAATCCTTGACTAATTTTATCAGATTGTTTTGAGTACAGGATCTTGGATAGGTAGAATGGACTGCTTTGCTATATCCTGGAAATTTATTGAAGCTTTATGAGATGTACATTGTACTAAATGTGATATTAAACCTCCATAACATCAAATCTAAACAAATCACATGTGCAGTATAGCTTCTAGTTCCACATTAGTGGCCGTGGTGGTACATTCATCGTCAAAACCATGTTAGTTGTGCTTTTCCAGTGGGTACATCTTGTATCTGGCCACAGATGCATCCTTAGTCTAGTTTTTTAAATTCTTGGGGTCTAGGGTTCAAGCCCTTTAACTTTCAACCTTTGGGATTCTTTTATTGTAACCCTGTAACTTCTACTTGTTGGAGGTCTAGGAATCAAGCCCTTTAACTTTTATTACCTCCTAATACATCCTAAATTTTAAAAATAATAATAAAGGAGATATTTATAGGCCAAAAACATAAAATTTGCTATATGACAACCCCAGTTTGACTCATACACTTGAAAATGGAGCCTTTAACATTCCATATTTCTTAAATTCAGAATATGGTCTGGATCTTTCCAAAAGTTAAAAATCAAATAATCTGCTTCCTGCTAATAGGCAGACTAGGCTTAATAAAACATATTACTGCCTGATATAATTAAACCATGTGTTAATTGTATTTCGACTGTCTATTTCTTGACTCAGTCTCTTTTCAGAGGCTTTAGATTATCTCCATCTAGTCTCCCTGAAGTACTCTTAGGGCTCCGGTGCTGTACCCCTGGTTTGTCCAGTTCTTGAGCAGGTTCACAGGCTCTGTTGCACCTGTGTACCTGTGCCTGAACCAGTTCTATAATATAGAGAGGAGTCTAGATGTTGATCATTCATTAAGAAACTAATTAGGCTCTTATTAACGATTTACTCATTTTTACTAATTTTGCTTAATAAATTTACTTGGAAGCTACTATTCTGTCATCAACATATCCTCTAGTTAGTGGTGAGTATGTAACTCATTACCTTGCTTTTTGGTTAAGCATTATTTATTAAAGGAACCCACTGTAATATGGATGTTAGTCAGTTTATTTATTATGATTTTGTTTAAATATTTATTGTGATGTTTCAATAGATCTTAATAATGTGATAATATTGATCATCAAATAATACATCGGACTGGTGAGTCACTAATATTCTTCATAATAAATATTAATTTTATTGTAATGTACAGTGCAAAATAATGAATAAAAATGTGCTGATTGATCTATAAATAGATAAAATCAGAATCGCACATTTATATTTTCCCTCATTATGATGTGTATTTTGTTTTGTTTAGCATGGATAAATTCCATAGAGATGACTTTATGATATCATAGAATGAGTAGATACCATAGAGACGACTTTGTGATGTCATAAAGGCATTTATGTGTCATATTCAAATAATGTCGTGTATTGTGACATCGAGGGAATAGCTTTTTATGTTATATTTTGTTGCATAATTTAGCTTTTATAATGAGTATGTTTATTAATTACAAAATTAAATTCATTTCTTCTTTTTGTTTAGATAATACAAGTCTTGATTAGTTATTTGTATTTTGTTATAACGAATAAATTTTATTTATTGCATTAACAATACTAATTGTTGTTAACTGCAAATTTTTTATTGATTTATAATATAATTTATTTAACTTTATATGTTATATTTTTGGATTTCTGGTGTTCTTATATGAATATACAAGATAAATAAAAAAAGAATGGTGGACCATTGAGTGCATAATAATCCAAACAATATTCATAAAGAATCACACAAGTTGGTTGATGCTATTTGCGGCCAGTGTGTAATTTGGATATCCAACATAACTCTTTCATTACGCTACAATAGTCCTACCTATTGTAACCATATGCTTTACCGGTGGTTGACCACGGGAAGCTTCCAACCGGAGTAAAGTTGAAAACTATTACCCATGAAATTCAGATAGACGGGGCTATCCGGAATACTGGTCACGGGGAATGCCGGTGATATAGTACCGGTGCGGGTAAACACGCACCTGCTGGCTTGGCCACGTGACCTAGGGGCACTTCCCATGAGCACTTCCTTCTTTTTGTTGGAAGCCATCTTGTCAAGTTGGCTTGCTAGTGACTCTCACTTTTAGTGAATTGTTACAGCTATATAACTGTGGGTAGACAGTTAAATTGTGATTAAATTGTTTCATAACAGTTTATAGAACATTTTGGTAACATGGTTAAGACACCTCCTTACCAGAAAAGGGGCAAGTGTGGACATTTTATGCCCCAGTTTGATTCTCATGGCTCCTGCTTTGGCTGTAGAGCCAAGTGCAAGGGACTGGATCCCTGTGCACAAGGAGCTGACACCACGCAGTGTTCAGCGTGTGCTTCACTGACAGAAGAGCAGTGGTCCCATCTCAGAGAAAATTTTGCCAAGAGGTCTGCTTACAGGCATAAAACCGGCTCACAGGGTGATTCATTTGAGGAGCCGGAGACAGAAGAACCGGCCTCGACCGGTGAAGATTTCTCGCAAGTGGATGACACTCTTCTGGATTTTGAACCGGAAGACTCCGGTACAAGTGCACCTCTCACCGGCATCAGCCCTCTCACTAGCCTACCGGCTTCATTACCCGCACAGGGTGTCCCGGCGACTTCTTTTACTATGGGTCTGGTACAACAGTCTACGACTGATTCTTCAGCCCTTTTCAGGGTGCCGCACCCTCTGTCTCAGACAGTCACACAGGACATTCCGCCGTCAGGATACCTACCACACACAACTCCTGGCAGGCAATCAGTTGCAGAAAGAATGGCAGCTTTGTCATTCCCACAACCTCAGAGGGCTGTCTAAACAACAGAGATCCCACAGACTCCTAGGACTCAACTCATCAGGAGCCAGCTGGAGCAGCAGAATTTTGAGATGATGCAGAAAAACCAGCAACAAATCAAGGATCTCTCTGCTCAGTTGCAAACAGGACTGCAGACATTCCTTCAACAGTCCATGGAGCAGATGTTCACGCATTTGGCCCCGGCACAAACTCAACCTCCAGCAGCTACATCTACAGCACCACCACCTCATATTGTGTCTATCACACCGGTGTCTGCCATACCGCCTGCCAAAGCAGAGGAACCAATGGACTCGGCTCCATCTCAACCTGCCCCTCCTGAGGTTGAGAAGGGTTTCACAAAGGTTAAGGGCTCCTCCGCTATCACTCAACAGTCCATCCAAGCGGTGGTCTCTCAAGTGAAGGTACCAACAACCACCCCCTCTACACAGCCATCCTTTTTTCCGATGGCTGCTTCTGCTCCAAGGCTCGCATCTCCTCTTCAAGCCTTGGAACAAGAGGAATACGGTACTGATGCTTCAGCTTCCTCCTTCTCTTCCCCTTCAAAGCCAGAAGACCCTACGGAAGTTGGAGAACAGGCGGCACCCCCTAACCTCCCTTTCAGGGAACTGGTCCAAAAGGTTAGGGAGTTCTTGTCCATTCCTGACCCAGCAGCAGAAGAGGACTACAAGCTGGGCTCAGCACTGGGACGTGATCCCCTTCTCCTGCAGCACGAAAAGTTGGATAGACCCCCATCTATCAAGCTCCCAATGGTTGCCGACCTATCTGGCCTTCAGATTGCCCAGGATGACTCAGTCAAACCGAGCACATCAAATACTCTGGAGATAGGAAAATTCCCAGGCATTCCACCACACAAGGGAAGCTGGTATAGTGTAGTGGACAATAAGTTTGCACAGACACCACAGGTGGTTCCCCAGGCTTTTTCTAATATTGCAAAGCCTGGCTACAGGAGTGGACCCCCAGCTTCAGTCCAACAGAAGGATCTAGTCAAGCTGGAATACATGACTCGAGAGAACATCAGCATTGCTAATTTCCTCTCCACCTTCGGGATGGTCAGCGAGTCGTGTCTCAACAATCTTCGTCTCTCAAGGGACCAAAGGGAGCGATTGTTTGAACAGTTCCATACAACCACGGATGGGCCCACAAGAGAGCAGATCATGTTGCAGTTGTTCTCCATGACCCAACAGGAATCTGCCCAGATGCAGTTTATGCTGGATATAAGTAGGAGTACGTCCAAGGCCTACGCAGACTTGGTATCCAACTTCTTATCCACTCTCACGAACCTGGTGCTTCTCAGGTGTGATGCCTATCTACGCCATGCTCACCCCAACCTGGATGCTTTTAGGGTATGCAATCTTCGCGCCGCCCCAGTCTCAGGTAGAGACCTGTTTGAGAGGAGTCTCATGCAGCAGTATGAGCAACACTTGATAGGACTAGGAGTGAAACCTAGATCCAAGAAGGCGCAACGTTTCCACCCATACAAGAAAAGCAAGAGGGGTAGGGGTGGACGTCAACAAGGGGTTTACTACCAACCCATGCCGGCTCCACAATATATGGTGCAGCAACCCTTCTTTCAACATCCACCCCAAGGTGGTCGCAGAGGAGGATGTGGTGGTCGCAGAGGCCACAGCCGCAGAGGCAGCAAAGGTGGTAACAAGCAGCAGCAACCTCCTCAATGACACTCAATACCAAGTGCTACCTTTACAAAACCCTGGATTAGAACTGACAATGCTTTTAGGAGATCCCTTACACTGTGCTTTCCTTGTAACCCCTCCAGAGGGGGAGAAGACTCTGAGTGTGTTATCCCTACTGGAGAGGGAAAAGACTCCGTGTGTACAGTCCACAAAGGGGGAGGGAAAGACTCCGTGTGTACAGTCCCCACCAGATGAGGAGAAAACTCTGTTTGTATGATCTCAGGATACACCCAAGTTAGTTCAGTTCAAAAGTGTATTTATTCCAGAAAAAGATCTGCCAGTGGGGGGCAGACTAAGACAGTTCCTTCCGGAGTGCGAAAAACATGGGTCCCACCGGTTGATCACAGGGCTCATAAAAGACGGATACAAGTTGCCCTTCAGTTGCCGCTTAAAAACATGACAAGTTATTATGAAATGAGATTTCTTGAACGTTATGTATATCTGTGTTATGTTAATAAGTAACATAAGTATCTTGTGTGTCATAACATGTTATTATGAAATGAGATACACATCAAACTACATATCGCTTGAAACTAAAGTAATTTACCATGTAATGAAACAATGATAACGTGAAAAGTGTTCACATGAAAACTTAGGTAATTTACCCCGTAATGAAACAATGATAACCTGAAAAGTGTCCACATGTTATGCGAGAACCATATGTACACTCGAGTTATGGCAATCTATAACATAAGTATTATGTGTTATGGCAAATTATGAAATGTGATATACACTAAATTACAGGAACTAGAAAGGCAAAACAAATTACCCTGCATGACACTTGAAAAGTAAGGTATTACCCTGCAATGGAGTAATGATAACTACCATTGGGAAAATACTATGATGAGTAATAGAGTTGAACAAATTGCCCGGAATTGATGGCATAACAGTCGAATTTGTCAAGGTATTCTGGCGTCAACTAAAGTACTTTATTATAAACGCAATAAACTGTGGATTTTCAAAGGGTTGCCTGACAACGTCACTTCGGCAGTGTATAATAACATGCCTACCAAAAGCTAAAAAAGATCGTTCTTTAATAAAAAATTGGCGCCCCATCTCCTTGCTGAGTGTAATTTATAAGCTAGCATCAGGAACTATAGCGGAAAGACTTAAGAAAACCTTAAATTACGTCATTTCAGACCGTCAAACTGGTTTCATCAAGGGAAGATACATAAGTGAATCTACCAGATTGATCTATGATCTTTTACACGCAGCAGAAAAAAAAAATATGCCAGGAATGCTTATGTTAATAGATTTTGAGAAAGCGTTTGACTCACTTTCATGGAGCTTTCTATACAGTGTTCTGAAATTCTTTGGATATAGTGAAAATTTTATAAAGTGGGTAAAACTTTTCAATACGGAAATAACTGCATATATCATACAGTGCGGTTTTTTGTCAAGACCTATAAAAATTAACAGAGGATGCCGTCAAGGTGATCCAATTTCAGCATATCTATTCCTTATTGGAGCTGAGATTCTAGCAAGACTTATCCAAATTAATCCAGATAAAATTGGATTAAAAAGAAAAAATATCGAATTTAAAATAACACAGTTTGCAGATGACACCACATTAATATTGAACGGCACTCCTTACAATCGGCCTTAAATACTCTTGAAGTATTTGGAAATTTATCAGGCTTAAAAATGAATAAGGAAAAAACTAAAGTAATCTGGATTGGGATAAAAAAATTTTCCAAAGATAAATTAAACGTTACCATAGACCTAGAATGGGGATGTACCAACTTCACTCTGTGAGGCATAGAATTTTCAACAAATCTATCAATAATAACAGAGCGCAACAATACAAAGGCTTTAGAAAAAATAAAAAAAGTTGGTAAAGACATGGAGCAACAGATATTTGACACCTTTGGGCAAGATTGCGGTCATCAAGACTAACCTGATATCACAGTGTGTCCATCTATTATCTACTATACCAAGGTCAGAATCATTTCTTAAAACATTAAACACCATCCTGTACAAGTTCTTATGGAATGGGAAGCCAGATAAAATAAGAAGATCCACCATTTCTTTAAGCTATATGCAGGGAGGTATGAAAATGATCAACATTCACAATTTCGATAAATCACTTAAAATAAGCTGGATAAAGAAGCTAGTTACTCAACCAAATTCACAATGGCACAAACTACTAACAGTAATGTATGCAAACATAAACAAATCCTTAATTTGTGGAGATTAATGGTACAATGAAATGGCTTTAGCTGTTGATAATCAATTTTGGCACAATGTATTAAGAGACTGGCAAGCACTAAACAAAATACAACAAGCACAGAATGAATCTGAACTACTAAGAAATTGCATTTGGTACAAGTCTAAAATCTCCAAAAACACAATATTTTTCCCTGACTGGTACAAGAAAGGTATCTACTTGGTAAATGATATAATAAATACAGAAGGCAAGCTTATAAGTATTAGAGACTTAAGGAATAAATTTAATATAAATGTAAACATTCTGAATTACTATACAATAAAAGCTAAAATTGAAACATACACGTCAAAGTATAGACTTTTAGGTAATATGACCCTTGAAAGGCCTACTTATCCTTTTCATTCGGACGTGCTCTTCAAAGTAAGAAGTGGCTGTAGGAACTACTATCATGTATTCAATAATGCAGAGGCTCTGAATGATAATCCAACTTGTGAAATAAAATGGACAAATATTGTTCAAAATGAAAATCTGGACATACAGATTCAAGAAAAATGGAAACAAATATACAAGGTTTGCCTCTATTCTGTATGCGACAATAATGTAATTTGGTTTCAGTATCGTATACTGAACAGCATTTTAGGAACCAAAGACTATTTAAAAAAGTTAAAAATAGATATGAATAATGCATGCTCATTCTGCGGAAGGTATGATGAAAACTTGGAGCACTTATTTTGCAAATGTAGAGAAGTGACACAGCTGTGGGACAATATTCAACAATGGATTAATAATAAACTTGGGGTAAATCTAGTGCTAACAAATTTAATGAAACTACATGGCTATTTACTGAATGACCAAACATTTTGGCCATTAAACCTGATACTTATGATTACTCGGAAATATATATTCTGGTGTGCAAAAAATAACTATAAACTAAATATCTTTTTCCTTCAAAAAGAAATTAAAAAACTTATTTGGAACATTAAGCCTGATAAACTCACAATCGACCCAATTTGAAAGAAGGTGGAGCATTTGGAAATATATATTTGATGGTATTGAATCGTCCGGTTAAAGTTATAACCAAACCCCCGAAGACATGACTTCCATATACCTTTTTGTCATTAATCTAATAAATCACCACTCTTTATAATGATACCCTCTAACAAAAATAATACGCATAGAAAGTTGCCCTTCAGGAACGCCCAAACCTATCCAGGGTACCCTGCATAATCAGCAGTTACGCAGACTTTGACAAACAAAGTGCCTTATGGACCTCTATTCAAGACCTGCTGCAGAAAGGCGCAGTCGAAGTCATTCATACCCCAGAAAGTCTGGGATTTTACAGCCGTCTCTCCCTGGTTCCAGAACCAGGCAACCGCTGGAGGCCAGTTATAGACTTGAGTTCACTAAACAAATTCCTGCCCATCCCAAAGTTCAAGATGGATACCCCAGAGTCCATACGTGCCTCCCTCAGGAAAGGGGAATGGGTCACATCCATAGATCTCACAGACGCTTACTTACACATGCCAATTCTCACCCAGTCTCAAAAATACCTCGGGTGTGATTTCAAAGGTGTCACTTACCAGTTCACCAGCCTCCCCTTCGGGCTAGCAACAGCCCCCCCTCATTTTCACCAGTATAGTCAAAGAGGTAAAACTGATGGCTTTGCAATCAGGAATCAGACTCCACCAATACCTGGACGACTGGTTGATCTGTGCCCCATCAGAACAACAATGCACGGTCCAAACACAAAAACTACTAAAGCTGGTGAAGGATTTGGGCTTTATAGTAAACCTCAAGAAGTCAGAACTCAAACCATCTCAGAGGTTCGACTTCCTGGGTTACCACTTTTTACTAGATTTGGCTCTTGTGAAGCCCACGCAAGACAGGTGGACCAAACTTCAGGAGATGTTCCATCACCTCTCCTTGAAGTCTGTTATCAGTGCAAGGACTCTTATGTCCATCATTGGATTGCTTGCATCAACAGAGAAGACTGTAAAATTGGGCAGGAAGCATATGAGACCTTTTCAGTGGCATCTCAAAACTCATTGGAAATATCCGATGCCTCTACACACACTGATCCCCTGGAATCAGAAGATGATACGACACGGGGAATGGTGGTTAGACCCTCAAAATGTGCTACAAGGAGAACATCTCCACCCCAAGGAACACGAAAAACTGATATTTACAGACGCCTCAAATGCAGTTTGGGGTGCTCACTCAGGTCAAAACTCTACAGGAGGGCTCTGGTCTCTCTCAGAAAAGCACCTTCACATCAACCTATTAGAAATGAAGGCGGTACTCCTGGCTCTGCAATTCTTCAAGACAGATTGCAGGAACAATCAAGTCCTTATCGCCTCAGACAACACCTCAGTGGTGGCCTATATCAACAAACAGGGCGGCACAAAATCAGCAGAACTCTGTGCCCTAATGTGGAGAATCCTCACTTGGTGTCACCTAAATAATGTCACACTCAGAGCAAGACATGTACCGGGCTCACTCAATGTGATAGCGGACGGCCTCTCAAGGAGGAACCAAATCCAATCAACAGAGTGGTCCCTTTCTCCACAGATTTTCAAACAAATTTCCAAACTTTGGGAGAGTCCCCAAGTGGACCTGTTCGCAACCAGCCTGAACAAAAAGCTTCCTACATATGTCTCTCCAATTCCGGATCCTCGGGCATGGGCAGTAGATGCCCTCAACATTCCATGGGAAAACCTGGTTGCTTACACGTTCCCTCCCACCGCCCTGCTGCCCAAGGTTGTACAAAAACTTCAATCACAAACATGCAGGATAATTCTGATAGCCCCAGGCTGGCCGACAAAACCATGGTTTTGGGACCTGGTGGAGATGTCTCTGGACATTCCAAGACAGCTACCACCCACACGCACTCTGCTAAAACAACCACTGAACAACCATTACCATGCCAACCCAACATCCCTGAACCTCCACGTCTGGTATCTAGGAGTTCAGCACTCCAAGAACATGGTTTCACTGCAGAAGTGGTAGAAAGAATTGCTGCTCCTCATAGACTCTCAACAAGATCCATCTACACATCCAAGTGGACCGTTTTGCAACTTCTTCTGGTATCTGTTCAATGACTTAAATAGATGCCCTTCTACTATTGAAGGCTACAGAACAGCCATCGCAGATACCCTTGGGAATACTAAGCAAAACATTAGTACTAACCCTGAGATTGCCAGACTGATAGCCAGTTTTCACAGGGATAAACCCAAGAGTTCCAGGTCCATTCCTAAGTGGAATCTGTCCCTTGTTTTACAGAGACTCACCCAGCCTCCTTTTGAACCACAAAAGGAAGCAGCTCTAAAATTCCTAACATGGAAGACAGTGTTCTTACTAGCCTTAGCCTCCGGGAAAAGGCGAAGTGACATTCATGCCTGGACACTAGATGGACTTTTATGCCTGGGCGACTGGGATCAGATCCAACTGTCCCCCTCTCCCTCCTTCATTGCCAAGAATCAATTAGCAAAGGAAGGACCACAATCTATCTCACCAGTGGTCATTCCAGCCTTGAAGTGTAGTCAAGACTCTCCGGACACAGATGTCCTACTCTGCCCTGTCAGGGCCCTTCAGTGTTATCTGGACCGAACTAAGGATTCCAGAGGGGGTAGACAGTTATTGTTTATCTCCTATAAATTGGGCTATTCTAAGGATATTCAGTGTTCCACTATATCATCTTGGATCAAAAACACTATAAAATTTTGCTACACCAAGGCAGACAATGCAGACATGGACCTTCTAAAGGCCCATGACGTCAGAGCTTTTGCGGCCTCCAAGGCCTTTTATGGGGGAATTTCCATGGATCAAATTATGCAAGCCTGCCATTGGAAATCAGACAACACATTCACCAGATTCTACCTCAGAGATCACAAGACCAATCAGAGGGCTCCTTCCACTTAGGCGCCTTCATTGCAGCACAGCAGGTGATGCCTCCTTCCGACAAAGTTCCAGGGAAGAAAACAGGGGGGGGGGCACGACACCGGGAACCACCTAGACGGAGAGTGTCAGAATCCTCTGACACCGTAGAGCGGGGTCTTCACCCCTTTAAGGTAACTTGAATTTTGATTTTTACTCTTATTCACTTATTTACCTGCTGTTTTCACAGAAATACCTGCGTCTCATGTAGTTACCAGGAGTTTTTTCCTTCCAATTTTCTTGAGGATGTAATTTAAGTTTAACTTTTTTTGTTTACTTAACCTTACTTTCTTAAGAATTTACTTATGTCGTATCAAATGTTCCTTGACATCACATTTCATCGTACTTTGTGTACTTTGTTTTTTAGATATTTTTTCTGCTTGGAGTGGCTGCGCTGGCGGTGAGAAGCAAGACGGTGCCTTTCTGTCCCTTGGTGACACACCTCAACCTCAGAAGAGCTGGAGAATTCCCCTCAGTTCCTGATGTGAACTTCCTTACGACCACATTTGGGGCTTCCTCCTTCACCCTGGTCTCCGGATGCTCGCCTGTGGTGGTTGCTGCCTTTGCCAGATATAATTGTTTAGCCAGTGTATAGTCTTCCCAGCCATCCAAAATGCTGGGATTCAGCATATGGTTACAATAGGTAGGACTATTGTAGCGTAATAAAATTGGAAATTTTATTTTAAATGTAGCTTTTATAAGCTACAATACCTACCTATTGTAACCATAGTACAGGCCCTCCCTGGTCCTCCCCGCTTGTTCCAAACTACACTGGGCAAGGGGTTTGGTTCCAACAAAAAGGAGGAAGTGCTCATGGGAGCAATCTGATAGGTTCCCTAGGTCACGTAGACAAGCCAGCAGGTGCGTGTTTACCCACACCGGTACTATATCACCAGCATTCTCTGTGACCAGTATTCCGGACAGCCCCGTCTATCTGAATTTCACGGGTAATAGTTTTCAACTTTACTCCGGTTGGAAGCTTCCCGTGGTCAACCACCGGTAAAGCATATGGTTACAATAGGTAGGTATTTTAGCTTATAAAAGCTACATTTAAAATAAAATTTCCAAATTTCGGCTTCATATGGCTATATTGAAAATTAAAAATCATGAAGAATTATTCATACTGTTGGAGTAATCTGTAACACAGACAAACACTCTGAAAAACATAACCTTGTGCAGGTAATTACCTTCTGTACAGGTAAGTATTTCAACACATTTAATTTACTACACATTTTCTCATTCAACATAATATGACTAATTAACTGATTTCAGGTGTCTTCCACACAAAACATTGATTTATTACTGCTTAAACGTGCACATGTACTTGATGATTTACTAAATCAAATAACTCTTGTGAAAATACAAGGAGTATATGTCAGTACACCACTGGCTTTTACTGTAGCACAAATGTGATTGCTTGATAATGTATAAGAAAAGCAAGAGTCTGGATACATAAATATATACATTTAGAACAGCAGTACAGGACACTGAGCCATTGTTATTTTGTGGGGGAATATTAGTGGGCTGATAAGCTAGTGAGGAGATAAACCACATGGAATATGTGAGTGTACTAATAATGTTGTAATTCGGATCAGCCCCACATTCTGGTTAAAAAGTCATTCAGTCCTCATACAATACCTAAGACAAAAGAACTTGAGAAGATATTGCTAACACGCTTGCAAATGTCCGACATAATGCCTAACTACTTTTCTTATGTTTGAGGTATTTCTATTATCAGCTTATTAAGTATTTCTAAAGGTGCAAACAGCCATGTTAATACAACCACTGTAGATCAAGGTTCTGCACTGACTCACTTTCAGTTCTCTCCTCTCTCTTTATTTAGGGTTACCTTAACTCAATTGGTTGTCTAAGGTGACCAGTTCTTTAAAAGATTGTGTAGTTTAAATTATATGGGTTGTTTCTCATTAAAGGGGACCCCTTGTTATAATTAAATATATTGTCTGCACTATATCTCTGGTATTTGCATAACCTGTGTCATTTTGTATAACAACTTAAACTGTTTGCATAACATTAAAAAGTCTGTATACAGAGTTAGAAGTAGATAATTGTATTTATGTGTACAATGTAACATAGTAAACATATATGTGAATATTAATCAAATATTATCTACAGTCCACTTTTATCTGAGTTCCTGAGGTTGGGGTGGGACTGTTATTAGTGGTGTACATTCACCACAGGGGTCAGTCATCCACCCTGGGGAAATAAGTGTGGCTGCACCTTTATCTGTCAAGTAATGTCACCATGCTGAAGGCATTAGCATCGCCATGGAATTGTGACCTCATCAGCCATGATTGGTTAGCCCCCTTTTGAAGGGCAAAATCATTGTGAATGTCATCACTTATGAATTTGTAGCCAAACAAATGACATTTTGTTGGCTTCCCACCATCCATGTACAGTTATATGTTCACAATGAGTTTAATACGTTTTTATAACTTTTGACACTTTTACATGGCTTTACTTTCTTTTCTAAATTGCCTTTTTGTTGTATTTTGCAAAGGAATAGAGGTATTTCTATTATTGGCTGATTAAGTATTTCTATAGTTACAAACAACCAAATAAATACAACCACTGGGAACTGAGGTTTAGCGCGGGCTCACTTTGAGTTCTCTCCTCCTTTATAGGGTCCATCAAAACCCTTTATTTAAGGTTACCTTAATCTAATTGGAGGTCTAAGGTGACCATTTCTTTAAAAAATTTACATTTCAAATTATACCAGTTGTTTCTCATTTAAGGCGGACCCCTTGTTGCAATCAATTCTTTTATCTGCACTAAACCTCTGGTATGTCCATAACGTGTTATTTTGTATAACAAATTTAACTGTTTGTATAACATTAAAAAGTCTGTACACAGCAGTATAAAATTGTATTTATGTATACAATGTAGCATAGTAAAGACATATGTGTATATTAATAAAATATTAACACAGCCCAATTTTAACGGAGTTACCTGAGGGGGGGATTATGTCCACAGAATGGATGAAAACAGACTCCTATGATCAGATTTTTGTCAAACTAAATTTAATGCAGGACTCTACTACTCTAGGGTCGGTTCTGAAAGTCCTAGGGTCATGTAAAAAAGGGCGTGAAAATGCTGAGTCAGTTATGAAATCCCTGACAGGATGGTACAGTTACAGACAGGATGTGGTGACTACCCTGACAAGACGTAGGGTCGGGGACGTTTATTTCTAGACCAGTTGAAGAACTACTATGACAAACGCTAGACCCCTGACAGACAACCTGTAGCATGTCCCGACATGCTGTACTGACAAATAGGCAGGACTGGAGTAACATACAGAGCCCCACAACCAGACTTGCAGTCGGTATTGTCATTACAGCTTTTGAGAATTTTTGGTAAAAAAAAGAGGATCAAGTGTCGACCAATTCTTAACAATTCTTAAACTAGGTCAAGGCAGAATATTTGGATCCAATCACGTGACCAAAATATCCAACTTTATTTTTTTTGTTATTTTAATAATAGCTTCCATGTTTTTGCTTTCACATACATCAAAATAAAATCAATGTGTGTCTGCTTCTATTTATAAACAAAGAAAGTCATTTAAAATATAAAATTTTCATTAAAAATGTAAAATCCCATGGAAAGAAGCAGAGAGATGTGCTTCTAACAATCTCTCACGTGACAATGAAAACCTTGTGCTTGTTGCTGCCTTTTATACCCTGCTGTAGTTCTGGTCACGTGATGGGATCCAAATATTTAATGGTGACCTAGTTCTAGATTTGTTGATTGGTTGAGATTTGATCCTCATTTTTCTCAGAATTGCTTGCTTTCTCAGAAAATGGTTTTTACAGTGAGAAATATGTTGTGATTGGATCCAAATAGTTTAACTTTTTTTGCTCTGGTGAAATATGCCGAGAATTTGTATTTCATGTGACTAAATAAGACCTTTTTTAGGTTTTTCAGTTGTTTAAAGCAAACATGAGCAGCTTCACTATCTGTTAACTTCAAAACTGTGATCACTTGCATTGTATCTTTGTCATTATTTTTTTAAGTACACAAATTCCTTTATTCCCCCATTACAAAACAAGGTTTCAGGAACCTGGTGCAGAGTAAACAGGGTTCTGAAACCACTCACCAGGACCTTTACAAAAGGTAGCATCTCACAGGATGCCCCAAAATAAGCAGACATTACCTTACATACTTGCACCTCTTAAACTTGTTGATATTTATTTATTTTTTGTTTTTTTTAAAACTAGAATAAGAAAGAAAGAAAATAAATAAGTAAAAAAGTTAAATAAATATTTGTACCAAACTGCCTTTAGTATTTCTCTTATCATGTCTCCTTAAAGCCCCAAAACATGTTGTTATCTTTACTGGTTTATTAAGTTACTACTAGCCATGTGTTCAAGAATGGGACTCAATAGTTCCCATCTATCAGCATAACCCTTTGCCATACTGTAATCGTTTGTTACTACACATTGTCTCTAGGGAGTGATAATATTGTATTGAACTTATACAACATTTAATACTAAGATGCTGTCCTTTACCTTTTGTATTATAAATATACTTTTTTACAACTGTGAAAAGATAGTTTAAAACATCCTTATTTTCATTATTGGCACCCCAGCAACACTTCTGCATCATTCAGACCAATGTTGATCTCTCTGTTAGCTAATATTACATCAAACAATTTGAACCAAAATGTCTTTACCACTGGACAAAACCAGAATAGATGCTCTACTGTTTCAATGCATTCTTTACAGTACCACCATGTATCTCTTTCTACTAATATGCATTTAGATAAGAATCTATTAGTTGGAACTGATCTGGTCAAGATTTGATATTGAAAATCTCTCAAAGATGTCTCTATTACACTTTGGAAATTATTTCAATAATACTTTGACCAGTCGGATTTTGATACCTCTCTTCCTAAGGTTTCAGTCCATTTTATTTCATGACCTCTATTGTATTTATTTGAAGTCTGGAGTTTTTGATATAACCACTTGTTTGTATGCTTTTTTTGCAAAAAAAAAATTTTAGGAAAATTTGTTTCAAATATCACACTCATTCAGTTTTGTTTTACCATTTTTAACCAATGACTTGGTATAGAATGAGTCAAACTATTGAAGTCTACAAAGTTTATTTTCATTTGGTATATTTCCATAAAATCATAATAGCCAAGGCGATCACCCGAATGTGATAATGGGTCGTTTACATATGCTATACCCTACTAAGCTGTCTGAATCAAAGGGATGAATATGTGTTTCCGTGAGGTATAGAAAGTCAAGGTCATTTGAAGCAACAATATCAGCTAGGAGTGGACCCTTATTCCTTACGGATCTGGCATTCAAAACAGCGAGTGTGAGCAGACCAGGGTTCTCCTTCTAGTAGCAGTAGCAACATAAGCCCTCTTCTGTTAACCATGGTAGAAAATTTTCGGCAGGAACACAAATATGAGTATTTTTTTGCAACCCGTATCAAAGGAGGACATGATGTGTTACATACTCTAGTGTTAAACCACTCATACCTGTGAGCCAGTGTAACTGTGAACAGTGCCATAAAGAGTAATACCTGAAGACTAAACATGACTGGTGGGATTGTTCATGAGTAAGAAGCCCTAAATCTAAGCCCAACAGTGGGGCACCTCAAGAATATATCCCCACACTACAACACAGTAGGAATACTTCGTACCTCTTATCCTTTAGTCAATTGAAAACATCTTTTGTTTTATTGAATCTGTTAATCCCCTAACATTCATACTAGAAATTGTTATATGATGTTTCATTTCATCAAGCCATACCAAAAGTTATAAACAAGCGTGTGAATGACCAATCAAATACAAATAATCAAATATTTTTTATTACTGGTTGAGCTTCTGAAAGTCATTAGTAGCAAGCTTCTATTTAGAAGCTTTTCCACATAATATGTACATTTTAAAACTCTGTAGTTTGGTAATATAAACGTCCCAAAAATAATTCTTAAAAAAGGATACACAATTTAGTTAATGATTTCATTTCTAGTTTGGAACAGGGAATTGTCTGTAACTTGATGGAGGAAAGTAATTACTCATGTAGAACTCTAAGTACATAACAAAGCTGATTCTTAATTATTACAGAGTACCAAAAACTTTACACCTACATCATATAAAAAGGATAGGTGTGAAACTGCCGTAATGAGTTAAGAATGCATTAGTACAATTATTTTACTTATATTGTGCCACTACTTTAAACACCACTGACAGTAGCTTGTACATACATTTTATTGGGATCTAGTTCTAGTATAATATTCTATTAAATAATGTTTCATGAGGTTCTAGTTCAAAAGCACATATTACACCTATACTCACCACTACATTATATAGTATGACAGGTATGGCAACATCTACCCCATTCTGTCATAAGGCTGTATGTACATAAACTAATTCAAGTGCAAAAGCACATATTGCACCTCTACTCTTGCAGCAACATATATATTTTGAAGGATATGGCAACATCTACCCCTACTGGGTATAGCACGGCCTGTGAGGGGCCTGGTAGCACAGTTTGGAACTACCTTAAAATATTTTAGATGCATAAAAGCATTGCTATTGACCCCTATCGGCATCCTTCATGCATCTTTGCTGCCAAAACCCCTCTTCTGCCATCACTTGAAGACTAGCTATTGACAAAGCCACATCAATAAAATATTTTCTTTCTTTTTAGTTTTGTTAACGAGTTTACAGTGGATTGCTATAAGCTATTTTAGTGTTTTAACCATGACGAAACCAGGGGGCCACGGTGGCAGAGTGGTAACACTCTCGCCTCCCACCTCTGAGGCCGGGGTTCGATCCCCGTCAAGGCCTTATGTGGGAAAGCTGGTAGTTGCTTGCCGTTGATCGGCAGTTTACAGTACAGAACCCTAGCGAACTCTATGTACTGGTTTCCTCTGCCCTTCCAACTACCCGTCGTGATATGACCTGTACAGTGTTGAAAGCGATGTAAAAAACCCCAAATAAATAAATAACCCCATGACGAAACCAAGGAAATCACCTTCTACAACAGGAAAAAAGAAAACTACAGCATCAGCCAGAGCAAAAAATTCCACCAGAAAGTTAAGAAATAAAGAGGTGAACTTGGACGGATCATTCTTAACAGCGTCAGGGAGAACTACTGTGAGTAGACAAGCTTTTACCCCAGATTGACGCACCAGAGCAATCCCATCAACACAATGCCGTCATGGCCTATCTTAAGAAAATCGACGCTACAAACCAGGCTCTTCTCAAACGTGTTGATGATCTAGAACACCAGAGAGTGCAGGACACCGCCACGCAGGGTTCCAACCCTACACTATCTGCAGTCCACATTACGAATAAACCATTAGCTGTAGAGTCAAACACTACAAAGCATCACAACCCTCCATTCACTCGGGCATCTCTCTAGCAGCTACCTCACAGCCCCAGGCTGCAGTACATCAGGGTTTGCCTTCTGAACTGAACATTCGACAAAACCAACTCTCACTGACGCCGTCATTCCGGATTTGGCTGCCCTTCGCTTGAACCCTGCATTATCACATACTGTGTCCAACATCATGACAACTTTCGAGGCTAAAGGGAGAGCTGAAGCACTACAAGGTAAGCCCTTAGTAAAAAAATCAGGGAGATACAATGCCACTGACACCATAGCATCGGCACCAGAATTCAGGGGTACCATGCAAATGGGGGGGGGGGGGGCGGAAAAGGGCATTATACAACGAGCTCACGATGCAGGAATGGGTAGTGGGCCAACTGTCCAACATTTACCATATTTACCATATGCAGGACCCTAATACAGTTAAGCAGTCACTACTGCAGGTCATACTTTCACTTAGGGACGCCACATCCCTACCGTGGCAAGCAGTGAGGGGAGCATGGGCCAACTTTATGCACGAGCTGGAACAGGGTAATTTACAATGGGGAGATGCCACACAGTGTGCACTAAACAGGCTGTCAACATCGCAGATAGCCATGGCTAACTCATCACATTTGAACCCACAATCAACAACCAAAAAAGTGTGTAAATATTATAATGAAAACAGTTGTTCACATGAGGGAAATCATGGGCAATACAGACATGTGTGTGTATTTTGTGCCCGTCAGGGAAAATCTTACACATATCCAGAAACTAGCTGTCATTTTAAGTCTAGAGGCGGTGAAAGGAACATGCAAAAATAGGAGTTATCATCACTTGGGCAGTGCAGAAACCTCAGGGGCAATAGGAACTATAAGGGGTTGGGGGAGGAAATAGTGTGTCTGAGAATCAGTCATTGAATATTAATGTTAACAATGTTGACCATAACAGTGGTAAATATTCTACCCCGTTAAAATCTGATATAAAAAATTGGTATCAGTACAAAAGTACTAAACCTTTGTGTACTGAAAATGCCTCGGTTGAACGGGCTCTATATTGTCACAAACTTTCTCGAAGTCAACAAGCCAGCCAACCTTATTAACGTCATTCTTACACTTTTTCTTTACATAATATTGTTCCTAGTTTTGATAACACACTACGACAATTACACAAAGTTCAACACAGGCACGTTTCTAGTGATGTATATAATATTGATAATAGAGAGGTTTAGTGTTACGTTTTGGCCATCAAAACCTTAAACGCAAACGTATTTACGTCAGCATTAGATGTGTATCAGATGACTTTTAAGGTTTGGGGGGTCAATTACGTTAGGTTTTATACGTAAAGGCTGGTATATTTACGTTCACTCACCCGTATCTATTTTATTTAAAAACTACACACTACAAATAAATATCCCACAACCCCATAGGCAGATAAATATGTACACCATGTTTTGGTTAGGTTTCAGTTCACTATATTTTCCCATATGAATGCCAGAGGTCTGTTTACAAACGATGCTTCTTTTTTATCACATCAAAGAAACTACATTGACCTGCACTCTTTCATATGGACGTATTGCTAAACCCTTATTTTACAAACGCATCCACTTCAAACCTAACGTATCTCTTACGGAAATTATTTTACGTTAGGTAGCTGTCAAACATATGACTAAACCTCTCTAATTGTTATGCAGAGCATACGGTGTCGGGTACTGAGATGGATTCTAATATGTGTGGTCAGTTTACTACGCCTTTTATTGACCACAAAAGTGTTTTGACACAGTGCAGCAAATATTAAAATGGCTTTATGTCACATTATGTTGACGCAATTAAAACAGATCATGAGCACAATGGTACAGGAAAAATTATTTTTCGCAAGTGCAAAGTGGATTTTATACATTGTATGGAATACATACCTCAATATCAGGTGGTATATGTACATGATCCTGCCCACAGGAATTCTGGGTTCTATTACTGTTGTGCAGACCAGGGAATCTGGCAATTAATAAAATGTGACCATGAAAGTTTTGGCCTATAATAGTTAGTGGTGGTGGACCAGTTCACACCCGGGTACCAATTCACGCCCACCCTCAATTTTCTTGAAGATTTATGATTTTTTATGAAGAAGATGTTTACCACATTATAGATAATCATCAAATTGATCATATACATTTGTAATTTATTGTTTAACTGTAATTGTTTTGGATAAATTTAGGGGTGGGCGTGAATTGGTACCCGGGCGTGAACTGGTCCACCACCACTATGTTTTCATATCATTTTAACGTAAAATTCCAGTCAGTTGTAAACAAATCAGAGGATATTTATCATTTGCCAGAGCTAGCTCATCAAGATTATATGAAAGACTTGCAAACTCGAGAAAAGTATAACCTTTCTTACACAGAGTATATGGAATGTATAATCGATGAGTTGATCATTAATTCTAATTGTAGGAATGACAATGTATGTGACAGTGGCTTGACAGCACCTACTCATGAACCATACAAACATATTCTGGAACCACATCCCAATTTGCATAGTTCCCCAGTTATACTTGGTCGGGTCCATGCAGATATACTCAAAGATGCTTACATTCCCTCCAAACGTCTCGGTTTTCTGAGCCATCACCCAAGAAAATTCGAATTCACAGGTCTGGATAGAAACCCTATCACTATAAAAACCATTGAAGAATGCATTCGCTGGGCTAGGGTCATTAGAAGTACAGGGTGTCCTAATTATAAACTGGCCCGTATTCCATTGAATTCAAGATTGAACATCCCAGCATGGGAGGAGTTACTCATGGATTACCCTGATAAACATCTCATAGAATATTTAAAATTTGGCTTCCCCCTGTCCATTACCAATTCTCAGGCCATTCACAATCAATCTATTGTTAACCATCACTCAGCACTCCAATTTTCCGAGGCCGTTGAGGAATACATTCAACGGGAAAAGGCCCATGGGACACTTCTGGGTCCAGCCAAAGATATTCAATGCCCTTACATACACTGCTCCCCCTTGTTGACCAGGCACAAAGACATCAGCAAAAGAAGAATAATTCTCAATTTGTCATATCCCAAGGGTCAATCTGTGAACGACATAGTATATAAAAACAAATTTGATAACAGAAAATTCACACTTAAGTTCCCCTCCATAAATGACGTGGTACGTGATGCAAACACTATTGATGACACTCTTATTTTTAAAATAGATGTGGCCAAAGCGTTCCTCAACCTCAGGGTCGACCCTGTGGACTCACTGAAACTTGGAATCAGGTGGAATGATGCCTTGTACGTCGACGGGGGCATCGCTTTTGGCTGGACGCACGGGTCGGTGGCGTTCCTGGCGGATGACGCAATCGTATACATCATGTCAAAAGCTGGGTGTCAAGTTCACGCCTATATAGATGATTTTTTGGTCTTTGCCCCTAGGGACAAAGCAGATTCGTTTTTTCATATTTTATCAGACCTATTCAGAAATTAGGCCTGCCTATGAATCCCGACAAGAGAACCCCCCTTGCAAAAGCCTTGTTTGTCTAGGCATAGAAGTTAATCTTACTGACAAAACCCTAAAAATTGCCCCCGAAAAGCTGCACAGCATTTACAATATGTGTCTTCAGGTGCATCACAAAAAATTCGTGTCCAAAAACACTTTTCAATCACTATTAGGCAAACTACTGTACATCCACATTCAGAGCTAATAGTCACAAACCAAGGATCAAACTAGATGAAGACTTTCATAAAGACATTCAATGGTTCCTGAAATTCCTACCAGCTTACAATGGTATCACAATTTTTGACAAAAAGCCCATTGAAAGTCAAGAAAGTCTCTATTTAGACACTTCCTTTACAGGCTTGGGAGCCATATGGAAGAATAGAGTTTATTCCACACCCATCTTTCAAATCCCCGACTTTGACCTCAAAATCGTGCACCTGGAAATGTGGAACATAGTTCTCGCCCTCAGAATGTGGGGAAAATTTTGGTCCCATTCGAGCCTAGTCATATATTGTGACAACAATGCAGTAGTCCAGGTGATGAACTCTCATAGAACCAGAGATCCTTTTCTGGCCATATGTGACAGAAACATATGGCTGCTTACAGCCAGACATGATACCTCCTTACAGGTTAACCACATAAAGGGGTTATAAATATTCAGGCAGACGTGCTCTCAAGACTACATTCCCATGCATATGTGGATAGGAAAGTTCTTAATGACTTAGCACAGAATTACATATGGGACCAGGTCCCCCATCATATGTTTGAATTAGATTTTCATTTGTAATTCCAGGTTCCAAGGACTGATCACTACCTATACTGGAAGCTGCCTTAGATAGGGTCCAGGCAGCACTTAGACCCTCAACATTGGCTTCTAATGCGAGACACTTCAGGACCTTCCTAGCTTACATGATCTTCATCAACCTTTCACCCACTATAACAGTCCATAACCTCCTCATATTCATGGAATATTTGCACATAAACAATTTATCTCCCAGGGTCATCAGGAGCTACATTTCTTCCATTGCCTCCATGGCCAGATCATTCCAACTGGACTTTTCAGCCATTTCCAATCATCATATAGCCAAATATCTCCGAAGCATCTCTATCAACTCAAAATTCTCACCTTCTCCTAGAGGTTTATTCGATATCAAAACCATGTACCATATCTCCATCTGATGTGACATTCTTCCTGACCCTATTTTATTCAGAGCAATTTTCTTAACAGCATTTTTCGGTTTCCTTCGAATGTCCAACATGGCCCCACATTCCATGTGATTGCCTTCTAGTCAATAATTTTAAATAATGGTTTATACTAACATGTAATAAAATTGCTTCAATCGTGTTTTTACTGTCTTCATAAACTCTAGTGTATGCTTTGGTTTGGCTTGAAAATTCGACCTATATCACCTTTGACCTCTATGACCTCAGATCTCCGGGTGAGATTAACCTTTGCAGCATTTAACTAAAATTCTTTAACAGATTAACACTCCTCGCCATCGCCATCAATTTGACCTCCAATTGACCTTGACATATTGCTTCAAGATGGATATCTTGTCTTACATACAATCATTAGCCAAATAGTTCAGAAACTGTCACAGCATGTATGTACATAAACTGTAAGACAAGTTCTAGTTCTAACACATATTACTCGTATGCTACTACAACTATAGCACACTAATTTAGCTGTACTGAGACCTGACTGTGCTCCAGAAGGCACAAACCGTTTTTTCTTTGATATGGCAGAATTGGACACACATTTGTAGCAAACTCTGAAACTATTAAAATACTTTTATGAAAAGTATGATGGCAGCTATTGCTTTTAATACGCATAATTTGTACTTACATCTAACCCAAATTATAATTTATTGCACATAATCCTTTATACTCTTATAAACAGAAATCATTTCCCAGTACATTCATTAGATTCTAAAAACCAATCAGTGTTACAATACACTGTACACATGTTACATATATACTTTTATCATTGATACACACGGAGTATCAAGTAACATCTCATGATTGTACACCAGACATTATAACAATGCACCTATTATTTTAGTGTAAAAAGTCCATATGAATTTAGCTAGTTCTGATTCTAAACCTTGTTTTGAATATACTTATTTTATTGTGCTACAATAGCTTACCATGTGGGACTGAGTGCTTTATTTGGAGGCCGCTACTCCAGCCAATGATTAAGAAAAATAACCGTTTGGAACTGGCCGAGTCTGCGATTTAGTATGTATCCTAGCAGTGCATTGTGGTCGTTCTTCCTTCTTCTCTCGTGGTAATTTAGTCCATACCCCCTCAGCTGAAATACAGCGGGGAGGCAGGGTGGGACTTTCTTCAGTCCCACATGGTAAGCTTGTAGCTTATAAAAGCTACATTTACGTAATTAAAAATTTCAATATCAAACGTTACAAACTCTGTACCCCTCACTACCTCAAAAATTGTACCCCAAAACAAAAAAGTCACGATACCCCGTACACATATTACATCTATACCCTTATCATTGACACACATTAATTTTTAGTACTGACACAAGATTGTACACCAATCAGTGTCACAGTAACCCTGTTCCTTTGATACTCTGAGAAATGTACATATATTTATAGCAAATTTCAAATTCTAACACATGTTGCACATATAATCCTATCTTGATACCAATAATTTTCCAATACTGACACAGGGCTGGTATTCACGAAGGATCTTAGACTTAACTAGGTCTTAGGCTTAAATGTTGAAAAGTTGAGACTTTTGTCTCAGCTAAGTTTTGTCTTAAAACCGTATTAACAAAGGTTGACTTGGCTAATTCCAAGATTATCAAATAACCACAGTGGTTTTCTGGGTCATGTGACCTTTCTTGTCTATTCAAACCATACTATTGTTGATATATATCCTTCATTTAATGCATTTTATCTAAGGAAAAGTGCTGTTTTGAAATGGCAAACCTTGTTACCACATATAAACTATCTCAGTGACTCTATTACTTTTGGTTTACAGTTTAAATGCATGCATTATAGCAAATTTTGATTCTGACACACGTTACACATATATTCTACCTTAGTATCAATAAATATCCATTAACGGTATTGACACAAGATTGTGACAACAATTAGTGTCACAGTACACTGTTCACATGTTACATTACATACTCTAACTGATACGTGTTGATTATCCAGTATTCACACAAGACTGTGCACCGAATATTGTCTCAGTGACTCTATTTCTTTTGATTCACAATATATGTGCATGCATTATAGCAAATTTTGAATCTGATGCATGTTACACATATACTCTAACCTAGTACCACTAAATATCCAGTACTGACACAAAGATTTTACATCTGTCATTGGCACTTTTTCAAAAAATTACATTTAATACACAGGATTTGTACATATATTTGTAGCGAAATCTACTTCTGCTGATAATATTGTTAGCGTTATTGTGATACTAGTTACCCACTGGGCCGAGATTTACATAGAAGTGTAACTTTATAGTTTATTTAATGCCCCTGTTCCACCAAAAGATTAAGCCCCGATCCTGTCGGCGACCCTTAATCGTGGACAGTCGGTGGAAAAATAACAAAAATGGGCGGGAATACTGGGTCGGTACTGAAGACTGGGATTAAGAACAGATCGTCCCCAGGATGCCTCAGGTGGCCGCAGACAGTCCCCGACTGGTCTGGGACTAAGAACCGACTAAGCCAGTTTTCTGGTCGGTTTCAACCATGATCCTGTCGCACACAAACCGACTGGGTTCCAGGACGCCTCAGGCCTCCTGGGACTAAGCCCCGACTAACCCACGATTAAGTCCCGGCGTCCTCAGGCCTCCTCAGTCTTCCCCAGATCAGGATCCCCGATTATTGTTTTGCAAAAGTTGCTGGATTTTCTGGAAAAATATATATAAAATTCGCGATCTAATCACCATTGCTTTTCTAGGAACACAGAAGGATGCCACCTTTTAATGGAAGACAGATTCAACAACAGCTTAGGGCTTTTTTGGTTTTTATGCAGTTACAAATAATCATGTATTTCCATTTTTTACGTCAAGCACAGCAACCACCACCACCAGCACCACCAGCACCCATACAGAGACCTAGAAGAAGGCACAACATGTGGGTCAGGCCATGGCTACTGCACAGAGAGGAGAGGGGGGCCTACCACAACATTATGGCTGATCTGTATGCCACAGACATTCCAGGATTCACCAACTACATGAGGATGACCCCAGAATTCTTTGAAATGATGAAGACCAGACTGGAACCACGTCTAGCCAGGCAGGCCACCAACTACAGCGCTCCTATCAGTGTTGGGGAGAAGTTAGCCCTCACCATCAGATATCTGGCCACTGGAGAGTCATACACATCATTATCCTGTCAGTTCAGGGTTGGCAGATCCACCATTTCCAAGTTTCTACCAGAGGTCTGCAGGGCCATCCAGGATGAGCTCACCAGAGAGTACCTCAAATGTCCTACTACTCCAGATGAGTGGAAAGAACTGGAAAGGGAATTCAGGATCAGGTGGAATGTTCCACATGCCCTGGGAGCCCTTGATGGCAAACATGTGGCCCTGCAGACACCTAAGAACTCTGGAGCCCTGTACCACAACTACAAGGGGTTCTTTTCCATTGTCATGTTGGCCCTGGTAGATGGACAGTACAAGTTCAGATGGGTGGATGTGGGTACAGCTGGATCTTGCTCAGATGCCCAGATATTTAATGCCCTCAGCTGAAGAGGAGGATTGAAGATGGCAGGATAGGCTTCCCTGACCCAGCTCCTATAACCCATGGTGGTCTAGATGTCCCCTACTTCATTCTGGCAGACGATGCTTTTGCCCTGAAGACCTGGCTCATGAAACCCTATGGCAGAAGGCTGTTAACAAGAGAGCAAAGGATTGCCAACTATAGAATATCAAGGGGCAGGAGAGTTGTAGAGAACGCTTTTGGCATCCTGGTCTCAAGATTTAGAGTGATGAGGACCACCATTGAACTACCCCCAGAAACAGTTAGAGAAGTGGTCATGACCTGTGTGGTTCTACACAACATACTCAGAAGCCAGTATCAAGGTCAACCTGCTGGTCAGCAGCCTGGGGAGGATGATGATGATGATGTGCCTGGTGATTGTGGATTGATTGGTGGTGCTGCTGGTGGTGGCCAAGACAGAAATCCTGCTAGAGAGGCCAAAAGACAGAGGGATTACCTGAAGGACTACTTCAATAATGAGGGACTAACTAAAACAGTCCTTTTCAGGACTAACAAACAGTCCTTTTCAGGACTACCAAATATTCCAAAAACAATTAATCAGCTATGCTTGCTACACACGGACAAACCCCATGCCAAACATAACTTGTACAGACGGGCAAACAGACAAACCCCATGCCAAACATAACTTGTTCAGAGGGACAAACAGACAAACCCCATGCCAAACATAACTTGTTCAGACGGACAAACAGACAAACCCCATGCCAAACATAAATTGTTCAGACGGACAAACAGACAAACCCCATGCCAAACATAAATTGTTCAGACGGACAAACAGACAAACACAAGTTACTCACCCAACAATCATACAAACCCAGTGTTAAACAAAAGCCAAACACAAAGTCACACATAATATCCTAAATTGAATTATTTTTGTTATATATTTGGAAATCCACCTAATTTCAACAATTTTTTTTGTTCATGGGCTGGAATTTTATTTGTAACAGAAATGTTTTCATGGAAATCTTCAATTTTAAATCTTCACTTCTAATCACAAAAATGTAGAAAATATAACCATAAAACTAGTTTTGTTTTCAATAATGGGGGATTGTGTTTGCAAAATAGTTTGTCAGTTCGTTGGCATGGATTCTATTTAATTTTGGGTTTTTGTGTTTCTTGGTTGGTGGTTACTGGGGTTGGGTTTATTATTGGCAGTTGGATGTTGGGTTTCTTACTGGGTTTGTTATTTGGGGGTTATGTTTGGTATTGGGTTTGTCTGTTTGTGGGTTGGCACGTATGTAATAATGCCTTTCAACTCTAGGGAAGATGTAAGTGTTGGACTTTTCAATGACAGATTTTAAACTATCCCATGGATTTTAATCTAAAAATGGGCTGATTAATGACCATATTGGGAGTTATTTTTAATTTTTTTTATGTGGCCTTTTGTGTTATGTGTGGTACCATGGGTTATTTGTTTCATGTTTGGGGTGGTGTAGGTGTTGGACTTGAACTTTTTTTTCTTGTGATAAGTATTTGTACTGAACTTTTTTGTTTTGGGAGGGGAATTGGAATAACATGTATCTGAATAATTGTTTTTGGAAGATTTGGTGGCCCTGAAAAGGGCCTGGCAGGTCAAAAACCCGCCCTGACTGGATGGCTACTAAGGAGGCTGCTGCTGCTGTTGAGGCGGTGCTGAAGTGGTGATAGTAAAGAGCTGCTGCTGCGGTTGTTGCTGCTGCTGCTGCTGAGGCTACTCGACGATCTGTGTTGATGTCAGATCTGGTAGCTGGCTTAAGATTCCACTCAGATTGTGTCTGCTCCCTTCGTCCTGTACAGTTAGGACAGATGTCGGGTTGCTGAAGCCAATGGGGCTTGGTGTATAGTACACAAAACTGCTGCTAGCTGCTGCTTGAGTGGAACTAGACGCTTGTGGAGTGGTTGTTGGCAGTAGGCCGACCCTCTGGGACTCCGTGGTAACAGTGGCTGATCTTCTGGGCAATGGCTGATGTCTACGGTTGCTCTTACTAGTTTCGATGTCTCTAAATATCTTGCCCTTTAATTCTTCAAATTCTTCTTGAGTCATCTTTTCGGCCTCTGATGCCACGTAGTCAAAGAAGGGCTGCCTGTCTGACTTATGATGCAGAAAACCTGAGATAAGTGTCCTCATCTGCTCAAAGTGTTCGAGAATCTTGGAGTCTGTAGATGAAACGGGTGTTGATGTAATGATGGACTGACTCCTCTCACTCAGGACACTGGACTCGAGGTGTTCTGTGTCAGTAGTTGACCCACGTGATTCGTCCTGCCTGCTGGTATTTGGACTGGCCTCAAAACCTGAACTTCTGTTGGCCCCCTTTCTTCTGATGTGGGTTTTAAGAAAACCCATCTGTTGGTAGACCCAGGACTGTCTCTTGGTCATCTCCCTCGGGGCTTGGCCAGATTGGAGCTTAGACAGCTTTCCATAACGGGTTCGCTGGGACTCGAACCAACATCTCACATCAAATGGCTGGAGCTTGAGTTCTGCAGATATTTCTGCCCAGAGAGCCTCTCTTATGTTCCTGTCGTGGAAACGTGAATGTTCCTTGTCATACAGTTCTGGGTGCAGCTTTACAAATTCCACAATGGAAACTTCCTCACTGTCTGTAAAAGTGGCACACACCCTGGCTCTTCACACCTCTCTTCTTCTTCTGCCACAGCTTCCCCAATAGCTGGACCTTCCTCAATCTCCTCCTCTCTCCCCTCAGTTCCTTCTTCTGTAATAACTTCACTCCTCTCCTCTACTTGACTTTCCTTCTCCCTCTCATCCATCTTTTTCCTTCCTCTCTTCCCTCCTTTCTCTTTTCTCATGATCCAGTCGACAAAATAAATTTGCCTTAAGCTCAAGTATAATATATATAAAATAAAAATTGAAAACCCCTACAAATCAGTGACACACGTCTCTCATTAGCCAAACAGTCAGTAACAATGACAAAGTGTGCGCGGTCACTTATATAGTCCCAGACCCCCTCATTGCCTCGTTTTAATTTCCGACGCGCGGAAAACAGTCGGTTCTTAATCGGTTGTTAGTCCCAGGCCGCCTGGGGCATCCTCAGACCATCGCAGACTAAATTTGTGCTGTCCCAGGCATCCTGGGGAGGCCGGTTTGGATCAGTTAGGGTCGGTTACCCTTAGTCGCGGCTTAGTCCCAGACCTTGATTTTTGGGTCCTAGGACACCGCAGACGGTCTGAGGCTTCCGGGGACTAATGCAACCGACCCACTTTCACACGCATGAAATTCATACGCATTACATTTGAGTCTGGGATTAAGAACCGACCTCCTTGGACTAAGCTACGGAGGTCTGGGACTAAGGGTCGCAGGCGGCCTGGGACAACACACGACTGTGTAAATTTGGGTCTGAGGAGGCCTGAGGGCGCCTGGGACTGGACATTTTGTTGACGGCGGGAAATATGAATTGGTTGTAGTCGTGTGAAATATCAAACATGTTTGATTTTTCACACGGCCCCAACCGACAACAACCGACCCTTACAGAAGGTCTGGGACTAAGCAAATAGTTCACACCGACCCCCAAAACCCTTAATCGGGAGCCTTAGTCGTGTGGTGGAACACCCACATTAAGACAAGAAACATGCAATGAACCAAATTTTACACTGTTGCTGCAGATTTTATGTGTAAAAGAATATGCAAATTTCTTAATACCGGCACAAGAGAATGACTTTAAGCAGTTTTTTTCAATTCACTTCTAATGCATCTTTGCATTCTAATGCAACTCTGGTACTGATGTATATACTGTAAACATTTGTATTGTACAACTGTAACAGATTTATGTACCCTAAGGTACACCTACACTTGCATAAACTGATGTTAAGCCACACATAATTTCTCAGGATTTCAAAAGTTATATCAACTATCTACCATTTAGAACACTCAAATTTACATCAATCGGTATCAAATTTAACCATTACATAATCTATGAAGAATTTGTTGCATACACAACAAAAATAGAAAGCAGATTGAAGTTACATTTCATGAAAAATATACATATATATCAGTTTAAAGTAGCATATATAGCTCAAGAATTGTGATTTGTTTAAGCTAATTCTGGGAAAAAGGCACTTAAAGCCTGTCCGGCCAGATCTTCATAAACACTAAAATGTTTTTCCCCATATTTTTACCATATTGCCTTGTAACACATACATAGTAATTTTTGGATTCCCTTGATTTTAGATTTTCAAGTATCTGTTTTGAGGCTGAAAATTCACTGTCATCGACATGGCCTTCTTGACCCTTGTAACTGTAGGCGTATACCTTATGTGTTGCTGATGCCACCTATTTAAGCTGAAACAGGGAAGAATGTGCCATACATGCTTCATCGTAGTTCATAATCTCACATGCATACCCAGTGAAAACATTTGGTCAGTATTACTATGAATGATGGAGGAGTCTGTGTTGACCGGCCTCATATCCTGATGTTGAGGTGCCACGGTAAGTTTGTTGCTTGAGAAATTTGGGTCGATCACTTTACCACCATCTTTTAGGTTATCTAAAATACTCCTTCATTAAAGGCACCTGCGAAACCTGTTTCTCCCTTGTCTCATCCGACAAATCATCTGACATTGTGATTTCATTTAGAGGGGATGTCATTAAAAGTAACTAACACAGGTCTTGGTACCTTTGATTTTTTACCTATGCAATATGTCACTTCAATTCTATTATCGCCTGCAGGATTTATATTGTAGAATCGCTCTCACTGTATTTTCATTTTGGAGGCCATTATTGCCACAATTGTCTCTTCACAATTTTCTTTACCAGTTCCCTGTGGCTCTGTGATATTCGTGAAAACCGCATTTCGACTTCAAGCTCCATTTTCTACATCATTTAACCTTTTCATGGCTTTTTCCAGCCGTATTTGCATTTGGAATGTGAGCCCTTTGAGACTTGCCACCTTACATTCTAAAGTAAGGGTGTCTGTCTTTAGTTTTTGAATTTCAGGGTCTCTTGACTCATCTCTAGCCAGAAGAACAGTTGAAACATCACTCTTAAGCTCCTGAATGTCATTTGAAATTGCTTCGATATTTTTTTGGTAGTCATTTTTGCCTCCGGTGTTTTGTTAGTATTGGTTCATTTTTCAGCAGGCAGTGGTGTGTTGCTTGAACGGGACCAGTTTTTTTTTACGTTTACCTATATTCTTTTTAACATCGTTATCTGACATATTTTAAACATTTTGTCCACATTTTTTTCTTTTTATATACTTTGTTTTTATTTAATGAAAGACTAAATTTAACATAGCTAAATTCTAAATTATCCGTAGATTTACCTGCATCAAGTCTTGTATTTTGGATGTTGTCCTTGGTAGAATCCATGTTGTTTGATTTTGTTCTGTTCATCTTTAAAGTAACTTCAACATAAGAGTTCTAGTGCCTTTTATTTCTGTGCATCTTTAAAGTAACTTCATCATAAGAGTTCTAGTGCCTTCCATTTCTGTACATCTTTAAAGTTACATCAACATAATACGGCAGTTCTACATCTCTAGAAAATTGCTGTGTAATTTACTTGGTATGGTGTCCATGTTGAGTGCTCTATTATCGCTGTATTGCCGCTCTAAGTTTTTTACTATTGAACACTGAAACACCCTTCTAAATTGTAATAATAACATCAGCATGTCACATTTTGTTCTATTCCTCTTCATTTATCATTTAGTCTGCCAAGAAATGTATTATTAAATGCAAAAACAACATTGGTCTTAAGTATTTTACAAAAACATGTGTTCACAAGCAGCTATGCTAACGGTTTTTCTTTGTCATTCTTGACACAAATTTTTTACTTCACTTCAGGTTTTTGTTTTAAATTTAATGAGAAATAAATCAATGTAGGTCTGTTTCAAATTATAAGTGAAAAAAAATCACTTAAATATATGATTTTGTTATTTAAAATGTTGTATCCAATGCAAACAATCAGAGGGAGATGTGTTTCTAACAATCTCTCACGCGACAATGAAAACCTTCCGCTTGTTGCTGTCTTTTATACTCCAATTTCGAGCTTCTGGGACAAAGGTCAAAGTTGGGGTTTTACGTCCCGTTCAACAGCCAGGGTCATATTGGGACAGGTCCTCAGAATTGCCACTTGTGGGACTCGAACCCACAGAGGTGACAGCCTATGATTAGATGCCAAACTTGCTAACCACTAGGCCACTGAGGACCTCGAGCTTCTGGGAAGGACCCCTTCAAAATTTTGTCCCTCTGGGCAATTTTCCTACACATTTATACCAAATAATTTCGAGCCTCTGAGAAAGCACCATTTTCTGAACGTGAAGGTAAACACCCTATAATTCTGGTCACGTGATAGGATCAAAATATTTACTGGTGACCTAGTTTTAGATTTGTTCATTGGTCGACACTTGATCCTCTTTTTGCCCCAAAATTTCTTTCCTGAAATTAGCTGGGATTTTATATTTACTTAAACCGAATAAAAACACTTTTTTAGGTTTCTTAGTTAATTATAGCATATATATGGAACTTCATCTGAAAATTATGATCACTTGCAGTGTTCTTTATCATTCTTGAAATAATTTTTGGTCATGTTTTTACCTCACATCATGCTGAAAATGAACTGCAAATGAGCAGTAGCTAAGTTACAAAGGACAAGCCGGCTTCACATTACGACAGGCCTGCAAGCCTGGAAGGGTTACAGACAAGCCTTGAAGCCATGGGACAAGACGTGAGGTGACTCGGACAAGCTGATTACCAGGGGGCGGAGCCTAGGTTGGGAATATGTTTGATATTTCACAGACTCTCCCCAACAGGTCAGGAACTTACAACTGACCCTAACCGACCATGTAAACATTTGTCCCTCCGAAAATGCTTAGTTACCGACCGGTTGTCTCCAGTGGAACACCTGCGCAAAGGCACATACTTTCTAAAGAAATAGAATCTCTAAAGTTTAAATAAGTAATCTTTGGTAAATTTATAGTTACCTTAAATTAACGTGAATTTAAATGTAAATTTCTTTTTTTTTTGTTAAGTAAAGACTTAAATATAAATGTTTCAATGTAAAAAGTCTATTGTAGTAAAATATCTTTACGTAAGGCCACGGTAGTAGCATCAATTAAGGTCACCATATATTTAAAATGTAAAAGTCATTTGACCCATGGCAGGTGGTCTTCTTCTTTGTGACTATGTATGTCAATACCAATGTAAATAATTGTTAGTGTACGATAAAATATTGCTATATTCCCAATTTGAAGTCTTCTTAACTTGGTAACTTGGACCGGAGGCAATGTGGGGATTGGCTACAAAGGTGTCACCTCTTTCTTTGCTGCAGTCCCAGTTTCTAGTGAAAGGTTATTCTTGCTTTGTAAAACATTTGAAATGATTGGTTAACCTTTGACCTCTGACTTAACACTTTCCCACTGAAAGCTAGTATTCCTCACTTTAAATTAAGTTCTTGAAGAAGGCAGATGTCCCTTTCTAAGTAACATCAGTTAAGGTCACCTCATATGTAAAATGTTAAAGTCATGTGACCTAAGGGAGGTGGCCTTCTTATTTGTAACTATGTATGTCAATACAAATGTGTGTGGCAGTCTTCTTAACTTAGCCCTGAGGAAATGTGGGGGTGGCGACAAAAGTGCCAGCTCTTTCATTGATTCAGTCCCAGTTTCTAGTGAAAGGTTATTCTTGATTTGTAAAACCATTGAAATGATTGGTTAAGCTTTGACCTTTGACTTACACTTTCCCGCTAAAAGCTAGTATTCCTCACTTTAAATTAAATTCTTGAAGAAGGCAGACGCCATTTTATAAATGTTAAAGTCAAGTTTCCCTCAAACCCACCCTAGAAACCATGAACTAGTAATAACTCCAGTTTATATGTTTTTCAGAGAATGTGAACCAACATACCCATGCGCATAACCAGAATAGACTTTACACCTACATCCACTAAGATGGTGTAGTGGGCTTCTGGGCTTGGATCCATGATAGCGCCCACTGGTGTTGGTTTTAAGTTGTGCACAGTATGAAAGGTTAAGAGACAGTAATTGGCTCTCATAGACTGTTCATTTACGATTATGACAATTAAGGTATTAGCCTTTGAGGGAGTTTATAACATATTTCCCATAATACTTGTACATCCATCTAATTTAAACAAAGACTCCTACTATCAGGTTTTTGTCAGACGTAACTATATATTTATTCAGTTCTGTCCCTTTGATTTGGGTTGCTTCATTGAAGGAGTTTGGAAATTGACAAATCCAGTAAGGGACAGTACAATTTATATATGGTGTTGTCAAAGCAACCAATAAAAACTTACATAAAGTGGATAACAGTTAGTGTTTATTCTTCCAGTTCTAAAACAGATTCTAGTAATCGTGGCTGGGTAACGGCTATGGGTAAAAAGTTTATGGATCCTGGTCTCTAGATGAAAGGACCCTTCATATCAACTTCTTAGAATTGAAAGCAGATTTATTTAGTTTACGCTCTTGTTTGGAATAATGAAGACATCAGGATTTTAACTGGTAACTTTTCTAGGATTTCTGGTTTTTCACAGAATTATTCTTTGTCACAACAAGACGCAAAACCATGACATGACTTGCTCAGTGTACTTTTCATTTATTCATTTTTGTCAAAGTTTGCACATGTAGGGTCAAGTAACAGCTCACTTGTGTTTACACAATCAATCAAATTAACCAAACTCAATGAAGGACAGCATGTCAAAGTTTGTGTGTAGTATAGAATACATATTGCAGCTATATATTTATCTGTAGAGTTGTTGTCAAAACAATATGGATATTTTTTATAAATGTTTGTTATTTTTGCTCTGCAAAAAAGTTTATTATATATCTCTAAAATAATCTCTGTAAATATTGTTTTTGACACCCATGGAGAAAACCCTACACCATTTCTCCAGACATTTGAGAAAAGCCCTACACCATTTTTCAGACCAACAAACAACCCTACATTCAATTTTCAGGGGAAGGGTATAAGGGTAGTTTATATACTTCTTCCAGATTGTGTAGTTTACATTTTTTTTGTTTTGCCAAGTGTTGAACATTGCAGTTATTTCTTCAACTATAAATGGAGCACCAAACAGTTTCAGTTCAGTCTTTCACTAGACAAAGATTTCCCATAAAGATATGCAATTGTAAGCCGTGGAGATTAAGAATAATAAATATTATTATGAATAATGAAGTTTGTGTTAAAATTTGCTCAAATGGCTAAATGTATACCAAGAAGTCCACAAAAAATTCAGATACAGTGGGAATGCTCATAGATAGATAATTTTTTAGCATAGTGACAGTGTGTTTTTACATTGTAACATTTTAACAAGACATAAATAAGCACCCAGCCTGGATAGGCTTACAAGTCAGTTTCATTCTTTACACGTTATAATATACACATATGTGTAATGATCAGTATTATACAGATAATGGCCAAGTGGCGCTCCATTATGTAAACTTAATGGCCTGAGTCCCTGAAAGGGAAGAAAGGGTCATTAAGTTAATATAACTGAAGCACCGCAAGGCAATTATCTATTAGAAAACCCTGTAAATTAAAACCAATTTATTAATTCAATAATTTAACACCTTGTACCAAATGATCAGCCTAGACAATCTTTGCAATGTTTCCTTTGGTGTGTATACCATATGGGACTTTCACTAAATTAGTTCTATGGTTGTTTTTTTATTTCAATACACAATCTACATTGTTTCACCATGAGTACCACTGGTTTTCCTTTATGGGAAAATATAATTTTGGATAAAGCTTGAAAAGTTTTAATAAAATCTGACTGCAACTAAATTTAACCATGGATAATAATAATCGATAAAATATGGATCTGTGACTTACAGAAAGTACTTTCCAGAAAAAATTAAACTGCTTTTTTAACAATGCTGTGGATTATTTGTTGTGGTGAGTGTTTCATGTTACTTTATTAATTTGTGCTTATTTTAAGACAATAAGGTATTATTTTTCTGTGTCAGGCATTTAAAGTGCTAGAAACTGGAGAATTACTTACTTGTTTTATTTTGTGTTTTTAGGTTCCTCAAGATTTTTATTTTATGTGCTTCTTTGTCTCTTAATTTGGAATCAAGGAAAAATGCCTCCTGGAAAGATTGTCTCCTGGAAAAAAGCCTCATAGAAAGAATGCCTACTGCACTCCTCCTACTTTATAAATTTAATTGCTTGTTTTGTATTTGTCAGGAGGTATTTTTCAAAGTAGCATTTGTTCATGAGGTATTTTTCCATGAACTCTGAATGTCATTCAAATTTGAAACGACTTTGTAAATGTACCCACTAAACTAATAAATATGAAAGAAGTTGTGAAAACATTTCAATATTGAATGTATTGTGCTGAGGATGACTGGCAAATACTAAGTACCCTTTTGTTCTTGCCAAACTGGCCATTGAACTAAACCGCAATCCACTGTTAGAAAATAACATAGCGTTAAACCTCCATTATGCAAAAATAATGGACAATTGAGACAGTGGAATGGTTGCCTGTCTGGGTTTTATACTAATATAATACTCTAATTAATACATCACTAATTAATACAGAATTGGAAGCAAATACATATATACTTTGTTATTAGGTAAGAAGTATACTTTTTCTGTGTTCCCAAATATCAACCAAAAACTTTACAAACCTTTTTAAGCTAGCATTTTCCAGACTCATCATATGAATAAATTTTTCTCCAGAATCCAAATTCATAAAAATATGAGACACATTGCTCCACATTTAGGAGAAAAATAAGTTCCTTTTGCAGTATAACCATTGCAGTTAATAACAAAATTTCTTTCATCTTCAACCTCCTTAGTTTTGCAAATGGGACAAGTCCTACTTTCCAAATTTTTTACTACATATCTACCCTTTTCAATGTATAGTGGCAGGGTTCCAGATCTTAATTTAGCAACCACTGAGTGTTCATATTTATTGATGTTGAGAGTTGTCCAAATGTTAATTAGGGGGAGTTTTAAGTTGGACTCCAGCAGTGCCTTGGGGCAGCTGTGGATTACCAGATCTCCACTATGTCCACTTCTGTCTGTACTCGCTTGGCAGCAACTATTGAGAGGTCTAGGATCGCGACAAAGACAGAAGCAAAACATTTGATAACTCTTTCACAGTTTATTCTAGTTCAATAAACACAAGTCCCAATTACAATTTAACACATTCTCCCAAGTGAGAGAGCAAACTAAGCCCTCCGCCTCTGCATACTATTTCATGTTCTTTCACTTGTTATTGTCCTGATCTCTCTCTCTCCTATGCTCAAGGCTGAAGTTCTTATACTAGTCACTGTACACTAACACATATTATCTGTCACCAATTACTAGGTCTATCTCACAGAAGCGGGCATTGGCTGAGGCTATTATTAGAGACGGTGTGCTATGTGACTATTGATTTCTACTGTTAAGTCCAAAGAGAGTTAATTTACTGAGGCACTTTGACTGTATTTTATAGAATTTAAAGATTATCAATAATTAAACGTTTTCATTTAAATTCTTCACCATTACGAGAGTCAAATAATTTTCTCATTCCATATGTCCAGCCCAGACGATTATAGAATCTTAAAATGTTTAAATGTATTTTGTATCTTGGCCTTGACCAACCAGTTTCTCCATTTAGAAATCAATTGGAGTTTTGCTGTTAACACCAAGAAAATAATAAACTGCCATGTTTTGGACCTTTTCAGCTTGCCTAAAGTTTCGAAATCCCAAATTCCAAGAAAAACTTGGAAGCAGGTCCTCATAGGAATCACTGTTGATGTGGATAGGCGTGTTATTGGTATTAATTATTTAACGTTTAAGATTCTATTCAGGAATTACCTGGCAGGTTTAGCACATTTACTTATATCTAGGGGAGATCCAAACAGATATATTTCAATTGTTCTATTATAAATGTATCATGCTATCTAACTTCTCTGAAGGGATAGAGATAACTCACCATGTCAAGCAATTTACACAGATAAACAGCACTGGTTGTATAGAAAGAACAAAATTCTGTTATTAGTTTATTAATAATTGTTAGTGTACGATAAAATATTGCTATATTCCCAATCCGAAGTCTTCTTAACTTGGTAACTTGGACCTGAGGCAATGTGGGGATTGGCTACAATGGTGTCACCTCTTTCTTTGCTTCAGTCCCAGTTTCTAGTGAAAGGTTATTCTTGCTTTGTAAAACATTTGAAATGATTGGTTAACCTTTGACCTCTGACTTAACACTTTCCCACTGAAAGCTAGTATTCCTCACTTTAAATTAAGTTCTTGAAGAAGGCAGATGTCCCTTTCTAAGTAACATCAGTTAAGGTCACCTTATATGTAAAATGTTAAAGTCATGTGACCTAAGGGAGGTGGCCTTCTTATTTGTAACTATGTATGTCAATACAAATGTGTGTGGCAGTCTTCTTAACTTAGCCCTGAGGAAATGTGGGGGTGGCGACAAAAGTGCCAGCTCTTTCATTGATTCAGTCCCAGTTTCTAGTGAAAGGTTATTCTTGATTTGTAAAACCATTGAAATGATTGGTTAACCTTTGACCTTTGACTTACACTTTCCCGCTCAAAGCTAGTATTCCTCACTTTAAATTAAATTCTTGAAGAAGGCAGACGCCATTTTATAAATGTTAAAGTCAAGTTTCCCTCAAACCGACCCTAGAAACCATGAACTAGTAATAACTCAAGTTTATATGTTTTTCAGAGAATGTGAACCAACATACCCATGCACATAACCAGAATAGACTTTACACCTACATCCACTAAGATGTTGTAGTGGGCTTCTGGGCTTGGATCCATGATAGCGCCCACTGGTGTTGGTTTTAAGTTGTGCACAGTATGAAAGGTTAAGAGACAGTAATTGGCTCTCATAGACTGTTCATTTACGATTATGACAATTAAGGTATTAGCCTTTGAGGGAGTTTATAACATATTTCCCATAATACTTGTACATCCATCTAATTTAAACAAAGACTCCTACTATCAGGTTTTTGTCAGACGTAACTATATATTTATTCAGTTCTGTCCCTTTGATTTGGGTTGCTTCATTGAAGGAGTTTGGAAATTGACAAATCCAGTAAGGGACAGTACAATTTATATATGGTGTTGTCAAAGCAACCAATAAAAACTTACATAAAGTGGATAACAGTTAGTGTTTATTCTTCCAGTTCTAAAACAGATTCTAGTAATCGTGGCTGGGTAACGGCTATGGGTAAAAAGCTTATGGATCCTGGTCTCTAGATGAAAGGACCCTTCATATCAACTTCTTAGAATTGAAAGCAGATTTATTTAGTTTACGTTCTTTGTGCAAAGTTTGGAATAGTGAAGACATCAGGATTTTAACTGGTAACTTTTCTAGGATTTCTGGTTTTTCACAGAATTATTCTTTGTCACAACAAGACGCAAAACCATGACATGACTTGCTCAGTGTACTTTTCATTTATTCATTTTTGTCAAAGTTTGCACATGTAGGGTCAAGTAACAGCTCACTTGTGTTTACACAATCAATCAAATTAACCAAACTCAATGAAGGCCAGCATGTCAAAGTTTATGTGTAGTATAGAATACATATTGCAGCTATATATTTATCTGTAGAGTTGTTGTCAAAACAATATGGATATTTTTTATAAATGTTTGTTATTTTTGCTCCGCAAAAAAGTTTATTATATATCTCTAAAATAATCTCTGTAAATATTGTTTTTGACACCCATGGAGAAAACCCTACACCATTTCTCCAGACATTTGAGAAAAGCCCTACACCATTTTTCAGACCAACAAACAACCCTACATTCAATTTTCAGGGGAAGGGTATAAGGGTAGCTTATATACTTCTTCCAGATTATGTAGTTTACATTTTTTTTGTTTTGCCAAGTGTTAAACATTGCAGTTATTTCTTCAACTATAAATGGAGCACCAAACAGTTTCAGTTCAGTCTTTCACTAGACAAAGATTTCCCATAAAGATATGCAATTGTAAGCCGTGGAGATTAAGAATAATAAATATTATTATGAATAATGAAGGTTGTGTTAAAATTTGCTCAAATGGCTAAATGTATACCAAGAAGTCCACAAAAAATTCAGATACAGTGGGAATGCTCATAGATAGATAATTTATTAGCATACTGACAGTGTGTTTTTACATTGTAACATTTTAACAAGACATAAATAAGCACCCAGCCTGGATAGGCTTACAAGTCAGTTTCATTCTTTACACGTTATAATATACACATATGTGTAATGATCAGTATTATACAGATAATGGCCAAGTGGCACTCCATTATGTAAACTTAATGGCCTGAGTCCCTGAAAGGGAAGAAAGGGTCATTAAGTTAATATAACTGAAGCACCGCAAGGCAATTATCTATTAGAAAACCCTGTGAATTAAAACCAATTTATTAATTCAATAATTTAACACCTTGTACCAAATGATCAGCCTAGACAATCTTTGCAATGTTTCCTTTGGTGTGTATACCATATGGGACTTTCACTAAATTAGTTCTATGGTTGTTTTTTTATTTCAATACACAATCTACATTGTTTCACCATGAGTACCACTGGTTTTCCTTTATGGGAAAATATAATTTTGGATAAAGCTTGAAAAGTTTTAATAAAATCTGACTGCCACTAAATTTAACCATGGATAATAATAATCGATAAAATATGGATCTGTGACTTACAGAAAGTACTTTCCAGAAAAAATTAAACTGCTTTTTTAACAATGCTGTGGATTATTTGTTGTGGTGAGTGTTTCATGTTACTTTATTAATTTGTGCTTATTTTAAGACAATAAGGTATTATTTTTCTGTGTCAGGCATTTAAAGTGCTAGAAACTGGAGAATTACTTACTTGTTTTATTTTGTGTTTTTAGGTTCCTCAAGATTTTTATTTTATGTGCTTCTTTGTCTCTTAATTTGGAATCAAGGAAAAATGCCTCTTGGAAAGATTGTCTCCTGGAAAAAAGCCTCATAGAAAGAATGCCTACTGCACTCCTCCTACTTTATAAATTTAATTGCTTGTTTTGTATTTGTCAGGAGGTATTTTTCAAAGTAGCATTTGTTCATGAGGTATTTTTCTATGAACTCTATGAACGACTTTGTAAATGTACCCACTAAACTAATAAATATGAAAGAAGTTGTGAAAACATTTCAATATTGAATGTATTGTGCTGAGGATGACTGGCAAATACTAAGTACCCTTTTGTTCTTGCCAAACTGGCCATTGAACTAAACCGCAATCCACTGTTAGAAAATAACATAGCGTTAAACCTCCATTATGCAAAAATAATGGACAATTGAGACAGTGGAATGGTTGCCTGTCTGGGTTTTATACTAATATAATACTCTAATTAATACATCACTAATTAATACAGAATTGGGAGCAAATACATATATACTTTGTTATTAGGTAAGAAGTATACTTTTTCTGTGTTCCCAAATATCAACCAAAAACTTTACAAACCTTTTTAAGCTAGCATTTTCCAGACTCATCATATGAATAAATTTTTCTCCAGAATCCAAATTCATAAAAATATGAGACACATTGCTACACATATAGGAGAAAAATAAGTTCCTTTTGCAGTATAACCATTGCAGTTAATAACAAAATTTCTTTCATCTTCAACCTCCTTAGTTTTGCAAATGGGACAAGTCCTACTTTCCAAATTTTTTACTACATATCTATCCTTTTCAATGTATAGTGGCAGGGTTCCAGATCTTAATTTAGCAACCACTGAGTGTTCATATTTATTGATGTTGAGAGTTGTCCAAATGTTAATTAGGGGGAGTTTTAAGTTGGACTCCAGCAGTGCCTTGGGGCAGCTGTGGATTACCAGATCTCCACTATGTCCACTTCTGTCTGTACTCGCTTGGCAGCAACTATTGAGAGGTCTAGGATCGCGACAAAGACAGAAGCAAAACATTTGATAACTCTTTCACAGTTTATTCTAGTTCAATAAACACAAGTCCCAATTACAATTTAACACATTCTCCCAAGTGAGAGAGCAAACTAAGCCCTCCGCCTCTGCATACTATTTCATGTTCTTTCACTTGTTATTGTCCTGATCTCTCTCTCTCCTATGCTCAAGGCTGAAGTTCTTATACTAGTCACTGTACACTAACACATATTATCTGTCACCAATTACTAGGTCTATCTCACAGAAGCGGGCATTGGCTGAGGCTATTATTAGAGACGGTGTGCTATGTGACTATTGATTTCTACTGTTAAGTCCAAAGAGAGTTAATTTACTGAGGCACTTTGACTGTATTTTATAGAATTTAAAGATTATCAATAATTAAACATTTTCATTTAAATTCTTCACCATTACGAGAGTCAAATAATTTTCACATTCCATATGTCCAGCCCAGACTATTTTGCCAAGGCCACTGATAATGTTTAATTTTTATTCTGAGCTTTCAGATCAACTACTTGTCCTGACAGTAAGCTTTCTTGCATGTTCAGGTCAAATAATATTTTTCCAGTTCTCCACTCCAGTTGTCATTTGAGATAGTTTGTAAATGGTATTCCAAAATTTTATAGGTTAATCTCTCATTTTTCATATATATCAGATGATTATAGAATCTTAAAATGTTTAAATGTATTTTGTATTTTGGCCTTGACCAACGAGTTTCTCCATTTAGAAATCAATTGGAGTTTTGCTGTTAACACCAAGAAAATAATAAACTGCCATGTTTTGGACCTTTTCAGCTTGCCTAAAGTTTCGAAATCCCAAATTCCAAGAAAAACTTGGAAGCAGGTCCTCATAGGAATCACTGTTGAAGTGGATAGGCATGTTATTGGTATTAATTATTTAACGTTTAAGATTCTATTCAGGAATTACCTGGCAGGTTTAGCACATTTACTTATATCTAGGGGAGATCCAAACAGATATGTTTCAATTGTTCTATTATAAATGTATCATGCTATCTAACTTCTCTGAAGGGATAGAGATAACTCACCATGTCAAGCAATTTACACAGATAAACAGCACTGGTTGTATAGAAAGAACAAAATTCTGTTATTAGTTTATTAATAATTGTTAGTGTACGATAAAATATTGCTATATTCCCAATCCGAAGTCTTCTTAACTTGGTAACTTGGACCTGAGGCAATGTGGGGATTGGCTACAATGGTGTCACCTCTTTCTTTGCTTCAGTCCCAGTTTCTAGTGAAAGGTTATTCTTGCTTTGTAAAACATTTGAAATGATTGGTTAACCTTTGACCTCTAACTTAACACTTTCCCACTGCAACAGCACTGGTTATATAGAAAGAACAAAATTCTGTTATTAGTTTCTAGGCCTAATATATCAACAACTGTTTGCAAAAATTGAAAGGATTTGCATATTTAAAAGGACAAATCAGCACATATTTAATCATCTTTATAGTTAAATAAGAAAAATAACTGTGTTTATATTTCAATATGAATCTGATGGCATTGGTAACTTTTAGAAAAGCCATGACAAAATCCAAAGTTCTGTATGCCCCTGTTCCACCAAAGACTAAGCCCCGATCCTGTCCCTGACCCTTAATTGTGGACAGTCATTGAAAAAAAGGTAAAATGGGCGGGAATACTGAATCAGTATTGAACCCTGGGATGAAGGTCAGATCGGCCTCAGGAAGCCTGAGGAGACCCCAGGAGGCCCCACACAGTCCATGACTGGTCTGCGACTAAGAATCGATTAAGCCATTTTTCTGGTCAGTTTGAACCACGATCTAGTTGTAGACATACTGACTGGATTCCAGGATGTTTCAGGCCTCCTTTTAATGGAAGACAGCTTCAGCAACAATTAAGGGGATTTAAAGTTTTTATTCAGTTACACATACTAATGTATTTGCTATTTCTACGTCGACCACAGCAACCACCACCAGGACCTCCACCACCAGCCAGACAGAGACCTAGAAGAAGGCACAACATGTGGGTCAATCCATGGCTACTACAGAGAGAGGAGAAGGTGGCCTACCACAACATTATGGCTGAACTGTATGCCACAGACATTTCAGGATTCACTAATTACATGAGGATGACCCCAGAATTCTTTGAAATGATAAACACCAGACTGGAACTACATCTAGCGAGGCAGGCCACCAACTACACAGCACCAATCAGTATTGGGGAAAAATTAGCCCTCACAATCAGATATCTGGTGACTGGAGAGTCATACACATCATTATCCTCTCAATTCAGGGTTGGCAGATCCACCATTTCCAAGTTTCTACCTGAGGTCTGCAGTGCCATCCATGATGAGTTCACCAGAGAGTACCTCAGATGTCCTACTACGCCAGATGAGTATAAAGAACTGGAAAGGGAATTCAGGATCAGATGGAATGTTCCACGTGCCCTGGGAGCCCTTGATGGAAAGCATGTGGCCCTGAAGAAACCCAAGAACACTAGAACTGTGTACCACAACTACAAGGGATTCTTTTCAATAGTAATGTTGGCCTTGGTAGATGGACAGTACAAGTTCAGATGGGTGGATGCAAGTACAGCTGTATCTTGCACAGATGCCCAGATATTTAATGCCTATCAGCTGAAGAGGAAGACTGATGATGGCAACATAGGCTTCTCTGACCCAGCACTTATCACCCAGGGTGGTCTAGATGTCCCCTACTTCATTTTGGCAGATAATGCGTTTGCCATGAAGACCTGGCTGATGAAACCCTATGGCAGAAGGATGTTAACCAGAGAGGAAAGGATTGCCAACTACAGAACATCAAGGGGCAGGAGATTTGTTGAAAACGCTTTTGGCATCCTGGTCTCAAGATTCAGAGTGATGTTGATCACTATTGAACTACCCCCAGAAACAGTCAGGGGAGTGGTCATAACCTGTATGGTTCTGCACAACATACTGAGAAGCCAGTATCAAGGTCAACATGGTGGTCAAGAGCCTAGAGATAATGATGATGATGATGATGATGATGATGTGCCCGGTGATTGTCGATTGATTGGTGGTGCTGCTGGTGGTGGTCCAGACAGGAACCCTGCTAGAGAAGCCAAAAGACCGAGGGATTACCTCAAGAACTACTTTAATAATGAGGGAGCAGTGGTCTGGCAAGATGGCAAAATATAACTGCTACTGCAGTAACCAGTCCTTTTCAGGACTACCAAATTTTCTAAAAACAATTAATCAGCTGTACTTGTTCCAAATGTCACACCGATTTCCAAACATAAGTCACCCACCCAACAAACAGACAAACCCAATGCCTAACATATGACACCCAATCAACAAACAGACAAACCCAATGCCTAACATAAGACATCCACCCAACAAACAGACAAACCCAATGCCCAACATAAGACACCCAATCAACAAACAGACAAACCCAAACATAAGACACCCACCAAACAAACAGACAAACCCAATGCCCAACATAAGATACCCAATCAACAAACAGACAAACCCTAACATAAGCCACCCAACTAACAAAGAGACAAACCTAATGCCAAACATAACTAGCTAAGTGGAATAAATATTGGATACATTTTTAAAGCTACACCCCAAATTCAGTAACATTTTTCTTGAAAAATAACACAAACTAAAAGTTTTTCATTTGTTGCGAAACTCAAAATAAAAATTTTTTATTCTACTTCTACAACATTTACAATATATTACCACCGAAATGGTTATCCTCATAGCATGGTTTATCTGTTGTTTGTTCGTCAGTTGGTTGGGGGTTATGTTTGGTATTGGGTTTGTCTGTTTGTTGCCTAGTGGCTATCTTTTAACTCTGCAGATTGGCAGATTATTGGCCATATTTGTAGTGAATTTATGTATTTTTTCTATGTGCCCTTCCGTTGTTATGTGTTTCACCATGGGTTATTTATTTCATGTTTGGGGTGGTGTAGGTGTTGGGTTTTTTTTCTTGTGATAAGTATTTGTACTGAACTGATAAGTTTTGGGAGGGGAATTTGAATAACATGCAGCTTAATAATTGTTTTTGGAAGATTTGGGTGGCCCTGAAAAGGGCAGGTGCTGCTTGGGTGGAAGTAGACGCCTGTGGAGTGGTTGTGGGGAGTATCCCGACCCTTTGGAACTCAGTGGTAATAGTGGCTGATCTCCTGGGTAGTGGTTGACGTTTACGGTTGCTCTTAATGGTTTCAATGTCTCTAAAAATCCTGCCCTTGAGGTCCTGAAACTCCTCTTGGGTAATCTTTACAGCCTCTGATGCCATGTAGTCAAAGAAGGGCTGTCTGTCTGACTTCTGCTGCAGGAAATGTGAGATCAGTGTCCTCATCTGGTCAAAGTGCTCGAGTATCTTGGAGTCTGTTGAAACTGGTGTAGATGTGAATATTGGTTGACTCCTACTCTCCCTCACTGGACACTGGAATCTAGGTGTTCTGTATCAGTAGTAGATCCGCGAGATTCGTCCTGCTTGCTGGTGTTTGGACTGGCCTCGAACCCAGAGCTTCTGCTGGCCCCCTTGCGTGTGATGTGGGTCTTAAGGAAACCCATCTGCTGGTAGATCCAGGACTGTCTCTTGGTCATCTCCCTTGGGGCTTGGGCAGATTGTAGCTTGGAGAATTTGGCATAACGAGTTCTCTGGGATTCAAACCACCTTCTGATTCCTTTTTCACATGCATAAAACTTCAAAGATCTGTTTTGAGTCGGGGATTGCTGGAGCTTCAGTTCTGCAGAAATTTCTGCCTAATTCCTCTGTCTGTCGTGGAAACGTCCATGCTTCTTGTCATACAGCTCTGGTTGCTCCTTCACAAACTCCACAATTGCAGTTTCTTGGCTGTCAGTGAATGTAGCACAGACCCTGGCTCTCTTGACTGCTGAGTGGCACTCACACCTCTCATCTTCTTCCCAAGCTTCCTCAGTAAATGCTGAACGTTCCTCTGTCTCTTCTGTACCCTCCCCTGTCCTCTCCTCTGTCCTTTCCTCTGTCCTTTCCTCCAACTCTCCACCTTCCTTCTCCCTCTCATCTTGCCTCTCCTCCATCTTCTTATTTCCTCTCTTTACTCCTTTCTCTTCATAACTCCAGTCAATATAAAAAAAGTTAAAAAACTAAAATGTGTCGCCTATCTGTAAAATTTACCTGGAGCTCAAGTATATTATAAGATATTTAAAAAACTGAAAACCCCCACAAAACACTGACACACGTCTCTCAGTATCCAACCAGTCAGTAACAATGAGAATGTGTATGCGCTCACTTATATAGTCCCAGACCTCTCTTGCCTCGTTTTAATAGAAAATAGTCAGTTCTTAATCGGTACTTAGTCCCAGGCCTCCTGGGGCATCCCCAGACTGTCGCAGACTAAATTTGTGTGGTCCCAGGTGGCCTGAGGAGGCAGGCTTGGATCGGTTGGGGTCGGCTTCTCTTAATCGGGGCTTAGTCCCAGACCTAGATTTTTGAGTCGCAGGACACCTCAGACGGTCTGAGGCTTCCTGGGACTAATGAAACCGATTCCTTTTCACATGCATAAAACTTCAAAGATCTGTTTTGAGTCGGGGATTGCCAAACAGGCTTCCTAGGACTAAGCTAGGGATGCCTGGGACTAAGGGTTGCAGGAAACCTGGAACAACATAGGATTGTGTAAATTTGGGTCTGAGGAGGCCTGAGGAAGCCTTGGACTGGACATTTTGTTTATCGGCGGGAAATTTGAATCGGCTTGAGTCGTGAGAAATATCAAACATCTTTGATTTCTCTCACGGCCCCAACGGACAACTACCGACCCTTATAGAATGCCTGGGACTAAGCAAATTTTTGAAACCGACTCCCAAAAACCCTTAATCGGGAGCCTTAGTCGTGTGGTGGAACAGCCACAGTAGGTTTCTTGCTTTAAGTCTAAAAAATAAACACCAACAGAATGCAATACTTATGGCAATCTTAACAACGGTATTATATAATAACAGAATAGAGTTTATGAACAACGTTTTTGATTGCCATATCTACTTGTCGCTACTTTACACGTCATTGATTTCTGTGTGTGACGTAATTTCATAAGATTTTAACTGCACAAGGACACGCTTTTCACATTGCAAGTGACTTCGCCACATAATTTGTTTCCCTTGTGGATTTATTAATTATTGGAGCAATAAAGTGTGTTATACATGTTAGTACAGAGTTCTTGAGAGATTGTAGATTATTTTAGCAACGTTGTCAATTTTTGAAAAACCCAAGTATACAACGACCAGCCTTTTTCATCCCCTGTCAGTAATTTTTTTAAAATTAATGAGAGCAATCCTTCAAAGTTTTATGTACGTGTATAAGCTATTTAACTTGTGGGTTTATTGGTTGTTGGGCCAATAAAGTATGTCTTATATATCAGTATCCAGTTCATTTGGTACTGTAGACGATTAAAACCAGTATATTTATCTTTATTGATATGTATAATTCCCAATTAATTTAAAAGAAATACTTCTAAAAATCCTAGTTCAAACGCTTTTCAAAAACAAAACTGTCCCCCTTAATGGCTTTCTCCCGTATTGATTAATTATGTTTCTGCAAGGGGCGTTTATGAAACGTTGTTCGCAAACTCTCTATTATGTGGCTTTTTGCGTCTCATCATTGAGGCCAACCAACGTCAAGGACAGTCCCACGAATGTTAGAATTGGACTTATCTCAGGCAATGTATGTGAAAACATACCTTTAACTGGAGGTTATGAATGAGAACAGTTTGTGGAGACAGATGCTAGCTCATCAGTAATAGATGTGTTGACATGTTCATGAAAATCAAATGCTGAAGCTTTGTTCCAAAAGTGGAGTGTTAGGCACTTTTACGTCAAAAACAGGCAGTAATCCAAACTCAAGATCCACCAACTGCTGATCCCAATTGGTTGAATTTTAGGGGATTTCAATATATACAGCTTCATCAGTGGAAGTGGTGACAACAAAGTTTGCACATCACTTTGGTTTGATGCTGATTTACTGATTAAACTGAAAAACTTTCTCGGTCAAATGCCTGCTTGTCAGAGCTAATGTATATCTATCATCTGTCAAAAAGCTCCACATTTTCCTTCAGAATTCTGCAGTCTGGAATCTGAGACAAAAAAGTAGGCAAAGCAGCCATGTCCACTTGTTTGTCATCATCTTCTGTTGTTCTACTCTGAACCATTGTTACCTAATTCTTTGACTTTTGGTACAATTGGTTGTTGTTAGAGTTGACAATGTGATTTGTGTTTAGTTTGCCAAGAAGAAGAATCAAGGGGACGAGAAGTGCTCTGGCATTGTTTAACAGTTGATTGCCAATTGAACTAGGTTTGTTTTGTACAATATATGAACAAAACATAATGAAAGGTGACACAATTATTCACCATATATAACGTCAAATTTGGGGTTGTTTGTCTCATTCAACAGTCAAGATCAAATTGAGACAGGTCCTCAGCATTTCCCGCTTAACTTGTTACTCTCAAACCCATACAGAGGTGACAGCCTGTGATTAGATGCCAAAGTTGCTAACCATTAGGCCAAGCGGGACCTCTTCAACTATATATAAAGAAATAAAACATTAGAAAATCATTATAGTCAAAGCATTTCATGGTATGACATGTAGAACAAGAGATATGAAGCAAGAATAATAATCTTAATTACGTAATAGCATGTGACATAACTCTCACACATAGAGGGCAAATTTGGAGAAAAAAAACAAATTTTTGCAGTTTGATATTGAGTACTGATGGAGCTTGATTCTAGAAATGCAATACATTTAATCAGTAAAGCAATATATAAGATGCTTCAGCATTCCTCAAGCCATACGTGAAAGTTATAAAATCAGTCCATGTTATTCTGTTTTATTGCTTGTTTAAAGTAAAGAAACACAGGAAGCAATTACAGCATTCAAACATCTTTGAAATATGATCGTTGAATTTTGTATCGCTTAATGAGTTCTGAAATTCAAAATAAATTTCAAATATTTAACAAAAGTGACTAAATAGGTTTGAAATTCCTGAATATCTTTTGTGAATTTGGGAACCAGGTATTATAGGGTGTAACATTTTAAAAGAGATGACTGGGTAGAGACTGACTTTTCAGATCAATTTGCTGCTGTAGGCTTTGCAAAGGCCAAATCGGCCCAACTCCCAAAACTAAGAAGGCCATCTCATGTTAATAACCCTTCTGCCCAATGGGGTTTAGTCGTCACAGTCCCCGTTAAAACATTCATATTATTTATATATTTTTCTCCACTGAAAGCATCTAAAGCTGTTACTCACATCTATCTTTATTTGTTTCTGCATTTTATGCCGATGATCTAAGGGATTTTAACAATAATTTCCAATGCAATTTGCAATAAACTAGACTTGGATTAAGCTAAATTGGATTGCAGTGTAATAGCACAGTACTTCCACTTAGAGCTTTTCATTCTATTAATGTTTGAGATGTGTGTCCATATTTGCAAAGACCCTATATTAACACACCTTGCTAAGAAACATTACTTTAAACATTAGAGCCTGTTCTAAATGTAATATCAAGTCCAGAAGTCTGTTTTAGAGGAGGCCGTAATTGTTTCAAGGAAGCATAACCAAATATAGTGTAAAGCTGAATGTAGCAATTTCAGGTTGAGTGAGGATAAAGTTTCACTTTTTTTACTTTAGGGCAACGTTACTACTTCACTGTCCTAACTCATCTGCAGAGTGTCAGCTGTCATGTTCAACCTATATCGGAATGACTAAGATCTGCCGTCACAAATAAGCGGTAAAAAATTTAATTAATTTTCTGCTTCAAGTGACTAACTCAGAGACAATGTAAAACAAATCATCTTGAAATGTGTAAAAAAGGTTTAACCGCAGACTAAAGAGCAACTTTGCATTCACAAAAAGATTCCCGTCTGAGATCAAGCTGAGACCAGTTTTAAAGTAATGAGTAGCAATACGGGAAATAGCAAGGGGAATTATAGTAGCAATAAGGGAATTGAAGTAGCAAAAAGGGTTATTACAAGGTTGAGTTCTTCTATATGTTTAGCGCTTGACACATTCAAAAATGTGACAGAAAAAATGGTAATATAACCCCATATCTGAGACGAAATATTATCCTATCTCTTTTATAATTACCAGGTTCATGTCAATGGAAGCTTCCGTATGAGTTACAAAGGCATAAATCATAACTAAGTCAAATATCTGTGACTTTATACTATAAGTTATTCATTATTCATAAAGGCTATTGTCAAATGTAATTTTCTTGCTTTTTGTGACAGAAATAAGGGAGAAATGACAAGCTAAAAACATCCAGTGAAATTTTATTTGCCAACTAAATTGTCTAGTTTGTTTCTGACAGAAAATTAGTTCTTTGATTTTTCTTTCATTGGATATTTGGAAACCAATAAAACAAAGGTTATTTCATTTTAAATTTCCACTGCATTGATTTTGATCAATGTATCTTGTGGGTTTTGAATCCAACTCATTGTAACATATAATAGATAAATTGAGGGTATACATGTCTATTGTATTTTGATAGTTGACTGCCGAGAGCTTCAGTATGAACACAACATCGAACAATCTGGAACAAGTGTACAAGAAAGATGGAGAAGGTGCAACATATGCAGTGGGACAATCTGTAGTTGCTGGACAGATAGTGGAACATCATTTGGGATATTATGACCTTGGAAATAGGATGGCTAACTTGAAGTTGTTTTCCCCAAGAGAAGATGATATTATCTTGGTTACATATCCAAAATCAGGTATGTCACCAATAATAGAGAGGTTGCGTGCTACAGTTCCATTCCAGCTAATGTTAAAAGGTACTTTTTAAGAGTTGCTTTGTGATGTCGTTGATTGTTGTGTGGTCCATCTGTTACAGCATAAAATTAAATTTACATGAGCATTTTTCCTATGTTATACATAATAAAGCTATCTTTTTATACATATTCCGATTACAGCTATTTTGTTTCACATGCATTATTGCTTTCTTTAGCCACCCATGCTTGGTAAAGATTATTTGTTGTTTATTATTGTTGTGCCTTAGAGTCTCCTTTTAATAGGGGAGATTAAGCGCTATAAAAGTCCAATTAAAATTAGAATTATTCAACAGATACAGGTTTTTAAAAACAGAATTGTAATCTTGCCATTTCTAATACAATTCATACTTTAAAGTTGCAACTTATTCACACCAATTCACAGCTTACTGCCATAAAACAAGACCTTGCAATCAAACAAATAAATTGTAGTTTTCACATAATAATTGTAGGTTCACATAATTTATTTTGTTGAAAGGTCTTATTTTCTTTAGGTGGTAAAGGCATTGTTCTATGCTATCTGATATAGCTGTGAATAAGTTCTGAATTGTGTAAGAATAACTTATGTTTAATTGCGGAGTGAGCAGTTAACAGTGTTAGATCATCACTAATTATGGAACTTTACCATGATGTTCTAATTCTAATAGTATTTTTATACTGAATAATCTCTATCTAAAGACAGGCTCTAGGCACTCCAAACAGAAAAGCAGAGAACGATAATAATTAACCTGAGACATAGCAGGGTGTGACACCATGGAGAGATACAGGGAAAAGCAGAACTTAGGAAGGATATTCTTGTGCAAAAACACAGGTTTTGAGCTTCTCTCTGAATGAGTGGAAAAAAATTGTCCAAAGTACATCATCAGGATAATCATTCCAAATATGTGGAGCATCATAAGCAAAGTTCAGGCCAAAATGCTAAGTAGGTAGTTATATCTGCAGTTAATAAACCTAGTCAAGTGTCTTCTTTATTATGTCTCTTGGTCAACTGATTAGCTCGTGATCATCTGGGTATCTAGGGAAAGACAATGTCTAAACTCATGAGCAAGTAATATCTTCTTGCATAAAGATTACTTCACCCAACCTCTATTGATTCGAAGCTTGTGGGAGTGAAGGGAAAAACAAGGGGAAAACCTCAGTAATATTTGAGAAATATAACAGAATTGGTTGATGCTCTCAAGAGGGGTGTTGCAAATTACTTTCATTTGATTTCTGGGTCAGTATCTCAATAGTTTAAAGCTTATTAAAAGTATGAACTAACATCGCACTTATTTTTGTTGGGGCACCATTCACTTACATGCAGATTTTAACCAAAATCGTAAATCTATGAATTTTTTGTACACGGTTTGTAGTGGGCAATTATTCATTTTTACAGAACATTTAAAGCAACATTTTCAGCATTTGTTTTGGTTAATATGTTTTATCTAACAAACAAGAATAACCAACAAACAACAAATAAATTCACCAAAACAGAAAGAAAATGACATGCGTAACCCTTCACTCAACCAATATATTTAATCATTCATGTTTCTACATTTATCATATTTCAATTAAATAGGTCTAAATTTGCCGTCTGTGAATAATATGAAAAATATTTGTTTGAAACTTATTTTAGTACAGTTTTCTCTGAGAAAGGCCTTTGTTCTTTAAGATGGATTGATTAATTGAAACTCATATTTTGAAAAATGAATAGAAACATAAATCTTTAATTGCCAATAATTTTGTCAGCTTTGCAATACTCTTGAATTTATAATGAATAAAATTCTATATCAAATCAAAATTACTTTTTTATCTATTACTGATGTGAAAAAAAATTAGAGAATATTTTTTTCCACACATTTTCCTTAGCATCAGATTCTGCAATGCGTTCCCTTTTTCTTTCACACAGTAATATTTTACTAGGTTTGTAGTTCACTATTCAAATTATAACAATACTTGACAGCTTGTTGAGAGGTGATAAATGTTTTATCACATAGTGGATAAGTCAGTATTTGGAACAAAAAACATTTCTTTTGTTTATTCCATAAATTTACAAACCATTATTAGTTTTATAATAATGTAAAATGGCAGGATTTAAGTGATCATTATTTTACCCAAGCTTCATTACTTTCCCCTTAGACTTAACAATATCTCCTATGAGAAGGATCCCTTGCCCATACCAGCAAAGATATTTCAGATATAAATAAGTTATTCCTAATGTGACATTTTCAAATTAGTTTTTGGTGTTTGATTCTGCAATTTTGATGCAATAAGGTATCCAATAATCAAAAGCAGATTTCGAGAATATATTGTCAACCAGTTTAATTGTAATTGCTAACCATTCACCAATATGTGCATTTTATCAAATTTAAATATATTTCTGAAAACACTTATCAGCTGTTTGTCTATTCGAACCATTTAGTTTTAGGGTGATAATTTTTTTTCTGAAAATTTTGATGTTTTGGTCCCACATGAATGACTGTACAAATTCAATAATAACAAAACCGAAGTTCCAAGTGGCTTGAGTAGATACCAAACAATAATTTACCAATCTTATCGGTCTGTAAGTAAACCTTGCTTTAAAATGTACCACTGGCTACAACCATTTATGTGTATACTTCCTTTGTTGTTTTCTGAAATTGCTGACCACTGATTGCGGATCAAATCAACAGGAACCCACTGGATGTATGAAATTCTGAATTTTTTGATAAGAGGAAACCTGACATATAACAAGACGCCACCTGCTGGGAATTTTATTGAGTGGTTGGAAAATTTGGACAGGGATAAACATGGAAACGATCCAGTGTTGTATTACACCCATCTACCAAAGAAGTTGTTTCCAGATCATATTTTGAACAGGGTATGCTACTTTTACTCCAAAATATTAATAGATAATAACTTAGTTTAGTGTGTTTAGGTTTAGTGTGTTTCGGTTTAGTGTGTTTAGGTTTTGTGTTATTTGTAATTAGAGTTTTACATTGTACACCAGTGGGAAGTAAGCCGGGTAGTTACATCCCTTATATGGCAGTACCTGATGTAAATAAATTTTGAGGGGTGGTAAGTTTATATTTGTGTAAAGCAATATTTGTGTATACATCCAAAACTGGACAATATGATGTATTGTCTGTTGGAATCTTTCAAAGGACTGGTCAGTATTATGACATCTCAAGGTGCTGGTTATGAAACGTTTGTGGTGAGCCACAGAAATAGCAGTAGTGTAGGAAGCGGGCATGCCCCGCCACTTATAAAAGTGTGTGTGTGTGTGGAGGGGGGGGGGGGGGGGTGCATAATATCTTTTGGCACCCCACTTTCGACATTGTAAACCCATGATATTTGATAAATTTTGGAAATTTTTTAAAGAATTTCACAGTATATCAGGGTTAAATATATTTTGAGAATAACTTTTAAAACTATTTTAACCAGATGACTGAGCTGAAACTTAAACTCATGAAAAATATAATCTTAAAAATATAAAGATCAAAATATAAGTCATCAAAATATAAATACATTTATACACCACTTTATTCTTCTTTCATTCTAAAGCTTTGGGCAAAAACCGTTTTGCCTGTTATTCAGTTCTACATCCATAGTGCATCCATTTTTCACAAGGGGAAATGATCATTGACGCAATGAGTTTGCGTATGTTGTGCCTGGCCGAGTGGTTGTTTTTATGGGATGCCAAATCCAGTCATTCTGTAGCCCAATCACATTGATTGCATTTCATTGTCCCAAAGCCTCCTAATTTGTTTTAGCCAAATAACACATTGACACTATTAATGTGCAATTTAAAACTCAGGTTGACAACTTATTTTATAGCACTTTATTTCCATAAATATAGAGTAAGTTTGTAATACAACAAAGGTTAAAATATAGGGTTTTACGTCACATTCAATAGCCAGAATCATACAGAGATAGGGCCTCAGGATTGCCACATGTGGGATTTGAATTCATTACACCAGAGCTGGATTGCCTATGATTAGATGTCAAATACAACTATAACGAATTTTGATACAGTTTACTTTTGGCTATTTGCAGACTTATGTGGATTCAGGATATGAGTTTAGGGACCCTATGGCCTAATGAAGGTCTTCTTTGAGCGATTTTCTAGTTTCTGATTGCCCCACCCTCCAACTACTTCCCAAATTTTGCTAATATTAACTTGCAAGTTGGAATTTGATCATTTTGTGTTTAATCATGCTAGTGTTTTAAGCAAAATTAACCATTCATTTTTTTTGTATTTTCTCAATGATACAGTAACTTCTGTTCGTGTAAAAGTTTGTTGTATTTTCATGTAAGATTCATTTAAGATTAAAGACAAATTCTTCAAATTATTTTGCAGTTGATGGCCACTTTACTTTTGCTCCGCAAAAATGACACCAAAAGGTTGAAAGAATATCTTTAGGACTAAAAAAAATCCCCCCCAAATTACAAATATATTTACATTTTCACTTAACATCTCCTTGATTCCTTGAGAATGGTATAGCTTCTACTGGTGTCATAAGTTAACACAACCGCTGAGTTTAAATTTGGCCCCCCACTTTTCAAATGCTTCTATGCTACTGAGTAACACTTTATTATTTGCTGATGATTGCAAATATAACTCTAATTTGAGAGTTAATAATTTCATTGTAACAGTTGGGTAAATTAACTATTAGAGTTTTGAAAGTGAAGTAATTACATTTCATTAGAAAAAGTGTAATATGCCAGTCACTTAGTTACTGATTGGACACTGGGGAAAAGTCCTACAAAGAAAAGCCCTACAGGAGAAAAGCCCTAGAGTTTATGATACTCATGTAGAAAAAAATACACCATTTTTCCAGATTATGGAAAAAAGGCCTATACATAATGTTTACTTAAAGGGGTAATTCAATTGCTAATTGTAATTTTCAATCACAAGGTTCCTTTACACATCACAAGGTTCTCTATTGCAGTTACGCCCCCCTAGATGATAACTGGTAAAAAGACATTGCAGTAAAATATTCTACTGGAAATTTTAGTAAATGGAACTTAGAATTTGTTTCTGAAGATTTGGATTTGTTTACTTTCCCTTTATTAGTAATGCAATAAATGGTTTCTCTGAAAGGTTATTTGTATTGTCATTATTTAAAGTTTTTCTTTCTATTTTTGTTTGGAGAAAATGCAAATACAAATGCATATGTTATGTAGCAAATACTAAAAACAATAATATTTTTGACAAAAATAAAAGTGATACATAACTTTGAAAGAGTATATCTTTGTACATTGTACTATCTTAAACAGGCTTTTATCCACAGTCTCAAAAATGGTGTAGGGCTTTTTTCAACAAATTGTCAACAAATTGTATGACTTTTCTCGGTATAGATTTTCTGTACAGGGCTTTTTCTATACTTTACATGATGAAAAAATGGTGCAGGTTATTTTGGAAAAAGGAAACATCAAGACATTGTTACTTCTGTAATTTTTCACATCAGTGAAATATGTATTATCCCTAAAATTCTGGAGTCATTTATATTAGGCTCTGAGAAACGAATTCTGGTGGACATGTTATAAATGATTTTTTCCGAAAGTTTACAATTGCACAAGCGATATTTTAAAACACTGACCACACACCCTGGCGTATTACATCATCAGTTCAATGTACCAATACATCTAGCCTGTCCAATGGATTGTATCAAATCTCGTGGCTCAAGGTTCTGTACTGTAAATTGCTGGCCATCGGTATGCCACTACCAGCTTTCCCACTTGAGGTCCAGGATATAAATGGCTGACCTCAAAGGTGGGAGAAGATCATGTTACCATTGTGCCACCATGGCCCCCTGAAATACTGTAAATCTGTACAAACATTATGCTGGTATTCAAATGAGACATAAAAACTTGGTATTTCTTCTTGGACCTTACCTTGTAGGCTTTGGTAGAACAAAGTTACATGCAACTGTGGTCAGACTTTTGCTTCCTTTGAAATCGCTGCCTGCTAATCACTTTTAATATTAAGAATGTTTTTAAAAGGTCATATTGTTTCGCTCAGTCACACTTAGTTCGAGTATTAAACTTGTTCTTTGAATATCATGGATACTTGCTATTGGAAAAATATAAAAATATTGAAAAATATAAAAACCAGCCAAAACCAAATGCTATACAATACTATACATACATGTTCCTTTGAGTTAATCATTTGCATAGTGAAAAACAGTCATATTTGGTCCCTGTTGTTTGGGAAAAGGTACGAAGTCATTCATCCCTCTAACAAAATGTATTCATATTAAAATTTTCCTAGTTAATGTGCTTACATACCCCTTGTACACCAACGACCACCCATGCTATCCTAAACGGTAATTTCAAGCTCCACCCACATGTCTGTTAAATGATTTCATTGGTAATTTACAAATAGGTCACTGTACTACCATGGTGATAATGTAAAAACTCTATTAAGTTTTTTATTTCTTCATTATCATTCAGGGAAGTGATGTAACAATATACTATATAAAATTATTTTCATAATCATACTGATAATAATAATACCACGGTACTGTTTCACAGAAACCATTGTGTTGTTTCATAAATATAAATTTATTGTCAGTTAATATAATGCATGATGTAATCCTGGTATAGAATGCTGAAAAATTATTAGCGATTGCCAGCATTTGAATTATTTAATACATATGATTTATTGTTACTGTTGATTAATTAAATATGTAATGTAAACATACGTAAGTTTGTATAACATGTATTGTTTCATGACAATTATACTTTCCAATGTATGTTTTCAATTTTTAGCCAAAAGTTGTCTATTTGATAAGAAATCCCAAATCAATTGCTGTATCCTACTGTGAGTTTCTTACAAGGAGAGCACCTGATGATTATAATGGATCATTTGCTGGATTTTTCCCAGTTTTTATGAAAGGTCTATGTAAGTGCAATTACTTCCTTAAAATCACTTGAAAAGAGTTTCTTTGATGAAATTTCCTTGATTTTTAGTAAATGATTTTTGTAGTTGAAAAGATGGATGTTATGAAAAGGGGAGAGTTTTGAACTGTTTTTGTGACTTCAAAATGTCACATGTAAAATGTAAAATGACTGTAAACGATGTGATAACAGTAGAACAATAGATAAATTGATAAAGATTATTTGGTCTGGGGTTTGTGTCAATCTGGAATAGGTTATGAACCATTCATGACAACCATGTCATGTAATTAATGTTTTATTAATGAAGCCTCTCATGGCCATAATTATCTTTCCAAGGATTTATTTATATCTGTCACATTTTCAATCGTAATGGTACCAGTGTATGGATACCATGTTCTGTGGGATTATATTATCACATGCTATTAAGTCATATATTCTGTTACCTTTTATCATATTTGACATAAATGTATGTGCTGTTGTTTTCTTTGGTGTAGATTCTCTCTATGGAAACTGGTTTGATCATGTAACAAGTTACTGGATGGGGCTCAAAAACCATTCTAACATACTTTTTGTATTTTATGAAGAACTGATAAAGGTATGTGGAATCTGAATGTGATAGACTTATGCAATCCACTAAAAAGTAATAATTAAAATAAAATAAAACAAATCCAAATTTTTATCTACAATCTGATGTAATTGGCTACTTATAATTTCTAGCCTGTATTACTCTCCAAACAAAAGGACATTACATGTATTTGCCAACCAGTTAGAGACATAGTTGCAGAAACTGTGATACATGTTTGACTTTGATGTGAAACATGTTGAGGAAGTGGCCCATCAAATATCCAAGTGATATTTTGCATGATATAATAAAACTTAGAAACATTATTTCAAGACAGTTTCCCCAGTTTAAGATATGCTATGCTGTTTATATATGATTTATTCCTAGGATCCTGTGAAAGAAGTCATAAAAATATCTGAATTTCTGAATTATAAATATGATGAAGCATTTTGTGAAGAAGTTGTGAGATTGACCAGTGTAGAAAACATGAAAAAGTTGGAACAAGAACGACCTTCTCATTTTACAGGAATACCATGGAAGAAGGGCCAGGAAGGTATTACCAGAGAAGGTTTGTTATTTTGTTGTTAAACCTATATCCTCCAGTCATTCGGTAATTACCTTTTTCTGCAACCAATTTGGTAATCACAAGTCGTTAATAAGTCTAATTGGACAGATTTTTACCATGCATTAGATTACTTCATCTCACTTGTCACATACCTCTTTGTATTGATCGTTGCGTCAAATTTAACTCAAATGTTGTGTGGAAAAGCTTGTAATTGCTTGATGTTGACCAAGGATTTCTTGAGCAGACTCATGAACAACCAATATTTATTTCTCTGTTTACACTGTCACCACCTATCACAATATCACTGATCAAATTTGCAGTAATTTCTTCACTATTCTGACAAATACAATGCATGCATTTGATAAACAAAAATGGGTTGGATATGATTCTGAGACAATCACTCATGTAGTCTACAAAACCACATTTTAAAATTAGAATCTGAAAAGAAACAAACCCAATATGGACAGCAATGACTTGTTAGTCAAATATTTATATGTGATTCATAAAAACAATGTTGAATCAGGTACCATAGAACTGTTTTTTATTATTTTGTATTTAGGGAAAACTAATGGTTGGAAAGCACACTTTACAGAGAAGCAAAGTAAAGAACTTGAGGATGTCTATTATGCAGCATTGGCAAATATTCCAGAATTAAAGGATAGAATTCAGTTTGTTTGATACATGGATTTTGATGCATCTTAGGTTTATTTCAGTTTATATACCTCAGTGTTGTAATATACTTGTTTCAATACTCTCACTCAAATTGTCAACATTGTCCCTCACCCATGGGTATTACCACTTGGTATATTGTATATCTACAAAATATCTTGTTTACATTGTAAATTATTCTTTATTAATTTGTCACAACCCTGCTGCCTTTGCATTTCTGGACATCATTTACCTCCCCTCAAGGAAGGCCCCTCACTTGGCGTTGTGAAGAGAATCTTAAGGTTCTGTACCTTGTATGTTGGGATTTGTCAAAACCATGTTGGGATTTGATCCCAGTATCTTTTGATCACGTTCACAAGTCCTTTAACCAGCTGAGATAAAGGGAAATCACATGAATTCCAAGTATTAGTAGAGTCAATACAAACAAAATGTACACAATAGATATGCATATTTGTACAATCATGTTCGTCAAGCTTTGGGTATTATTGCGGGTGAATTGTCTGTATACTTTGTAATTTTGCTGCATTTTTCTTGAAATATTCTGATTTTGCTTCTTTTTGCATGGTTCAGTGGCTTTGTTTGTATTAGTTCGTGCTAGCATGTTTGTTCCCCTTTTAAATATTTCTTTGACACAAATTTAGCAGTTGTAAGTTTCTTTATCTCATGTTTAAAAGAAAAATGAAAAAAAAATTAAAGCAAGGTACATGTACCATCTTAATGGCTAAGATGATTTTCCCTTACAACCACTGGGTCAGGTAAACTGTCAATCATTAAACAACAAAAGTCACCATAAAACGCTTCAACTCTTTGCTCTTCAGTTAATTATTTCTACTATCTCCATTGTGCACTTCTTGGATCTGCTGCATAGACTGGTTTGTTCAAAAGAAAGGTAGGTCATGACCATGCATTGCACTTTTTAGTTCGGTGTTTCTATTCATTTGGTAGCTCGAACAACCACTGTCACGACTGACAACCACTCAATATCACCATTCACAGTCTACTCAAGTGCCTATCTCTACTCTGACAGTTGCAATACTGTTATTGTTGCCCTACAGACTAACAAAGAATTACATGTAAATTAAAAAGTGTTAACCCATGGTGGTCTTTTAAGTTGACCCTCTCAGCTTGAACCCAGGCCTTTTGGCCAAATACATAAAAGCCTGCTTGCTATATATTAAGTCACTTAAAAATAAATAATAAATAACAATGATAATTGCACCTAGAAAATGACATCTCCCCTGGCCAATTGTCTAGTGGGTCAAATGCTGAAACTGTGTGTGAGAGCAAATAAGAGATCCTGAAAAGGAGTAAAGAGCTTACATACACTGTGGGAGTTTCTAAAGCTTTAGTAACTGTCAAGATGTCATTAAGAAGCTCACGGGTGATGACTGTGACATTTTAGGTTGCAAAGGTCTATTAATTTTTAAAACTTTTTGAAATAGTTTGCTGGTACTGAAAATGCACAGTATTCTGACCATACACAATACATTGTGAACGAATATCTGCCGTATAGTTAGCCACATTCGACTGAGAAAGACCATTTTGCACTAGATATTCCATAAACATTAATAAAATGGAATAATCTACCTGTTGGTGGGACAGCCCAGTAACCACCAGGAAGCCAAAAACGTCCCAATACATAAGTTGATAGGTCCTTTGAGTTGCAGGCCTAAATACCGAAAACAATCTTTGCTGGGCCCTGGTGGCCAGCTGTACTGTGAGGGTGTTTGAATCTGAAACATAGATACAGATAACAGTTCATATGTCGTGATTTAACTGCAACAGGTCTGGATGAGTATGAATCCAGATAACATTTGTTACCAGTTTTTGCAATTGTATTTCTGTATCTTTTGTAATGGTACATCTGGATAACAAATCTGTTACATGATTATATTTTCTAGGTATGTGAAAAAAATGGAGGCTAATATTAAATATGGAGGAAAAAAGCCATACATTCCTGGCACAAGTTGCTAGGAATTCATCCCTGGTGTTACCATGGGTTAAGATTTCCACAACTGCTGAATTATCACTGTTTATTTGAAATACTTTTGCCACACATGTGCCCAAAATTTTAGAGCCACTGCGATGTTTAACATTTTTAGTTGCATTATATGCAAATGGGATACTTTACCTTGTAGAGGAGGAACATTCAACATATTACCAAATATTGCGCCCATACCTGAGGAATGAGTCCAGATGGACTATCTGATTTGTGCACTTATGTAACACGGCTATATTGCACTAAAAAGGTATTAAACCAGTTGAAATCCTTGTAGAAAGATTGTGAAAATATAAAATGGTCATTTTGACCTTGTGACCTACAAAGATGGAACATACGTCACATTTTGTAATGTAAAGAGGTAAACGAAGCAAAGAGAATTGAAATTGATTTTTTGTACATACCTGTCTGTATCTCCAGTCATTACAGATCTGTTTCACTTCAGATTATTTTTCACTTGGAATTGATATAGTGTTTTGCACAATGTCTATTAGTATGCCTAAACAGACTACTTGAGTAGATGGAGGCACTAATTTTGATTGACTTACCTCTAACCCTAAGTCTTGTAACAAAGACAATAAGAAATTAACGGAGTGCATTATAGACGACGAAAGACCTATACATATGAGGTAGTCTATGTAGTTTAAGAGTGCATTATGACCATTCTGTTTCATAATGAATCTTATAGCGTTGGAACATCTCTCAAAAGTTACTGATCCGAGACAAAATCTGGACGGCAGAGATCCATCAAGAAATAGGTTATTATGGCAAATGCCTGACAGATCTATGTCACCCGGATCGATTCCGATATTTCTGAAAGGTCTGCTGGTATCTACCTTGTACAACAATGTATCCAGACCCAGCGCCTTAACTTTCTGAATGATATAATCTATAGATGTATATTGTAAATTAAAATAGCTATCTTAATATTTAAATTTATGAATTGCATTGTTAACTGTGGCCCCTTTGGGCCAATTCGGGTCCATTCTTGCTACACATTTATCAGAGTTTTGCTCAGCTCTTGTCATGAGGGGCGAAACATGAACAGGAAATTGTAATTTTTTGAAAGGTCCATAAATATCTCGATATTTCAATTCTTCTTGAATATATTGGTCAATATGATCACCATATTTCTTAGTAGACACAAGGTTTTCATATGTTGCTTGCAATGGAAAATTTCTATCAAAATCCAACGGGAAATCCCCAAATCCCAATATTTACTAAAGTGATATTGCCATCTGTCTGGTTTGAATTTTGTTTCTACAGGGATTCTTGCATTTAAGAAATTTGGCACCCCAGTTTCGCGTATCAGTTTATGAACTTGAAGTATATCTAGGATTTGGTCCCATATAATTTCCCAGTATATATTTTTATATTAGTTAGGGGTACATATCCAAAATCGTCCCCATTCTGTTCAATAAAGCTAGTCTATCTACCTCCATTATTCCAAACATATAAAGGAATTTTTGCTTGTTTTCAACCACATCTGATTGGTTGACTTTTTCATCACTCTCATTTTCAATGATAACTAACTTTCAAATTTTTATTGTTTTCAGTAAGTTGCCTGGATGATTCATCTAGTTCCTTTTTGTTTGGAAACAGAGGGACCTGTACGTGCATAGCTTGACCTGTAAGCAAGTCATTGTCTTTATTTACACCTGTACTAGGTACTTTTTCAGGCAATTTTCTTATAAATATAAGACCAGGTGCCTGCATAATTACATTCAGGGAAATGATTAGCTTTTCCAGTGCAGCATGATTGCTGGTGCAAGGTGCGTTACGCTTGCCAGGAGCATGATATTAGGGATATTCAGTACTACGATCTGACAGCCAACTGTCATTATTATCTACATTTTCCACTGCTAGGTTATCTTGTGTTAGTTTTGCTAATGGCTGGAATTCGTTTTTCAAAGTAATTGGAATAATTTGTCTAGCACAAGCTAGAGACTTACTTCTGTGAAAGTTTACACCTCTGTGCTTTCAAACAAACCTTGGTAAGGGTAACAAGCCTTACATTTGCATTGTTATTAGTTATTTATTTATTTGGGGTTTTACGTTGCTTTTAACACTGTACAGGTCATATCACGATGGGTAGTTGGAAGGGCAGAGGAAACCAGTACATACAGTTCATCAGGGTTCTGTACTGTAAACTGCCGACCAACGGCAAGCAACTACCAGATTTCCCACTTGAGGCTGTACCGGGAACCGAACCCCGGCCTCAGAGGTGGGAGGTGAGAGTGTTACCACTGTGGCCTCCTGCATTTTTATTAGGGTCATGCGAGCACCAGTTTGTTCATGGAAAACCTGTTGTTTTTGGTTATGACTATTTTTCTGCAAACCCTTAGCGTACGTTAAGCCATGATATTTCAGTAAGCTATTTGTTAATTATACCAAGATAAAACTTGATTTTTATCTGCCAATTACCTTTTTTGAATTTGTACAGTATTGGTGGCATTCTAGACATATCTAGTTGTTTATTTGGTCATAGATGGCCCATCCAGGGCTACTCGTTATTTGTTGTTGCATTTTAAAAAAATTTTTACAATCATTTTCACTATGTGACAAAGCTTTGCAATTCTTTGTGTGAAAGTAGGAGCATGCATGCTTATAAAGTACCTATTTTGTTTTGTGAGTAGCTGAGTGAAGACATTCTGATTGAAAAATTGGCATATCATTGATTCTCTTTTGACAATTTGAGTATAACTTTGAATTTCTCCTTGCTATGGGCCATGAAAATACATTAAAATCATCTTGTAATGAAATAAGATAATCTAACATTGCTTCCTTACTTTTTTGACAATTTTTGTCATGCATGGCCCTTCAGAAACAAGACATCCACAATAACTCTACATTTATTGGTGTCAGGTTTGGGTCTGGTTATAAAAAAAGAGATATGTGAACTTTGACCAAAGGGGGGGGCAACAAATACGGGCCAAAAATAGCTCCCTCTGCTTTCTCATCATTCAGATAATTAGTGACATGATCTGGAAACTGTATAGTCGAATTATGACTAACAAGTGTACTCTTCAAATGACCCAGCAAACGGTTATTATCCAGTGGAAATCCAAATCTAAAAAAAGTAAAAATTTGCTGGTCCCAATAATCCGGAGCCAAACTTTCTAGATAATCAAAGTCAATGTGTTCGGATAGCTGAATTTTTGAGCCCAGACAGTTGAAGGAACTGGAAGCTTTAACCCTATTGTGGCAATCCACAGATCAAACTCTCGAGCACAAAACACACACCATTGTAATTAACTTTAGATACTTTCACAACTTTCTCAGTAACCACATTTAACACACTTTTAGATGAAATTTTCTTCCTATTATCCAAAGAAACCTTGACATGGGGGTCATATTACTGTTTTGATCGTTTTTTGAATTCACTAGCTTGAATTTATTACAATCCTTTCTAGCATGGTTAAATTCCTTTCCATTGTGTTCAAACAATGAGCACGCACATGTTTAACATACAAGCCATTGATTTTGTGGCTTCCAGGGAAACCACAAGATCCAGTCTGAAAATTTCCACAGAACACCCTATTGCCTGATCCTCTCTTGGCATTGCCTGAATCACTTAAATTATGGACCACAGAACGAGCATAGGTTTCCCTAATTTTTTTTAAAGTTTTGCCAGATCACGCCCATCTAACACCCCATCCTGCATTCTATTCATCAGCACAGCGTGGACACCTTTTGCAGCTGCCCAGCTGTTATCAGCTGCATCAACTCAATTAAATAGCTATACATATTTTGTTTCCTGACCTGGTCCATTTCCTCCTCAGCAATTCTGTGGAATCCTAACAACCATTGAGTCATAGTTAGTTCCTCATAGGACGGCCCTTTTCTCAATGTACCCACGAATGCCAAATCCTGTGCCCAGGCAACAGTAACTTTTTTTTACTTTTCACACCACAACCTTGACCATGATTAAATGTATTGTGACAACTACTCTTTAAATTACAAGCATGACCATGAACAGATGAGTTATGACAGTTACCTTGCACAGATGCAGCAGCTGCTCGCTCCAACTCCTGCAATCTGGCATTTACCCTTTCTTGAACGTCTGCAGAGGATCTTAGTGCAGTCATTGAAGGAATCACACAATCAGATGCTTCTAATGTGTTACCGTCACGCCTGCAGCACCTGACACACCTATCCTAGATAATGGCATATCAGCAACCTGGGAAGCATATGTAAATGAAAAAACAGTCCCTGGTTGAGATAACAGAGTTGTAGGATACCCAACTGCATTCATACCAATGGTCGAGAAGGTGGAAACAGTACTACAAGGGTCAGAACAAGGGTCAGGGTGGCACAAATAAGCTAGGCCTTGTTGGTTTTCGGCTACACATTTGTGTGATGAAGTCTGATTCTTGCTTAGAGGTTGTGCCTGGCATTATCTTGGTGGAAATTCTAGGTGTGGCTGTTGCTGCAGATGATCCGCTGGTTGAGGGTTCAGGATCACACACATCACAGTTGGGAGCTACAGGAGGGGTGTCCTGAGTCAATGTCTCTACTGAAGCATGGGTCTTTATTGGCTCACGCTTGGGACTACTGACTTTTTTGAAAAGTGAGGTGAGTATATCCATTGATGTAGGTTTTTGGTATCCAATGGTATCCTGTAGAATTTGGCTTCCATTAAATTCCTGTTTGGCGTCAGTGTCGTCCAGTGTACCATTCTTGACTTCTTTAGGTGTTTGGTTGCCCCTTGAGTAGCCGGCCTGGCAGTTTAGTAGGCCAATTTGGGTGGTGGGTGTAGCTGGTCTAGACAACCTTGGTTTGCAGTATATGATATCACTGTTGAGTGTCTCAATGAAGATATTCAAGCTCTCTTTGAAGCTAGCAACTGTAAGCCCATCTTGGAAGGCCACTACCTCATCTGGGGTTAAGATGATTAGGGGCTCAGTATTTGTAGCTTTATCAACCATTTCCAAGCAGCTTATTTGGGTGTTAGTTTCTCTGGACATCCTGGTGCATAGTAGGTCATTTTCTACTCTGGCTATATTCTTAGTGAGTGATTCATCCTCATTTTCTGAGTCACTTAATGTTAAATCCACGTACACATTGGTGATGTCCATGGTTGGTGCATCCTGTATGTTTGTAGGGTTGCGTGACTGGGAAGTAGAGGGTTGTTGATTTGTCGAGGTTGTAGGCACTGGGGTCTGAGTGGGGGAGTTCTCTTGGTCATTGTGTTGAGACTGCTCTAGGCACTTCTTAGTGTGTCTGGAGAGGTCCTCTCTCCTTTTGTATGACTTGTTGCAGTTTATGCAATTGAAAGTGATGCCCATGTGTTGGTTTGTTTTATGTTTTTTAAAACTACTATGTTTGGTAAAAGCCTTATTGCAGATTCCACAAATGAATTTAAAATTATCAATATTACGCAAATTTGTATTTAGTATTATACAAATAAATAGTGTTTGTATGGATAACTACAGATTAAAATACTTGAAAAAATCACTTTTATTAATTTTATGTATGGTAGTAGTATTCAGCCTTTCATCAAGGTGACAATGTGAGCTGGTAACCTGGTTTGTGACGTAATTCTATGTTATGTGAACAGTAGTGTTACGTCATAGTGCATATTACGTCACAAATGACACAAAATGGTGGAAACTCCAATTTTTAGGGATCCAATTGCATTGAGTGGGTGGGGCCTATTAGGTGTCTATTTTTTGTGCAGTAGACTGTAGGACCTTATACTCTGTTAATCTGGAGAGTGTGCATGTGTAGAATATAAGAAATTAGGGGTCTCCAGAGTGTGAAGAAAGACCAAAAATGCATAGAGTCTAGATAAATTGATTTATGGCAATTGGATGGACAGCTCCAATATTCCACATCCACCACTGCTCATGCCTTCTTCTGTGAGCCTGCTTGGGAGTTCTGTATTTGGGAGTGCACCATTCCAGGATAGTGAACTGCATATCCTTAATAGAGTGACCAGTTCCAGTGAAATGTTTGGATACAGGGGTGACTCTATTATCCTTGGGTTTATTAACAGAGAGTTTATGCTCGTAGATTCTTGATCTGAAGGCTCTGTCAAAAACAAAATCCTATGTCAGAGATACCCAGCACTTCATAAGTAGACTTAAAACAGTAGGCACACTCCCTCAGAATGCACTTCTGGGCACACTAGATGTGTCATCCTTGTACACCAACATTCCCAATAGAGAGGGGATCTTGGCAGTTGCTACCCACCTTAGACACAGGTAAAAAATACAAACCTATTGACTTACCTAAAACATTGTAGGAACACTCCCTCAGAATGCACTTCTGGTCACACTAGATGTGTCATCCTTGTACACCAACATTCCCAATAGAGAGGGGATCTTGGCAGTTGCTACCCACCTTAGACGAGATAGAACTAAGGACCTAATTACACCTTACATTTTACAACTTTTAGAATTGGTGTTACATAGTATGAACTTCACTTTCAATGAAGACCACTATTTACAAACAAGGGGAACAGCCATGGGGACTGCACTGGCACCAAATTATGCCAATTTATTCATGGACAGGTTCGAAACAAAAGCCTTAGATGGATGGCCCCTCAAGCCCACTTTATGGCTCAGATTCATTGATGATATTTTCATAATCTGGCCTCATGGTAGGGATGAACTTGACAATTTCATCAAATACTTAAATAGTATTCATGAAAAAATCAAATACACATCAGAGGTGAGCGAAAATGACATCAATTTCTTAGACACAAACGTCAAAATTGATGAACATAGAAAATGATATACCACCTTGTATGAGAAACCCACAGACACTCACCTTTACTTACACTATGACTCAGCCCATCATGGCCCATGTCACACGAAGGGCCCATATGGCCAATTCCTGAGAATTAGAAGGATTTGCTCCAGAAGTGAAGATTTCATTGAAAATGGTGTTAATTTGATAAGATATTACCTGAAAAGACGATATCCATTCAAAAACACATGCTCAAGGCATGCAAGTATACTCAAGAAGAGTTACTTGAAGTCAAGTCAAAAGAACCAACAAAAGTTCCTGTCATGACCACAATGTTCAATCCATCTAATCCTGACATTAAACATTATATTCACATAAACTGGAATATAATTGAAAATAGTGCTGATTGTGCAGACACATTCGCTACTAAACCAATCATTGGCTTCAAAAGACTACCAAACCTTACAGATATGCCTACAAAGGCCTCAAGGGGGCCACGGTGGCAGAGTGGTAACACTCTCGCCTCCCACCTCTGAGGCCGGGGTTCGATCCCTGCACGGTCTCAAGTGGGAAAGCTGGTAGTTGCTTGCTGTTGGTCGGCAGTTTACAGTACAGAACCCTAACGAACTGTATGTACTGGTTTCCTCTGCCCTTCCAACTACCCGTCGTGACATGACCTGTACAGTGTTGAAAGCGACGTAAAACCCCAAAATAAATAAATAAATACAAAGGCCTCAATTTCATACCCACCAAAGGAAATTGAGCCACCCAGAACAATACCCACTCACTGTACACGACTGGGTAGATGTACTTACTGCCCCATTATCAATAAGATTGATTTGGTCACCTGTAAAATCACAGGTAAAAATACAAACCTATTGACTTACCTAAAACATTGTCATGTGAGCTCAGTGACATAGTGTACTTAATAACATGCAAAAAAATGTGTTATGTATTATGTAGGTGAAACAGGCAGAGCCTTCAGATCAAGAATCTACGAGCATAAACTCTCTGTTAATAAACCCAAGGATAATAGAGTCACCCCTGTATCCAAACATTTCACTGGAACTGGTCACTCTATTAAGGATATGCAGTTCACTATCCTGGAATGGTGCACTCCCAAATACAGAACTCCCAAGCAGGCTCACAGAAGAAGGCGTGAGCAGTGGTGGATGTGGAATATTGGAGCTGTCCATCCAATTGGCATAAATCAATTTATCTAGACTCTATGTATTTTTTAGTCTTTCTTCACACTCTGGAGACCCCTAATTTCTTATATTTGAATGAATATTAATTTTTGAATTGGCAATCATTAAATATTTTAAAACGAGAAAAAATGTGGGTTATTTTCCTATTAAATTGCAATGGTAATGTAATCCTTGCATCTTGCAGGTCTATTTAACTTATGAATTCCATCCTTGCTGAATTCCAGGACGAATATTTGAGCTACTCCAATAGCCCTTATGAATAAAAAAGGGCGGGGAGAAGTTTAGAACCAGATGGAATATCCCCCACACTGTGGGGCCATAGACTGGAAGCATATCGCCATGAAGAAGCCAAAGAAATCAGACAGTGACTATTACAACTACAAGGGCTTCTTTTCCCTGGTTTTTCTGGCCCTGGTTGATGGAGAATATATATTCCTGTGAATAGTCTGTGGGCCAAGTGGTTCTTGCTCAAATGCACAGATTTTCAACATAATTAATTTGAGGGAGAAGATTGCGGATGGCATCTTTTAGTTAGGGGGGAAATCAGTCTTTTTCAGGCCTACCCAATTATTCCAAGAACTTTTATTTAAGCTGGTGTTGCTCAAATTTCCAAACAAAATCCAATCCATTTCCAGCACGTTCCCAAAATATTTCGAACCAAATCACAAGTCCCCTGTTGAAAACATTCAACCCAAGTTATGTAAAGATGCTCCCACCCCTCTTAAATGTAAAAATTTGTAAAACTTTAAAATAATTTTTTTAAAGTCAAAGCATTTTTAAAATTTTTAATCATTGGGGTGAGCCAAAATGTTATTGCCTTCGCCCCAATTTTATTTTTTTGGCCAAAGTTTTTTTAAAAATTTTTTAAAGTTATTAAACAAATTCAAAATATTTTAAGATTATTTTTAAAACAATTGAAGTTTTTTTTCTTTAACTATAAATTTTCATTCATTCATTCATTGTTTTTGTGTTTAGGGCCAAAGTGTTTTGTGTGGAGCGGTGCTATTGTTTTTTGGAAGATTTGGGTGGTCCCCAAAATGACCATTAATTTTTTTACAGCAGTGGTCCTGAAAAGGACTGATTGGAGGGAATAGCAGTGCTTCTACTGCGGCTGCTGTTTGGCATCGGAGGATAAGGCTGGGCTGGTGGCTGCTGATGTTCTTTGCTGTGAGGTGGTAGTGGTTGGAGGGGAGGCGGCTGGTGCTGGCGTGTTGGTTGGTGAAACCGGCTGCAGTGTGTCAATCTTTTGGTAGCTCATCACACTTAAGATTTCCGAATAAGCTTGAAAGTCTTGATATGTTGTGTTGACTTTCTACCTCGTGGCCTCTTCCTCCCTCTGTTTCTGTACCTGTCTCCTCCTTCCTCTGCTGGATATCTACCACTGTGTCCCCCCAGTACAATTCAAGAACACTGCCAGTAGGAATTTCTATCTTCCTCACTCTTCTGCCTCTATTAGGACCCATTGTTAAATAAGCAGCGTTTTTGTGAAAAAACAAAATGCTAAAATATAAAGTCAGCAAATTTCAACTCAAAACTGGCCTATAACAAACTCCTGTTCTTGAAACGCTGCAGGTTGTACCTGACAGATGCCAGATTCAAAATGATGCTTTGCGAAAGCCAACTCACTTTGTATAGGCAGAGTTGCAATTGCATAAGCAGACAAGTTGGGGTCCTAAAAATGAAGCTGGCTTGTCCTACACAGTTCCCCAGCTTGTCTGTTGTGTAACCATCTTTTTGGTTTGGTGTTTACGGCTTGTCTGTATGTGTTCCCGGCTTGTCCTGCTGAGATGGTATTGACTCTACGGTTGAAGACTGGGAGACTTCCCATCTTGACAGGAAGTGTCCAAGTCAGGTTGGTTATGTTTACAAAAAGCCTGTTTGCTTTCAAGTACTGTTTGTATTGATGGCCTGTTTGAAGGTGGAGTCCTGGTACTGAACCAGGGCAGGATGACAAGACAAGACGGTAACAGTATAGGATAAAATGGGAAGTGTAACTGACAAGTCATTGAGATCCATGACAGGACGGTTTCCAGGTTGGCGGAGCTACTGTCTGGATACAAAGTCATGGAGGGATTCACCGCCATAAGCCGGGAAACTACACCCAATCCTAACCGACTTGGAGAACATTGCTCAAAACTGTCAAACAATACCTAGTTGCCGACAAGTTAGCTCCAGTGGAACACGCCCATTAACCATTCCAATGCTGTAAATATGAAAAACTATAAACCTTCTTTTGCCTGACGCAAGAGTTTTATTTATTTGCTCTTCATATGTATAGCTTTTTATCACTTTATTTTTGAAGTCATGGCAATTTGCCTTATTTCTTCAGAAAACAAGTCTATATGACTCTTGATAGCAGACTGTCGAGAAGTTCACAATGATTAACACATCACAGAATCTGGACCAAGTGTACAAAAAAGATGGAGAAAGTGCAACATATGCTGTGGGACAATCTGTAGTTTCAGGAAAGATAATAGAACATCGTATAGGTGTTACTGACCTTGGAAATAGGCTAGTCAACCTGAGGTTATTTTTCCCAAGAGAGGAAGATATAATTTTGGTTACATATCCAAAATCAGGTACGTGAGCTATAGTAGAGATTTTACAAGCTATTATATCAGTCCTGTAACATTAAAATTTAGTTTTGTTATGTTATCCATTAGTTGAACAAAGTGGCTGGGCTACCGTCATTGACGGATTTACAAGTATATGTCTGGGTTTCCAGTAGCAATAATTGTCACTAATTTTCTTTGACATGCGCCAATCTTTCCCAATATTGCAATGATATTTATGTTGTATGGTTCTTCAATGTCATTTCCATGCCTTTAAAATTTCAAATTGGTCATATTTTGGGATCAAAATGGACGCTAACGGACGACACACCTGCCCATTTAGCAGTGTTCGAAACTCATGCAAAAAAGTTAATGACTGTCAGGCTTGTAACCTTGGAAAGTTGAAAGCCCTAAACAAAAATTGCAAGTTCTATTAGAACTAGATATTTTCTAAGACAGAAAAAAATAAAAAAAACTCATAAATAGTATTTATTTGTTTTAATAATTGGTTAAAGTTAAGATGTAGATCATGGTTAACAGCCAGGGTCATAATAACTGAGACAGGCTCGCAGCATTGCCACTTGTAGGATTGGAACCCACACAGAGGTAACAGCCTATGATAAATTAGAAGCCAGGTTTGTTAACCACTAGGTAAAAAACATAACTCTTGATGAATTCATTTATTGTTAGAAGTTACTAAGTACATTCTGATTGAACATTTTGATGTAAAATATTTTCAAATTAAGTTCCATGCCAACTTTTCCAAGATGGATTCAAACCCAGGAATGTATTTTTGGAAAGCAATTAAAATTAAACACCCCCCAACCATCCCAACCCCCACTGGTCCCCAAGATATATCACAGTATATGAAAATCCACTGGTGAGGAAACCCTCTTCCCCTTTTCTGGACTTGTTTCAAATACTGTTATTTGTGTAAGCACAAATAAAGGCCTATGATCTTTCCAATGAAAATTGACCCAAATATTGAAGATTTTGTCTTCCTTTAAAGGGTGGCGGACACCCTCAATAGTTGGTACAAACAAACCAGAGGCTTGGGGACTTGGTTGGTATTCACTAACATGGATTAGGATCAGATCAAGATCAGATCAAATTTGAGAAAAATGTTGAGTCAGGGGATCAAATAGCTATTTACAAAGCAGGCATCACTGAAGCTGAAAAGATCAAATAGACCAGATTCATTTTGGGTGAGAAACCCCAACAAATAATCCTGAAAGGTGAATACCAGATATTCATTCTTTGTTTGTTGTCATTACTATTCAAATAGCATTTGTCAACAACTAATATTTGGCTAGTTTTTTTTACATGTCATTGCATTAAGATAAGGGCCAAAAATATAAATGAAGTACATAATATATAAATACCATATCTTAAATAAACTTTTTTTCCTTGATGTGTTGTTTTCATGCCTTTTTATGTGTATACAACTTTACATATTGCCAGTTTCACTTCTGTACTTTGCTACGTAGTTGCAAAACTATCATTCTGGGAAATATTATTCGAAATTTCTACAGTAAGTGACTAACCATTCATTCAGAAAACTTAAATACTATTATTTATCATCAAACCAAATGAACATGACATGGGGGACTGTTTGATGGAAAAACAGTAGAGTAAAACATACACCACTGGCAAGCATGTTTTTGGGTGATAAGTTAGTAATCTATTAAGATAGCCACAACAGTTTCAGTTTTCATTTACTTCATGCATCACTTTTTTCAGCTAAAATAGTCCTCCATTCCACCACTTTGGCTCAATGACACTGTGTAGTACAGTTGTTATTGCCATATCCTCTTGTTTTGTTTTAGTAAACACAAGTTCAAACACAAAACTTTTTAAACCAACAAATGAAACTTAAAAAGTTTCCTGAACATGAGGATTTATTTGTTAAAATTTTGTACTGTGAAGTATTTGTCAATAATTCTATTTAACTTGTCTTAACCTAAAAACATTCCATGAAATATACTTTTCTTCAAGCTGATCTACACAATCTATTCATTTCATAGAAATAGGTTAATTAAATGCAGTACAATTTGGAGTAAGATAATGCACCTGCATCGTATTTAACTTATTCAATAAAATTTGCTAAAAAAATCCATAGCAAGTTTTACATTAAATACAGTGGCATTGTAGGATGTCTGGTCTTGCCCTTGTTTTATAGCCAAGGTTGTTGTTCCCCATTTATGGAGAGTCTGCATGCTTTGTGTATGTACAAAGAAAGCTAAGTTCAGCTAGATGATGGTTTGTTCTAATTTAAAAAATAGAAACATTTATTTCATCAGATAAACTTCTTGATAAGTAGAAGTGTGAATATCTTTCTGTTGCAACTTTACAATTTCATTATACACAGAAAAAAATACTGCTTCAACAAAATTATAAGTTCAAGTTTATTTGAAGTTTATTTGTGGGCTTATTTAATATAATCTGACTTGCACTTCTGGAATCCAAAGATCTTTATACATGTCAGATTATTCATAGAATCTATGTAAAAAGTAAGGGATTTTTTCTTTAACTTTAACATTTGGTTCGGTAACAGTTTCTCTCCTGGTATAATTTTAAGACTATTATATTGCCAATGTGATCTGTCAATCATCATGTCAATCAACAATTACAAAGTGTTAAAAACTTTTTGCTTTGTGATGTATTATCAGGTTTGATGTGGTGAAGATGTACATTTGCATAAAATAAAGGGCTGTCCTCCAAGAAAAAATATATCATAGTACCGTAACAATTCCGCATACATGTTCCTTTGTGCATACATCGCTGCTTGGTGGCATTTACGCTTCACGAATTTTCATCCAATCAGATTGCTTGACAAAAAAGCAATATGGCTATCACCGAAGATATGATGAAAACAAGACAAAATGTGTAAATAGACCTGATTGAAATTGATGCGTGCGCTCCTTATCTGGGGAAAGGTTGAAGCGGACTTGACTAGGATGAGCAGAATAACACCACAGATTGACTTAACTAGGTTTATTGACATACCATCAAACACACATCAGCAGCTGGTACATAAATCACACTGCGGTGATTGTCATACAAAAACACCTATAAATACATAACCAGCTACCAATAATACTTTGGAAATAATACAATTATTACTTAAGATTGTATAAACATAATCCTTACAGTGAGCAACAAATATTTAAATGAAATAAAACTGTACAGCTCTCAGTCACTATAACCAGAAAAATCCTGCAAATGAACATATTAAGCATATAATACTGACAAATCATTTATGAATAAAAGTGTACTTCAGTATACAGTCGATATAAATCAAACATAATTTTATCACAACTAAAATACATGGATTATGAAACCATTAATAATGAATAATCCAAATAAACCCATCACAGTCAGTAAATAAATAAGACACAGGTGTACAACTACAAAGCCCAAACTGCTAGTTTTAAGCAATTATATCATAGCACACATAACCTAACCACTCACCTGCATCCACCAACAAACTATAGCACACCAGCACACCCACAAACCAGCACAAAACTGATCGTTACTCCACTCTTTCCTTTCAAACTACAAAACAATAAAATCGCGCCATTAGCAACTAGCTGACCAAAACAGACAGGAATATTTATCTCAGCGGTTTAAATAAAATGCGATTCTCATCAACGCCCATGATTCGCGGCCACGCTACAACACTCTATTTACCCTTATTTTATATAAAAAAGTTGCTTCAGATATGTTACAAGCACCTGGGCTTATATCCACATAAATATAAGAGCCCGTCCTTAAACTTAAAAGCAAATTCCTTGCGGGCAGACAGCAGTTTTGAACGCTGCCTTTTATTCTGTAGACCAGTGGCAGATCTAGGGGGGGAGTGGAGGGCGCACGCCCCCCCTTTCAGAGTTTAAAACTTTAGTCATGGGGCTTTTTGTCTCTGTCCACGCCCCCCTCCAATCCCCCACCCCAAGATCTGTCTTTACTAGGGTAATATACCTGTTTAAAGTGACAGTTATTATACCTGTGTCACTGTCCAGTATCAAAGGGGATTAGGCTCTTTTGTGTGTACTAAGTTAGGTCTCATCCTCAAACAAACTGAGGATTACATCTTTTGTGGATAATTTTGTTTATATAAACCTGTTTTGTCCACCAGTGTATGTTTACACAACTGGAATCACTCACCCCAACTAATTATTAATAATTTCACTTCTGTGTTTCAGTTTTAATTTGCTACAGTGGCTATGATAACATTAAATTCCAAAAAAAAAACATTTCATCAAATTTAATCGATTGGTGTTGTTAAAGAAAAACAATGAAAGAATTAGTTATTTTAAAATAAAAATGTTGAAGAAACATTGTGGCATATAAATTTAAATTTCAAGTATGTTTCCCTCCAATTTAATTTTTTTTCAGTTATACCATTGTTATTATGGGAAGCCCCTTTGAAGTTTATTTTACGTTTCATGTATTTTTATTCAGTAACTGCTGTATATGTCTGACAATTAAGTGTACAAAAAGCCCCAATAGAAAAAAAACTGCAGAAAAAGTCACAGTAGAAAACTGTGTGTAAATGTGTCATGTACAATTTAGTTACAGGGATTTTATACTGAGGTATTTTCTGCTGCAGCTTTTTACATTGGCTTTTCTTCTGCTAGAGGCTTTTTCAGTTTACTTGATCATCACTATCATATGTAAAATGTTTTGATAATATTGGCATTTTGGCCTCCCTGTTCCATAAAATGGCCGGCATTTTGTCCCCCCTTGCAATTTTGACTGGCGTTTTGTCCCCCAGCATGTTGTCCATGCACCTCGTGATATGTCCCGCTACAAAATTTCCAAGTATGAAATATCCATACCCGCGACACCCCACGCCCCCTCTTTCGCGAAATCCTGTATCTGCCTCTGTAGACGATACATAATTGACATGTATATTGTTATAAATTTGTGAAACTAACATAAAATAATTATGTGTGACATTATCAAGGTCATTTATTCTGAACACAGTGCTGAAAAAATTATAAAAATTTGACGAGAAATAAGAAAGTTATGGTAAATTAAACTAAGATTCAATGTAAAAACAAAGTACAGCAATTGCATATATTCCTCAATTATCGCCCATTTAAAACGAGTTTAGTTACCGCTGGCAGCTTCAGAAATAAATTACTGTGTTACTGGTTACCAGATATGCAGCCATGCAATTATTTAAGACAGTGGAGAGCAACCTCAAAATATGTGTGCAATGTTGTAGGATGGATTTAAGGCTCTCAGGAGAAGCAATCAAAATAATTATTGTTTGATGTCATGGCCAGGACCTGTAAAAAGTATGTAAATAATATCATGCATATGTTTGCTGAGGCACCAATCACTTATTTGTTAATGTTAACAGAAATAATATATCCATGAACTTTTTTCCCACTATGGTTTTTAGCGCAGATCTTTTAGTTGTTTCTTTATGTTTTTGTTTAACATTTAAAGCAATATTTTCAGCATTTGGTTTGGTTATATTCTTATCTAACAAGCAAGAGTACCCAACTAACATAAAAAGACACCAGAACATAAAGAAAATCACATGCATTACCCATTATTTCTCAGCCATGAATAGGCTTTAGGGCAATAAATATTCATATGTATTCATTTATAGTTTTACATTTATCATTTTCTAAATTAATAGATCTGTCAAAAGTTCCAATCTTTATGTAAACAATGATTGATTAGAATTGAATTCTCACAAACACCTTTGTTCTGGGAAAGACTTTCTGCAAATGAAAGATATTTTATTCAGCCCATTTTTTGAACAAATATCATTGAGTTATACCAATTACATGATTGTAATATTTCAAAATTAGTTCTCACTGTTTCATTTATGGGGGGGGGGGGGGGGGTGTTTTTCACTGGAACCGACCCTACAACCAACTCTACAACTCAAACAACGTGCGTAAAAATATTCATTCGGTTACATCTCCCAGACAGGACATAGTACATGCCAGCTTGTTTGGATCAAGATCCTGACCTTACTTGGGATTGGGATGATTTTCTCCACAACAAGACAGGAAACTACCAGGACAAGCTGTAAACCCCTGTAAACAAGCTGTATCAAGCCCTGACAAGCCGTATTGACAAACCAATTGGACTGGAGCATTTTCCCTACTAAACCCCGACTGGACTGACTAAATCCTGGAGTCAGGGTCACAAATCGGGATCTAACCAAAACTGTATAAACCCTTTCTGGCTGTCATGAAACATCATTTGTCACTGCAAAGATGCCAACTACACATCAGAGAGACTTTCTACAGAAGCTAAGGGTACTTTTGGATTTTATTGAGTTTAATATTTTGATTTTCATCATGATCTGCAGACAGAAAAGGACACATCTAAACTCATGACAAGCACATACCCTACAGCCAGCATCACAGTCACAGCCAGCCCCCTTGAGTAGGAGAAAGCCACCACATCCCTGGTTTATGCCCTGCATCCTTTAAAACAAGATAAAGGATGCTACAGCAACCTCCTGGTCGACTTGATACACACTGACATCCCAGGATACCAGAATTTTGTCAGGATTCCACCTGTTTTTTTATCTCATTGAAAAATGTGTAAGCCACCCATCAAGAAGTCAGTCACCAATTTTAGGAAGCCCTTGGAAGTGGGACTTAACCTGGCAATAATGCTGAGACACCTGGCAACAGGATAAGCCTACACCTCCTTGCAGTATCACTCGTTGGTTGGCAGAACCACCATCTGTAAATTCGTCCCCCGGGTCTGCCGAGCCATCCTTGCTGAATTTCAGGACAAATATTTGTGCTGTCCTACTTGCCTTGATGAGTGAAAAATGGTAGAGGAGAAGTTCAGAACCATATGGAACGTCCCCCAATGCTCTAGGGACCATAGAGGGGAAGCAGAACAGAAGTGATTTGAGGGAGAAGATCGAGCATGGTACCTTGTGGCTTCCATCACCTGACGTCTGGGTGAGGGAAGACCAGATTTGCATTATTTCGTCCTTGGTGATGGTGCTTTGCCCTGAAGCCATGGATTGTGAAACCCTACAGAAGACAACTCATAAGGGAAGAAAGAATTGCCAACTACAGGATCTCCAGAGGCAGGAGGGTGGTTGAAAAAGCCTTTGTAATATTAGTGAGCCAATGCAGGGTTATAATAGGGCACTATGGAGCAGAGGCCAAGGGTTGTCAGGGACATTGATTTTACATGTGTGGTGTTGAACAACATGCTGAGGACACACCAGGGTAGAGAAAACAGGGAACCATTCCCAGCAAATGATGTAGCCACTCAACAAATCGAACAGGTGGTGTATGTGTCTAATGAGAGCCACAGGAATCCTTCGAGGGAGGCCATACATCAATGAGACGTACTAAAATACATCTTGAATCATGTTTGGGATTGGCTGGGCAGGAGGAAAGGATCTTAGATGTGTCAACCAACGACCCTGGGGGCAGGAGCTAGCATCTATCAGTCCTATTTAGGACTAATATTAGTCCTTTTCAAGACTTTTATATTTAAGCTGGTGTTGCTCAAATTTACAACAGATATCCAAACAAAATCCAATCCCTTTCCACCAAGTTTCAAAACTATTTCAAACCAAATCAGAAGTCCCCTGTTGCAAAACTTCAACCCAAGTTATGTAAAAATTACCCCCATTAAAAAGTCAAAATTTATAAACTTCTCAGCCCGACCTCAAGTGGGAAAGCTGGTAGTTGCTTACCATTGGTCAGCAGTTTACAGTACAGAACCTTGACCAACTGTATGTACTAGTTTCCTCTGTCCTTCCAACTACCCGTCATGATATGACCTGTACAGTGTTGAAAGCGATGTAAAACCCCAAGTAAATAAATAAATCAAACCAGGTCTTGAACACCTTAACAGACTAGTTGCGACTGTTGGCAAACCTCTCCCAGAGACACTCCTTCCTTGCTTTGTCTTTGAAATGTTCATTAGTTTTGACATATAACTCCTCATGGTCTTTTACAAAGTCCACAATTGCCACTTAATCTGAGTCCTTCAGGTATATGTTGGTCATGTGCCCCTTCTTGTATTGTCAATGTGACTGAGATCTGAGCCCTCTCCTCCAGCCTCTGTGTACGTAGCCAGTTCTGTTTCATTTTTGTCTGTCCTTGCATGCTTTTTTTGCCCCTTCCTCTCTCTTGCCTCCCTTCCCTCTCCTTCCTCATCTGAAGTATATCTGCCACTTTGTCCCCCAGCTCAAATTCAAGAACACTGTCAGTGGGAACTTCAATCTTCCTCACTCTTCTGCCCTTCTTAGGTTTCATTTTCTTTGTTACATAAGCATTTTGTAAAAAACCGAAATCCTAAAATATAAAACAAGCCAAACCTTAACTCAACACTGACCTATATAATTTAAAAAAAAATCCTGAACTTCTATTCTTGATACACTGCCAGGTGTAATCTGTTAGATTCTAAATGATGCATTGGGCTAGCCGACTCACCTTATGTAGACAAAGATTTCATAACAGACAAGCCTTGGGTCAGAAAAATGAAGCTGGCTTGTCCTGCACAGTTCCCGGCTTGTCTATTGCTGTAATTGGCTTGTCAGTTTCTGTTTATGGCTTGTCTGTATGTGTTCCCGTCTTGTCCTGCTGAGATGTGACCAACTCTATGGTTGAAGTCTTGACAGGAAGTATCCAAGTCAGGTTGGTAATGTTTAGGACAGGCCGGTTTCCTTTCAAATACAGTTGGTTTCTGTTGACAACCTGTCAGGAGGTGGAGTCCTGGTAGTTAACCAAGACAGGATTGCAAGTTTTCAAGATAAAACATTAAAAGTATAGGACAAAACAGGAAGTGTAACCAACAAGCCGTTTTCAAGGGTCATTGAAGTATCAAAAATGTTTGATATTTTTGCGATCCACCACGTCAAGCCGGGAAACTACAACTGATCTAAACGACTCTGTAAACATTGCACATGACCCTTCAAAAATACCTAGTTCCAACAGATTGGCTCCAATGAAACATCCCCATTAAAAACAGACAACAAGAACATATTGTCTACCATTTTATTTTCACCAATAAGCACAGTTTTTTTATCCCTTCGTGTGTCTGTTTAAAAGAAAATCAACTGCCTTTGATTGTTTTCTAGAATTGTTTACCACTGAATGAATGTCAGATTCTTGTAATTCACAGGGACCCACTGGATGTATGAAATCCTGGATTTTTTGATCAGAGGAAAGCTAACATATAATATGGCTCCACCTACTGGAAATTTTGTTGAGTGGTTGGAAAACTTAGACAGGGGTAACCATGGAAAAGATCCAGTTTTGTTTTACACCCATCTACCAAAAAATTTTATTCCAGAGCATGTGTTGAATACGGTGTGTAAAAAATTTAATAACACGACTCTGAACATTTGATAATAATAATAATAACATTATATACCTTACATAACTTTTAATTATTGCAGTCCATGTAAAAAGTTATATTTATGCTTCCTTATACTTTATTGCTTTTGTTTTATAAAGGTAAAATTTAATCCTAATTGGTACTTGTATGACTGGAAGTTTCTATGATTAAGTTTGGTTATGCTGTACAGGAGTAGATGTTTAAGGATGTTTATTTTTGACCTTGTGTTACTTTTAACCTTCTATTTCTTTGTATATTGTGGAAGTGGTGTTATCAATATATCTTTCATATGCCATTACATATTGTTTACTTTTTTACAACATGAATTTTGTAAAGCACATTTAACTGCCAAAAGAAACCATTTATAGAATTAGTTTTATAATGATATATAATATTATTGATAATAATAATACCAAAGTGCTCAAAGCCATTGTGTTGTTTCATAAATATGAATTTCTCATCAATCAATATAATGAATGAAGTAATTCTGATATCCTCTGGCCAAAGTTAATAGTAAATGTCAATTAACGTCTGATTTTGTTTTTAAGAGCATTGGAATGCACCTTGTATGATTTGTTGATATTTTTAACAAACAAAATTGGTGCTGAAACATATTAATATTTGTCTGTTTGTTTGCAACTAACTAAAAATGCTATATGGACACATTTAATGAAAATTTCAGGATATCTTCTGAGTATCACAAGAAACAGATAGTTAAACTTTGCAGGTAATCATCTGGATTCAGGAATTTTTCAAAAAGGTGTTTTGAATCATTTTACTTCCCTTGCCAGAGATATGCACTCTCCAATTGCTCTTTCATTTTTAGCCAAAAGTTATCTGTCTGATAAGAAATCCCAAATCAATTGCTGTGTCATACTGTGATTTTCTCAGAAGAAGAGCACTTGACGATTATAATGGATCTTTTGCTGGATTTTTCCCAGTTTTTATGAAAGGTGTATGTAAGTGTAAAAAATTTTTAAGTTAAAAAGATTGATGATTGAAAATAGAAATGTGTAGGATTTTTTCAGTGACTTTTAATGTGATGGCAGTGGAACAATTGATAAACTAATAAAACTTATTTGGTCTGTTTTTTTTGTCAATCAGAGATAGAATATAATCCCTTGGGACAAGATTTGTTTATCATCAAACAAAATTAGTATTGTGGTATATACAGATTTCCAAATTCTTTTGCACTTTTTTAACATTAAAAAACATTTTCATCACTATTTACGACACGAGACACCCTTGGTATATAAGCTTGACAATGAAACCAGTAATATTAATTTTATAATCTTATTTATGTCTAAATAGTAAACAGTATCCTTGCCAAAACATATCGTTCTTAGGAATATCTGTATCTATTGCATTTTTACTTGTAACTGTACCAGTGTATGGATGCCATGTTGTGTGGCATTATATAATAACATGTCATTGAGATATATGTTTTGCTATATTGTAAACATATATAGCATGAATGTACCTGCCTTTTTGGTGTAGATTCTCTCCATGGAAACTGGTTTGATCATGTAACAGATTACTGGAGAGGGCTAAAAGGTAAAGCTAACGTACATTTTGTATTCTATGAAGAGCTGAAAAAGGTATGTAGAATCTGTAAGTGATAGACCTATGCAATCTTTTAAGATGTTTTTAATAGTAATGTTTAAAATTTTTGAAAAAATCTAATCCAATATACTTTATTCAGGATCGAATCTAATTTGACATTTACAGCACCTCTGTTGTATTTACCCCTAAGGCACACCAACAAAAGAAGATGTCAAGTGGTAAGATATGTAGGTGTAGAATCTCTTACATATGTTAAGCTCTATATGAGAAACGTGTTAAAGAAGTGGCACAGCAAATACATGAATGATGTTTTGAATAGCCATAACAGAATCTCTTAACATTAAATTTAGACGAGTTTTCCTGAAGGTATGTGACTATAAAGTATGTCATGCTGTAAATACGTGATTTTTTCCAGGATCCAGTGACAGAAGTCATTAAAATTTCTACATTTCTTAGTTACAAATATGATAGAGCATTTTGTGAAGAAGTCGTGAGATTGACCAGTATAGAAAACATGAGAAAGGTAGAACAAGAGAGACCTTGTGATTTTACAGGAATACCATGGAAGAAAGGTCAGGAAGGCGTTATCAGAGAAGGTTTGTTATATTGTTACTAAAACCTATATTGCTTCAGCTATCACGGTAGGTATCTTCTTCTGTAACCACCTGGACAATCTTTGTTAATACTTGTCCTTGTAATATAGTCTGAGTGAATAAAATAGCACTATGATGTACATCAGTTCAACTGAGTTGTGGTATGTCCATTTATCTTTATTGGTCAAAGGTTTTCACATTTGGCTCTAGCCAAAAAAATGGTAATTGGTTGCTGTTAAGCAGAGATTTATAGAGCAGAATCATGACCAATTACCATTCATTTCGTTAGTGTACACTGACACCTCCCTATTATGATATCTTTAATAAAACATGCAGCTATTTTATCCCTGTTCTGATAAATATAGTATGCACATTTGCTCCAAAACAGACGTTAGACATATTCCAACTCGCACCCAGGGAGGCAATCCTGTGTTCAATAGTTAGTAATTAAGGTGGAAATGATTTCTGAAATAAGTAGGTTTTTAGTTGACTTTTGAAACATGAGAGATTTGGAGCACTGATTATATCATGTGGGAGATCATTCCATAACTTTCGGACATCATATGAGAAAATGTTGTTGAAGTAGATCTTTGATTTAAGGATGGAAGAACAATAATGAGAAACTTGGAGGAACAAATATTTTGGGTTAGAGCATCTTGTGTTCACGGCTGATTTATACAAGGAGAGATATGGTGCAAAATACTTAGGCTGGTCAGTAGTGAGGTACTTGTACACAAGAACTAGGGTTTTAAAGATAATTCGTTGTCTGATAGGTAGCCAATGAAGTGTCTTAAAGCTGGATGTGATGTGGGTGAATTTAGAAGCACTGGTGACAAACTATGCAAGAACAAGGCAGTTTCTGTTGAGTGGCCCACCTTATAGGCTGACTGCAAAGTGTTTCCAAGATCATGCAAATCCAGGTGGGATGTAATTTGGGCAGCCACTAATTGTCCTCTTTTGAAAGGGTAGACTTTTTAAGGAGGGGTGTGACAAATAACCTGTTTAAAGGGATTTACGAAAATGCCATTTTGGAGGGACAAATTAACCCGTTTTGTCAATAAAGGAAAAAGGATATCTATACATTTTTTCACAATATGTGTGGGACATGGATCTAGAAAGCAAGTTTTTGAAGGGGCTTCTTTGATGAACTTGAGGACTTTACTCTCAGTGACACCTTGAAAGGAATTGAAAGTTGGCGGCTCCTCATCAGGATGAAGAGACTTAGATGGGGTGTGTTTGAAGGTGCCTCTGATCTTTCTAATTTTATCAATGAAAAAATGAACCAAAAATGTGCTGCAAATAACACTGAGATAATCACTCACTTGGTGCACAAACCATTTTTATATTAGAATCTGACAATAACAAACCCAATATAGATAACAATGACTTGTCAGTTAAATATTTATATGTTTTTATATAAAGAAGTGTAATTTTAATAAACTTACCACTGTGCTGTTTTTATTATTTATATAGGGAAAACTAATGGCTGGAAAGCACATTTTACACAGAAGCAAAGTAAAGAGTTTGATGATGTGTATCATGCAGCATTGGAAAATATTCCAGAATTGAGGGATAGAATTCAGTTTGATTGATACATAATCTATAATACATAATGATAAATTATCTTGTTTTAATTGTAAGTTTTCAAGCCTCTGCAGCCTCTGTTTTGCAAAATATCATGTACCTTCCCTCCATGAACAGCTGTCATCATTAGCACTCTTCAACTCACTTGGCTGTGAGAGTGGGCATCCTCAGGCTGTCCATGTATATTGCAATTTTCCAAACCTCTGCTTGGAATCAATCCCTGTACCGTCAGAACACACTAAGAAATAATCACAAGTCTGACTCTTTAACTAGCTGAGTTGAAAGGGAATCCCCCAGAACTCCAGGTGTTACCAGAGACAATATATGAAAAATTATTATGCAGACATATACCTCAAATTGTGGGCATTATTGTGGGTGAATTAACAGTTTAGCAGTAAATAGTCTGTGCTTTTGTTTTATTTTTTTCTTGTAATATTCTGATGAACCTTCTATTTAAATATGCTCTAAAACTACCCTCCCAGTTTTTATTTGTGTTGTGACATTGCTGTTTTATTTTGGGGTTATTCTCCGGATGAAATTAAATTGTAGTGTGTGGCTTTCTTAGTTTGTGCTTCTATGTTTGTCTCCTTTTTACAAGGTTTTACATGGTATTAATTACCAGTTTAGGTGGTATTCTCAATGTTTTGAGTTTCATTAATAAAAGGAAAATGTGAAAACAAATGAAGCAACATACAGTCTGAATAACCAGTCTCTTCCAACCTATTACCACTTATGGGGCATGCAAACAAAATATGATCACTTGATACCCTCTATTGCATGTTTTTACCGGGTAGATGCAGTACCTGTACTTCTTCTAACTAAAAAACTACCCATGATATTGCACAAATTTGTCAAACTTGACTAGGTAAACTGTCAATCGTGATGCAACAAGAGTAATCTGATTGATGATGTAGTGGCTAACGATGCTTGTGAAATAGTCTTCATCACAAAAAAGAAAAAAAAATACTGCACTGCAGTAGTTCATCTGTTAAGCATCTTACTGTAGATAGCTTATCGTTGTACATCAATTGCCCACATACTACAGATGACAGTACCAGTCTATTGACCAAAAATACCATATTTATTAATGCATACCAGTATCCCTTAGAAGCTGTAACCATGAAAGGATCAATTTTCATATGAAATAAACCATTCAATAAAAATTGCTGCAATCTCTATCAAGACCAATATTTACACATCATTACACTTCTGTTCTTCATCACCTAATGGGTGTCATGAATAAGTTGTATTTTATTTTATACTTTAGGACAAAACACAACCTTAAGCCAATGAAACATAACTTTGCGGAACTATTTTTAAACTTAAAGTCCATCCAAAATATCACACACATTTCTATGGAGCCCTGGAAGGGACATCGAACTGTTTCCCTGTCATTTTTTATCTGGTTACCACTAGATAGTAAGTCATTCCCACAAGATAGAACTTTGTTACCACAAGATACTAAGTCGTTACCACAAGTTAGCAAGTCGTTACCACAAGATAGAAAGTCATTCCCACAAGTTAGAAAGTCGTTCAAAGAAGATAGCAAGTTGTTCCCACAAGTTAGAAAGTTGTTACCACAAGATACAAACTCATTCCCACAAGATACAGGCTCATTCCAGCAAGTTAGCAAGTCGTTACCACAAAATGGTAAGTCATTCCCACAACTTAATAAGTAGTGGTAATGAAATACTAAGTTGTGGGAATGAGATACTAACTTGTGGTAACAAGGTACTAAGTGGTTACAACAAGATAGAAAATCCTTGTTTTTATTCATACCCACCACTGAGTAACTCATTCCCAGGGACCAATAATATGCAAACAGGGGTTAAAAATATTTACTAATTATACATAACAGTTATAACAGACATAACTAGATAACATATACTTATTTAGTTAGAACTAGATAACAGACAGATAGAAAAATTATTTACAACATATATGAGCACATAATGGTGTGGTTCCCCTAAGGAGCCGCATGCAGACATTATAACCCCATTAGTAGTAAACCTTTACCTTGCTCATGCACAAACTTTTAGTGACCTCCAGAGCTTGCATGTTTCCTCTTAGTTTACATGTCAAACATTTATACCATTATGGTTATCATTTTATCAATTTTATTGGTTATTCTTCTTAGTTACCTAATTAGTGACCTTTAGAGGTCATCTACTTATTATTACAGATTACAGAATGATAAGACTATGTAATTTACAGAATGATAAGACTAAGTAATTTACTGTATGAAAAGTCTATGCAATTTGTAGCACAGCAAACATGAGTTTTGCTGCATCCAGGTATATAGCTTGTATGAGAATCCAATGGAGATCCTGCAAAATATGCTGTGCCAAAAAGCACCCAGTCCAAGGTAACATACTAAAATATCTTAGAAGGACCAAGGAAAGTGACATAAAACAGGCACCTCTAAAAGACAGTAATGCAATATACATGTTTATATGTGCCTGTGTATCTGTAATAATAAGTAGGTGACCTCTGAAGGTCACTAGGTAGGTTACTAAGAAGAATAACCATTAAAATTGCTAAGGTCACTAAAAGCCTACAGGCATATGTAAACTTGAATGGTATGCTAGTAGATGAGTGACCTCTATATAAGTCAGGTATCATAGACAAAGAAACTGCCTGTACATTGGCATTAAAGCATGATTAAGTAAAACTTGTGTTAATGACTTCATATATTGTGGTAATGACTGGCTATCTTGTGGTAACGACTTGCTAACTTGTGGGAACGACTTAGTATCTTGTGGTAACGACTTGGTAACTTGTGGGAACGACTTACTAACTTGTGGGAATGACTTAGTATCTTGTGGTAATGACTTTGCCAACTTGTGGGAATCAGTTAGTATCTTGTGGTAATGACTTTGCTAACTTGTGGGAACCAGTTATTATATTGTGGTAATGACTTTGCTAACTTGTGGGAACGAGTTAGTATCTTGTGGTAATGACTTTGCTAACATGTGGGAACAAGTTTTTATATCGACTTTCTAACTTGTGGGAATGACTTAGTATCTTGTAGTAATGACTTACTATCGTGTGGGAACGACTTGCCAACTTGTGGGAACGACTTGCTATCTTATGGGAACGACTTGTTAATTTGTGGGAACCACTTGTTAACTTGTGGGAACGAGTTAGTATCTTGTGGTAATGAATTTGCTAACTTGTGGGAACGAGTTAGTATCTTGTGGTAACGACTTTCTAACTTGTGGGAACGAGTTAGTATCTTGTGGTAACGACTTTCTGACTTGTGGTAATGACTTGTTAACTTGTGGTAACGACTTACTATCTTCTGGTAATAACTTGATAACTTGTGGGAACGATTTTCTAACCTGTGGTAATGACTTACTATCTTGTGGTAACGAGATAAATAATGACAGGAAAACAGTTCTATGTCCCTTCCTGGGCTCCATACATTTCTGCACTAAAAGTGTCATTGTCTTTCCTACAATCAAAACCCTGCACACCTGCAGCAAGTTGAAAACATGAAACACCTTGTGAGAATTAGATCGTCTGTGTAATTAGAATCTGTTAGACACGGTCAGTTATCAGAAAGAATTAGTTATCTATAAGAGACACTAGTGATAATAAAGATTAACAGAGAATGAAAAATCACAATAAGAACAGAAATAAAATGTAAAGTGATTTTAATGAAAAGGCAATAACATTTTGTGAAATTAATAAAACGACTAATGTAAAATCAATGACAAGGCAAACAACAAGGCCAAAAGGTGTTTTGGTCCCCTAGCATGAGCGCAAAGCCATCAGCGACAAGAGTGGTGCACTAGAATTTATGAAAGTCTGGGGACACAAAGAAATTCCAAGTCAGACACATCCCACAGCTGGTCTAGAAGTCAGACGGTCACCCATCCAAGTACTAACTTAACTTCAGTGAGCAGACAAATGCCACAGCTGATGAAAGTGATCTGTAGAAGCAACTGTGAACATTTAAACCCTGTTATAGAAAAATTGTGATTAGAGGGTTGTCAGAATAAAGAACCTTACCGCGTAGACAAATGAATGGCCAGAGTTCCCCTAATTCATCTGTAATGGTCTATCACATGTCAAAATCCAGGTTAGGGTATTGTCTGGTATGTACAAAACCTGTACAATTCGATATTCACAAAACAGGTACGTCACATGATGTCAAATAACTAAATGTTTTGAGGTTCAATTATTAATTATTCTAACACTACTAACATTCACTTAAAATTATGGAGGCCACAGTGGGACAGTGGAGGTCAGAGTTCAAATCTCTACCTAACCTCAAGTGCAAAACTGTGAGTTGCTTGCCGTTGGTGGGCAGTTTACAGTGCAGAACCTTGAACCTGTATGCACTGGTTTCCTGATAAATCATTTAAATATGTAGCAGCCTGTCATAGAAGTGGATCTTATACCAAATTTAATACAGTAAAAGAAACTGGAAAGCCAGAGATGGGTATTAGAGGAGAGACAATAAGGCAAGGATGCATAGATAGGAGTTTTACAAATATTTAGGTTGTAATCACCAAAGTTGACCTTACCAATTGTCACTGAACAAAGTACTACTCACAAATTGGTTTGTGCAGTCATTATGTATGAATACAATAGTCTGTTCACTGCGGGGTGAATATTTTGATTTACTCATTGTTCACACTGCTCTGGTTTTGAAACTTTGTGAAAATTCAACAACTGGACAACTAGAAATTGGTCTCATATGGCATTTTATTAGCCTTGAACAGCCAGATATCTAGCCTATAAATGCTGTACTGTAAATCTGAGGCATGTTCTTCTCATCTCACATGGAATTTGTGACAAAATGTTATATGAATCTTTTATGGAAGGTTTAATTAACCATCTTGTGATAATGCAGGACAGGTTACAGGCTTTACAGGAATCTGAGAATAATAATTGTAATACGAACATTACAAGGTTGATGTCTTGAGTACTGAATCCAATACCTGCTTATATTTGCAACACCTTTGTTGGAAGCAATAATGGAAAAAGTACCTCACAACTAAAAAGTTAGGCTATAATATTTTGAGAAATTCTAGAGGCTATCCTTCCATATCAATTCAGTTTTGTTGTTGCGATAGTTAATAGTCTGAAAGCCTTTCACAATTACTCAAGTGTATTAACATGGCCAAATTATAATTGAAAGAGAGGGGCCACTCTCGCCTCCCACCTCTGAGGTCGGGGTTCGGTTGAAGGCCCTACCTCAAGTGGGAAAGCTGGTAGTTGCTTGTCGTTGGTCGGCAGTTTACAGTACAGAACCTTGACCAACTGTATGTACTGGTTTTACAGTGTTGAAAGTGACATAAAACCCCAAATAAATAAATATAATTGAAAGAGACCTACCAAATTATGACAAATCCACTTGGGAGACACAATTGGCTGACCACTCCCAATCAGAGTGTACTACTATATCTCATGTGTTTCCACTGTAGTATAGAAGCCTTCATTCTTCATAAACAAATATGAAAAACCGTTATCCAACTTTGCAATGCCTAAAAGTGTTCAGCAGGACTTTGATAAGGAAACATCACACAGCACTATGTTTGGAACTCTATGAAGCGTACATCATGATGCTGATCAATGCTCACCAATTTTGGCATGCAAGACGATTGATCTAATAGAAGGGTAATATCAAATGTGTCATACCCTCATGATAATTTAGTGAATCAAAAGGAATGCTTTGAAAAATCAGAATTTATATTTTGTTTTGCTCCTACGATGTTTATGAGAGATTGTATTTCCAAGAGGTTTTTTTTGGTGAACCAAAACTGATGGATTTGCACGGACTCATTTGACACTCTTCTTGACATTAAATGCAAATTTATGCACTTTCTTGATGTTGCTGGTCTCCATGGCTGGGTCCATCATGGGGAAAAGAGGCATAAAATGTTTGTCTATATCAACAATTTTACACAAGTTAACTTTTTTTATTGACACAACATTTGGAGGCACATGACGCATGTGACTAAACAGATTTTATGTAAACTCTATAATAATATACCAGGCTTCAGTTGACAAAGTGATCTCTAGAAGTGCAAGCCTGCTATGGCTCGCAACTAAAAGAGTTCATTTAAATGTTGAACATTTTTCTGACTGCGAGGCACTGTCTTATCTATTGTGAAAAATGGCTCTAGTTCAGTTGGCTGACACCAGCAAGGAGGGCTTGGCGGTGTAGTAATTAGCACGCCCACTTTCAACCTCTGAGGTTGCGGGTTTGAAAACTTGGCCATGGCACTTCATGTTGGAAAGTTGGTGGTTAATTGATGATGCCCGGTGGTTTACAATGCAGAATCTTGACTAACTAGTATACACTGGTTCCTCCACTTGTAAACTACCCACCACAATATGACCCTGACTGTTGTAAAACAACAAATAAATCAAACAAAAAGACACCAGCAAGGCCAACAAAAATCCCCAGGGCATGTAATATAAACATTTGGTTGAATCCACTCTCCACAATATCAATTTTAGATAAAAAAATAAGAGCACAACAAACAAGAGTTGCTAACCTTTTATCCATAGTATATTTGACAAAGTGGGTCACAACAAGCTTCTGAAACATCTACGAACATACTTTATGGCATACTTTTCAAATGCAAACATAGATCGCAAGAGAGTTTAGATACTACCCATTCCTCAAAATATGCTGACCCCAGTGTGAGAGAAGATTCATCATGCCTACAGGCAGTATTCGAAACTCATGCAAAAAAGTTAATGACTGTCGGGCTTGTAACCTTGGAAAGTTGAAAGCCCTAAACAAAAATTGCTTAAGTTCTATTAGAACTAGATATTTTCTACGACAGAAAAATAAAAAAGCTCATAAGTAGTATTCATTTGTTTTAATAATTGGTTAAAGTTAAGATGTACATCATGGTTAACAGCCAGGGTCAAAATAACTGAGGCTCGCAGCATTGCCACTTGTAGGATTGGAACCCACACAGAGGTAACAGCCTATGATAAATTAGAGGCCAGACTTGTTAACCACTAGTTAAAACCATAACTCTTGATGAATTCATTTATTGTTACAAGTTACTAAATACATCATTCTGATTGAACCTTTTAATGTAACATATTTTCAAGTTAAGTTCCATGCCAACTTTTCCCAGATGGATTCAAACCCAGGAATGTAGTTTTGGAAAGCAATTAAAAATTAAACACCCCCTAACCATCCCAACCTCTCCCAGACCCCAAGATTTATCAAAGTATATGAAAATCCAATGGTGAGGAAACCCTTTTCCCTTTTCCTGGACTTGTTTCAAATACTGTTAATTTTGTAATCATATATAAAGGCCTATGATCTTTCCAATGAAGATTGACCCAAATATTGAAGATTTTGTTTTCCTTTAAAGGGTGACGGAAACCCCCAATAGTTGGCACAAGCAAACCAGAGGCTTGGGGACTCAGTTGGTATTCACTAGCATGGATCACATCAAGATCAGATCAAATTTGAGAAAAAAAGTTGAGCCAGGGATCAAATAGCTATTTACAAAGCAGGCATCACTTAAGCTGAAAAGATCAAATAGACCAGATTCATTTTGAGTGAGAAACCCGAATAAATAAGGCTGAAAGGCGAATACCAAATATTCGTTCTTTGTTTGTTGTCATTACTATTCAAATAGCATTTGTCAACAACTAATATTTGGCTAGTTTTTTTACATGTCATTGCTTTAAGATAAGGGCCAAAATATAAATGAAGTAAATAATATATAAATACCATGTCTTAAATAAACTTTTTTCCTTAATGTGTTGTTTTCATTCCTTTCTATGTGTATGCAACTTTACATATTGCCGGTTTCACTTTTGTACTTTGCTACATAGTGGCAAAAATATCATTCTGGGAAATTTTATTCTAAATTTCTACAGTAAATGACTAACCATTCATTCAGAAGACTTAAATATTATTATTTATCATCAAACCAAATGAACATGACATGGGGGACTGTTTGATGGAAAAACAGTAGAGTAAAACATACACCACTGGCAAGCATGTTTTTGGGTGATAAGTTAGTAATCTATTAAGATAACCACAACAGTTTAAGTTTTCATTTACTTCATGCATCACTTTTTTCAGCTAAAATAGTCCTCCATTCCACCACTTTGGTTCAATGACACTGTGTAGTACAGTTTTTATTACCTTATCCTCTTGTTTTGTTTTAGTAAACACAACTTCAAACACAAAACATCTTTTTTAACCAACAAATGAAGCTTAAAAGGTTTCCTGAACATGAGGATTTATTTGTTAAAATTTTGTACTGTGAAGTATTTGTCAATAATTCTATTTAATTTGTCTTAACCTAAAAACATTACATGAAATATACTTTTCTTGAAGCTGATCTACATAATTCATTTCATGCAAACAGGATAATTAAATGCAGTACAATTTGGAGTAAGATTATATACCCTATATTATATTTAACTTATTCAATAAAATTTGCTAAACAAAATCCATGGCAAGTTTTACAGTAAATACAGTAGCATTGTAGGATGTCTGGTCTTTGGCCTTGTTTTATAGCCAAGGTTGTTCTTCCCCATTTATGGAGAGTCTGTATGATTTGTGCATGTACAAAGAAAGCTAAGTTTAGCTAGATGATGGTTTGTTCTAATTTAAAAAATAGAAATATTTATTCCACCAGGTAAAGTTCTTGATAAGTAGAAGTGTGAATATTTTTCTGTTGCAACTTTGCAGTTTCATTTTACACAGAAAAAAAATACTGCTTTAGTTCAAAACATCATCTGTAAACAAAATTATAAGTTCAAGTTTTGATAAGTATTTGTGGGGTTATTTAATATAATCTGACGTGCACTTCTGGAATCCAAAGATCTTTATACAGGTCAGATTGTTCATAGAATCTATGTAGAAAGTAAGGTATTTTTTCTTTAAATTTAACATTTGGTTCCGGTAACAGTTTTTATCCTGGCATAATTTTAACACAATTATATTGCCAATGAATATGACCTGTCAATCATCATGTATGTGTAAACAATTACAAAGGTTAAAACCCTTTGCTTTGTGATGTAGTATCAGGTTTTTTGTGGTGAAGATGTATATTTATATAAAATAAAAGGCTGTTCTCTAAGAAAAAATATATCATAGTACCTTAACAATTCCGCCACATGTTTTCTTGTGCATGCATCACTGCTTGGTGGCATTTACGCTTCACAAATTTTCATCCAATCAGATTGCTTGACACTAAAGCAATATGGCTATTACCGTAAATATGATGAAAACAAGACAAAATGTGTAAATATTCCTCTATTTACCCTTATTTTATAAAAAAAATTACTTCAGATATGTTATAAGCACCCAGGCTTGCATCCACAAAAGAGCCCATCCTTAAACTTAATAGCAGATTGCTTGCGGGCCGGCGGCAGTTTCGAACGCTGCCTACAGACCTTCAACCACTTTGGCTCTTCAGAGGTTTTTTCAACCTTACCTTGCTATCATCATTTTTACGGATCTTCTTATGGTTGTAAACTCTACAAAGTGTCTTGACTTTGTTGGAATTCTGGAACCAGAATTCCCTTATAAAGTTATTACAATATTATAAATTACATCCTTGTCCAGGAACTTTGGAGTAAGATTTAAGTTATCCTGCTATTTCCATATACTTCAGGAGTTTGACTTGCTGCTTGTCTTTCATACCTACTCTCCATGGGATTGTTTTGTCTCACAATTATGTTGTTCATCTCCATTTCTTATCATATTCTCAATGATCTGCCTTCTTTAAGATTTATTTTCTATATTACCCTTTATCACATTCTTAAGAAGGCCTAATATTGTCGTACAGTGTTATCTCAATTAAAATTATCACAGATGAGACCTAGTAATGGTAGAACTTGGTGCTTAGTTTATTATCAAATAGAAATCGACTTTGTAGGAGCTCAATAGCCAACATATTGCCCAGCTCCCACTTTAGGCCTAGTCAAAGATTTTGAAGCTCTGTTTTGCATCTATGCCTCTCCCAGTAGATTCACCAATATTTGTCAAAATTTTCTTTCCACATACCCAGTATATTGATAGGAGCCTCAAAAGTAAGGATTACTTTACAACATCATTAATCTCACTGGACATGGGTTTCACAACTGTAGATCTGTGGATCCTTTTGTAATTGGCCACAACACACCATGTCTAAACATGACCAATAGTCTTTGAAAAAGCTCAGCTATTTGAACCTATCTCGTCTCCTTAATTTTGTCTCCTTAACTTCATCTCCATTTCTGGCTAGCAAACATATAGGTAGAGTCTTTCTAAAGGCCTGTTCACACCTTTTCATGTGGTCGTATGCACAAGTATTTTACTTCAAGACCTTGACCTTAATTGTCCTGTAAATGGATCTCATATGTGGGTAGGGCATGCTTTAAGGGAGCCACCCTTAATTCTGGCTATTCTGCTCCTTCACCTCTCTGGTGTGTACATTTTAGTTTATCATGTGAGGGTTTGTGATGGGGTTTTCAAACATTTTATAAAATCTGCCAAATGCTGGAAATGTTGTCTCTGCTGAATACGTCCAAACCAAATACGGCTACCAACTTATGAAACCTTTTTCAACAATGCTTGGAGTTTTTAAAATGATGTTAAAATAATGCTACATACATTTTGTACATACACATAGCTTATTAGTACCACAGGATTAATAACACCAATTGCAAAATACTTGGTAGTTATCAATCTAATAAGTTTTCAATAAGTGTATAAATTCCAAATACCAAGATTCTGCACTACTAAACAACAAAATTAGATGAGCTATTACTCAGTTACACATTACCTGTTATTACTAAGTAATCCTCATTACTACTGTGTCATTATTGTGTTTCTAGGTTAAACTCCAAAGTACGGTACTTGGTGACTGCTAATTTAATAGCTTTTAAAGACCCCAACTGTTTACCAAACCCAAACTGTACAACCACTTTCATAAACTTAGTTGATCCACTACCTAACTGCATATAATTGTATATCTATATTAAGTAATCAACATAACTACTAGCTTATGTGTACAACACCAAAGATGCATTGTTAGGTAAATTCTGAGAATCAAAAGGTTAAAGTTCAGCCTCAGTGACCTTGTGAAGGTCAGAATGTGTAAGTATAGTTTCAACAAATACATCCCAAACCCCAAGCATTAATGTATAAGTTTTTGAAATGTATGAGGTATCACACTAGCAGCAGGTGGTGTTGAATTCAGATAGGTCCATACTACCCCACTTCTCCAGTTCCCATGCTGTTTTATGTTTTCCAGGGCCACACTGCTATCAAAGGTAAGATAAGTGACACATCTACAAAATGAATGGAATATATACTGGCTAGGGTTTAAACCCCTAGAAGTAATGCAAGTTTTGAGAAAAGGTCAATTATTTGATGCAATGTATGGCACAACACCTTTCTTTGTATTGATTTGAAATAAAGTTTGATATTTCTTTCTTTCAACATATTTTTCAAAGCCACTGGGCAGATCAGTGCATTACTTATTTCTAGCAATTGAATGACTGATATTGACCCGAGGTTTTGCATATTTTGGTACATGTAATAATGTGGAAACCTGGTTTTCCCCATACAACATATTCTACTATAGGATACCTTGTGTTATCAAATAATGAAGTGCTTGCTTGCAAAAAGAGTGCTTTATAAGTTACACCATTATAATATTTGTGTACTACTTTCATTAACTGCTTCGACATATCAACAGAAATCACACCTTTTACTTTAATATTCATTTTAGCATTCATTCGCACTGATTTTAACAGTAACTGAACTTTTTTGAACTCAAGCCTAGTACAGGCCAATTGAACAAGGCAAAGAAGTGTTTTTAACAAAGAAATACTATTTAACAGAGAACGGGCTTTAAAGGTCTTTTGTGCAAGAAATTCCAGATACAATACAACTGTATCCATACGTATGGAGATGACAACCTCATATACTCCACAAACGCCAGGAATAGCTTGAACGTAGCAGTATAGGCTGTAGAATACCTTGGTCGAAGGCCAGCTTCAATTCTTCGTTGAGCCTGGTTAGCTAAAGTTCTAACCACAGGGGAGGCTGTATAAATACAAATATAATACAAGAGCAGTACCCCAAGGCATATAAGTATGAGAATATAATTTAATAAAATCCAACTTCCTCTCTCTAAATCTCAAGGTTAGGCATTAGCATATGGGGATCAACTGATTCCCATTGACAACTTCTTAAAAGGGCAACTCTTTGGTCATTACTGTACGTATAGACCTTCTAAAGTGATAGGATGTCAGCATATGGATTTTTTTTACTTCTAATATATTTAACTTTAAGATTAATGTTAAATACTGCCGTATACATCCATACTACCCTGATAGTAGTCATTAATAAAAGAATCTCTGATTTTATTGTTATAAAAATGCATTAACTTCTGTCCAGTTATAACACCAGAATATAATACTTTTATCACTAAAATGCTGAGCCCACATTCGCGAGGTTACCAGTATATTAACCATTTCAAAATGCACTATCGAGCCCACCAGTTTTGAATATTCAGGAATTTCACAGGTATAAACCCAATTATCATATTTGGCTCCAACCGCAGTTAAATAAGCATCAACAATATTCCTGTTTGTGCATTAATTTCTATTCCTAGGCAAGTAATCATATGACTTGGGTCATCAACTTTCTTACTATTCAGAGGTAAACCTACACACTGAAGCAAATTCTTTAATGCCAGAAAGTGACTGCCAGCCAAGTTGAGAGCCACCCCAATGTAATCATATAAGTAATTTATTAACCAGATTGCGTGTGTACAAATCTGGCCCATAGCTGCCCCCATTTTAGGGCCAAATGGCACCCCTACGTCAACGTACATGACATCACACCATTTTAAACCAAGTAAAGGGCAATCATAAGGATCCACCTTTAAGTTGTGAAATGCTCACTCAAGATCAACCTTGAATAACTTTGGCTGTAGGTAGAATACATTCTACTACCTAATCAATGGTTAGGTATTTCAAATTAAATGGTATGTCATCATAGACATCTGAAGCAACACAACTGTTCACACTGGCACCCAGAGGCCATGACCAATCAACAATAATTGTAACTCCCCCATCTGGTTTATCATTTTTGTCAATTTTCAAAAAAATAACCATGAATAGTCTACACCAAATGGGAAACCAAACTCAATATGTTCACTAAGATTAGCAATATCATAATCTTGCAAGACATCATTTCATCATCAGGCCCTAATATTTAATCCAGAAGGTACAGGTACACGAGCACCCCTACAGTTAGAGCAACCGTGATTTTTGACTATTAGAGAGGTTTAGTGTTATGTTTTGGTAATGAAAACGTAAACGCAAACTTATTTACGTCAGCAGTAGAAGTGTATCAGGTTTATTAGGTTACATTTTATACGTAAAGGGTGCCTCCCTTACGTTCTCTCACCCCTATCTATTTTATTTAAAAACTACACACTACAAATAAATATAACACAACCCCATAGGCAGATAAATATGTACACCATGTTTTGGTCTGGTTTCAGTTCACTATATTTTCCCATATGAATACCAGAGGTCTGTTTGCAAATGATGCTTCTTTTGTATCACATCAAAGAAACTACGTTGACCTGCACTCGTTCATATGGACGTATTGCTAAACCCTTATTTGACAAACGTATCCTCTTCAAACTTAACGTATCTCTTACAGAAATTATTTTACGTTAGGTAGCTGTCAAACGCATCACTAAACCTCTCTATTGTACAGGTCATTAAAATCAAGTGAAGAATACTGAACTGTAGTAAAGACGCACGACAGACAACATGGCCATGTATTATTACATGTATTGTTAGTTTTACAACCACCTGCCCCATCCTGAGGTCTGCAGCCCTTCAAACTTGACACTGTATGATTAACGAACTCAGCCATAGACTGTTTTTCATTTAGTACAGAATTATTCCATAACTGTATAAAGTTCATTCATATAAAATTCATTTTTGATAGAAAGATCCTGTAAAGTCTTGTTAGTATTAACACCACAATTACTGTGGACATTGCCAACCTCAGCCATACTTATAGGACAAGAATGAGAAATTAAATAATTATAAGCCGTGTTATTCAAAATTATAATTATTAACTTGCTCTATCTTGAAGCTTTCACATTATTCAATCAAAAAATTACTGGATTGAAACCAACCTTGACCTCTTGGCAAATGTTAACCATAATCTTGCTCATATTGCATAATTTTAGGTTGGCTATTATAAAATGGGTTAAACTCTCTGATCTTTCTTGTTATTTGTACTATTCTCAGTTTTATTCACCCCTTGACTGTCTTTATTACGTACAAATTTGGACAGAGGGTGGTCAAATTTCTTTCCTGTTTCCTTCAGACAGTAACTACAACAATGTTGGTACAAAACACATGCTGACACATGGTCGTTATTTAATCTACAAAACCCTTATTGAAATGCACGCATGTTTGAACATTCACTGGAGTACTGTTAGATTTTTGGTTCTGTACCGATATTTGTGTATATACATTCTTAATCTTTTCAAGAATATCCAATTGTTGCCAATCAGCCCTACCCCTGTCAATTTATTTATTTGGGGTTTTACGTTGCTTTCAACACTGTACAGGTCATATCACGACGGATAGTTGGAAGGGCAGAGGAAACCAGTACATACACCAACGGCAAGCAACTACCAGCTTTCCCACTTGAGGACGTGCCAGGAGCCGAACCCTGGCCTTAGAGATGGGAGGTGAGAGTGTTACCACTCTGCCACCGTGGGCCCCCTATCCCTGTCCATTTCTTGCAGAACAGTTGCATGTGCATGTTTGGCAGTCTGAATGTTAAGTTCTATGGCATCTTTCATCAAAAGGGTGTAAGATTGTAACATATTCTCCCTAATGCTACTATCTACTTTTCGTACAGTGCGTATAATAGAAAGCCCTGTAACAACTTTTTTGTATCAACAACTTATTTTGCATAACCTGACTTATTTTGTATCAATTTTTGACTTATCTTGTATTATCGACTTATTCTGTAGTGAAATTGCCTTATTTTGTATTACTTGGCCAACTTATTTTGTATCAGCAGTTGACTTAATATGTTACAAAATGGTGCGCAGAATTTTGACACGATTTCAGGGTGATACAAAATAAGTCGATAATACAAAATAAGCTGCTCTATAGACAACTTGTTTTGTATCACAGACTTATTTTGTAGTATCAGGTTATAAAACTCCAAACTGTATAAGGTTTTTAAAACTGTGGGACTCTTAGTTTATTCATTATTTTTATGTTACATTAAGACTTTTACACAGATTACACTAAAACATAGATCGTAAGTTAAGAAATACATCCAAATTGTTATAATTTTCAAATATTTGCCTCTTATTAGCCATTCCATGAAAGACCATGCAATTTTCCTTGGATGTGTAGCCATTCCTATTGCATATTGAAGGTCCTTGGATATCTCAAAAACTACAATAAGTGCAATATGTTAAAAAAGACATAGCAATCTTTTGGAATGATGATAAATCTGCCAAACCTGACATTACTTTTTTCATCCTTTTCATGATAATTTTGTGGAAAAGTGTCTCGTTACAATGGTAATTAGCACATAAGAATTAAAAATTGTATTTATCCCTGAATTTTTAGTACTTGCAAAGATTATGGTCATTAAAACATCATACACAACCATTCTTGTTTTCTTTCTGATACATAAAAAATGCTCAATGCTACCAATGGATAAACACATTTGCCACCTTCTCTATATTCTATTGAAAAATGCTGAGCTGACTTGTGATTACTATTTGCCTGTTGTCTATAACATTGGACATTTTGCATAATAGAATTTCGGATATATGTAATTTTTACGCTGTGCAGGTATTGTTGTCACCCACGGTGTCAGGCTGGGCAGTTAGACGGTCTCTCAGCCAGGCAGGTGGGTGGCTTCAGTAATAACTTGTCCCTGCTGTATCTAAACCATAAGGGGTAGGATGTTGAGCCTTGATAAAGACATTGAGTGACATTGGTTAGGGGGTGTAGGTGTGCAACATCATAGCATGACCTTGATTTGACCTTTGACCTTGCTGTAGTGACTTTCTTCCTTAAAATCTTACCTGGCCCATATCTTTCAAACTGTAAGGTGTAAGATGTTGATACTTGGTAGGGATATTGGTTAGGAAGTGTAGGTTAGCAATGTGAAATGTAACATGTTGACCTTTGACCTTGTCATAGCAATGCTGACCTTTACAGTCTTTAGAGAGTTGATACTTCACATGAACATTGGCTGGGGGGACTGGTGTATTGTTCAACTTCATAGTCTTACATCAATTCTCCCTATAACTTTTACTCTGTAATGTTGAACATGAATATAATATTTAGGCAGATGTTTCTTGATTGTATGAAGTGGACATTTTAGCATCTAATCTCATGTAGTTCATTGATTTTTCCCAAGGTTGTGGGATCTTCTCATCTCTGATGCTATTTTTTATCTGAAAATACAACATATTGTTGCTACCAGTTGCAGCATTTTAACCTTTTTATGCTAGTGTTTCTACCAATAAACCAAATCTGAGCTCTCTATACCTAAACATTATCTGACTCAACTCTCACAAATATATTCATTATATATTCCAAGATTTAATACCAAACTCATATTCATTTACAGATGCAGATATAATATTCAATATACTACTCACTAGTCTAATTAATTAATTATATCTCTGTGCAATATCAGTGCTAAGAATAAGAATTACTATCAGGCAAATGGTAAATGGACTACAAGATTGAATACAGTAAGGATTAAATTCATTTGAGTCCATCCTTTGATGGAGAAAAGGCACTGTAAAAGGTGAATTGAAATTACTATAAATTAAGTCAGTTATACAAAACAAGTTGTCTATAGAGCAGATTATTTTGTATTATTGACTAATTTTGTGTATGGCATCTCATCAGGCTTGGTGAACACAGATTCCTCTTTCGTGTGCTTTGGGGAGCTCTTGGCTAAGGACACAACTGACAGGTCATGGATACTCATATTTTCCGACTGTCTACGTAAACCCTCATCTTGTTGCCTTAACTGCTCACCCATGTGCTTGACCGCTTCCAGTATGGTGCCCAACTTCTGTGACACCTGAGTGTCCTCAGAACCTTGTCAGCATCTGAGGCCCGAGTACCATTTTTCTTATCATTTTACTAGCTTTCTTCCCATTCCTCTCCAATCTGAAAATGGAATAAAATTAGCAACCCAAAACACTGACCCAGTAAGAGAGAATCTCTCTCTAATTCTGGCCTGTGTTCAAGAGCTTTCACGTGCACAAACAATATGAACCTCAGAGCCATGTGTAGTGCTTCTATATGTCCTCATATAAGCACAATTAGCTGGAGTTCTATACATATGGTCGACTAGCTCTTGAGAACTGACCTACAGACAGATTTAAATGAATATTCATGAAGTAGGATCCATAGAATACCATATATAACTAACTGTCCTAGAACCAAGCCAGTGTACTACCATATTACATTAAAATTTAGAACTCTCTTGCCGCCGAACTGGTGTGCAAACTAACATTCATGTCACCGTCACCTGAATGTGAACAAGGAATAACATGTTTACTAAAGGCTTTTAAACTGCGTTTTACTATGTCTGAATAATGGAGACACTTGTACCTGGGGTTCGAATTTACAAACTGTTTAAATTAACAAACTAAATGTCCTTATAACATATAACATGAAACCTTTATCCTATACTTTGCGTATTTTGTATAGCTTATATCTATCTTGCAAAACCATATGGATTTGAAACATAAAAGGTATAACCATTAAGAAGTATGCAAACTTATTTGATTGTGGTGATTGGTTTGTATCATTTTACAAAGATGTATGCAAATACATGCTATCCAGTCTATTTATCTTCAAGATGTCTAACGTACATGAACTTTAGCGCATTGAAATGTTTCAGCTGAAACAGCACAAAACATGACGAAATATTTATCACCAAAAGCTTCTGCTTTCTACGTTTTCTATATTCATTAAGAGCAAGGTACACTCCATACTTGTGCAATATAATAGTAATGTAACTTGTATAGCATTTGTAGATGGTCTACACTTGCATATTTACTTTTCAAGCTGCATTGATAGTCGAGTGTTCTTTCTAACATTTAAAAGGTAAGACGCTTTGTGTAAGTAGCTCACATTAATTTAATAAAACAATAAACATATTAAACTAAACATGAGAAACAAGTTAAATTTTCAGTAAATATGAGTAATCAATGCATTGGTTATTAAATACATGTCAGTAACATGTCAAGAACTTACTGATATTGGCTTATGAATCAACAATTATATCTAAAATGTAAAAAAAATCTTTTTTCCTTTGCTTTACAATGAACAATGTTCCATCTAAAAGATTACTTTTTTCAGACAGTATATGAAATAGACTGTCAAAAACACAAGAGAATATAAAATGCCTCAGTTTTCTATGAGAGATGATGGGAATACAATCCATTTAATGCTATAATAGTGTAATGAATCATAATGTTAAACTTCAATTATCTGGCTGTTGCACGGGATATAAAATCCTAAACTTTTCACCTTGGCTTCAATTATCTGCATTAAAGGTCTTTTCTTCTTTTATATTTCACTTTTATTCAACTGAAGGTAATATTCTGCTGTATTTTATAACTTCCCCTGGTACCAGCCACATTTAATATTCCAGTTAAAAGTTTATTTAAATCAGACTTCTTGCTGAAAATGGCGTCTGCCAGAGATCTTCAATGGGTTTACAAGAAGGATGCTTTGGGGAACTCATATCGTGTAGGGCAGACTGTGTATCAGGGACAAATTTTCAACTATCCTCCTGTGTTCCAAGATCAGAGTATTCTCCTGAAAAACATCCATTTGATGGAATCTAGAGAAAATGATGTGTGGTTTATAAGCTATCCTAAATCAGGTAAGGTATACATTAAAGTATTTGCTATGCCAAAATAAAGCTTGATCAGTCGATAATCCGGGAGCGAGGAAATGGAGATTCATGCCCAAAACAATGCAGATGCAGGGTGAAATTATAAATTGTGGTACTTATACTAAATGAAAAAGACTCGTGTTTAATTTTTAAAGGGTCAGTAGATCATTTCAAGCAGACCATTCCATACTTTAGAATCATTGTAAACTGTAACCGAATTGCTTTAATAGAATATAATTCAATATAACATTTGACAACAGCATAACCCTAACATCAAAAGTTCTCATTGGAAACACAGTATGCTGGGATAAATCAAGGAGGAGGGTTTGTGAGTATGTTTAAGAAAGTAATGAATTGCTGAAGATGATCACCCTCCATGGGCTTTAAGATTTTATAGGGGGAACATTCAATGAATGAAAGCCATACTTAACATGGCTGAGATTCATTTACACTATTTTAGCAACAGTGCAGCTGATCGTGGTGATGTGAGGATACATAAGTCTGACTGCTTTGGTCTATGGAACAATGCATCATTTTTCAACGGGCAGGGTCAAAGGTCAAATGAGCCTTTGGACCTGAAATTGGACACAGAAGGGATGGGTAATAGAAGAATCAAGATAACATGATGGGTTTGAGAACCCAGAATGGTCTTGGACCATTTAAGAACATTTTCTTCTCAGAGGGAGGGGGGTGGGGGGTGGTGAGCAAAATGGTATCACTTTGCAAAAAGGATTTTGTTACATCAAATCTCTCACTTATAGTTGGCCCAGTATTTGACAGTATCAGAAATGTAAAATATGCTAAGTTCACACAATCATACAGCTTTTGCAGGACTCTAGGCTTTTCAAGGGACATAATCCCAATAATGGCTTTGTACTTCGTATAGGAAATTAGTTGTTTCTATTGACACAAATTTTATGAAGGACTAACCATTCAATCTACAAGGCTTAATATGTCCACACGTCACACTTTAACAATGTTCTCAAACTGAGTCAAATTCCGTGTCATCCTGATCCACTTGGAACTGGAAACAAATGATACAAGAAAAAATAAAAGTTGGATTTCAGAGTGAAAGCCGATGCTTTACATGGCGTGAAGCACCAGTTTTTCTGTAATTGTACAAATCTACTAGGGTGACATGTAAAGGTGACATGTAAAGGTCAACAACTGATTGCTTCATTGATTTGAGTTTAATGTTACACATGGTATAAGGTATATATAAAGGTAGTTCAGGAGATCGAGAAAATCAGTACTTACTTGTTGGGTCAAGTTTCTTTTTCTGAGCATTATAGAACATACCTAAGCAACTATCAACTTGCCAACTTCAGATCTAGAGAAGAATTGAGCCTAGGACCATGGAAATATTAAAAACCAAAAAACTTTATGTCATACGGATTTCTAATAACCATTGTAATTAACTGAAATTAGTTATCAATTATTTCCTTGCTTGACATAAGAACAAAAGAAATTATTCCTGACAAACTTCCTAATAAATTTGCTATAAACTCAAGGTCAACACTGGATGCACAGAAACCTCAACATATTAGCAAGTGGAGTTCTGGAACAAACAAAAGTCCGTAATGGTGAACGACTTATGGAAAAGATAGCCTCATTGGAGCGGACAGAGGACAAATCTACTCCAACAATACATCTTACACATCTTGGATCACAATTCATGCCTAAGGATATTCTAGAGAAGGTAAAGAAAGTTTTTGTTACTTTTGAAGTGAAGACAAGATTATTTTACGATTATACTTTACTTCAAATATAAATTGCTTCATTAGTATACCAGCTTTGTACCTGTTTTTATTTGTTTCAGCAAAAAATCATCTACATCATCCGTAATCCAAAGGCAGTTGCAGCTTCATATTTCTCGCATCGAGTTAGAGGTACTATATTTGAATATGATTCCACCTTTGCAGGATTTTTGCCTGTATTCCTTTATTCTGATCTAGGTAGGTCTATTAAATATACACTTATTCTTCGCATTTGTTTATATCCAGTCATTTTTGTGTCCTATGTGTTTTTTTTTCAACAAGGATATTCAGCGTAAAACTTTGCTTAAATCAACTTTCTATTGTGGCATTGTGTGCATGAAATGGATATTTAAAATTTCTTGATGCAGTGCTCCAAATTAAGTTGCAAAAACCTTTCAATAGTATAATATAATGGGTGCTTTTATACTGCTAAATCTCTATCATATGATAGATTCTAACATGCTAGAGCCAGCTATAGAGAGGTCAGTTTTACTGAAGACTTATGTCTTCAATGTGTATCCAATGGATAAAAGCAAAGCCACAGTTCAGATATCACCAGGAAGCACATTCAACTAAGTTGGAACATTTTGCACAAAGTTGTGACTGAAACACTGATGATATGTTTGATAAGTGCTCTGAAGATACGAGCTTTGCCCCTTTTCAGCCAGGGTCGATGTGTCTGGTGTTGTAGGTGCACAATGCTTCAGTAAGGTAGGAGCTGAAATTCTTTCGAATACCAGTGTTGAGGTACTTGTACACCAGATGTAGAGATAAGAAAATGCGATATTGTCCAATAAGCAAGTAGTATGGATCGTTTAGATAAGGTGTTATTCTAAAAATTGCTACACTTTGTTATGATTCTAGCTAGGCTATTTTGGGCATACTATTACTTTTTGACACTCGATAAGGACAGACTTTTAAAAAGTGTGTTAGAGAAATACCAATCAAGAAAAGCCTTGAAGGGAGACTCGAGAATTTACCACAAAATTAGACTAAATAAATTCACAATGAAAGACGAAAACTCGTTAAACTTCAGGTTTATTATAAACTTCTATTGTTCTCTAATATAATCGTTAAGTTAAAGTCCATCAGAGTTTACAATTCATGAATACAAACGTGGAATTGGATTAAGGTTACCATAAAATTATTACCATAACATTGAGGCCAGACCTGATTTTAATTAACCTCTAGTGACAAAACCTATAATCAAACAAATACTGAAATTATGCCTGACTAGGCAAATGTAAAATTATCCTTTCAAGAACAGTTCTCTTTATACAGTAACTTTAATCATACATTTACACTTAATTATTTCACTATTTTATTGTTGTTATATAAACACTTTCATCTCATTCAATCTGTCCAATCTTACCACATAGGATTGGCAGGTTCATCTAGTCATTGTGTTATCTGTGAGCTGCATCGGGCTAGATGGATTGCAATCCCCTGACCTTGCCAGTGTATCTTTAGAATTTGTGACTAAATATCTTGGGGTTGGACTGACCATCCTACTTCCTTTCATACGGGTGCCTACAATAACTACCTTTACAACTTTTAAAAAGTCTCTATTCTCTAAGTTTAAACATTAGTCATCCACTTTTCAAAATTTGGTTTACTTATTTGTGGCATGGCTTTCCTCCACCTAGTGGAATTAACATATTACAACATTTGCCAGCCACTTTTCCACATTATGATTACCTATATGTGGCATGCCCTTCCTCCACCTATTTATCCCAATATGATTAGATACACTGTTTCCACTGGATCCGTACCCTCACTCTTACCATGGCCTTTAGTCCATTGGTTAAGGGCTTTGCCCTCTTGTGTTCGATTTTTCCTCTTTCAAGGTCAAGACAAATTGCTTGACCTTGAACCAAAATAATTTGACCTCTCTTTCACATCTGGCTCTTCTGCAACCAGTGGTTTATCAAGCAAGTTTAGTAAATTATATTGCTTAACATCTATGGTGATTGAAAATAAATAATTGTATAAATGTGCATATAAAGAGCCAATTTGGTAGATTGAATGGATATTTAAACAGATTGCTGTCTTTTACTGCCTTGAATTGGACGTACTGGGGACTGAGAACTCTTCAATATTATTTATGCAGTGACCGATTCAGTTGGAAATGATGGCGAACGTATTTGCTTGATTGAGTGCAGTATGATCATTTGCCTGACCATTTGACATACATTCTAATGTGCTTATTTCAGACACATGTATGGGTAGTTGGTTTGACCACGTTCTGGGATACTGGACTAAACTGAAGAACATGGACAATGCCCTGATCTTGTTCTATGAAGACTTGCTCAAGGTAAGGCTAATGTAAACCCTGAAAGTATGCTAATTATACAATTATATCTTAAAGTGCTTTTCATCTTTAAGATGTTTGGAGTTACTGTTTCAGTCAAGCACTTTGAAAATAGTTTTGCCTTCAATGCTCCTTAGGTTTGGAATAACTTGTAAGCTTTAGAAACTTACCTGTTTACAAAGGCATATATACCATAGCCACCCCGCCATTCTCTTCATAGGTATGACCTGATGATGTCAGTGGACCTATGACTGTTCAATACGTTTGTGTATAGTTGCACCTTAGAGTTTATCAAATAATGTTGGGATGACGCATATGCGTCAACACTCTAATTGCAGCCCCATGTAAACTACTTTGAAAATAGAAAATAATAATGCCACTGTGTCCTAATGGGTAGCACACTCATCTAGAAACACAGAAGACGTGGGTTCTATCCCAGGTACAGACAGATACATAGTGGCTTGGAAGACTACTTAAAATGGGGGTCCTATGTCACTGGGTCCTATTCCCACTGGCAGGTTAAAGAACCCCAAGGACTTTGATAAATGGTCATCCTTGAGCATCTGCCGCTTTGAGTACGGTAGTACATTGAGATATTACCCTGAGTATAAATACCAATACAATACAAATACAAAATACATTGTGGTTTGTAATGTAACGTTTCTGATTGGTTGACCTTAAACCTTCCTAATTTGTTTTCCCCGTAAAAACCCTCTAATGTGGTCATGTTTAATTTAAACCTTTACACTGTTCTAGGATATTTTAAACTATTACTGTGATATTTTAGACAGTTTTTATAATTTAAGTCGCATTTTGTGACAGATGTTTTGATATATTCTGAATACTGAACTGGTGCTTGAATTGGACTGTCATTCTGTGTTCTTGGTGAACTGTGATATGTTTGAATATTATTGACACTGAACTTTCCACTGACACCTCTGTGTGATCATAAACAACCTCAGGCTTGCTTGCCTCTTTGGAGGCAGCTAGGAAGGCATGTTCTGACCTATTTTCTTGTACCTTTATTTCAAAATTTCAAAATGTTATAGGGTCAATATTGGGATTGTCTATGACCACTGTTGTTGGTTGGTTCCAATATTTTGCAGTGAGGATAAACATTGATAAAGATAATAAATATGCCAAAGATATATAAATGCAGTGCCTGTAAAGAACAGCATGAAAAGCCTACATGGAACAAATGCCATTTTTAACAACATCGAACATCGAAGACTTAAATGACAGTACAATGGACCAGCTCTGCCCAGCTGACACTCAAACAGGTACTAATAGAGACAAAGACATTCTGAATGTATTACAAGCTGTGAGCTCAAGGCTTTCAGTCAGCTATTGAGCAAAGAACTGAGCATATGGACGAGAGGCTATAGACCTCCCCTGATTATGCTGGACTTCAACAATCACCAGGAATAGCGTCAGCCTCCACACGAGACGACTCATGGCACCCAAAAAGGATTCAGCAAACAGTGGTGCCCTCAGACTCTCAGGAGCTCCCAGATGATAAAAAGGCAGGTGGATGAGTGGCTTCAGCACCTGGCGCCGTTGAATGACAAAGGAACGTTTAGCCAAAATGGGAAAGCAGACACAGTGTTTGTCAAAAATCAAGTACATGGCCCAAGAATTTCATTTTAGAGGGTCCTGACAAAAGTAGAGTTAACAATGACAGTCTCAGTGTATATCAATGGATGTCTGGTTTCTGTGGAATTGTAAAAGATTAATCTAACATAAGTAATAAAAATGCAAAATTAGAATACATTTCTGACTTGATGGATGACGACCAAGATTTTGGGTGAAATCCAGCAAAATAAGCTATGCAGAATTGCTGTGCTGTATGGAAGAGGGTACTTTCGTAAGATACAGCAAAAACTGATAGAATTTGGCGTACCCATGCACAAAGGTCTTCTTGCACCCATCCTGGTTCAAATATTTGTCAAAAAGCACCAGAAGGGGGAACCTATATAAAATTTATAGAAACAACTACTGGTCCCGATAAGGGGACCACACTACTGGGGGCCAAAACTATAAGCATATTTGTGCAATTTGTAATGCACGGACAGCATATGACCCCTTCTACCAAAGACTGTAGGCTCGTCAAACCCACAAAAAACAAATGAGACACTCCAATACTGCAGTGTACACCAAGGTAAACAGTCATAACAGTAAAAATATACATACAGTTGCTAACAAAATGCATAATTATAGAATAATGAATATTAGCAGCCATAGTAAGGTCTGTAGTTCCAACTGGAAAGCTGACTACCATATGTTCAGAGACTTTATATGCGCAGGTTGTCAAAGTATCTCTTAAAGGTAGTAAAGGTACACAACCTACACCTGTTTATGACAAAGTTCCAAATCCCTGCACAGGTTAAAGTCACCTTATTCTCCCAGAAGAAGGTTCCAAGTAGTACACAGGCCAATGCTAAAAAGTCCGTGTTAGCCTCTCCAGCCACTGAAAGTAAGGCCATAATTCACCAAAAAGAGACAGGCCAATTGCACTTTGCAAAACAGGCTTTGGCCCTTATCATATTGTGACACCACTCATTCAATTCAAAAGCACAGAAAACAACTTCCTAACAGTATAAGTACCAACTGGGATGCAAATAAAAAGGAGATCAAGAAAACCCGCCCACCTGAACCAAAGGTTATCTGTACCATACAGAATGGTGACCAAATTAAACATGCTGGCAACAATACCGACAATGAGGCATTTGCGTTTCACAAATACGGTTCAGGTGACAAGTATACCCTGCTATTGTCCACAAAATCCAAATATAAATTTTATAAACCAGCCCGAAAATAGTGCAAGACCTTCCGACTCTGGGATAAGCAGAACCATGGAAAGTTTGGCTTTATATCATTAGGGGACCAGATTCTCCCCATGCATTCAAACAAGACCCCAAACCCTTTGAATCCATTAGAAATGCGTGCAGAAGTCAAAACTCAGAAAAATTCAATTTCTTGCACAGTCAATTAGTCGTCAAATGCCAGTTAAACGCAGATGTTCGGGGAGCTCTCCTTCAACTCATTCATTTAATTAGATATGGATTTCCTCTAGATTTTGATCTCAATTTCCGCCCCTCACAGAAGGGCCTTGATCACAATTCTGCCCTGCAAAGGCTTCGAATGCATCAAAAAGAATCTAGCTTGGCTTTAAACCAGCCACCATATCAGCTTACAACTCTATGTTCAGGTTGTTGTTAGCCTTTTGTCCACACTTTCCATATCTCCCCCATTATCCTACTTTCGTACTTAAACTTTTTGACTGAAAACAACTCCCCCCAATCAGCCATTGGGAATCATTTATCAGATTTTTAAGATTTCAGGGTGATACAATTTATTTATTTGGGGTTTTACATCGCTTTCAAAAATGTACAGGTCATATCACGATGGGTAGTTGGAAGGGCAGAGGAAACAAGTACATACAGGTCAAGGTTCTGTACTGTAAACTGCCGACCAACGGCAAGCAACTACCAGCTTTCTCACTGGAGGCCGTGCCGGGGACCGAACCCCAGCCTCAGAGGTGAGAAGCGAGAGTGTTACCACTCTCCCACCGTGGCCCCTTCAGGGTGATACAAAATAAGTCAACAATACAAAATAAGCTGCTCTATAGACAACTTGTTTTGTATCACTGACTTATTTAGTAATAATTTTAATTCACCTTTTATAGTGCCTTGTCTCCATCAAATGATGGACTCAAAGTAAGTAATCCTTACTGTATTTAATCTTGTAGTCCATTTACCATTTCCCTGATAGTAATTCTTATTTTCAGCACTCACATTTCACAGCGATATAATTAATTAGACTAGTCAGTAGTATATTGAAAATTAGATCTGCATCTGTAAATGAATTTGAGTTTGGTGTTAAGTCTTGGACTAGAATTATAGAAAACACTACTCTACTGAAAGCGCCCTCCTTAATATTCAAAATGATATTCTTCTTAACATGGCCAAGGGTTCTGTCACTGCCCTTTCCCTTTTGGATCTATCCACCGCTTTCGATACCATTAACCACACCATTCTCCTGGACAGACTCAATGTTTATTATGGAATCAGTGAGCTAGCACTTGGCTGGTTCAAATCATACCTGTCAGGAAGGACACACTCGGTCAAGGTAGGTAAGTACACTCTCGCAACCTGCTGCATTCCATTATGGAGTACCCCAGGGCTCTGTCCTTGGACCAATACCGTTCGCCCTCTACACTAACCCAATCGGCTCAATCATTCATTCCCACAGCAGCATCAACTACCACTTTTACACGGATGATATCCAGTTATACATAACACTTTCACCAGAAAATTTCTCTCACTCTATCCAAAAACTAAAGAACTGGCTAAACGATATTCAAAATTTCATGTTCGCAAATAAATTAAAACTTAACCCAGACAAAACTGGGTTCATTCTCATAGACTCCCAAAAATTGTAACCAACTCCTCCCTCACTTCCCTATCAATATTCTGGGAAATCAGGTCTTGCCAGCACAAAGTGTCAGGAACCTTAGAGTGGTGTTCGACTCTAATTTCAATTTCTCAAACCATGTGTCACAGGTCATTAAGTCCACTAGAGTACAAGCGAGAGACCTCTACAGAATTCGTCCCCTTCTAGACCTGAATACATCAGTGCTGTTAGCAAATGCTTTGGTGAGCAGCAGGCTGGACTACTGCAATTCACTCTTCTTATTGCTCACTGATTTTGATTTAAGGAGATTGCAGCTAGTCCAGAACTCACTCTGCAGGGTTGTCACCCATTCCTCTAAATTCTCACACATTACCCCTCAACTAAAAAAACTTCATTGGCTACCAGTCAAAGACAGGGTACAATTTAAAATTGGTCTTATTACATATAAGATTCTCAACCAGGGTCAACCAGTTTACCTAAGAGGATTAATCCACCCCTACACCTCTTCTAGAAACACAAGGCGAAGTACCCCTAAACTCAAGTTCCTTCAAGCCCCCACTTTTGATCGTAAAGTTTACAAATCAATTAAACACTCTTTTAATTCCTTCAGTCACTATGCCCCTGTCCTTTGGAACTCTTTCCCTTTCCATGTAAGAAATAGTCCTTCTGTTGCATCTTTTAGGAAGCACCTCAAAACTCACCGCTTCAGCACTAGCTTCCCAACTTAGTTTTCCTTTCCTCCCGGTCACACCCACAATCCTGGATTACCGACCTTGAACGCCCTCGACTTTCATACGAAATTTTGTTTAATTAACGCACTGAGTTCCCCATTGTGGGGAAGATATTGTGCTTGCAAAGCAGTAGATTAGATTAGAATATTTTGTGGAAGTATAAATGCCCTTGTTGAATCAGATAAAGTTTACATATAGAGAGCTCAGATTTGGTTTATTGATAGAAACACTAGCATAAACAGGTTAAAATGCTTCAACTGGTAGCAACAAACATGTTGTGTTTCCAGATAAAAAATAGCATCAGAGATGCCCAGATCCCACAACCTTGGGAAAAATCAATGAACTCAAAGAGGTAAGATGTTAAAATGTACACTTCGTACAATCAAGAAACATCTGCCTAAACATTGTATTCATATTCAACATTACAGAGTAAAAATTATAGGGAACATTGATGTAAGACTATGAAGTTGAACAACTACAACAGTCCCCCAGCCAATGTTCATGTGCAGTATCAACTTTCTAAACACTATAAAGGTCAGCATTGCTATGAACATGTTACACTGCACATTGCTAATGTACACTTCCTAACTAATATCCCTACCTAGTATCAACATCTTACACCTTACAGTTTGAAATAGATGGGCCAGATAAGATTATAAAGATCAAAGTCAAGGTCAAATCAAAGTTATACTATAATGTTGCACACCTACACCTATCCTGTATCCTAGTAGTAATTTAACTCACGAGTGGGTAGTAAATAATGTGTATGTTATGTAAATAAAATGCTCATCTCCTATTCCTGTGTTTAAGTACCACCACTGTCTTATTTTATCCCAGAGTTAAACTTCTGGCCTAACTGACTGAATTCAGTAAAAAAGTAGCTATTTGTGTTTGAATCAGTTCTTTATTCAAATCATTCTTTATTATTGACTTATTTTGTATCACCCGGCAATCTTGTCAAAATTCTGTGCACCATTTTGTAACATATTAAGTCAACTGTTGGTACGAAATATGCCAAGTATTACAAAATAAGGCAATTTTGCTACCAAATAAGTCGGTAATATGAAATAAGTCAAAAATTGATATGAAATAAATCAGGTAATACAAAATAAGTCGTTGATACAAAATAAGTTGTTACATAGCCACAGCCTTTCAACAATGCCTTTTTCATCATCCTACCTCCTAGTTTGGGGTTTGGGGTCTCCTTAGATATAATCATATATGTAAACCTACTAAACCCAATAACTTTCATCTCTCATTAAAGTTTAGGCCACCTTAAACCTATTTTGTAAATAGTATAGCCTCAATGTAAATGTCAGAATAAAATCATGTGGCAATCCTTTATCCTATGGTTAAGGTGGCCTTATTTGTTTACAATGTTAAGGTAACCATAACTTCATGTATACTCATATATTTCTGTGAATGCTAGATTACAAGTGTTTATATTCAGTAGAAATAAATGTTTTAGTTCAAAGGTGGCTCTCCATGTTTGACATCATCTCATGACCTTGCATGTGACCTTGGGGAGGCAATGTTTTAGGATGACGCATAGGCGTCAACCCTTTCATTGCAGCCCTATGTATGATTGGTTGACCTTCAACCTTCATAATTTGTTTTCAAACAAAAACCCTCTAATATGGCCATATTTAATTTAAAGCTTGAAAAGAGCACACGCCCCATCTTAAATTTCAAAGTTTCTTAAACTCTCCCTCTATCCCCTTCTTATAATCAATAAATTTTAACTGTGAATTTCTAGTTTTAGATACAAAAACGTGCATGGGTTGGGAGATGAACTCAAGTCTGGGGCTCTTCAGTTGGCCTCACCTAGTCAGCCTAAGGTTTATGACACTTGAAGTCAACTGATCAAGTGGGTCCTGCATCCCACTTCTAAGCCACGCCCTTAATAATGTGTACAAAAAGCTACGGTTTTATAAAAAATCCAAAGTCATCCAATACACCATCATCATTCTGCACCCTAGCATCAGAACTACAACTCAGATACCTGTACAGAAAGAACCCAGGCATTTTCTGGTAGACATAGTGGTGACCTGTCAACTATAGACATAATATGGTACTACAGAAAGAAAAACTTTTGATTATGGGTGATTTTAACTTTCACATGGAAAACATTGATAGTTATTCTGTTAAAAACATGATAGACCTTCTTGATGAATTTGGCTTGAAGCAGCATGTCACTGATGCCACATCCAAACATGCAAATCATATGCTTGATTTGATAATAACAAGAAATTCTGAGTCTTTGATATATGATACACCTAAGATCTCAACTTACCTGTCTGACCATGCATCAGTTGTATTCCAACTCAACTCTTCAAATCACAAGCAAAAAGAGTCACCAAAATCTTACAGACCTTTGAATAAGATTGATGTAACCAGATTCAGGCAGGACCTTCTAAACTCAGATATTGTCACAAAACCAAAAACTGAGCTCAATGAGTTAGTGAATCAATACAACAGCTACCTATCTCAGCTTCTAGATAAGCATGCTCCATAAAGAGTGAAAAAGACTGGCAATAGGAACATTAATCCATGGTACAATGAAAACATTCGTACAGCTAAGCAAAAATTCCGACAAGCAGAAAGGAAATGGAGAAAAGACCACATGGATGAAAGTTATAGAGTAACGGTGGAATTGAGGAAAACATATTCAAAGGTGCTTCACAGTTCAAAAGTGGCATACTATAGTGAAATTATCGAAAAAAATAAATCAAATCAGAAACAACTGTTTCAAATTATTAAAAAGCTGAAGCAGGACAATGATCCAACTATCTATCCTGAACACTCATCAAAGACTCAGTTGGCAAATGAATTCAGTGATTATTTTGAAGAAAAGATCATGAAAATCAGAGCTAAATTTCCATCAACCAGTAAATTCAATGAGTATGACAAAACTGTTGATGTAACACCACTGACTTCTTTCCAGCCTCTTAGCAATGAAGATATTAGAAAATTAATCTTATCAGCAGCACCAAAATCATGTAGACTTGATCCAATCCCAACACCATTGCTGAAGGACTGTATTGAAATACTGTTACCCAGTATTAGCAAAGTAATAAACATGTCACTCATACAAGGTGAAATGCCAGAGGGGTTCAAACACGCAGTTGTTACCCCTCTGCCAAAAAAGACAGATGCGGATCCTACTTTCAAAAATTTTAGGCCAGTATCTAACTTGCCTTTTCTGTCCAAGATGATTGAAAAAGCAGTCTCAGTCCAATTACTTGACCACACAAACAGTCATAATCTCTCTGAAAATCTACAGTCAGCATACAGATGCCACCACAGCACTGAGACTGCTCTGATCAAAATCATGAACGACCTTCTACTGGAAGCAGATAATCAAAAAGTAATACTTATGGGTTTTCTAGATTTATCAGCTGCATTTGACACTGTTGATCACTGTATTTTGCTGCACCGACTTGAGAAAATGTTCCGAATTGAAGACAAAGCTTTAGACTGGTTTAGAACGTATTTAACAGGAAGAACTCAATCAGTAGTTGTTGATGACTGTGAATCTCACAAAAAGGTTCTAGAATGCTGTGTGCCTCAGGGATCAGGTCTTGGGCCTGATCTCTACTGCAAATATACATTACCTCTTGGTGTCATCATCAGAATGTTTCACATACTTTTCCACATGTATGCTGATGACACACAGCTTTACAAATCAATCGACCCAAGTAATTTTGAAAACCAAAAACAAACTGCAGAACAACTCCAATTGTGTACATCTGAAATAAGCAACTGGATGTCTAATAACCGGCTCAAGCTAAATGAAGAAAAGACAGAGTTCTTAATTGCTGGCACTGGCAGACAGCGCTCCAAAGTCATTATTGATTCATTAAATGTGGTTGGTATTGACATAAAGCCAAGCACAAGTGTCAGAAATCTTGGTGTAATCATTGACCAAGACCTATCACTCAGGCAACAAGTAAATGCCATATGCAGATCCTGTTATGGTCACCTTAGGTCCATCATTCAAATAAGACCTTACCTGACTAAGTCTGCTGCACACACAATAGTACAGTCACTCATATCTTCCAGATTGGACTATTGCAACTCTCTCCTAGCTGAACTCCCACAATATCTTATCCATAAGTTGCAGAAAGTACAAAATTGGGCTGCCAGGATAGTTTTGAATGTCAAGAAACATGATTCTATATCAGTTCACCTGCATCAGCTCCACTGGTTGCCTGTTAGGTTTCGGATCAAATTTAAAATAAATCTACTAGTATATAAGAGTTTGAATCGACTGGCACCATCATATTTGACATCAATGCTTAACTACCAGCAACATCAACGCACCACAAGATTGGCAAGAAAATCATACATGCTACAAGAAAAAAGATCAAAACTTGTCTCTATGGGTGACCGTGCCTTCAGTGTTGTAGCACCAAAGTATTGGAATGAACTGCCAGATGATATCAGGAACATTGAACTTCCATTGGACATCTTCAAAAAGAAACTAAAAACTCATTATTTTAAAACGGCATATTGTGGAGAAAAAGCGCAATGATTGTTTTTCTCTTAAGTAGAATTGCGCTATATAAATATGTTATGTTATGTTATGTTAATATATTTTTTTAATAAATGCTTATTAGCTACTTGGTTATCTTTATTCAGTGTACTTTTTGGTGTTGTCCTCTAAGTTAACAAATTATTCAGACATTGTTGTAGAAGTGCAGTCTAACTTAATTAAATGATCGCATAACTGGAATCAAGAGTAAAGTCTCAAGTAATATCTCAGAGTGACACTCCTAATGAAAATACGTTCTATACATCTGTGCCAATCTTGTAGTACATAATGATTACTTATATGGGCCCATAGTGCAACAGACATAGAGCGATAGCACAATAGTCATCAGTTCAGTTTCTTAAATGTGCTGGTGCTCAGTAGTTCAACCACCAAGGTCTTGCATTACCACATAATGCTTAAGTTTAAAAAAGAGTTAAGTTCGTACATATCATTACAAAGTGCTCAGTACTCATTCAACGCCTTAAAGTTCAAGGCAGAACCACTTGAGTTTGAATGATTCACTCTAGGGTACATAGGGAGTCAGAGTTTAATTTTTGGGGGGTCATATTGCTCGACTCTGTAAGAGGCTATTTTATAAATAATTTTTTAGCTAGACCATCGGGTCCCTCATCTGCATGATCTGTTTTATATCAAGTTATTTTATGTACATATTTTATCTGTTTCAATTAGCTTATATACTTAATTTACATTTGTTAATGCTTTTCAAACCAATAATTTTTATCTCTCATTTAAGTTTAGGCCACGTTAAGCCTATTTTGTAAATATTGTTACCTCTATGTAAATGTCAGACTAAATGCTTTACCCTGTGTTTAAGCTGGCTTTATTTGTTTAAAATTTTAAGGTTACCATAGCTTCATGTATACTCATGTATATCTGTTAATGCTACATTACAAGTGTAAATATTCAGTAGAAATAAATGTTTTAGCCCAAATGTTGCTTTCAATGTTTAACATCATCCCATGACCTTGCATGTAACCTTGACTATAAAGTTTAAGCGTTTTAAAAGTTAATATTAGACAAGATTAGTGTTATTTCCTGTCTATAAAATATCCTTTGGAAACATATAGATTGGCCAAATCAACAAAAGTACCAATCATTTTCAAACTAATGGAATTACTTCCAAGAATAACTAGCATTTGTAAGTGAGAAAAGTTGGTAGGAGATGAACTTAAAGTATGATGATATGACTCAAATATCAGCATAACAATTGTCTAATTTTTCTTATCGATTATGCTTTATTTCATGATAAGGATCATGTGCAGACTCTCCAGCAGATTTCATCTTTCCTGGGTTATCCTCGCACAAAAGCTTTTTGTGAAGGAGTGGCAGAGTTAACCAGCCTGGAGAACATGAAAATTTTTGAAAAACAAGAGGCAGCTGAGAGTTTGCCAAAAGATTACTGGAAGAGTGGTCAAGATGGCTTTGTCAGAACAGGTTAGACAACAGTGAAAAAATACATTGGGTAAAGAAAATACATTGATATACACATTTACGTTCATAACATGACAACAGAAGTATCTGTTACGTCATGATCATGTTTTATGTAAAGACTGGCTTAACAGCTGAAAGCAATTGCAGTAAGCATTGGAAGCAGGTGTTGTCAATTTGTCACTGAATTTCACAAAGTAAAACACCAAGATTAGCATACAAAAGAAAGCAAGCAATCTATTCAAATATTTCCCCTGGAATTTTGTTATACGTTGACCCTCATAGTAACGTCATGATTTACAGCACCCATAGTTCAATGGGTGCTTGATGTAAGATATTCTGTTTTAAGTTTTAATTTCACTGATGGCCCTTAAAAAGTTACTAAATTTGAATCAATAGAGTACTTAGTTCAAAAGAACTGCTTCGAACACAAATAGCTACTTTTTTACTGAATTCAGTGAGTTAGGCCAGAAGTTCAACTCAGGGATAAAATAAGACAGTGGTGGTACTTAAACACAGGAATAGGAGATGAGCATTTTAATTTACATCAAATACATATTATTTACTACCACTCGTGGGTTAAATTACATCTAGGATATAGGATAGGCCCCAAATCCATTAAGAATGACGAAGTTGTTGTTGAAATGTGGTATTGATGGCATCAGTGGATGCAGGGGATTATCATGGTCTGCTGCCCATGAGAGAATAAATCTCCTGAAAGCATGAAAACCATAGTGGGAGAAGTCCAACTTGAGTGAAGTGATAATATGTGACAGGGTGGAACTTATCATGGGAGCAGAGATATGACAGGAAGAGTGAGGTGAATAAAGGGGTTGAGGTAGGGGCCTTTTGAAACTAGAGAAGGACTTTAGGTGCAGCAACAGGGCAAAGAGGAGAAGATGGAAGGAGAGGAATCTGGACCACTTGATTTTTATTGGAAGCCTGCATACACTTAGCCCACTTTACGAAAATATGGGTACCAGGGTAGCCAAAACTATATCACTTCTCTAGAAATGACGGGAGAGGTCAAATGGAGAGAAATAGGAAGGTGCAAGGTTGGATAACCTTAGAAAAGCAAAAAATGCAGCAGAGAAATGGTTTTGTCAACATAGCAAGAATGGAACCCATCCCAGTATTGACTCATCTCGGTAACAAGTTTGAAAAGAAGCTCTCACAACCTTACTGAGTTTCAACTATACATGGTAAATTGTTTGCTTTCATATTGTCTCTACCTGGAATATGTGCAGACTAGAGTTTTATGATGTGTACTGCTGTCGATAGCCATATAGATCTTACAATAGCTTGCATTTGACTATCTTTAACTCTGAGCTTGTTCAATGCATAAACCACTGCTTGATTGTCGAAACTTGACACAATGACCAGCGCAGACTTGACCAAATATTCTTATGGCAATCAATGCATTCAAAAGTTCCAATTGTGTGATGCTGAGCCTCATGGTACCACCTTTGTGTCTTGAAACAGCATATACATTTTTGTTCCAATAAGCCCCCAAGCCCTAAAAGTTGGGCATCTATAAAAATGTTAACATTTGGCTTAGCTAACATAACCTTGCCATTCACCTGGGTCAAGAACTGGACAAACCAATTGATGTCTCACCTCATGTCAATGGTGATTCTCAGGTGATGGGTAGCATTCTTTAAACCAGTCAATAATCTATTCATAAACCCACGTGTTGCATTGACACATCTCTGCATGAACAGCAACTTGACTAGTAAACTTTGTAACTCGCTTTTGCTGATAACCTTATTGGCACACAAGCTACACATGTCTAATACCCCTAAGACTTTCTTTTGAGGAATACAGAGTTGCTGAGCATCAACGCCAATGCAAATACCCATACAAATAAAAATTATACTTGGAGAAACAACCTTTTTAGGACTAATCAATATTCCTAAAAATTCAAAGAGGGAATACAATGTATTGAATTCTGAGGTGGCTTTGTGATATGTGCATCACAATGTTGTCATCTATGCAATTAAAGACTTTAGCGTTATTTGATGCTATTACATAATGAATCATGTTGCTGTATGTTGCCATAACATGCTAGCTGTTTGCATTCCCATCTGGACAATGCTGTCAAGATATATGTTGTGATGCCACATGAGACCCAACAATTCCATGGGCTGAACACATACATGTAAACAAGGTCCTTATTTGGTAACACCAATTGAATAAAATAATATGTCAATCTAAAACCTTTTTATTAATATTGTATATCAAGTTAAAACAAAAGAAAATATAATAATTTTGAAGATCTTGGAATTTTGGATGTTGTTTATTTAAAGCCAGAAAGCAAACTCTGCAGAAACTGCTTCAATAGCTTTTCTTACTAGCTAATTACTCTCCAGATGTTTCATGTTTTGATAAGGCACCACTCAGAGACAGGAGACATAATCTTTTCTATTAAATTTTGTTTACCAGGTTTGGGAGTGATACCTTTCTAGTTACATTTACTCACACTAAATTTAAGGCGGCCTAAACTCACTTTAAGTTTACCTAAATATTACTGTCATGTTACACTCGCCCCTCCTAAAATCAAAAATTACTCTCTTAAAATTTTTGGTTTTAAATAATTTACAACATGACTTTGTTCCCAATAAAATCCATAAGAATAGCTATTGTCGCTCATTTTAAATTTAACAAATACGTTACATACGTTGAACTTCATCACTTTAATACAGATCAATAGATCTTCATAAATATTAACACTTCAAACATATTTAAAGATACGTCTTTCATTACATTTAGCCATGAGTTACTGAAAATCATAAAACATTATAACATTTACTAAATAAAATACAAATAAAAATTCTATCCGTATTGATATTAAATCAATAACCAAAATACACAAGTTACTAGTCAAAGCAATGATTTAATTACCCAACAATACATTTTTAAAATAATGTCCAAAATTACTATGTCCATGTCCATTGGCAGCACTCACGTTGTGAATCTTGAGTCCCATCTTTCTACTTTCTCCTTGAACGTTATTAACTGTTCCCAACTGAGTTAAATATATATATATATATATATACATATCATGCAATATGTTTAATTTCCTGCAGTTAGCACTACTCCAGCTGACCCTCTGGTATTTGCAGGTACTTCCTGAACTACCTTCAGGTCTGCCATTTCCATCTGTGGCACTCTTTTTGCATTACGTTTTTTCTTAATAAATTTGACACACAAAACAAGCACCACCACCAATATAATAATACTACCAGTACTTACTGCCAAATTCAATACTGAGTGTATATTAACATTACTCATTTGATCACCAGTTAATTTCGTATGATGTAAGTCATTTTGGGTTTGCTGTAATTGGGCTTGTAAATGATTTATTGACATTTTATAACCTGGAAGCTTACTGTGGTTAGAAACTTCTGCTAATACACTCTCAATGGCTTTAAAGTTGTCAAGGTGTTTAGCACTGTGATTCCAAACGTCAAAAGAGATCCTACTCACATTTATGCTTGGTTCAAAACTTCCCTTGATTGATAAACTGCTATGACCTATAAAATGGGCTGGGATAGTGAAGAATCGAGTGTGTACTGAGCAACCCGGATCTATATTAATTACATGCACACCTGTCATAATGGTCATTTTTGAAACACTAAACTGTTTTGTTTCACAATTTAAGGTGATTTCTAACTTATTTAGAGTAGAGATAATCCAGTTTCTATTGTCTAATGGCCGTATAATAGGCCTTTCGGGCGGACTTATCAGTTTTGGTACACATGTTTCCTGAATGGTATCCTTATTCTGCAGATATAGTGATACTACACAAGAATGAGCAGTATCTACTACATATATTGGTGTATTTACTTTACAAATGAGTCTTGTTAAACATTGGATAGCATTTTGCTTACTGAGATGCGCATATTCATCTTGAAATTTTGATATGGCCAAGAAGGATGTTTCTAATTTATAATAAGCAGCAATATTTCCTGATGGTTTGGGTACTGGTACACTTATAACTTCCACTATGTCAAATTTTGCTTCTTCTGCAAAGATTGACAATGCTAGAATTACAAGGAATTTGTCACCGCTTGGAATAATGATGGGATACAGGTATTTATAATACTTCAAAATTGACTGATCATTATAACTGAAGGGTAGTACTCTGTGTTTTGGTAGCCTATTTTTGATTTTCTTAAGGGTGTCCCTTAATTCTGATGGTCGTATAACAGAAAGAGACATCATGCCATAAAGGGCATGATTAACTTGATTTTGTAGTTGTACCAGGGATTGTCGAGTCTTTTGTACAGCATTGGCCACAACATGAAAAATGTTATGTAGTCTTGTGATACAATTGAGGTATGTGAATTCTGGTTCAATATCAGTCTTTAAAGTTTGATACAAATTTTTCAACTCACTTTCTAACTGGGTGGATACATTTATCAGACGGTTAATGGTGTACCTATTTTCTGTAACCTGAACTTGAGTTTTATTCAGAATAGTTAAACTGTCGCTTACAACATGAATGATTTGTGACTCAGTATCTTCAAACTTCATTAGCATTTGCTTAATTCTCTTAAGATCACTTACAGTTGCAGTACCAAACAACTTTGACATAATAGAACCAACAAATGGTAACACTGATCTTTGTTTTTGTTGTGATGAATTCTTTGTAAGCATTGTAATGTCAGTAAGGAGCTTTTGAATGCTCAAATATTCCTTTTGAAACTGCTCAATTTCCAACGCCAAAAGGTGTGATACACTCTCCTGAACTTTCCTTAACTTTCTATTTGTCTGTGTCACGTTCAGACTTATACTTAATTGATCTTATTGCACAATATCATCAAATGCTTGTTGAAAACTTTGCATTTCCTGAGATAGAATATCCAATTGATTTCGATAAGGTAATGTCCCCACTGAGAAAGCAACAATCCAGCTGTCAAATGTGAGATATGTCTCTGCTCTCTTCTTAAAGTATATGCCACTTTCAGAGCTTGCCACAGACACACACATTAACAAGTGTATTACCAGTAGGTATGGAGCCATCTCCACCTACAATAAAATTAAAATCTCTACTTACATATAAATTATTAACAACTTATTTGCAACTTATAAACTCATATCTTACATATAATTCAAGTTTACAAGCAATGCTTATTTATACTACATTCCTATTGATATACTAGTAACATTAAATATTATTCTTACACAGCTAGCACTATTACTGACATTTCACCTACAAAACCAGTCTGTCCATAACTCTTCTACATGAAATTTACTGAGAATTCAGGTACCACACCCTGAATGTTTTCAACCCTCGGGGAACATTGACCCTGAGTATTTACTCATGACTGTATTGTAGAAGTCTGCATGCATATTCAATGCATCACTCGTCTAATAGGCCAATCCACCTTAACATCAATACTGCAGGTGTACTCAGTTTTTCACACACCTTTCACACACCTTTCACACACTCCATTGCCTCTGTCACCTGGACATAACGCATTTTCTTGGTTTTGCCCACCTCATCTGGTGGTAAAACAGATTCTTTTCTCTTATGAACCCTCTTATTTTCCTCCATCTCAACATCAGTATTTTCTTCATCTTCAAAGCTATCAAGTCTCCTCCTCTTACGGGGAGTACTTGTACCCGGAAAGCCCTGTTGTTGGGGGTCCCATCTATTTGGATACCCTGGTGGATCCATAGGAACCACTAAGTCATGGGCTGTTGTCTTTTGGGAACTTTTCCCAAGATCAGCAGGATCAAATGAAAGTTTTGACACCCTAGGAGGCTGTCTTCTTTCAGATTCTGATTCCTGTTTTCCATTCTCAAGTCTCTCGTAATCGTTTCGAGGAATATCCCATACATGTTCAGGCAGAGCTAATTGTAAGTTTTCTGCATGGACAAGTTTAGTTTTGCCATTTAGCTGGTTTTTGATAACAAAAGTCACTGGTGACTTTTGTTCTAGCACACAATAGTGTGGTGTCCAAGCTAAATGCAACTTTGCGGATCTTCCTTGAGGAACGGTTTTATCCAAGTAATAGACAGAATCTCCTGGCTTGAAATCTGGGGTTTCAGCCTTTCTGTCATAGATTTGTTTGTTTCTAGCTCTTGCCTCAGCCATGTTATTCCTCGCTTCCATGTATGCCAAATGCAATCTCTGCAGCATACATGGGACATACTCATCACCCATGTATTTCAGTTTTGGGCGTAACAGAGTGTCCATTGGCAGTACCGGATCGCGGCCATAAACCAAAAAGAAAGGTGTATGTAGAGTGCTTTCATTTACAGAAGTTCTATAGGCCATTAACATTCCTGGGATAAAGCTGTCCCAGTTGTATGGCTCTTTCTGTACATACTTAGCCATTACATCATTCATGTACCTGTGGAATCTTTCAGTTTTGCCATTTGTTTGCGGATGGAATGGGCTGGTTTTTATATGGAGCACTTTCGTTTTTGTCAAAAGGTACTCAATTATTCCATTCACAAACTCTGTACCTCTGTCTGACAGAAGTGTTTGTGGGCAAGCATGCACTGGGAAGAACTTTTCCAAAAGTAGTCTAGCTACTGTTTCAGCTGTCTTGTCAGGCACAGCATAGGCTTCTGGCCACGAGCTGAAATGGTCAACAATTGTGACAATGTACTTATTCCCTTGCAAGCTTTCTGGGAAGGGTCCACAAGTATCAATACCCACCATTTCAAATGGATACTGAGGAATGGGCATTTCTTGTAATGGTCTTCTCACCTTTTTCAGTTTTTTGGACCTACACAAGCCACAGTTGGCAACAAACTCTACAGCATCCTGATACATTCTATCCCAATAGTATCACAACCTGAGTTTATCATACATTTTGTCATGGCTTGCATGACAACCGCCAAACTCAGAATTGTGTGCCTCCTGCAATACACTTTCAGTAAGGCTTCTTGGGACTACTAACTGTAACCTCTGAGTTCTATCATGCTTAACCGGTACTGACACATGGTACAACCTGTTTTCCTCTAGTACAAAGTTTTGTACTCTTTTGTCATTAGGGTTCTCTTCCAAACCCTGAATAATTTGTTTCAGATCACTGTCTTCTTTCTGCAATTGTCCCATTTGATCAGACAATGCTGCATCTAGTGTTTTGTCTAGTTCTTCAGGGTTATCTGAGTCACCCATATCATAATCTTCTTGTAATTTTGAATTGTCTATAACTGTGATATTCTGAACATCTGTGGGGATCCTAGACAACATATCTGCTGGTACATTACTTTTACCACTCTTGTATTCAATTTGACAACCATACTCATCTAAAATAATGGCCCACCTTTGTACTCTGGCATTTTTCATCTCTGATGTAAAAAGGGATCTGAGGGGCTTGTGATCAGTATATATCACAAACTTGTGGCCTAGTAGAAAGTGTCTGAGCTTATTTACAGCATGTATGATGGCATAGGCTTCTCTTTCAATAGTTGGCCACTTTTGTTGGCCTGCTGTCAGTTGTTTAGACAAATACTGAATAACATGTTCACCATCATCAAATTCTTGAGTCAGTACAGCTCCAACTGCAAATAAACTTGCATCTGTATAGAGCTTAAATGGCCTGGTGAAGTCTGGATGTGCCAGAACTTCAGTTTCTGACAGACTTTGTTTGATCTTTTCAAAGGCTTCCTGTCTCTCATTATTCCACTCAAAACGTGTGTGTTTCTTAGTCAGCTCTGTCAAGGGTCTTATTATCTGACTAAAATTTTTGATAAACTTACGGTAATATGATGCCATTCCAACAACAGATCATACTTCTTTCACAGTCCTGGGAGCTTGTAATCTTTTAATTACACTCACCTTTTCTGGATCTGGTGCTACACCCTCTTCTGATAAAACATGTCCTAAATATTTTACCTTTTTTCTGAAAAAACTGCACTTCGATGGCTTCAGTTTGAGTCCAGCCTTCTCTAGTCTACTAAAAATATCTTGTAAATGCTCCAAATGGTCCTCTGGGGACTTGGAATAGACTACAATGTCATCCAAATAGGCGATTGCCTGTACATTTTTCACTGGCCCTAGGACTTTATCCATTAACTCTTGAAATATGGGTGGAGCTGAGCTCAATCCAAATGGCATTACATTAAATTCAAATAAGCCTTTGTGACATACAAATGCTGTCTTTTCCTTGTCCTGTTCAGCCACTGCTATTTGATAATAACCTGACTTTAAATCAAGGCAACTAAACACACTTGAGCCTTGCATTGAGGAGAGGACCTCATCAATGTTAGGCAGTGGATAGGAGTTAGCTATAAGTGCTTATTTGCAGTCATTCTGTAATCAATAGCCATCCTAAGACTCCCATCTTTCTTTGGAACTACTACAATTGGACTAGCCCAGGGGCTAACTGATTGTCTGATAATACCTGCCTCTAATAAGCCTTCTAGATGTTTTTCTAGCAAAGGTCTCTGAGAGAACGGTGTTTGGTATGGCCGTCTTTTTACAGGGGGGTGGTCTCCTGTATTCAGTTTCATTTCAACAAGACTTGTCCGACCTAACTCATTATCACTCTTGGCAAACAAGTGCCTGTACTTTTCCATAAGTTCTTGTAGCTTTTTCTTATGTTTACAGTCAATATGTCCTACCTCAATGTCCTGTAATACCTTACTATCATCTACACTGCCAGTTTTCAAACAGGCGGACACATTTTCTGTCTCTGGTTCTGCTGCATATATCTCACTTTCTGATAACCTTCCCGCAATGCCTAGTGCTTGTTTTTGCTTCACTGAAAATCTTGTGCTTGTAGTATTCACTAATGATACCCTTACCTTGTGTGAGCTATTGGAAATAATGTTTGGCATTACCAAACCAGGCTGATCCAATAGGGCAGGGCTGTTATCTAGAGGAGAGATAACACAGCTACCTGTCCCCTTAATCTTTGTCACTACCTCCACAAATGACACACTCATAGGCTCTATCACATGCTTCATATTTATAAACACTAATGAGCACTCTTCACTCCGTATGGCTTTTTTTCCTCTCAATACCACTATTTGGTCACCAATAGCTAATGTTCTTTTGCCAAAATCTACAGTGGCATTCTGTTTTTCCATGAAATCAATCCCAAGTATCACACTCTTGCTCAAATCTTGAACAACATGGAATTCATGAGTCAAATGTTTTTTCCCAATTTTAAATTTCACAATCACCATAGCCGAAACTTTCAACCAATGTCCTGTAACGCCTTTTAACTGAACCACAGGGGCGTATTTTTGAAGAATAAACTCTGGTTTGATTCTTTTGAGTGTTTTTGAACTAATCAATGAAATATCAGCCCCAGAATCTACTAAAGCTTGTGTTTTAAACTTCCCAAAATTTATTTCACAAAATTTTGTCCCACTTTCAGAATCAACATTTGCTAAAATACAAACCTTTTTGGGGGAACCTAACATATCAATATCATTTCTCAGCTCAGTGGTTCCCTCAGAGCTGAGAGGTTTTAGTTTTCCTGATTTACTTGGGTGGGCTGCTGCTGCTGCTTCTTCTTGCTATAACATTGGGACTGCTTGTGGCCAATTTTCTTACAGATGGGCTTGCCCTCTGAAGTCCACTCATATTTAGGTTTCGTGGAACTAATTTTTTTTCTTTGTGCTAGTTTCTCCCTGTGCCATTTGCCCTATTTTTGTACTAAGTACTTCCATCTGTTTTTGTAACTGACCAATAGCCTGGCCATTTTCTAGAGCAATAGTGTCTACCTCCATAGGCTCATCTCTCCGGCGAATACTAAAGGCACGCGATGCTTGCTGTTCATCAGCAGCTACTTGAACCGCTCGGTTAAAAGTGTCTGGTACATTTCGAATAAGCCTTCTGGCAATGTGGTCATCTAAAAGACCATCAGTGAATGCATCGATTAAAACACTTTGAATCAACGGATTGTCGATATTATGTCCTGGATATGCATCATCTGCCAAACTTAATATGCGCTCCGAAAATGTTTGTACGCTTTCACCCTTTTGCTGAGTTAGCCTGCGCAATTTTTGTTGAGCTACATGCACATCACTCTGATCGCTATATTGTTGCCCTAGCCTTTGCTTTATTCTGTCCCAGTTCAAATTTGGATTAGCTCTCAACAGGTGGGTTAAAAAGTCTGCTGCTGGCCCCTTAAGTGTCTGTAAAGCCAACACCCGATATCTTTCATCATCTGCATTTAATGCAGTTCCCACACGCTCTATATCTCTCACCCACTCAATGAACCTCCTACTACCTTCTCCATTAAAATCACGCACATGCTTGGACAAACTATCTGCTCTTATTTCAAGCTGCAACTGTTTGAAGCTATCCTGTACTACTGCTACTGGGATAATTTCATCAGGAAGGGGAACATTTACAGGATCCATAGCTACTTTTTCTATTTGTATTTACCCTGTTTGATTTTTTTTTCTTTTTTCAGTTAATCTAACAATTAATGAATGAACTGATCAAACTTTTACACTCAAATTAATTTGGGGTGGTGCTACTCAATATATATCAAAATCAAAATAAAATAAAACACAAATTAAAATTGAAACACAGTGCCACAAATAGAATAAAAGCTAGTACTCACTGATTACTAATAATGTCTTGTTATATGTAACTGTCTGAAGTGATCCTTGTCTGATGTCCCGGTGGTAGTTTCCTTTAATTTAGCACAAAAGTACAAAGTTCATTCACTGGTTGGAGTTAGTCTTTGTTTGAAGTCTTTGGTCAGCACTCAAGCATATAGTCTCTGGTCAGCACTCAAGCATTTGCAGTTTATGAGGAATAAATGTAGGAATAAATATATCAAGAAAACATTTCCACTATAGCAATAGTCAGGCACAGCAGTCTGTCATTGGGCACCAAATGTAGTTTCTTAACCGTCACAGTTTACATGAAGTACACAATACTCTGCAGCAACACCAGATAGAAATTAATTCTTTCACTCTTCTAGGCAGCTGTCATTTGAGATATTTCAACACAGTTAACAGCTCATCCACAGCATAAATAGTTATGTAGGTTCATATCCACAGTTCAGGACAAATATTCCAGTTTCAATAGAACAGTTTAGCATTTCCCAGCAGTTTCATCCAGTCCCACATAGAATTGAGTTCAAATATTGCTTATGTATTTGTCTGTTATTTTTGTTGTTGTTGTTGTTTTTTTCATATTTATATTTATCATAAAATTCCAGGTGATACATGTGAAATGTTTAGTCCATTCTTTGCCTCTTATTAATTTAAATCCTGTTTTGTTTTTCAATCTTCATTCATTTTTTTTCAAACTGGTGTACATTTATCCAAATGCTTTATAACTTTCACAAAGTTCTTTTAATCAAACTAAATCTTGGTGTAATTTGACCAAATCCTGGTCACGGCACCATTGTAAACCAGGTCCTTATTTGGTAACACCAATTGAATAAAATAATATGTCAATCTAAAACCTTTTTATTAATATTGTAAATCAAGTTAAAACAAAAGAAAATATAATAATTTTGAAGATCTTGGAATTTTGGATGTTGTTCATTTAAAGCCAGAAAGCAAACTCTGCAGAAACTGCTTCAATAGCTTTTCTTACTAGCTAATTACTCTCCAGATGTTTCATGTTTTGATAAGGCACCACTCAGAGACAGGAGACATAATCTTTGCTATTAAATTTTGTTTACCAGGTTTGGGAGTGATACCTTTCTAGTTACATTTACTCACACTAAATTTAAGGCGGCCTAAACTCACTTTAAGTTTACCTAAATATTACTGTCATGTTACACTCATCATGATGTTGTCATCTATGTAATTAAAGACTTTAACGTTCATTGATGCCATGACATAATGAATAATGTCGCCGTATGTTACCATAACATGTTACCTGCTTACATTCCCATCTGAACAATGCTGTCAAGATATGTGTTGTGACGCCACATGAGACTCAACAAGTCCATGGGTTCAACACATACATTATGAAACGTTTGTGAAATGTTTATCTTTGAGAGCATGACATCCCACAAAACATTCAATCTAATTCACAATGTTCTCTACTATTGGGATTTTCAGGGAATATAGATTTATTTATTTATTTGTTGTTTTACATCGCGTTCAACAGCCAGGGTCATATGGCGACGGGTAGTTTATAGGTGGAGGAAAATAGTCCATACTGCACTGTAAACCACCGGGAATCGGCAAGTAACTACCAACTTTCCAACATGAAGCACCCGACCCGAGATTTGAACCGACGGCCTCAGAGGTTGGAGGCGAGAACTCTAACCGCTACACCACCGAGCCCCCTGAGGGAATATAGAACCCCATCATACATTTTGTTATATATATAGTCATTAACAGAATGCCCATGTGGCGAATGGAAGTACACTATCAATTGACACAAGTCACCCTGTTTCAGTCTTGATAACAATAGGGAGCAATGAATAGGGGAATTATGACAGGGGCCTAGGATTGCTTTATGGCTGAGATCTTTTCCAAAATACGTGTCTATGTCACTGGGGAAGTAACCCTTTCTCAATGCAGAATTTCCTCCAATTGTCAATGTTGACCTTTATATGCAACATTTGATAATTAGGACGACCAGTGCTTTTAACATACATATGAGCTTTGTCAATTAATTTGTCACACTTAAGAACCACTGGGGGCTTAAACAAAGTTCCTGGGATGGCGGATTTGTCTACAAACCCAATGTTATCAATATCTTGACACTTTACATCAACACACTCACCCATAGCATGATGAATGAAACACCAATTTTAGTCCTTATCGTGGCAGTTACAAAAATGCTCAATCAATTCACTTTCAGACTGACTGGCCCACATTTGCCAAGTTACTAATTAGCTTGGTATTTTCTGAAACTTCAGTCACTTTACCACTGATGATACTACTGTCACACTGCTATGAAATACTATCAACTAAAATAGATATTTCAGTACAGTTTTTATTTAAATGTCTACATTAAACATCTCATTTTGTGCTCTGAAATGCCAAGCCCTTGAATTAAGCAATCTGTTAGTGTTGACTATTAGACATTTAAACTGTACAATTCAACTTGATTTGTCTTTGGCTGTGTCTGGGGTCTTGCACTGAATACACTCCTGTAACTTGTGATGATAAAACAGTCCACTTCCTTATGGCAAAACGAACAAGCATGTTTAAAAATCTGTCCATTGACTACATGATCTGAGGAATTATGACAATTGTTACTTATTGTCACAGCATTGAACTTGTAACCGATCACTATTGCTGTACTGCAAAGTCTTATCTTTTTGACAGTATCAGGTCTTTACCATAGTTTTTACCCCTTTTGATTTCCTTGAGTTGTACAAAGTGAGCATTACATGCCACTGGCCAGTTATTCTCCAAGACATCTTATAACAAGTGCCTCCTATAAGCTATCATGTTATTCCTCACTGTATTGCTATGTTCCTCTTGTATATACCCTAGAAACCTGATCATAAATTGTATTGATGAAAGGTCTTTGGGCAGACTCCCCTTGGCACCAGGAAGCAGTGATTGTGGGGTCATACAATATCTACCTATGGGGTGTTCCACTGGAGCTGACCCTATAACCGACTCTAAGAGGTTAGTTGCAAAAGTCTGGAATCTGGGACCAAAATCCAGAAAAGAGCACACAAAAAATGTGGGCTGTTTCATCTCCCTAACAGGACATAGCACATCCCGGCCTGTCTGTATCTAACTCCCGACCTGACTTGTGGGAGGGATGTTTTTCACCTCGACTAGACGAGAAACTACCAGATCAAGCCACAAACCCTAAAAAGACAAGCTGTATCAAGCCATGACCAGCTGTACATACAAACTGACAGGATTTGAGCATTTTCCGGACTCACCCCGACTGGAATGATTAATTTTTTGAGTCGGGATCAAGAGATGAGATCAAACTAAAACTATATGAAACCCTTTTGGCTGCTTTAAGTCATCATTTGTCACTGCAACGATGCCACATCCAATAGGCTTTCTACAGAAGTTGAGAGTACTTTTGTTTTTTATTGAGTTTAATATTTTAATTTTTATAATGATTTGCAGACGGAAAAGTACACATCTAAATCAAGGACCAGAACCTGCCCCTCCACCAGCACAAAAGCCACAGCAATAGTCACCACCCAGGAAAATTATAGTCAATAAACCCTTTGATGCCGTGGATACTTCAAAACAAGAAAGAGGATGCTACATAACCCTCCTGGACAACTTGATTAAAAACTGATATCCCAGGATACCCGAATTTTGACAGGATGCCACCTGCCTTTTTGACCTCATTGGAGAACGCATACACCACCACATCAAGAAGTCAGTCACCAGTATTTTGGAAGCACTTAGAAGTTGTATTGGAACTGGTAATAGGGCTGAGACACCTGCCCACAGGAGATATGTACACTTCCTTACAATATCATTGGCTGGTTGGCCGAACCACCATCTCTAAATTTGTCCCTCAGGTCCTGCTCTACTAACCCTGAAGACTGGAAAATGTGGAGTAGAAGTTCAGAACCAGATGGAATGTCCCCTATACAATAGGGCATGCGATGAAAAACATATCGCCATGAAGAAGCCAAAGAAATATGGGAGTAAATATTACAACTACAAGGCCTTCTTTTCTCTGTTGCTGCTAGCCCTGCTCGATACAGAATACAGATTCCTCTGTGTAGATTTTTGGTCAAGTAGATCTTCATTAGATGCACAGATTTTTAAACAAAGCAATATGAGGAATAAGATCAAGGATGGCTCCTTGCAGCTTCCGCCACCTAAATCACTGGGGGGGGGACCAGATTTGCACTATATTTTGGGGGGATGACGATGTATTTGCCTATGGATGGTGAAACCTTTCTGAAGAGGACAACTCACAAGGGAAGAGGGAATAGGAAACTACAGGATCTCTAGACAGGAAGGTGGTGGAGTAGCATTTGAAATACTAGTGAGCATATTCAGGGTACTTCTAGGCACCATGGAGCATAGGGCAAAAGTTGTCAGAGACATTGTTTAACATGTGTGGTGTTGCTCAACATGCTGAGGACACCCCAGGGCGGAGTAAACAGGGCACCACCCCAGCAAATGATGTAGCGGCCCTACAAAATGAACAAATGGTGTTTGTGCCAGATGACAACTACAGGAATCCTTCGAGGGAGACCCCAACATCGGCAAAACCTACTGAAATACTACTTCAATCATCTTGTTGCATTTGCTGGGCAGGAGGAAAGGATCTGACATGTTACAAGCAACTACCCTAGGGATAGAAGAGCTTGCATCTATCAGTCCTTCTCAGGACTACCCAGTTATTCCAAAAACTTTTATTCAATGCACCAATTTCCAAGAAAATTTCCGAAAATATCCGAAAATTTCTGAAATAAGACATTTCCAAACAGTTTCCAAAGAATCATAAGACCAATTTTAATGTTTAATAACTTCAACACAACTTTTTTCAAAGTCCCACGTTAAAAGTCAAATTTTGTAAGCCTTAGGATTTAATGCATATTTCCAAATGGCTTTAAGTAAAAAAGTTAACAAAACTTGTTTTCTTCAAATTGTTTTTCAATTTTTTGAAGTTGAAAAATTTCCAATTTTTTTCTAAGTTTAAAATTTCTGAAGTGTTAAAATATTTTTATAACTTTAAAAGTTTTCCAATGGTGCAAAGTCAAAGGTTAAATCCAAAGCTAAATATTTTTATTCAAAATTGAGTTTTTTAAAGGTCAAATTTTCTTCTCAAATTTTTATTGTTTTTTAAAGTTCAAAGTTTTTTAAATCCACGACTGAAGTTTTTTTCTACCCTTGGGATAGAATAAGCTGACATCTATCAGTTCTTTTCAGGACTACCCAATTATCCCAAGAACTTTTTTTAAGCTGCTGTTGCGTCCAACAAATTTACAAAAAATCCAATACATTTCCAACAAGTTTTAAAAACTCTTTCTAATCCAATCACAAGTCCCTCACCACAAGTTCTGTAAAAATGTCTCACGTTGAAACTCCTGATTTGTAAACCTTAAAAGTGTAGGCAAGTGTAGTGATCTACTACTGCGGTTGCTTCAGGTTGGCTGACTGCTGGGGAGGCTGTGTCTGGGCAGTGTGCTGCTGATGTTCTTGCTGTGTGGTGGTGATTGGAATGGAGATGGCTTGTGGATGTGTGTTGCTTGGTGAAAACGGGTTGTGGTGTGTTGATCTGCTGGTAGATTCCCTAGGCTAACTGTAGATTCCCTAGGGAGTCCTGATATGTTGTGCTGACCTTTTTGCCTGTGGCAGAGGCAACTGATGGTGGGTTGAATGGCTTCATAAGGGTTAGTGTGACAGTAAGCAGTGTTGAAGGACCGGTTTGTTGGTGGTCATCAACTACAAAGAAAGTTAGCTGCCCTCACGGTTGCTGCTGTCCTTTGGTTGGCACTTTGTTCTGCTTAGCTGGTTGGATGATCTGGCTTGCTGGCATCTGAGTCTCTGGGATGGTGATGATTAATTCCCTGGAAGATGGTTCTGGTTGCTGTGGCTGTTGAAAAGTCTGTGGCACTCTGAAGACACACTGGAGCAGGAAGTGTAGGTTTTGGGGGGTGATTGGGCTGACAGTTCCTCTGCCCCACTCTAGATGCCATACAAAAATTTTACAGCCTCGTTTCTGAATGTTTGAATGTTGCTATCTTCTTAGGCCACAAAGTCAGATGCCATATGGTTGCAGAAGACTGTTCTGCTGGTCTCCTACCTTGGCCCGAGAAAAGATGACAACATGGTTTTCATCTGTGCAAAAAATGGTCCATGACCTGGTCTACTGGAGAACGCAGGGGACAGCAGTAGGGCTTGTAACTGAAGACTGTATTGTGTTGTTTGATTGCATGCTGATCTCCATACTATCCATATCAATTGAGGCAGCTGATGCACTGCATCCTGGGTCAAGGGACTTGAAGTCTGAAGATGTGAAGAGTCCGTCGCATCTGATGTGTGTTTTCAAGTAGTTAAATTTATCCTGAATCCGGTTCTGCCTCTTTGTCATTTCCTTTAGAGTCTGGCCAGACTTGGATTGTGTGAGTTTGCCATAGTGAGTCCTTTGGAATTCGAACCAAGTCTTAAACACTTTGACAGACAGCTTGCAGTTGTTACCGAACCTCTTCCACAATCATTCCTTCTGGGCTTGTCCTGGAAATGTTTATTGGTCTTGTCTTAGAGCTCCTCATGATCCTTAACAAAGTCCACAATAGCCTTGTCATCTGAGTATGTTAAGTAAATGTTCATCATATGCCCTTTCTTGTGCCTGGACTACGATTGAGATGTCCCTGCCTCTCTTCCACCCTCTGTGTCTATTTCCACGTCACTCTTGTCTGTCCTTGCACGCTTTTAGGCCACTCCCACTTCTGCTGAGTGTGTAGTTTCCTCTATTGTAGCTTGATTCTGTGCCTCCTTCTCCCTCTCTCTATGTTCCCGCTCCTCCCTTCTCCTCTGTATGTCAGCAGCTGCATCTCCAAACTTAAACTCTGTAGGTGTATCTGTGGGGACTTTGTGGGATCCATTTGTGTCTGTAACTGCCTTTTTGGTTATGTTTACACTTGTCTTGATGTGTTCCTTGGCTTGTCCTGCTGATCCTGCTTGTCCAATTTTACGGTCTTGACAGAGAGTGACCAAGTCTGGTTGGTAATGTTTAGGACAGGCTGGTTTCCTTTCAAATATTAGCGATTTGTGTGTGATGCCTGTTGGGAGGTGGTGTTCAGGTACTTAACCACAACAGGCCAGGAAGTGTTTACAGACAAGACTGTTACAGTATAGGACAAGACGGGAAGTGTGTCCTACAAGCCGTAGAGACTCATGACAGGCAGTTACCATGTGTGCGGAGCAAAGGTCCAGATACAGAGTTGAGAAAGGTCTGTGATATATCAACCATGCTTGATATTATGTTGATCCACCACAATAAACCACCTCTCTGGGCATGACTCGGAACATGTCTAATGTCTTATGACTTATGCCTTATGAATTGGATGGTGTGCCTTAGAATCCATTGATACGGAGATTAAGCACGTGGACAACTGATTGATTGATAAACCTGGAAACTATAACCGATCCTAATCAATTCTTTAAATATTGCTCCTAACCCTTTAAAATTCCACAGTTACTGACAAGATGGCAACACTGGAACACCCCATTAACTGCATTATCGCTTGATCTGTGCAAAACCTGATTTCAAAGGCTTACCTAACTGTGAAGTATGTGTCCTTGATTGACCCTGTTTTTGCACCTTCTTCTACACTGCCTCGTCCCATTTGAGAATCAGAATGGATTGCTGTAGGTCTGATATGTCTGTGGCTTCCACTTGTTACGCTAATGCCCTAGAGTCCTGAAATGATGTGAGCACTGAGAAGTCGTTGTCAGAAGGGGAAGGTGACATCTTGGGTGCCACCTTATTCAGTGGCATTGCTAGGGTGTGTTCTTGTGTATCCCCCCATTGGTTACCTTTGACCTAGTTGTACAGATGATTTCCCGCTTTTTTCTTACATAATTTACTTTAAATTTAAAAGTCAAGAAGGCAGGATGCCATTTTACTGTGTTAAATTTTATTTCTCGGAACTTTTATGTCTGAGAGTTGTGTGAATTTTAGTATTATGACTGACTTTATATCTCAGAATCTTTATGTCTGAGAAACGTTGAATTTTAATGCTACTTTATACAAGATCTTATTGATTAGGAAACATATATTGTGCTGTGAATGGACTATAAACGTGAATAGCACCAATGAATTTGGAAGTTCATGGAAGCCAGGATGTTCTACTGATTTGAGTCTTCGAGACAACCTCATGCTTGCTTGCCTACATGCTAAGGGACGGTCTAACCTATTTCCCTTGTTATAAGCCTATTATATGGTCGAAATTTGGCGAACAAGCATAGGATTGCCTCTTCTTAGCCTCAAACCAGTGTGTATGTTCTTTCAGTGACGTGTTTCAGAGTAAATAATACTAATTTATCAATACCCAATCATGGTAAAAACATTTGACTGTAACAACTGTGGGGGTAATCACCCTAGACCAATTAACCGAAACTGCAAAGTGGGTAAAGAGCAACCAAACGCGACAATGGACATGAACTCTCAAATATTACATGAACTTAAGAACCTTAATGCCAGAATGACAACTATGGAGCAGAAAGTGCATTCTTTGGACGAACAGAGTTCGCCAGCAAGGTCTTCTAGATCCACAGCAAGTAAGGATCCAGCGGACGAGCAGGAAGAAGAACTCATCCTTCCCACGATCAGCAGCTTGCGTTCCTCACGACGAATCCAAGAAGAAGTGGACGACAGAATCAAGGAACTACAGATGCTTTCTCAAAAAGGCAAGTGTAAATCCCAACGTAGAGGTTCTGAGACTGTTTTTGTCAAAAAAGAAATACCATGGCCACAAAATTATATTTTAGGAGGCAGTTCAAAAACTAGGGTTTCTTATGATAATTTGTCCATTAGTCAATGGGTTTCAGGGTTTGCCTCCATTATTAGAGATGAGAAAGATCCCAATGTTAAACAATGCATGCTCGATTACTTGACAGAAATTATGGATGATAGTCACGACTTTGGGTGGAAAACAGCAAAAGGGGCCCATGCGGTACTCCTCTGTACAATGGAGGAGGGTCGAGTTACATGGCAAGATACAGATAAAATTGATAGGATAAGGAGGGCACATGCCCAAAAAGTCTACCAAGGGGCCTCGGGTTCAAACTCCAGAAAAACTCATGGTAAAGATGCCCCCACCCCTTGTAGGTATTTTCAAAAGGGTAGTTGCTCACAAAAAAGTGACCATGATAATAATGGTCACACATATTTGCACGTGTGTAGTAGATGCTTTTAAAATGGGAAAAAATTCCCCCATTCCCTTAAAGATTGCAGAAATGGTCCAAAAAACGAATAGGGCACTGCTGTGCAGTGCCTAAATGCAGTGATAATAAGAGTATGCGTGTGTATAGTAGAATTGTTGTCAATAGTAATGTAAATATTGTCAGTGAAAGTAAACATTGGAAAACTGATTGGTTAAAATACTGTGGCACTTCTTATGCAAATGTTGTCAAGAAAAACATGAGTAGAAAAACATGTAACAGAAAACCATGTCAGGGTGACAAGGTCATCAGTGGTACAGTGGTTAACAATAACTGTACCAGGGTTCGAAACAACTCTCACAGTATAGGTGCAAAAAATCCCAATCTTGAACCTCGAGTAACAAAAGCCTCAGATGTGGCCAAACCATTACGACAAAAACATGTGGGTAACAGTCAAACTTCAGCATGCGAGGCACCAATTTCTATGCACAATAGATTCAATATTTTGTCGCATATTGACACTTTTGACACTAATCAATCACATGTATTGAAAAACAGTAATGGTAAACAAGTGGTACAAAGTTTATGTCAAAACTCGGGTGCTTGTACATCAAAACACACGGTGGAAAAAGTAAACAAACCAATAGGTGAGTTAAAGAAAATAAACACATCAGGTGTTGTACAAACTATGGTTTCACGTCTAAAAAATCACTGTGGCGATGATTTGAGTGATACAAATCATAGGCGGGATGTTATTCTCATTGAAACTGAGGATAAATATGATTTGGAACTGAGATTTTGTCCCAAACACAGGTCAAAAATTAGTGAAGCTAAAAATATCACAACCTTTCGAAACTTGTTTCGAAACAAGTCAACGATAAGTATGGCTTCATTCCTTTAGGAGATCTCACACTTCCCAGGACAGATAAAGACAATCCCGGTATTGACGACGTAGTGAGTTTACATAAGAACGTGAAGGCTAGTAAAAACCACAACTTCTTGGGTGCTCAAATACGCATTGAATCTCAACTAAATTATGCAGTATGGGAAAAATATTTGACAGAAAACTGGGACCAGCAATTGTGTTATCTAATCAAATATGGTTTTCCTCTAGATTTCAATGCTAATAACCCTTTAAAACATGAACGTAATAACCATAGTTCAGCCACACTTCATTCAGAAGATGTTAAAGCATACATTGCTGAAAAAAAACGATTTAAAGCCATCTATGGTCCTTATAAACAGAATCCATTTGACAATATGCACTTTTCTCCTTTTTTGACTCGTGAAAAACCTGGAGCCCCACATAGAAGGGTCATTGTGGACCTTAGTTATCCCCAGGGATATTCTGTGAATGACGGAGTAACTACTGATGTATATTTGGACACCCCTTTTCTTTTGACCTTGCCCACAATCGACACAATAACCCAAAAAGTTAAAGAAAATGGTAAAGGATCATTATTATATAAGATAGACCTGAGTAGAGCATTTCGTCATGCTAAAATCGACCCCAAGGACTATAATCTCTTAGGTCTTTCTTTAGATGACATTTATTTTGATTCCTGTCTGCCTTTTGGCTTCAAATTTGGTTCTGCAATTTTTCAGAAACTCAGCGATGCTGTCAGGTATATAATGAGCAAATTTGGCTTCCAAGTGACCAATTATAAAGATGATATAATTGGTCACTCTGTCGCAAGTAAAGCAGAAAAATCTTTCGACACTCTCCACAATGTGCTCACAGAGTTAGGTTTTGATATAAGCTACAAAAAGGTAGTTTCGCCGGCCACCAAAGTCGTATGCCTAGGGGTCGAAATAGATACTACAAAATTTACTGTTTCTATCACAAAAGACAAAATTGAGGAGATAATATCCCTATGTAAAAAATGGACGGATAAAACACACTGCTCCAAGAAAGAATTGCAGTCTTTGCTAGGCAAATTATTGTATATTACCAAATGTGTCAAATCCTTTCGATTTTTTCTAAATAGAATGCTGGAACTGCTCAGAAATGCTGGCAAACGAGAAAATATTGTTATCAATGCCGAATTTTGACGTGACTTAAACTGGTTTGAGCAGTTCTCTCAGAAATTCAATGGAACTGCATTCTTTTCCCATATACTGGTCAAACACGACATTGAGTTGGATGCATGCTTACAAGGATTAGGCGCCAGATGGGGAAACTCGGTTTATGCTGTGGCTTTGCCACTTGGCTACAAACAAATGTCCATAGTCCATCTGGAAATGCTGAATATAATGGTCACCATTCAAACTTGGGGTCAATTTTGGGCTGGCCAAAAAATATGTATACATTGTGATAACCAGGCAGTGGTATGCGTGCTTACAACTGGCAAAACCAGAGATCCAATACTGGCTGCCATTGCAAGAAATATTCTAATGGAAATTTCCCAATTTGACATTAATCTGAAAACAGTCCATATTAAAGGCAAATGCAATCAGGTAGCTGACAGTCTATCAAGGTGGTTTTTGGACAGAAAGTGTCAAGAAATTGTGTATGAAGCCATTAGTAACCCAATATGGAGCCATGTGCCCATAGAAAGACTAAACATTGATTGGACAATATAATTTACAGGTGTCCCCAAGCAGCTGACGAGATTGTCACACAGAGCATCAATTCGGTTAGGCTCGTCACTGGCACAGTCTACGACCTCTTCCTACGACCAAAAATTCAGAATGTTTTTATCATTCTGCTGCTTTGCCTCTGTAGCTCTATCTCAAATCTCTACCCCAGTTATTCTTTCTTTCTTAGAATTTTTAGTACACAATAACACCTCCCCTTCTTCAGTCTTAAATTATGTCTCAGCAATCAAATCCTCCTTCCTCAGATTTGGCATTAATCTTACTTGTTTTCAAGATCATAGGTTAAAAATGTACAACAAATCCTTGCTGAGATCAAAACCCCTCAATCCTCACATAAAAACAATTATAGATATTCCCATGCTCACAAAAATTGCTGAACACTGTAATTTTATACATATGGGTCATGTATTCAAAGCCTCTTTCCTCCTGTCCTTTTTCTCTTTCCTCAGAATCTCAAACTTAGTTCCACATTCTATTTTCTCATATGACCCCCTCAAACAATTGGCCAGAGGTGATATCATTTTTGCTCCCCCAGGCGCCCATCTCATCATTAAATGGACCAAAACCCTCCAGTCTCCTGATAAAATAAAAGTTCTAAAAATTCCCTCCCTAGGTGCATCTCCTCTTTGCCCAGTGGCTGCATTAAGAACACTACTAAAATCTTCCCCCAAGGGAAAACATCTTCCCCTCTTTCAGATCCAATGTTTTGGTAAGTGGGTGCCACTTACTGACACCAGGCTAAGAAAACAATTGTCAAACATTATCAGGTTTTTAAAACTACAGGATAAAAATATCACATTTCACTCCTTCCGACGTTCAGGTGCCACATGGGCATTCAATTCGAATATTCCAATGCACCATATCCAGAGTCATGGCACCTGGACGTCGGAGGCAGCTTGGGCTTATATCATCCAGGACCATAATGCTTCTGACTTAGTAGCCACAACCTTCCAAACTACTTTGTCCTACTGACCTACACATACTTGGCACTTGGGGCATCTTGTCATCATAGTCTGTACTAATATTCATGTTACATTATAAGTTAAATTTGTCATGTCATTGCTTTACAATGGTAACAACTAGAAAATTGTTATCTTTTGAATCATCTTCTTATCAGTAATATTATGTACTGACCAGTAATAATAACTGTAACTGCTGTGTGTCATATGCAGCATAAAGTTTGAAATTCTGCATAGCAGTAGTGTATGTGCTCATTGTTTTACAATGCACACATGTATGACTAATCAAAGCTTAAAATGTAGAGTTATGTTAAGGCCACCCTAGTGTTGTATAGTGTAAATTAAGATAAGGTGGCCTTAAGTCAAATTTGTAAATATTTTCTAGAAATACTTAACATAGAATAAACTAATAAATCCCCAAGATGTGTCTTCTCACTGTCTTAGTAAACTGATAGGCATAGGCCACTGTGGGAAGGTGACATCTTGGGTGCCACCTTATTCAGTGGCATTGCTAGGGTGTGTTCTTGTGTATCCCCCCATTGGTTACCTTTGACCTAGTTGTACAGATGATTTCCCGCTTTTTTCTTACATAATTCACTTTAAATTTAAAAGTCAAGAAGGCAGGACGCCATTTTACTGTGTTAAATTTTATTTACCCTCTCCCACCCCTGAATGGCCTACACTAACATTATAGTTGTAGTTTCAGATATGGCGAGTGTGGGAGTATGTACACAAGGTGTCGCAGCTATATAAATAGCTGCATCCACCCTCAGTCTTCAGAAGGTCATCTTGCCTGCTCGCGTTCTCTTCCAGCCCCAGGTGATAGTCTGCCATCAGTGTGAGGGGTCGTCAGTGGTGTAGTGTAGGTGTTCTATCTTAGTGACACAATATCCCTGTAAAGCTAGTTTGCAGAGACTCAATAGTAGAAAAAGTAAATAATCTGGTTCTTATTCATTGGCGAGCTGGTGGTTGATCTGTCATGTAAAGGCTGTTGTTAAACAGTGTTTAAATATGGTGTCTTTGAGTAACAGAAACATATTATGCTGTTTATAATCGAATATCATCATTTTGATCAGTTAGCGTGACCTTCAGTTAGGTCATTTTTGCTTGTAAAATGTGGTTCATAGTGTACAATGATCACTATCAGTGAAAAATAAAATATATTGAGTTTAATGATAAATTCTGATGCAGTTTCAAGTTTGATGTCTTAAGTTAATCTTAAAATAAGAAGGTTATGTTATCTCAGTCTAGTAATTGCGGCTGTTATAAGTATCATATATATTAGCAGGGCTTGTGCAGTAAATCTAAATACTGTCATGATTACAAGCATTATCTAACCATAACTTAGCTAGTAATCTATTTAACATAATGACACGTTAACGCTTATAGATGTCTAATGAAAGTTGCAAGGTCATAACTACTCAAGTTCTGGACTTCCTCGGCACTTTCCAAATTCTAAAAATATTGTTTATAAAATTGGGTGTCAGCCAAAGTAAGTAAGGTCGTGTCAAAATGTGAGTGGAGTAAGGGGTCATATTGCTTGATCATGTAAGGTGTAAACAGTAGTTAGCTAGATGCTTTGGCCCCCCAATTTTAGTTATTATGTATTAATAATCTGGTTTTAGTATATTTGTTTAGTATTTTGTGTAATGCATAAGGTATGTTTTAAATGTCTCATTGATGTCGTGAAGATTGCATAAGTATGTCATTGTGTGAAAGTAATGTCTATTACTAGTATACCTGACAATTGTGTAGCTAAATCTTATATCATTTTATGTCGTTATTGTACTTCAACCTTTACAACTTAGTAACTTTTAGTCTTTTAGTTTATTTCTTTTAATATTGTACTGTTGGCATACCACATGGTTATGGGGCATCTTGTCATCATAGTCTGTACTACTATTCATGTTACATTATAAGTTAAATTTGTCATGTCATTGCTTTACAACGGTAACAACTAGAAAATTGTTATCTTTTGAATCATCTTCTTATCAGTAATATTATGTACTGACCAGTAATAATAACTGTAACTGCTGTGTGTCATATGCAGCATAAAGTTTGAAATTCTGCATAGCAGTAGTGTATGTGCTCATTGTTTTACAATGCACACATGTATGACTAATCAAAGCTTAAAATGTAGAGTTATGTTAAGGCCACCCTAGTGTTGTATAGTGTAAATTAAGATAAGGTGGCCTTAAGTCAAATTTGTAAATATTTTCTAGAAATACTTAACATAGAATAAACTAATAAATCCCCAAGATGTGTCTTCTCACTGTCTTAGTAAACTGATAGGCCACTGTAGTCAGACGAACTACTTCTTCTATGTCTGATAGCTTCCTTTTTCATTGCTTACGAGTCTTTGTCTTTTACTACAACTTTTTAGGAGAATGATGGAAAAAAAACCTGCAAATCACTGGATCCTCCCTTTCTCATTTGGTTACTCAAGTTGCTCATTCTTCTGCTCAAGATGCTGCATCTTCTTTAAGTCCAATTTAAAATCCATGAGATCTTCCTGTGATACATTCGGAGCTGTCAAGGAGCTAGCAAGCCTTGATTGAGGTTGTGTGCTGCGAGCATCAGTCAGATGATTTATTTATCCTGACAAGCATTCTTCCAGGATATCAGAATCCCATGCCACTAGGTTACAGTTTAGTCTTACAGTATCTCTATTGTTTCACTTATACGGTTGTCAGGATTTTATTTTACATGTTAGTACACAAATAATATATACAATATATCTGAGCGTATCAAAATTTGTGAAAATCAAGTTTTAAAAACACTATAGATTTACCTAAAAGACTATAGATCTAGAGGTCAATACCCAACAGGGTTAAAACAATGCAGAGTTTTTTTCACCTCCAGCTTAACTCTAGATATTTCTACAGTAATATAATAAATTATAGAAATATGTACAAAATGTAACCCTTCCGAAGCACAAAGATGTATTTTGGCCTGCAAAAAGGAAAGTAATTTACAAAATTGCAAAGTTTGTGTCACATGGGAGGTTTCTTCTCCTGTAAAGGCAAAGGCCATATCATGGCTGAATCTAATAATTTCCAACATGTTTCCATGGGCTAGATTCAAACACACGACCACAGATATTTGAGCCAAATCACTCTGCCATGAAACTTCTTGTATTACACAGGATGGTGTAACAATTATAAACAACGTGTAAAAATCTCAGTTCTATCACAGCAACAGAATGAAGAAAAATTACATGTTTTAAAATTCTCCTTATCACATAATAAGTAATGATGCACCACACAAAGGATATTCATAAAAACATCAGATTAAGTACCATTCATGGCAAATGATGAACACTTTGTTTTTCCACCCTCTCTGTCTCTTAAAATATTTTGTTACTGGGTCATAACTTTATACATTTGTTTTTTTTTGTCTGCTCTTGCTATCAGGAAAAATAGACAGTTGGAAGAGTTACTTCTCTGAGGCACAAAATGAAGAATTCGACAGAATCTATGAAAAACAGATGGAAAACTATCCTGACTTGAAAGAAAAAATCAAGTTTGAATAGGACAGAGTACTGCAGTATTTGGATATTTTTGCGTAAACTGGTTTTATGTAGAAACAAAAACAACAATAATAAAGTGAACGCAAAAAACTGTACACAGTTACACATTCCAAGTGATATGTTTCAAGTAATTCTATAATAATATAGTGCTAACTTACTCATGTAGCTTAAAACTTAGAATCTTGATTTATGTAAAAAATAATTGTACTGAATATAAGTTGTAATATATTTTTAGCTGTGGATAGCTTGCCTTTTTACAGCCCCGATAATGTTACCCTCAGCAATATCTTACACGGTAAGCGGTAAGCAACTTGTCTCTTCAGTCAGGAACTGAGTGGGGTGCTGGTATGTGGTCATCAAAGAGATTAATGTTTCATAACCATTGCGAGTAAAATTTTCTCTTCCAAGTACTCACAACTCAACTTTCGGGAAGTAATGGATTAGAAAAAGAAGTTTATTTATGATCATCAACAGTATTTTTACATACATATATTATATCTCTTCAGTACAAGATATTGCACAGATTTCATAATTCTGATAGCAATTATTCATTTTGAATATCACTGGTTCGTTAAAGTTAATTGGTTATTCAAAAGTTGATACCATGGAATATTTTTCTTCAGCTTCTCTTGTTCTGCTTTTATCTGTAAATAAATGATTAGTTGCATATCCAGGTACAATTTTCCATTTCACAAGATTAACTGAGTGTATTAAATACAGAAAAAAAGCACTTTTTTGAGATAAATTATGCTTTGTTAGTTGGTAAATATTGTAAAACTAAGTGTAAAAGTAATATCACAGAAATTTCCTTTGACCATTGTTTACTTGTACTTGAACAACAAACTCCATTTTGAATGATTAAAATATTTGAGAAATAGAAAGTCCGATTTTCGCTGAATCTAACATGTCATGAACTGTGAGCGAACCCTATCCTTAAATGGGAAAGTTTCTTACTAAAAACAAACTCTCACAGGAACCACAAGTAATTCTGGAAATTACAAGAAAAAAGTATGTTTTTCAGTGTCCAAGTTGGGGTTTTATATCCCATTCAACAGCCAGGGCCATATTGGACAGGTTCCTAACAAAGCTTACACAGCTGGTTAACTGGTCACCCATGGAGGGGATGCGTCTCTGATTCTTTCAAATTTGCTGTGGTCACTCCTCTTATTAAAAAGCCAAATCTTCCTTTAGATGATCTTAAGAATTATCGCCCCGTGTCTGGCCTCAGTTTAATATCAAAACCGGTAGAATGTGTGGTTGCTAAGCAGCTGTTAGAACATATTCATATCCATAACTTAGATAACCCATACCAGTCGGCATATAAAGCTGGTCACTCAAATGAGACAGCTTTTCTCTCCATAAAAAATGAAGTTCACTTATCATTGTCAAAAGGTTAACCCACTGCCTTAGTATTGCTCGACTTGTCTGCCGCCTTTGATATCATAGATCATTCCATTCTTCTCAGTTGCCTCCGTATTTGGTTTGGAGTCGGTGGCTCTATTCTGAAATGGTTCACTTCCTACCTAACAGACCGTTAGCAGTCAATAAAAATTGGTTCTACTTTGTCAGATGTTTAAACTCCTATTTTGTGTCCCCAAGGTTCTGTCCTGGGCCCTTTGTTGTTCTCATTGTACACCACCCCCCTTATTTCGATTATCTGTAAACATAAAGGTATAAAGTTTCATTTCTATGCAGATGACAGCCAAATTTATGTACAATTATCCCAGAAGAATGCATCTGCTGCCTTTGAAAAGTTGAATAGGTACCTAGATGATGTTAAAGAGTGGATATCAACTAGTAAGCTTAAATTGAATCCTGACAATATCGAGTTTATCATCTTTGGTTCAAAGAGACAGAAGGACAAGTTGAAAGCTTGTTTTCCAATTGATATCTTGGGCAGTCCACTCTGCCCTGTTGACTCAGTCAAAAATTTAGGTGTGTGGTGCGATTCAGATTTTTCCTTGTCCAAGCATGTTCAGAATGTCTGCAAAAGTAGTTTTGTTAAACTCTGGAATTTCAGACATGTCAGGTGGTTTCTTACTCATGATGTTTCTGTGCTTGTGGCTAATGCTCTTGTTAGTAGTGGGTTGGATTACTGCAACTCACTTTTCAGGAGCCTCTCCAAGTTCAATCTACGCAAATTACAGTGCATCCAAAATAGTGCAGCCAGAATTGTATCAAACACCAGTCGATACACCAGTATAACTCCTGTGCTTAAGAGATTGCATTGGCTTCCTGTTGAACGGCACACAGTGTTTAAGACAGCCACACTTGTAAGTTTTCCTTGGTATTTTGCTCTATATCATTCTTCCTACAGCAGTACTTATAGTACCTGGCGCAGTCAAAGTGGTGGCAATTCCCTTTTATCATCCCAAAGTTCTGTGGTCCTTGACCCCTTCTCTGTCTCTGAATACTCAAATTTTGTCGACTGCTTTTTTTTTTGTTTTGTTGTGCCTTAGAGTCCTCTTGTAAGGGGAGATGAAGCGCTATAAAAGTCCAATTAGAATTATAATTAAACAGTGTCAATTGTGGAAGTCACACTCACACAAATGTGACAGTCAGGGATTGAATTCGTAACCTGCTAACCGAATAGGTCACTGAGGACCTCTTACATGTTACAATTTTTATATTTATATAAATCTATGAGTTATACATATATATAAATGGGTAAAAATATACTTAATATTTATTATTATATATATTTAAGTGTGTTTGTTGTAGAAATAACAAGTGAGGGGTTATAAGAGATTTTACAATGAATGGCGATATAAGGATTATGAAGGTGCAGCCTCAATGATTCTAATGAGCTACGAGTAATCTCTTATAAGGCTGACATAAAAATCCCTATTCTAACATGATAATCACTTTAGATAGTATACATAATATTACTATTTACAATTTTAATATGACAAAATCCAACGATTTTACTTTGCAAGGGGTTATTGGTGGGATATTTCCCCATGTGCCAATCAGATTCACCAACCCATTTGTATTATGTTAGAATGAGCGATAATGCAAACCGGTAAAGTTTTGAAAATTTTAGCAGTGAAATATATCCTAGATTAGCTTATCAGAATTGCATGCCAGGGCCGGGATTCACAAATATTCTTAAGAATTACTTAAGTAATTGCTTAAAGTTAGCAACATTGCTTAATTTAGACACTTACTTATGTGGGATTCGCAAACGGTAAAAAATTCTTACCTAAGTAAGAGTACCTAACTAAGTAAACTATAGAACCACAAAACAAACACATCATATAACCACAGTGATCAGCGCCACCTATCCAATAGTTTGACAATTGCAATTGTCTTTTGGCGATTTGTTTGGAAACAATGGCTGACATGTTAAATACTACACAGAGGAAGAGAAGCCACAATTGGACCACACAAGAAGTGGCTATTCTGAAAGAACAATGTAAAAAAGTAGCCATTTTATTAACGCCTCTTTCAGTTCAACAGTAACTTTGAACACAAAAAATTAAGTTTGGAAATCAATTGCAGCTGAAGTAAATTCTGTAGGAGGATGTAGTAGGAGAGCTGATGAGGTGAAAAAAGTGGTATAACATCAGAGCAAACTCCATGAAGGCAGTGAGGACTTTAACAAGTATTCTCGGGGCACAGGTGAGTTTATATGTTTATTTATTTATTTAGTAATCGGCATTTGGAGAACCGTAGGGATGGAGAGGGGAGTGTATGCAAATTACGTACCTGTCAATTTACATCCCGTCATCTGGGTGCCGGGTAGTTCAGCCCTAGGGACCCCAATTTTCGGTTTCTTAGAAAACTAGCATATAACCCTGTCCTAGTTTTCTATTGGCTAGTGTCTGGTCACCTTGGGGCTTGACCATACATTCGGCCATTTGAAATCTAGAGGTGACAGGGGTGACATTGAATTCATCATACAAGTTTATTTTACAAGTTATATTTCAGAACTGTGATATTTTAGGGTTTTTAGTTTTTATTGTTTACCTTTTATTCTGATGATATGGCTACTGCATCCACTCATCAGGACAATCTGCGTTCAAATGGACACGATACTTTACAGCTACCTGTGGAGTTACATATGGCAGAAGATAGCACCTTCATGAAAGACCTACTGGCTTCCCAGAAGAATCCACTATCCGGGCAAGTGTCAGATAACGATTCTTCCATTAATTATTCAGATTGTGATTGCCAGTTCAGGTGATGAACATGATTCACGTAGTGAAAGCAATAGTCAGGAAACTTTTGTTAAAAATCGGATCCGACAACGTCGGATACCCATAGTACTTCACAGCAAGCTATCAATATTCAAATTCTTGCACAATTGCAGTCATTAGGTAGTAGGCTAGATGCTATGGAAAAAGTCATGTAAAACAAGTAATGACACTTCCAAGATAAAAAATAAAGGCGTTAAATCTAACGCTACAGCACAAACAGTGGTCGCACCTCCCCCTGGTCACCAAACTAGTGGTTTCAACAACTTCCAAACCATGCGACAAGATGCCAATTTGCAAATTCAAGTTGAAAAACGTTTATAAGAACTGGCTTCCCTGAATAAAGCAGGTGCTAAGCTCAAATCTTTAAGTACATCACCACTGGTCAGCCTAAGTATTTTGCACCATATCTCTCCTTGTACAAATCTGCCATGAATACAAGGCGTTCAAACCCCAAAAATTTGTTCCTCCAGGTTCCTCATTATTGTGCTTCCATCAATAAATCAAAGGTCCACTTCAACAACAGTTTCTCATATGATGCCCCGAAGTGAAGGAATGATATTCCACATGATATCCGCAGTGCTCCAAATCTCTCCTGTTTCAAAAGTCGACTAAAAACCTACCTATTTCAGAAATCATTTCCACCTTAGCTTCTTACTACCGAACACTGGATCACCTCCCTGGGTACGACTCGGAACATGTCTGATGTCTTGATGATTTATGCCTTACAAACTGGATGGTGTGGTTTAGAATCCGTAGATACGGAGATTAAGCACTTGGACAACTGATTGATTGATTTATTATCTTCCACTTTTAGCAAGTAGCTTAAATCAATCCATATTTACACAAAGAATCTTATCTAATCTACTGATTTGCAGGCTCAATATATTCCACACAATAGGGAACACAATATGCTAGGTTAACAAAGGTAGTGTTCAAAGGCAAAGTCAAGGGGCAATCTAGGTCAGAAATCCAAGATTGTGGGTGTGATTGGGGGGAAAGAACAAAGTGGAGAATCTTGAGTTGAAAATGTGAGTCTTAAGATGTTTCTTAACGAATGTCACAGAGGGGCTTTTGCTTATGTGGAGAGGAAGAGTGTTCCAGGGGGCAGGTGCATAATGACTAAATCTTATTGAGTTAGGAAAATGTTTGTGTGATCTTTGAATTTTATGGTCAAAACAGGGAATGTAAATGAGTTTGAGCTTTGGGCTACTATGTCTAGTATTTCTTGATGAGGTGTATGGGTGTATTATTTCACTAAGGTATGCTGGTTGGCCATGGTTTGGAATTTTATATGTGATAAGGCCTATTTGAAATTGTAAGCTGTATTAAACTGGACGCCAGTGAAGTTTTTTTTTTGTAATTGTGGAGGTGCTACAGGAATACTTGGAAGAACGAGTGACAACCCTGCAGAGTGATTTTTGGACACGAAGTAATCTTCTACACTTAAAATCAGTGAGCATTGCAAATAAAGAATGACAGTAGTCCAATCTACTGCTCACTAAAGCATTTGCCCAAAAATCAGACTTGAAATGTATCTATGAAAATAGGCTCTAGTGAATAAAAAACCTCCAATTTTTTACTTTAATTTTCTCTGCCATTTCTGTATCTAATTTTGCTCCAACGAGAATGAGCTGGATATCACCAACAAGACCTTTCTCGTAATGCCTATGACCTACTTGTAGGCTACACACTTTCAAAAATTAATTACTAAAATGGGCACTTATTTACATATTTTAATGCAAATTATCTATAGCAAACATATTACCCCATCTTAACTCTTTTGTATATATTGGTCAAATATTTCTCATGGTCGATATTACACACACTTGTCCACCAACATGGAATATAAGGATATTTTGTATAATTGATGGATATTCACCCTTCTCAATATAATAACAGTAAGAGTTTCAACAATATCTGGTAAACTTTTGCCAAATTAACAAAATTTTAATAGGCTCAGAAGGATTCATTTTAAAAAGAAAATTAAATTAGTAAGCTAGAGCAGAAACATGGTCATATTAAGGTATAGCATTGTGACAATAATTCACACATGAAAAGACAAATAGAAAATTGGAGATATGTCTTTCTTTTCTCCGATTTAAAAAAACAGCATTAAATATTATTTACTTCTGCCACTGTGTATGTATTAAGTTGTGGGGAAAACTTATTACTAAAGCATACCAAAATGTTGATATAAAAGGCACGTTCATAATTAAAGTTAATCAGGATGAGAGAAAAGATATTAATTGTTTGTCCAACATCAACATATAGAACAATTTATATGAATCACTGAGGCACTCCATTATGCAATTTGTTTACACCCTTAAGGACACACGTGCTTGTTTTTTTGCACAAATAATAACTGTTGTGTCTTGTGCATAGATTCTATTAAAATAATAAGTAAGAGAGGTAAAATATGTAAAGAAGTAAAGCAAAGCCTTTGTGTCTGGAGAAGTAGAACACAAAATGTAACCCACAAACAAAACCTGGAAAATAAATAACACTGAATGCAGCACAAACCTGATCCGCGAAGAGAGAAATTTCTTATTGAAATACATTTTTCACAACCAAAAAAAAAAAAAAAATACAATGGTATTGATATCTACATATTTTATTCCTTAAGGGAAAATTTAAAACGTTTACATCAAACAACTTCATTTTGTCTATATCCGCATGGTTTAGTATTAAGTGATGCATCCAGTAGAATATACACTGAACTGTGGCTATGGTCTCCCGCAAAGAGGTATTTTATTAATTAGCTTATTTTTGGGTACATATGGAATATCCTTGATTTGGTGATGTTGTGTTATTACCTTAATCCCTGCTCGGTCAAGATATATTTTTTTTCAGAAAGGCTATGTTGTCAAAGTTGCCTGAATTAGTAATGTCATATAATAACGAAATATATATTATTATTCCTCAGTAATTAATAAGTAGACACGTTCAAAAACTACAGATAACATCATATTAGAGTGTTTCCATAATATGCTAAAGAAGCTACATTGTCTTTTTGAGGCAATGGGAAATATTTCTCTCAAAATCATATTTCCTTTTTTAATGAAACAACACAAAATAAGGATTTCAAAGATTATGGATGGTCACACTCCTTAATCAGAATAAACCTAACATCATATTTGTATTTTCAAAGAATGTTAAATAATTGGTTGGAATAATGTAAGTGTTGTAGCATATTATGGGACAAATTCATTTTGTACTATTTCCCTATTTTCAAATATGTTTTCCTCAAATTTTTGTCAATATTATGTTTTGCCAATCTATTAATCTACATTCAAAACAATGAACAAACTATATGACCAATTTATGTTGGAAACATATGTTTACTCTATCACAGAGACAGAAACAACCATCTCTCATCTTGAAAAGAGCTTTTGGGATGTTAAAGTCTGTCACTATCTGAAGACGGGTTTAGGTGAACATCAGCTGGAAATCAACTTTCCCAAACAATGAAGCTAATTTTAATTGGATACATTGCAGTGATTGCCGTGGTTTGTGAATCAGCCAAATTGGACGTCCCCAGCTATAATAGAGAACTTCAGGAAGCAGTAAGTCATAAGTGAATAATTATAGAATCTAATGTAGTAATATGGAAGTGTGTTGAAAGGTGTAGATCCAACTGACAGACATTTTTATAATGAGACAGGAAGAGGTCATCATCAACATGTGGAAATCACAGTAGGGGAATGAATGAGAATCTGAATGGAAAATCTCAAATAGTTTACAAAGTTGAAAATGATTATTTCGGATCTAATATCTTATTTTCCTTAAATTGAACTGCAACTTGGTAACTGTTTTTGTTTGTTTAAGTCGTACGATAGATGACAAGCTAGGTGACAGCTTCTAAGAGTTATATTGTTAAATGCAATTGGTAGTAACCATTGCTAAGTTAACATGAGTATTTAACATGCACATTGTGTGTTACATATCACATGGATTGTGTTGAACTTTTTACAGATTATAGACATTAGTGACAAAGATGACAGCCAGATATCAGAGATGGAACCAACTGAGGGGTAGGTTGTAAACTGTAAAAAAATTGTCAGTTTTGTGTGATACCCCTTGATTATTACTTGAGGGCAAAGAAGGGATATCAGAAGAAGAAATAATTGTTTAATGTTGTTACTCTATATTGTTAAAAGTTATTTAGCTAAAATAATTCCGTACTTTTGTTTGTGAGTACAGTTGTATTTATTTTGTTCTTATAACAGTAAGTGGATGAAAAGTGTACAAAATAAATGGTTTGGCTCGATTGAACAATTTAGAAGCATTGTATTTAGCAGGGAAAACACTTTCAAGGGAGCAGTAAATTGATTATATATTTTTAAATCTGTTTAGTGCTGCCTCTCTTTTGAGCCACTAACTTAATATATGTACGCCTGATGGTGAGGAATACTTATCCCAGGAAGGGACATAGAACTGTTTCATTATCATTTTCTTATCTTGTTACCATGGGTTAGCAAGTCGTTACCACAAGATACTACGTCATTCCCACAAGTTAGCAAGTTGTTATCACGGGATACTAAGTTGTTCCCACAACTCAGTGATTCGTGGCAATGAGATATTAAGTTGTGGTAATGAGATGCTCATTTGTGGGAACAAGATACTACTTATGGGAACAAGATACTAAGTGGTTACCACAAGATAGTAAACCCTTGTAAACTCACCCCTTACTAACTCATTGCCACCACTTACTAACTCGTTCCCACCACTTACTAACTCGTTCCCACCACTTACTTACTTGTTCCCACCACTTACTTACTTGTTCCCGCCACTTTCTTACTTGTTCCCACCACTTGCTCACACAGTAGACCACTTGCTAACTTGTTTTCACCACCCATTAACTCATTCCAACCACTTATTAAATCGTATTCACCACTTATTAACTCATTACCACCACTTAGTAAGTCGCTCCCACCACTTATTAAGTCATTTCCATAAGCTAAAAGGTACCACAGGATATGATGGTGTTCCCTCAAGATAAGTTGGGTATGATATACAAAGAATTGTCTGTACATTGGCATCAAAGCTTGACTTAGTAACTCGTGGGAATAACTTGCTTTCTGGTGGGAACAACTTTGTATCTTGTAGTAACGACTTGCTAACTTGTGGGAACGACTTAGTATCCTGTGGTAATGACTTGCAAACTTGTGGGAATGACTTACTATCTGGTGGGAGTGACTTGGTACTCTTGTTAGTTATAGGAAACATGACTTTAGAGCATATATATTCAGATCGCTGAGGAATTATATTATACAGAAGTTAAAGAAGCATGCATTTCTCACAAGCGTGTTTTTATATAACTGACAAAAATATTTGATACAATAGAATGTAGCACACATGGCAAACTGACTGAAAGTTGCACTTCTATTGTGACATTGAAACTGTATTTGAAGATGATTGAGGTGCTATAAAATATATTTTGATAATTTAAAAGGCCTGTGTTTTCTCACATTCAAATAGCTTTGACTTCCGGAGAATTTGAGGTTTGCTTGTATGTAAAAGCACCGCACTTACATTCTAAAACCGACTAATTGCACAGTCACATATCTTACAAGCTATTGAATTACAAGTATTTTGTGGCAGTGGAATACCTCCCGTGGACTGTATCCTGCTTTATATACATGGTGTTAGATGCCTAAGAGCTCTCCCTTGTAGGTTAAGCGAAATGTGTTGTAATTTTGTGGTCATACACGATCCAAGAACAGGCCTGGGGGAAATATATTGATGTATACCGGCATTTAATACAGAACGTATATAATAGATCTGAATTTTGAGATTCTCCTTTTGGCTTAGCCTATGATAATGTCAAACTTGTATATCTTCAGATGGAAGTAGTGTCCACAGGTGGAAAATGACTTACAGGCTGAGATACAGCATTACAAAAAAATCACTTTCACGTCAATTAATCTTATATTTTACCCATTTTTTCTCTATAGAGATGTTGGCATTGATGGTGATAGTCTGATGGTATATGCTTTAGTTTCAATGTCTGATGGTAAGTAGAGTTGACATGCAAGATTTGTATGAAAGTTGTTCCAGTAAACAGAAAGAAAGCGTCACTTGATATTGTTAATTAGTGAGATCTCGTTTATTTCAGTACGGTTGCAGTTAGGATGTATGTAACACATGCCTGATGTTCATAGCTTCTGCGAATAAATACAAACAACTGGAAATAATAAAAAAAACAGTTGTTTGTAGTAAAGTGTGCCAGTCCATATGAAAATAAGCTATGCACTGTTTCATGTGTTCCATATTTCCACAAACAGGTACTCTTTGGCAGTAGCAAACCAATCAGCACAACTAACGAACTAAATAAAAATATTTGAATCTAGATATACTAGTTATGCTTTGTAACTAGTGCCAAGAAGGTCCATTTTGGTGTATCCCATTCTACTACACATGGGAGGATGCATGAATTAGCTCAAAACCATCAAATACAGGTGACCATTCTAAATGATAAAAATATATTTGTCACTAACTACTTTTGGTAGATGTCTAATGAATAACGTACAACATTGCAGATGTTGTCATATTCAAGAGCCAAGGTTGTGACTGTCAAGAGATCAACAAGTGTACTTGCTGTTTTTGGGTACTTCCTTTGGTGCTAAAAGGTATTTACGCATCTAACATGGTCAATAGTAAAGTATGAACTCACCAAGAATACTGTGTCCGCTGTCACTTGGTTGTTACCTCACAGCAACACTTGACTAGTTCACAGTATTTATATTTACAATATATTTATTTACAGATTATTCTATAAACCTGTACTGCTAGATTAGCAGCAAAGGCTAGCAACTATTTATTTGCAATTTGTGACCATTCACTTGGCAGTTAGGAGCTAGACTGATGCTATATTTGAAAAGGCCAGACTAACTCACTTCTGTGTCCTTGACCCCTGACCTAATTGTTGGAAAGCAGTGGATACTAAACATCGGCGCCGAAACACCGGATTTCACCACATTCCACCCCGTTCTGAAAAAGGCCAAGGACAACTATTTTCAGGTCACCACAGACCACCTTAAATGCATCGGATGCTTATCGATGCAACCTATTGCTCCTTTATTTTAGTCCGTAGAGGCGGGCTGCGTTCTCAGACGTCTTCGTGAGAACCTCCGCCAAGCCTAAACCCTTCAATTCAGCAACTCTTCTGGCTATAGCCTCAATGCCATATGGGGAGTTGAACCTATTGGAGAGATGTTCTGGAGCTTTCAAATATGGAGAGTCCGTTTCCAACAGTATCATTTCCATTGGCAATTGTTTGATGACATCATCCACTTCTATATGTCTTTCTGGCCGCAATATCAGAGCGGTGAACCCGAACATGACACTAGGGAAGCTGTCCCTCCCTTTGATCATTTCTCGGACTCCTCCATTGTAACAGTGTCTGTGGATTCTAGAATTTTTTGCCACATCGTCTTTCAGAACAGATGACATTACGGCCAAACACATATCACTGGCATCCCTTGACTTATTGTCACCTTCACGGCAGTGGATCACCAATACTTTTGACCATAATTTTTTGTCAACGTAGAATCGGAGTAGATCCTTCAGCACCCGTATTTGGTGGTCATTGAATTTTGAGTAGCCTTCAGAGTACTCCATGCCCATCTCGCCGATTCCTACGCAACGGGGATCCTTTTCTACGGCGGACTTTACCATGTCAAGTTGTCTTTGAGAGACATACTTTGCTTCCTTTGGATGTACACCGTAAGTGAAGGATAATCGGTGATCCCGTTTGTATACAACCATATCCTCCCGACTTGGTACCCCATGGCAGAAGTTACACACAGCATGTTGCAGGCGAACAGGTGTCTGTGGCATGGGCCCATTGTTCAGGATAGATTGAAGAGCAGAAAAACCTGCCACTGCCCTGATTTTGTCAAGATGTAAGTGTGAGTCGACAAATCCAATTTTCTGCGATTCATCACATGACAACAACCTCTGTTTTCTTTGTTCCCACTCGCGATCACCATATCTTTCCCCAATGTCTTCCATTCGCGGTGGTAAAATTGGTTTTGGAGGTGGTTTGATCAAAACTTCTTTGAAGGTTGGTTGAGGTGGATCCTCCCATTTTTCCTCACGCACCTTAACGCTCATGAAACGATCCATGCACATTGTTCCGTCTAGCAGTTGGTTGATGATTTCAGTACTGGTCATCACTGGGGGCTGATATGGACGGAAAGTTGGTGGTGGAGTGTGTCCTTCACTTTCAGGCATTGCTAAAACAGATGTTTCTGTGACCTGTGACGTTGCACTTGAGGAGGTTGATGGTTGATTCTGTGCTAACACCTCATCCACCTGTCTGCAAAGCTCATCTGCATCCGGAACTTCTGACACATTCTGTTCTGTTTCCAGATCAAGCTCCATTGGCTCTTCTGTCGGTGCACTCTGAGCTGATGCAGTTGCCTCCTGAACTTGAGCTAGAACGGTTTTCTTGAGAACGTTCTTCTGTCCAGCAACAAATTCAACTTTTCGGTCACTTGACTGGGTTGGCTCTCTCACCTTCTTGACCGTCAATGTGGCAGTTGTTTCAGAGGCGCTCTCTCCCAATCCAGTTATTTTTACCTCAAAGTTGGGATTCTTCATCTGAACACGCTCTTCACCGATTTGGCTTAAAACAAATGCTGCTAGGCGCCAGTGAGCCAATGATGCGACGCAGTTGGGTGGACTGACTTCAGGTGTAACTGTTAAGTCTTCCTTTTTCACCCATCTGTTAAATTCACGCATCAGACCGCGATCTTCGTCAGTGGTAGCGATGATCATCTTTTTGGGGTCAGGGTAGAGCCGGTCCTTGCGAATTTTCGTGATCAAATCATCCAAAGTTTTACACCCTAACAGATTTTGGATCGTGGTTGTAAAGTTCACAATGGACTCCATTCTCACCTCATTTGACATTTCAACCCATGTCATAAATCCCTCAGGGAGATGTCGTCCTATGACGTGTCTTCTCATGTGGGACTGAGGCTTCCTGCAACTCTTCATGAAACATGCTGGCCTTCTTTTGTGTTTTTTAAGGACTTCATCTTCTTTTGATGGTTCTGGAGCCCTTCTTTTCACTGGCATTTTGGCAGTGCTTGATGAAGAGTGGCCTTCCTTCCTGGGCACTTGTTTTTCCTCAGGCATTGACCTTGTGGGCATCTTTTTTGACTTTTTGGAGCGCACAACAGTCCATTTGTCAGGTTGTGTCATAGAATAGCCACTTCTTGCTTGTGTTGGCCTGGAGGGCAATAACTGTGGTTTCCTCTGAGAGGTAGCATACTCCCTCCTTGCCTGACGAAACTCAGCTTCTTCTTGGGCAACACCATAGATTTGTCTCGGTGCTGTTTGCCCACTAGGTTGTGATGATGGAGCAGCTGCTGGAACCGGTGCTACTGCTATTGAAGCGGATGCAGCCGGTTGGGCTGGCACTGCTCTGGTTACTTGTACTGGAGCCCCCAGGGAAGCTGATGGTGCCGACGCAGACAAACCCTGTCGAGCCATCCTGCTGCCTATGTCCCTGAGACAACGCTCCATAAGGAGAGCCTGATTGAAAGGTTCCACCCTATTTGAAGGATGGTACACTCTTTCCCTAATCTTCTCTATGTTTGCCAAATCAAATATCTGATGCAGCATAGAGACTACGGCTTCATCCTGTGCTGGCGTTGTTTGACCTACCGTTGGCACATTTGTCGTTGATGGACCTACCACTGACACACTGGTTTGACCTACCATTGACACACCGGTTTGATCTACCATTGACACACTTGTAGGTCTTGATGTGGACACTGTTTCTGGTGCCCTAACAGCACCAGAATTTCGGTTCCACCTGGTCCAATTACTTTGTGAAGGGCCACTCACCTGTGACCTGTTGCCATCGCTGTACTGGCGACGACTACCCTCACCTGATTGAACATCGTCGCTTCGTGGCCGATGATAGTTGGAGGTTACTTGCCTGTATCTTGGATGACCATCTGCCTCCCGGCGAGGATCAGCAACCCCTCTTTCCCTCCTTACCTCAAAATCCCTAGCCTGACCTGGATAGACATCGCTCCGACGACGCTGATCCCTGTCATGGCTGTCCCTTGGTGGCCGGTAATCGCCTCTTCGACTGTGGCCACCACGACTCCTACCTCGGACAAAACGCTGTCCACGCGACATCTGTAGAGTAAGGAAGAAATAAGACAACCCTTTAACATGTTTTCACATTGTATGCACAAGGAATGGTTTAGTATCTTATATCCCACAACCTGAACTGAACCATGCAACAACTATACTTAAGTTTGGTAATCTGCCAGGTATTGGGGCCTCTTGCGCTCTCTTCCTGCTCTGGTCGGTGGCAGGGGATCTGGAAAACATGCATTACTTTCTAAAGGGTCTTGGATTTCTAAAGGGTTTTCTTCTAATTTATCTAATTCATCTGGGCTTATATAGTCATTACCATCTACAGAACATTCTTCGAATAACTTATCTAAACCGAAAGATTCTGTATCAGGCTCACCATTATCTTCATTTAGCCCTTGTAATAAACTGCTCCTCTTTCTCCTCAGCCAAAGTGGAACATCTCGATCTAGGCATGGTTTTAACCTGTCGTGATGTAACACATATGTCTTCTTCCTGTCTGCTATTCTGAAAAGTACTGGAGAAACGACCTCTACCACTAAGTATGGTCCCTTCCATAATTTTTGTAATTTTGGACTTTGACCAACTTTTTTAGCGGAATCAAGTTTGTAAACTAAATCTCCGGCTTCATAAGATTGAGTTTTGAGCTTAAGGTCATAATCCCTTTTTTGACGCATTTGAGATGACTCCAATGTGTCCCTAGCCAAAGTATGTACTTGTTTTAATATAGTTTTTAATTTAACTACATATCATTAAATCAATCGGTAGCATAACTTCCCTACCAAGCATCATTAAGTTAGGAGTGAAACCAATATTCCGATTAATGGTAGAACGGATTGCTCCAGCTAACTGCTGTAGGTGTTCATCCCACGTTTGTTGATTCCCACGTAAAAAACACCTAATTAACTGCAGTATTGTCCTGTTATATCGTTCTACCTGTCCATTTGAACGGGGTCTATACGGCGTTGTCCTAGTTTTAACAATTTGTAATAGATCGCATACTGAAGTAAACAATTTTCCATCAAAATTTTTACCCTGGTCCGTATGTATTTCCAAAGGACACCCAAACCTTGAGATAAACCCATCAACCACACATTTTGCCACCTCTTCAGCCCCTTGGCGAGGAAGTGGAAAACATTCCAACCACTTGGTAAACTGATATACAATAACAAGAACATATTGATTACCTTTTTTACTTGGCGTAAATGGTCCAAGAATATCAATATGCACACGCTCAAGCGGTGCTCCTGCGTGGTACTGTCCTAATGGAGCCTTTGGTTTCACAGTGGCCTTCTTGTTCTGGTTACAAGCACTACAAGACTTAATAAATTGCTCGACATCATCAGTTAACTTATACCATGTATAGCGGCTTTTTATGCGAGCAATGGTTTTAGCAATACCCATGTGTCCAGTTAAAGGTATGTCATGGTTGAGTGACATTACTTTCTCTTTCAGACATTCCGGAATTATCAGTAACAATTTACCCCACAATTGATCCTTCCAGTGATAATATAAAAGACCATTTTGAAATGAAAGGTGTGTTTTGTTTCTATAAAAGTATTTAACATCTGGGCTACAAAGAAAAAGTTCATTTTGTTCAGGTTCAATGTCATTACTAACCCAATGAATTAATTTTTTCAAACTAGAATCAGCCAATTGGGCTTCCTGCAATTCTTGATGGGTATAACCAGACAACCAACTGTTTGGAGATTCATTCGGTCCATTCGACACAAGAGTTTTGATTGCTAACGGAACTACATCGTCAACATCCTCGTTAAACCGAGACCATTGATTATGAGCTCTCGCACAGTACTTACAACCTTTACATGGTAATTGGGACAATTCCGACCCGGCTTTATAGCAATCACAGAATGAATAATCGTCAGGAATTCTCGACATTCCATCTGCATTCCCATGTTTAATTCCGGGACGATGTACTACAGTCATATCGAACTGACTGAGTTCTTCTAACCAACGGGCTAACTGTCCCTCGATATATTTGAATCTGAGCAGCCAAGTTAGACTGTTGTGATCAGTTCTTAACAAAAAGTTCCTACCTAAAAGGTAATGCCTGAACTGTCTTGTGAACCTAACTACGGCTAATAATTCCTTCCGGGTAACACAATATTTCCGTTGTTCCGGGGTTAAGACATAGCTACCATAACAGATAACTCGTTCGTGTCCATCTTGAATTTGTGATAGCACTGCTCCAATAGAATAATTTGAAGCATCGGTATCTAAAACAAAGGTATCTTCCGAATTTGGATAACCTAATATCGGTGCAGAGATCATTTTCCCTTTCAGCTGATCAAAAACTTCTTGTTCCGGTTCACCCCAGTAGAAAGTTGCACGACTACCGGTTAACTTATATAACACGGATGTTAGTTTAGCAAAATCTTGTATGTGTTCCCGATGGTAGTTCACAAAACCTAAGAATTGTTCAACTTCTTTTACCGATTTCGGTACAGGCCATGATTTCACACGCTGCACATTCTCCGGATTTACTGATACTCCATCAGAACTAACGACTCTACCGAGAAATAAAGTTTGTGTATGAAACAAGCTACACTTTTTCGGTTTTAATTTAAGGTTATGTTTCCTAAATCTCTCAAAGGTTAATTGGAGGTTTTTTAGATGATCTTCAAAGTCTTTCCCGAGAATAATTACATCGTCAATATAAGCGAGCACTTTATCCCAAGTTAACCCACGCAACACAAACTGAATTACTCTCTGAAATGTTGCAGGCGCATTACAAAGTCCAAAAGCCATTCGCTTATGTTCGAATAACCCAAACTTTGTAATAAATGCGGTTTTATGCCTATCTTTTTCATCTATTTCGATTTGCCAGTATCCGCTGGCCATATCCAACGTTGAAAAATACTGGTTTCCAGAGAGTTGATCCATGCATTGAGAGATAGATGGTAATGGAAACAAATCTTTTTTGGTTTTGGAATTAAGACACCTATAATCAATACAGTATCTTACGGTGCCATCTTTTTTCCTAACCAGAACTGGAGCAGAGGCCCAGTCTGAGGATGACTCAGTAATGACTCCTGTATCCAACATGAGTTTGAGGTTTTCCTCTTCCTCATTTTCGAACCCTAATGGAGTCCGTCGCATTGGCTGCTTGACCGGCCTCTCCTCTCCAGTATCTATGACATGCTTAATTTCAGTGAAGCAACCAAGATCATGGCCCCCTTTTGAGAAAATATCTTGGTATTGGATAAGCAAATCTTTGACCTGATTCGCCTTATCTTTGCTTAACCCTTTCATTGACCTCTCTAATAATCCTTGCAGGTGCTCTGGGAGTTGTTGATGACTTTCCAGTTTTTGAATGTGAATTGTTTCATCATCCAATATTGCATCTGGAGGAATCGCATATCCTAACACATGACCTTGACGAAGAACTATGTTTCTGTCAGTGTCATTCACTAACTGAATTGGTACGGATTCGGCGGTTCTCACCAGAAGATTGGGCAATAAAGCTCCTTTATTAAAACCACTTGATATAACAACCATGTCTGTGTTCAATGGCATTTCACTTTTAACCATTATTCTTAACACAGTATTTGATGGAATATGAATTTTCTGATCAAGAATGATCTTATGAGTGTTAAATTCATCACCATCTGGTGTTTTTAAATGTGTCATATCTTGTTCAACTCTATTGAGAGTGAACGTGTATTTATTGAAATTCAAAACTGCGCCAAAGTTGCACAGAAAATCTATTCCAATAATTATTGGGTCTTTAATTGCTGCCACCAACATCTTCCATTTCATGGAAGGCTGACTATTGAAAGAGATTGGCACATCTTCAATCAACCAGCCATACAAATCCATGCTATCACTTATTCCTGATAACTTGTATTTTTCAGTTAGCAGAGGTTTGTTGGGTAATTTTTCATACACATCAAAGCTCATTAAGCAAACATCGGCACCTGTATCCAATAAAGCTGTGGTGTGAACACCATCAACTGTACATGGAATTAAGGCACACAAATTATTATAATTTGTTTTTTGCAGCTGTTGACATGTATACGACTGTCCACCTCTACACTCATTCAGGGGTAAAGCAGTGACTTCACGATCACCCCTTCTCAGTAGTTTAAAGGCGTAAAATGGACTTGTTGTTTCCCACCTGCCACATTTTTTGGTGGTGGTGGACTTCTGGCATTTTTATAATTTGATCCAGGGGATCTCCTAGGAGACTCATCGGATGTGTGCTCCTGTCTCCCCATTCCCCTAGGTTGTCTGGATCTGGAATTTGGACTATCTTTGTCCCTTTGATCCTCTCTATAACGCCAATCCATATTATAGGATCGTTCATAGTCCTGCTTTTGGGAAGTCTGCCACCTGGGAGTATAGTTGGATCTGGGACTCCCTGGTGATGAGAAACGCTTCCTTCTGGGACAATCACGTACAAAGTGGCCTGGATTCCCACATTCATAACATCCGGGGTTCCTGCTTGGGGAATATGGACCACTCCTCCGAGGGGTCTGCTGCTTGGACATGACTTCTATGAGTTGTGTGATAGACTTGGTTAGGTCTTTGATTTCGGTTTCTGAGGCTGTGGTGGTTGACACCCTAGGCTTCTCATTGACCTTCCTTTTAGAAGTGAAGGTTCTTACTGATGGCTCATCAACTGAACTAGTTTCTGAAACATCAGAGTCGCTATAAACCATTGGTTGCAAAGGCTTGACTTTCCTGACAGAGCCCTTCTTTCCAAGGATAGCTTTCTTCACTTGCTGTTCCGTCTTAACACAACTGTAAGCTTCTTCCAAAGTTGAAGGACGTTTCACACCTGCTGCAACAGCGGCGGCTTTGTCACGACAACCTTTCAGGAATGTCTCAATAAATAAGGAACTATGCAATTCCATCTGTTTGGAATCTGGATAGGCACTCAAGATCAACTTTTGCAAGCGAGCAAGATACTTCTCCAGAGTTTCATCCTCACGTTGTTCAGTTGAAAGAATCTCCCATCTTATGGTTGATGGAGAATCATTTCTTTCAAAGAACTGCTCAAATTTCAGTTTTATGCCATCAAAAGTGTCTTTGACTGTCTCTGGGAGAACACTAAAGTATTCTGCCGCTTCTTTTCTGAGACACATGGCGAAAGCGTCAACTTTATCGAGCTCTGTCCATTGCATTCTTCTTGCATAAGCTTCGAATTGACTGACAAAACCTCGCCAGTAAGTTCCATCAAAAGACATCTTTGGCAACCTCAAATTCCTACTTCTGTGTACCGGCCTTCTTCCAGATGAGACCGGTTCATCAGATTCTGATGGGCCCTGCGAGATGTACACTTGTTCCTGATCACTAGATTGATCACTCCTACAGTCATCAGACTCCACATTTCTGTTAGGGATCCTAGGCGAATGATACTTCACCTGGTATTGTTTCGGCCTTGATTTGTATTGGGTTGGTGTCTGCTGGTTTACACCTTTTCTCCCAACATAACGACCATCCAGAGTTTTGGAGTTTATAGTGTGAGTGATATTGTCTAATGCTTTGTACTGGTTAGATTGAACAGGTGTTGATGACCTGCAATCTTTTTGGAAGGCAAACTGCAGGACTTTAGGTTCAGATTTGTTGGACACCGAATCCCTGCAGTTAGAACCCACGGCCATTACAGCTGGTTCCTTGCAATAAGTTTCGGTGTTGGGCACCTTCAAACTATGTGGTTCCAACAGATCTAATCCTGTCCACTCTAGGTCTTTTTCCCAACCTGAGGGCATGATGTAATCCTCATCAAAATTACATTTCATGCTATTTATACTGTCTTCTATTCTCCTTTTGAGAATTCCAGAACGGCTTTTGAAGTAGTCGTTCATAAACGACAGATTCTGCTCCTTCATGGCCTGAGCTTTGACTAAGAGATGATATCCTTCTTCCTGCATGTCCCTGATGCGTCTGTTTTGCTCTTCATCTTCCCTGAGATATCTGACAAGGAATGACTCCTTCTCAGACTTCAGTTCAGATATTTCATGCACAGAGGCATCAAGTACCTGGCAAACTTGTTCCTTCTCTTCAGTCTGAGCAGATTATGCGGACTGTGTCATTGCAGTCTTCAACTGTCGAACATCAGAAGCTAATGTTTCCAGCTGTTCCTGATGACTGTGTCCTTCAGACTGCAAACTTCCAACACTGCAAGTCATGGTTCCAACTTGTTGTTTAAGTTGTACGATGTCACCCTGCATGGGCTGGCACGTCTCGTCTATTCTCTTATGGACGACTGTCAACTCTCGTGGCACTCTGACATGGAGTTGAGCGACACTGTCAGACACCTTTGTGACATCGCCTCGAATACTACGTTGGCTGGATTCGAAATTTTCGCGAATAAGCGCAATTTCTTCTCCACATGCACTGACCTGTTGTTGACAATTACTAAAATTGATCAGTGATTCAGTGCTGTGTTGGTAAGTATCAGATCTAACTTTATCGATGCTTTGATTCACTTTGCTGGTTTGTTCTCGAACCATGGTTTTAACCGTGACCATGTCATTTTCAACTTTGTTTTTATGGTCTTCAAGTTCAGCTCGATTTTCAGCAACACTGGATTTGATATCGCTAATGGTGTGGTTGACACCCTCAATTTTGGCATTGAATTCGGATTTGCAATTTTCATGCGCAGTGTCTGCTGAATCCTTAGCCTGCGATACTTCCGAACGTAAATCGCAAACATCTCTCTTTAACACATTCATACTACTTTCCACCCTGTCAACATTTTGTTCATATTTTTCCTGTTGTTTCGGAATCTCATCAGTTACATGTTTTCGCAATTGTTCTAAGTCTGATTGAGTTGTTTTTTGCGCATCTTCTAAAGTCGTAACTGTTGACTTGACTTCATCGAGACTCGATTTCATACCATCGATCTTATCTGAAAGCGATGAAGTTACTAATCTAAATTCCTTAATAATACGACTTTCAAAAACAAGCAAAGTACTAACCGTTACGAGTTCATTGGGTGCTCCGACGGGTTTTTCGTCGTGAAACGCGGTAGGTTTTGTATCAGTTCCATCATCTGATTGTCGATTTAGCGTCGCAAATATCAAATTCAGTCTTTCCGTGCGATACAGTATTAGCTGTATCAGTCTGGCATCCAAAATCGGCGCTAGACTGTACCGATAACAGACTTGACTTATCCAAACCTACTTGTTCAGAAAATTGAATGTAATTTTCATCCAAAATTTTCTGAGTACAACTTGATGGAAAACCAAGTTCCAGAAATTCCAATTTGGTCATGGTTCCACCTAATGCTTTTCTACGGGCTAATATTACCTTAACCCTTTCCACACCAATACCTGGGACTTGTAATAAGTCTTCCCTACTGGCATGTTCAATGTGTAATGGCTTGGCAGCCATTTTGTCTATTGAAACGCAACAATAAAAAATTTCAGATTTAGATCAAAATGTATAATTGGTAATTGTTGAAATAGCTAATATGTACTAAATTTGAATGTACTTAAACTGTAATTCAAAAATTAATTTTCATGCAAATATCTGAAAATATGTCTGGAATTTTCCTAATATTTTTCCAAGATGCAACATGCACTATCAATTCATTAATATCTAAAGTAATATTATTCACTATATCAAATATATTGTAGAAGTAAATAAATTTTGATGAAATAAATTCTCAATACTAATTCACAAGTACCTGTAAGAGAAATACTGTATTTTGTTGAACAGATGATCTGAAATCGCTGAACAACTTGACTACAAACTTAAATAACAAAATCAAATCAAACAATTTAAAATAAATTTAAATCAGAATTTTGATTTGGGCTTAATTAGTCAAAAGCATGTATGATTCTAACTAGGTTAGTAATACATACAAAATATCAAAGTAATAAGTTTTCAAAAAGTTTAAATTATATTTTACAAAGTTACTTTAATTCAATGTAAATCCATTTACTTTTCAAATCAATTCAGTAAACTTTGTAACTTATACTTTCACTAATAGAAATTATGTTACTTCAACACATAAGTTGGCAAAATTCCAAATATCTAAAGACTATATCAAGTTTCACCAAATTATACATCAAACTGGCGAAAAGTCAACTGTAGAAATTACAAATGTAATCCTGATAAGTTATGTTCAATAATATTATATACTGCTGTCAAAGTCTATATTTTACTTCAACATATGTAATTAAAATTGACATTTACAACAGCATTGCCTACTGTCGCCACCGTCAATTTTCAGTGCATTAATTCAATGAAAATGAAATTTCACCGGTAACCTTCGCTGGCGTCACCGTCAAATTTCAGTGCATAAATACAATGAAAAATTGAATTTCATCAATATCATTCACTGGCATAAGTGTCAAAATTTAGTGCATGAAATATGTATCAAAATTCAAATTAATACACTATGAAATATTCACCAGTATATTTCAATTTCAACAAAAAATACACACTGGATTTTAAATATTCACTGGTGTATTCCAATTTCAGTACATAATACTACTGCAGTGAATAAAATATCATTCACCAATCAAAATTCAATGGCAATGCATTTCAACACTCCCGTAGCGAATATAAAATATTATTCACCAAGAAAAATTCAATACGGCTCCAATATATTTTAAATTTAGAATTATTGCACTTTTGTAATCACAATATATAAATTATCCACTAATTCTGACAACAGTGGACCAACATTACACAAGCAAATTCAATTCGTCGAAGCCTTATACACTGTATGTACCAGTAATTTGCCTCAAAAATCAGTTAAAACAACAAATATATGGACAATAACTGATTAATACTTCATTTACAGCAATTTGGAGTCAAATTACAGTGAATTTAATGCTCAAAAATCGGCAAATTCACGTTCAAAGGTCGGCGATTTTGCGTTAATTACACGCTCGAAATTGCCGTGAATTTCTACTCAAATAAACCAAAAAACAGTGTATAAACTCTCAACATACAACAGAATTGAATATATATGAATTTATTGGCACCAAGCAACAGAAATGTGAGCTTTTCACACACTTCTGGTACCAATAAAGTATGAACTCACCAAGAATACTGTGTCCGCTGTCACTTGGTTGTTACCTCACAGCAACACTTGACTAGTTCACAGTATTTATATTTACAATATATTTATTTACAGATTATTCTATAAACCTGTACTGCTAGATTAGCAGCAAAGGCTAGCAACTATTTATTTGCAATTTGTGACCATTCACTTGGCAGTTAGGAGCTAGACTGATGCTATATTTGAAAAGGCCAGACTAACTCACTTCTGTGTCCTTGACCCCTGACCTAATTGTTGGAAAGCAGTGGATACTAAACATCGGCGCCGAAACACCGGATTTCACCACAATAGTATGTAACATAGAAATAAAATCTTTTTTTACCGAAGGGTTGATAAATTTGACATTGAATAAATTTGGTAATGCCAATGTGAAAACAATCTTTCAAATCTTTGGAGACATGTTCATTGAATGAAATTCCTAGATTAACACACATCGGATTTTTTTTGTTGTAGTATCTAACAATGATTCTACTTTTTTACAACTTTATCTAAAATGCAACTGAGTATTTACTTTCTGTTTTGTCAATTTGCAAACTGTGCCAAATTGTCACATCAGGCTAATTTAGTGAATATACATGTGAATGAAGATACAGAAAATATGAACCACCATCTATATAATTGAATGCCTAATTTTATATATGCAATAACGATAACAAATCGGAGATGATATTTTTTGTTTGAACATTCAAAACCTACAACAAAACCTCTGTAACCTGTGTATTTACAGCATGCACCATGGTTGAATTTATGCCAGAAATACTCTCTGTGTCTGTTAGTTTCTTGATCAACACGAACGTCGTCTACAGTTTCACACTGGGATGTATGTATTATTTCATTTATTACATTTAAGGGCATCACATGTTCTGTTTAACTGAGATTGAATATGTATATCCAGTGTAGCATTGGGATGTTCAAAGCATAGATTTGGAATAAATTTGATTTTTGATGTAATAGTGAAAACCAGTTATATTTAGCTTTATACAGTTGCAGGATAAAATATTAACATATAACTACAAGATGCAAACAATTTTTCCTGAAATACCATTTATATGTTTTTTTTCAATACATAGCGCAACTTAACATTATGACCTTTCATCTGATCTCCTAGTTTCACATCTCGCCTCACTTTGACCTGACCTGAACTGTGTTAGACACGGCAGCTTTAGGGTCATGGCTGGGCAGTTTTGGTCTATCTTAAATCTGTAGGTACAATTAGCATTGGTTGTCAATACCATTTTCAACTGGACCAATAGGCTGGGCCATGCTGACCCTGGTTCACCCTCTCAATTTGACTTTTGAGCTTCTTGATTATCTTGAGCTGGCCCCTCGCAGATGTACTTGAGCTTGAAAATTTTGTCCTCCTTTGGCCCTGATCCCCTTGGGACTGTTCCATCCAAGGGGATTTCTCCTGATTGATTGATATAGGCCTTTGGACTTAGGAACGTTTTTTTTTCGACCGCAGGTTTTATACTGATTTAGTCAGTTAGGACTTACTCCTGTTCAGCGCAATTTTATGACCTCTAGGGAGCCCTGACCCCCTTGGACCTGTTCCATCCAAGGGGAGTTATATAGGCTCTTAGATCTTGATACAGGCTCTTATATCTTGGAACTTTTCGTTTTCAGTTGTAGGTGTTCACCTCTGCTTGGTCAGCTTTGACTACACCTGTTGGTAGGTTTGCTTGACCCTTCTGAGACCAGACCCCTAGGGCTGATCCCACCTTTAGGTGATATATGAGATACAGGCCAGTTGTTTTAGGGATAGGCTGAATAAGGAAGGAAACTGGTTCACTCTCTCAAACTTTCACTTGACAGATTGTGACCTGAAATCGACTAATGACTAACAAATACTTATGAGTAATATTCTTTATTGCCCATGTATTTGACGTATTTGTTATGGCTTATTGTATTTGCCACTTTTAGCCTTTTGTTTTTTAGCCTCTCTAATACATTTTTGAATTTTGTGCTCTGATAGTAAAATGTTTAATAGAAACCTCAACCTTCTGTTTTACTGTGATGACTACTTTACCAATCTCTTTAAACTTCATATCCTGGCACTCAGCTTAATATTATGACCTTTCATCTGACCTCCTTGTTTCACATCTGACCTCACTTTGACGTGACCTGAACTGTAGAATCAACTGCAGTACAACAGAAATATCTCCTTGATAACAGAAGTCACCACTTAAAGAAAAAACAGACTCATTTACAGGTAAAACAGAGAAGATAGGGTATATCCCGTATGTTGCTCTGTGAATAGAATTAAAGATGAGCTTATTTTGTTTTTGCAGGGTAGAAATATTCAGATCTGCAAAACATATATATCTTGTGCATTTAAAGGATATCTAGAACTGATGTATCCATAAATTATAATAAACTGTATTTGGATTTAACAAAAATAATTATATGGCTTTTAATAAATTGTTATAAACTGTGCCAGTAGTATTATAGTTTATATTATCAAATTGTGACTAATAATTCGTACAAACTAGATGTTTATTTCCTCTTATATGGAAATATAACTTGTAAATAATAACATAAAAGTAGTCATAGAAATAAATCATATGATTGCCTTAGTATAAACGTGGCCAAACATTATCCACACTTCCTACAACCTCACTCTTCGGTTTTTAAATGTTCTATAAAGTATAATATCCTTTTCCTTAAAATTCACCATCTAAGGTTTGCAATACTGTGTAACTTGTAATGAGAACAAATAAAACCTTCATTTCCTTTAATGCTAATGAAACCTTTATTTTCTTAGATGGCACGAGTTAGGTTGAAATGTTCTATTCCCAAAAAAGTCAACAAACCTAGCCTTCACAACCTTAAATGCCACATTTTGTATTTGCAATATTAATTTACTAGAATGTCACCAAACATGAACTTTAAATGCCTTAAATTTCACTTCTCAGCTTTACATTATTATAGATAAATAACCAACAATATTTATTTCTTGAAATACCATTTCTTTGATTGTAACTTAAATGTTACAAAGAATAATTTTTAATTTCTTAAATGTCAGGGTTTTATATGAAAATCTTCAAGTTTTGAAGAATATCATCATAAACTGATACTATAGTAAATGTCGAGTTGCTGAAGTACAACATTAGCGTTCAAAACCTTTAACTTTTGTGTTTACTATCTTATATTAAAAAATTTCTCTTTTTTATGTGTGAGGTATTGAATGTGAAAATATTCAATGGGTCAAACCATAGAATCCGTACATTCAATAGGCAAATCACTGAATCTATATTTTTTATATTGCTGAGCTGTGAAATGTGAAAATTCAGTGGTTTAAATCATTGAACGTGTATATAGGCTTCCAAAACATGCCCGAATACCGAATCGGCCATTCTTCTCCAGTGTTAAGGGAGCGGTCAGTCCTGGCATCTCCCTCGGGGTGGCTGAGTAATATAATTCATTAGGGTACCAGTCTATCATGCAGGTAGTTGTGTTCACATTTTTACTCCATGTTGATAAACAAATCGTCCCACATTTGTCAGCTGATTGGTTGGTTTATACTACTGTTCCTCTCGTCAGACGACATGCTCATTATTTTGTCAAAAACTGAGATGGAAACATCATTTTACTCTCCGCCCACCCTGTGCAGGTATTGGCAGGTACTTTTGGTGCTCAGTTGTTTTGCTGGTATTCATGCATGTGTAGTATCCAAAAGCTTTGGATAATCCAGTTTAAGGTTTTGGTTGTGAGGGGCTGTCATGCAAGGGGCTCTACATCTTTTGTAATTTTTGGTTATTTTAATTGTAATGGTATGTGCATTATTGTATCAGGTTTGTATACGCATCATATGTTATAAATTTAGATTTTTTTTAGTCCTAACCTTTAGTTGTCATTGGTATTACATTTTCATTGTAAGTAATATTCAATGTTAAACTATGGCATGATAGTGAATGCACTCAAGAACACTTTAAATCATTGTACTTGCATTATATAACTTGATGGTGTATTAAGGTTGTCATCAGTTGTATCATACCTGAGTAATATTAGTTGTATTTACTCACTTATGTTATATACAATTTATTGTATATTATATAAAGCATACATATGTTGTGTATAATAAACTAAATTTCCCTCAGCTGTCCTTTTATAGAACTTGGTTGGGTGCTTGGGGACTGATTCAGGACACCAGGATTAACATTGAATATACAGTCTGTATGTATTTTAAATTTACAGTGAACACACCTCCAGAGGTTTGTGTGCCTGTTCCCAGCTCCCCGGTTGAAAACCTCAAACTGTGTGTGAAACTCTATGACATTGTGATAGTACCAATATCCAAGGCTGGTGCCTGTGTGGAAGTCAAGTTGAAGCTTGGCAAGTTAACTGTGAAGAAAATTGATTTGGGCTGCCTCCCAAACAAAGGAGACCAATTGATGGTTTCAAACTGAAAGAAAAACAAAGTTTACCGTATATACAGTTGCTTTTGAAATAAAGAAGTTTAGCAATATTTTGTTTATAATTCCCCAACATTTGCCAGAGCCAAGCCATATGACTTTATGATGCAACGTAGCACAACTAGGATATTGGTAACAGCGAAGAAAATTAATTTGGGTTGTCTCAAAAACAGGAGAAACAAAATGGTATCAAGTCTAAAGAAAGGAGAGGGAAATGCTGATTCACTCAGGTTTAGTTGAAACACAGAGACATTTGTGAAAACACGATCTCGTGTTGTAGATATCATACCCAATACCTTCACCCATAAAGATCCTGTTCCCATTTTGGTTAACAATTGTAATTATTATTAAGGTACAGTTTTGTGCATCCGAAAGTAATTTTAAGTGTTAGCTTTCCATTCCTTGTCATAAATGAGAAAATGGCAAGAAAAGATAAAATTTTCTGCTGTAGTGGAAGGATGTATTTAAGGTGTTTTTAATATAAATCAACCAGTTGCCAAGTCAGGGACAATATGATCAATGAGGTGTGATATTTCCCCCTCTTGCCTATCACTGGTAAACATATAACGAGTACTGCAAGGCTATTTACAGCTAAACATATAGGCTTTTACAATTCATTACCTTGGAGAGACCAAAAGGGTGAAATGGGTTTATATATTTTAATAAATTTTAACATTCTTTCCATAAAACTCAATATAATAACACTTATTGGTAGTTAAACTTCATTGATTTGAGCACAATACAACAACAGTTATTCAAGCTTGATACAACCACAATCTTAATCAACCTGCAGGGAACTCCTAGAGGTGAAACAACACTTGGGACCAGAAAGGTGGGTAAACGGTGCGTAAATCCAAAATATCTTCATCCTTAAAGGCCAATGTCTCTGGGGAAATTGAACTCTAAAACAGTGGGAATCAAATATGTAGCCTCTGATAGAAAAACATGAAGCAATGTGTCAAAGAGGATAGAGAGAAGATGGACCTACAAACATTAACTTAGACACAATCAACTGCCCGAGCAGGGACCTTATAACCTCTGCTCAATAATTTAATTTTATCCTAGCTGTCATCATTTCAAATCTTGAAGTTGAATTGCAAAAATGTGGATTAATGAACTCTAGCCAATACGGATAGCCAATATACATATTATGATCTTTTTTCATTGTTTTGCTGCATTAGTATCTGCCCCGGGTGAGATTAACGAAAAAATGTTTATTAAAAATTTTAAGAATGTATTTGCAAGCAGTTTGACATTCTGTACGTGTCTGTTATTGAATGCTAAAAAATCCAGGTAGTAAGTGCCCTTTTAATTTGAATGCGTTATGGCATGTAATCACCTGGCTCTATCATCTTTGGTTGTAGATTTACATCCAGGCTCACAACAACATCCAGATTTTGCTGACACCCACTGATACGACATTAGTGCCTGATCACAATACATGCTGTATTGCCTACATTTGTGGATGTAAAAATGTGAAAGGCACCAGTAAAATGCCTCAAAATGCATACTGCAATTTGTCACCAAGTAACAAATTATGTTTGTGGTGACAGAAATTACTATTACACACTTTGTAAGGTAATCAGACAGAAGTGTGGGAGGAATGAGAAATGATACAAAATGCATATTAATATTATCATCTTTATTCATACTTTAATGGTACAATTACAATATTTCAATATAAATATAGGAACTGAAATTTAAATAAAAAAATTGATTGTAACATTTTAAATAAAAAAAATAGAACAGTGAGAGCAAAATATCTACACACATAGATTATTTTATGACTTTTAGGTGTAGGGTTATATTATTGAGGCTCCCCACTGTTGAGCTTAGACTAGGGGCTCTTACTGATGTACAACCCCACCAGTCATGTTCAGTACTCCTCTTCATGGCACTGTTTGCAGTGGCACTGGCCCACAGGCATGATTGGTTCAGCACCAGAGCATCTTACACATCATGTCCTCCTTTGACACGGGTTGCGAAAAATTTATCATATTTGTGTTCCTGCCGAAAATTTCCGACCATGGTTAATGGAAGAGGGCTCATGTTGTTACTGTTACTGGGTGGAGATGTATCCCTCAACCCTGGTCCGTTTACACTCGGTGTTTTGAATGCCAGATCCATAAGGAACAAGGGTCCTCTCCTTGCCGACATGGTGGCTTCATACGACCTTGATCTTCTATGCCTCACGGAAACACACATACGTCCATTTGACTCTGACAGCTTCTTACGGTCTATAACTCCTCCCGATTTTAACTTTCCTCACAAGCCTCGTCCCTCAGGTATTGGTGGTGGTGTGGGTTTTTTCATCAGATCCTCCTACAGACCCCATATAATTGAAACTCCTTGTTATCAGTCATTTGAAAATATAGTGGTGTCAATCGGGCTTCATGGCCATTCAGTGTTGCTTGCCTGCATCTATCGCCCTCCAGGATCATGTACCTGTAATTTTCTGGAAGAATTCATGTCATTTGTTGGTTACCTTTCATCCATTAATTCTTCATATTACATTTGTGGTGACTTCAACATTCATGTTGATGTTCCAGTTGGTGACGGTCAGAAATTCACTACCTTTCTTGATTCATGTGACCTCAAACAGTTAGTCAATAAACCTACTCATCTACATGGTCACATATTGGACCTGATTTTATCCCCCTGTGATCAGGACACCATTGCTGATGTTAAAATTTGTGACTTTGTTTCCGATCACGCATTAGTCACATGTTCAGTTGCCTTCCCTTGTCAAGTGTTTCATACTCCAAATGTAGTTCAATATAGAAGGTTCCACCGTATCAATATGTCTGACTTCCGATCAGATCTCAAAAATACGTCCTTCGTCAAGTCTCCAGCTGATGCTGTTGTCGATCTGTATGATCAATATGTACATGATTTGAGTGATGTTCTGGATAGGCATGCACCTCTTATATCTAAATCCACAAGTGGCAATGCTGAGGACCTGTCCCAATATGACCCTGGCTGTTGAACGGGACGTTAAACCCCAACTTTGACTTTGACTTATATCTAAATTGACGAAAAAGGAGTCTGCCGATTGGATGTCTGATGATTATCGACGTGCAAAGTCCCTTAGGCGCCAATTTGAGAGAACCTGGCGTAGGGCTAAAAGTACACTTAACAGGAGTAGGCTTCATCGCCAGATTGCTCGGTGCAATGCACTTGTAAATAAAGATAAATCAGACTACTATAGCAAATAGTCATGACTCTCGAAAACTTTGGCGTGACCTCCATAAGACCCTGAACAGGGTTTCTGATGCCACACTTCCATCTCATGAGTCCGAAAAGTCATTGGCTGACCAGTTTGCCTCCTTCTTCACCAACAAAATTAAGAAGATTAGAGATAATTTTGCTTCTTCTGGCACTGAATATGGTGTTAACCCTCCTTCAGATCCTCCCCAAATTACTGTCTTTAGGCAAGTTTCTGAAGATGCTGTTGATAAAATAATTAAAGCATCACCAACAAATTCATGCCTGTTGGACCCTCTGCCAACATTCCTGATTAAGGAATGCATTGATATATTGCTACCATCCCTTACAAAGCTGGTCAACTGCTCACTCATGGAGGGATGCGTTCCTGATGCCTTCAAATCTGCTGTGGTCACTCCACTTATTAAAAAGCCAAATCTTCCCTCAAATGACCTTAAGAATTATCGCCCTGTATCAGGTCTCAGTTTTATATCTAAATTGGTAGAACGTGTGGTTGCTAAGCAGCTGTTAGAACATATTAATGCCAATAACTTAGACAACCCGTACCAGTCGGCATATAAGGTGGGCCATTCAACTGAGACTGCTCTTCTCTACATAAAAAATGAGGTTCACTTATCATTGTCAAGAGGTGAATCCACTGCCTTGGTATTGCTTGACTTGTCTGCTGCCTTCGACACCATTGATCACTCTACTCTTCTGGGTTGCCTCCAAAACTGGTTTGGGGTCAGTGGCTCCGTTCTGAAATGGTTCACATCCTACCTAATGGACCGTTACCAATCAGTAAAAATTGGTTCTACTTTGTCAAATGTTTGTAAACTCCTATTTGGTGTTCCCCAAGGTTCTGTCCTGGGTCCTTTGTTGTTCTCATTGTACACTACCCCCCTCAGTTCCATTATCAGTAAACATAATGGAATAAAGTTTCATTTCTATGCAGATGATAGCCAACTTTATATACATTTATCCCAGAAGAATGCATCTGCTGCCTTTGAAAAGCTAAATAAGTGCCTAAATGATGTTAAAGAGTGGATGACAACTAGTAAGCTCAAACTGAATCCTGATAAGACTGAGTTTATCATCTTTGGTTCGAAGAGACAAAGGGATAAGTTGAAAGCATGTTTTCCAATTGATATCCTGGGCAACTCACTCTGCCCTGCAGATTCAGTAAAAAATCTGGGTGTGTGGTTTTATTCAGATTTCTCTTTGTCCAAGCATGTTCAGAATGTCTGCAAAAGTTGTTTTGTTAAACTCCGTGACTTCAGACATGTCAGGCGGTTTCTTACTCATGATGTTTCTGTGCTTGTAGCCAACGCTCTTGTTAGTAGTCGGTTGGATTACTGCAACTCACTTTTCAGGAGCCTGTCCAAGTTCAATCTACGCAAATTACAGTGCATCCAAAATAGTGCAGCTAGAATTGTATCAAACACCAGTCGATACACCAGCATAACTCCTGTGCTAAAGAAACTGCATTGGCTTCCTGTTGAACAGCGCATTGTGTTCAAGACAGTCACACTTGTTTATAAGTATCTTCACACACGTTTTCCCAGGTATTTTTCACCACATCTTTCTTCCTACAGCAGTTCTTATAGTACCAGGCGCAGTCAAAGTGGTGGTAATTTCCTAGTTATTCCAAAGTTCTGCCCCTCTGTTCATAAATCTGTCAAACAGTTTGGTAATAGTTTTGCGTTTGATGCTCCTACTGTGTGGAATACTCTCCCTGATGTGATTCGTGCCTCTCCATCCCTGGCCTCCTTCAGAAAACAGCTTAAAACCTACCTGTACACCAAAGCATATCCACCCTAGCCTGAATCATCCCCCTGGCGTTCTCCGTGGTGTTTGACCCCTGTTATGTCCCTGGACACAGTATTTTGTTGACTGCTTTTTGTTTTGTTGCGCCTTAGAGTCCTCTTGTTTGGGGAGATTGAGCACTATAAAAGTCCAATTAGAATTAGAATTTATGTACAAAAGAATTCCAACATTAAGTTACATTCTGCAACACTCGCGAAATCATTGTTTTGACCCGTGCTCTTGAACAGTTGTGTGCCACTTTCAAGGCAATCGCTACTAAATGGATTTAACATAAAGAATTTCACCAATGTTTGGGAATATATTCACCAATGTTTTTATTAAAAAAAAATGAAAAAAATATAAGGCGGTCACTGATGAAACTTTTGTTTTATTGAAGCAAGAAGTTGATCCATAATTTCTCAGATTTAGTGTAATTTACATAGCTGAGGTCAAAAGGAGTATACACAACATTTTGTATATTTTCATTCTGTTCTTCAATATGACTTTTAATATTAAAAGTTTTTTTAATATGACTTTGTTATCTTATTGTTTATACCAAACTTTACAAAAAAAAACGACAAAGCTATTAAAGAACAGTTCAAGTGAAAATAGTTTCATCCCAAGAAAAGCTGTGATGGAGCTTTGAACCCACCTAAATTTAGAGAATGAATTTTGTACTTATTCAAAATTTCTGATTTTCCCTCCAATTTTCTGTGGAACAGATTTCTTAAATGTTGAGTGGATGCCTAGCTTGTCGTTATTATTCCATTATTGTATTGCAGGTTATGGGTGACTTGAATTTATGCAGAACAGTTATGGTCTGAGAGCATGCAACCGCTACCTGAAGCAAAGTTTACTGATTCTTGGTGTTAAACATCTGAGTGCTTAAATATTAAATATTTTAATATTAGACAGTGCCTGGATCTTGGCGCGTACCATGTAATGGTTTTAATCTAGATAAATCTTGCCTGTAAAGATACTGGTTTGGAGTCTTTTAGTGACTTCCAGGGGCTGTTTTGCTTCGATCCTTAGGGTGACTGCAACAGTCTTTGCAATAGGGCCTGCGTACAATTTCACATGGTAGCAGAAGCTGTATTTGGGCCTTTGGCCCTAATTGATGTAATTGTGTAATGCCTGACTGTATTGACATGTTATTTCGTTTGTAATTTGATAGCATATGTTGCTGTTGATTGGACAGGCTCCACCATGAGGTCAATGTTGGGCCAATAAGCCTAATGTTAGCACAGCTTTCACAGAGACACTTTTTCAAAATTAAAGCTTAAAAAGAATGTTTTTGGCTAAATTTCATGTGTTTTGACTCCCTGATAGTAGATGATGTATACATTTTCATAAATTACAGTTTCTTCTTGCATTTTTTACTAGTTATATATCTATACATATTGGTTTGTGTGACTTTTACTTCAGTACAGGCATTATCGCCCACCAAAGGGGAATTATCGGTCTAAATGTGTTCCTCTATACTGTTATAAATAGCCATCTCTCACTGCTTATGTTTCATTTCAAAATTGTTGAATGTCCTACCTATATGTCCCTTGAGAAAATTGTTATAGCCATTGGGTCTTCTGCTAGAGCTTTTGTGATATCATGTGTTTATCCACCTCCTGGCTCATGCTCTGATGCATTTTTAACCATTTTTTCAATCTGTTTGAGTACCTGTCTTCAGTTAGTTCCTCAACTTTTATGTGTGATGTATTCAATATTCATGTTGATACAGCATCATGCAGCTTCCAAGGATAGACTTAAATTTCAAAATTGTATAGATTCATGCTATGTTATTCAGACATCATGTTTACACCCCAAACACCTTTATGGACATATTCTTAATGTCTTCCTAACTAGTACTCCCACCTAGGCCAATGTTGGTTTTAAATGTTTGGTTTGGTTGGTTAATCTTGTATCATTTCCTAGTGCATGGTCAGCTTGAATTTATCAGGCTTGCGGAGATATCACAAGATAAAGAATAAATCAGAGAAGTTATCTTGTTAATTGGCCATTTGTTACTGGGCAATTAGTATTGTCCTGCAAATACAGTGATCATTATAAGCAATACAATAAGCGGATCTAAGTGGCTTGCTTGATAAACACACTCCCCTAGTCTCCCAAACTTTTACCAAAAGTGCTGCTGGATGGCTTTCAGACTCCTACTTGCTGGCTAAAGCTGTCAGGCACCAGTTCAAACAGATCTGATGCAAAGATAACTCTCCACAAAATTGAGACTTTTTTTCTGACACTGACTCCTTTACTCTACCTGCTCCCCTGATTTACCTAAATTTGACTTCTTTAAGTCCATTTCTGAGGATGCTATTTGAAAAGTAATAATCAAATCATCAACAATTCTAGCTGGCTATATCCTTGGTCCCTTTTTGGTTTAGGATTACAAAGCTTGTTAACTGTTCCCTATCTGAAGGTGTTCCAGTTGTTTTTAAAAAGCTATTGTCTCTCCATTGATGAAAAAGGCCTTACCTGATAAATTCAAAACTACCATTCTCATTCTCGTTCAGTGTACAGTGGCTTCTCAGTTAAATGATCATGATAATATCTGTCAGTCAATCTGTCACTTGACTGAAACTGCACTACTGTCAATTAAGAATGAAATCCATTCTGCTCTTGCATGATGTGAGGCGACTATTGTTGATCTCCTGGACCTATCTGCAGCGTTTGACACCATCAATCATTGTACACTCATTGACGGTCTGAGTTCCAGGTTTGTGTTGGAGGAGTGGTTCTAGACTGGTTCAAGTCTTACCTTTGGGCCATTATCAGTGCATCAGAATAAGCTCTGTATTAACTGATGCCAAAAAACTGTTGCGTGGTGTGCTCTATCCTGGGTCCAATTCTATTATCATTATATTCTACTCCCCTCTGCAAAAGTTATTCAAAATCATCCTGGCAAAAGTTTTCACTTTTATACTAATCACAGGCAGTTATATGTTCACTTACATGCAAGAATGTCATCAAGACCTTTGACAGGCTGCAAGACTGCTTAGATGACATAAAAAGTGGCTTCCTGCAAACAAGCTTAAGCTTAATCCCAATAAGACTTGTAGTATGTTTGGCTCAAGGACTATGTATGAAACTCAACAATTTTTTCCCAGTTAACATACTTGATAATCTCCTCTCGCCTGCTAAGGTGGTCATAAATGGTTAGGAATCACGGTATTTGGTTTAATACAGATGTTTCCTTCTCTTGCCATGTCAAGAATACCTGTAAGACTTATTTATTATCATCTTGAGATCTTAACTCTAAGAGTATCTCACACGTCTCACACATGCTGCTCTTTTGGCTGCAAATGCTTTGGTTGAACGCTGTCTCGAATAATATACTTCCTTGTTTAGAATTCTCTCTGTTCTTGATCTCTGCAGGCTCCAGTATGTTCAGATCAGTCTTTGCAATTGTTAGCAATACCATCAAGTACTCACACATCACTCATGTAAGAAAGAGCCTTCATTGGTTACCTAATTTAATCTAGTCTAATCTAATCTACTGCTTTGCAAGCGCAATATCTTCCCCACAGAGGGGAACTCAGTGCGCTAATTGAACAAAATCATTATAATAGGGAGAGTCGAGGGGCGTTCAAGGTCAGTAATCCAGGATTGCGGGTGTGACCAGGAGGGTAGAAAACTAAGTTGGAAAACTAGAGCTGAAGAGAGGTGCTTCCTAAAAGATGCAACAGAGGGACTGTTTCTTACATGAAAGGGGAAAGAGTTTCAAAGGACAGGGGCATAGTGACTGAAGGAATTAGAAAAGTGTTTGATTTATTTGTGAAATCTGCGATCGAAAGTGGGGGTTTGAATCAACTTGAGTGTGAATGTGAAAAGTGTGAATTCTGATCAGCATCAGCATAGTGACGTTAGCAGCCAGATTCTGGCAAAACTTCAAAAATTGAATGGTAGAATTGCCACAGTTGAAGAAAATATGCAAACCAGTGCTCAGAAACTTTATAATGTTATACCTCAGGTGTATAATGCCCCTGTCGCACAGAACCAGGTTGCTGAAACTTCAAACATCAGAAGTAGACACTACTCTTCAGCTAACTCATCAGTACAGAGTCAAGATATCATGATACCATCACTAAACACCCTCCAGATGTCGCAGAGGATTCAGTTTGAGGTAAATCGAAATTGGGGGTTTGAAGGAACTTGAGTTTGGGGTACTTCGCCTAGTATTTCTAGAAGAGGTATAAGGGTGGATTAAGGGCAAACTGGTTGACCTTGGTTGAGAATTTTGTATGTAATAAGGCCAATTTTAAATTGTACCCTGTATCTGACTGGTAGCCAATGGAGTTTTTTTAGTTGAGGGTTAATGTAATAGAATTTAGAGCAACGGGTGCAACCCTGCAGAGTGAGTTTTGGACTAGCTGCAATCTCCTTAACTCAAAATCAGTGAGTGATAAGAACAGTGAATTGCAATAGTCCAACCTGCTGCTCACCAAAGCATTCGCTAACGGCACTTATATATTAAGGTCTAGAAGGGGACAAATTCTGTAGAGGTCTCTCGCATGAACTCTAGTGGACTTTATGACTTGTGACACGTGGTTTGAGAAATTGAAATTGGAGTCCAACACCACTCCGATGTTCCTGACACTTTGTTCTGGAGAGACCTAATTTCCCAGAATATTTATAGAAAAGTGAGCGAGGAGTTGTTTCCAATTTTTTGGGAGCCTATGAGAATAAACTCGGGTTTGTGTGGGTTAAGTTTTAATTTATTTGTAAACATGAAATTTTGAATGTCATTTAGGCAGTTCTTTAGTTTTTGGATAGAGTGAGAGAAATTTGCTGGTGAAAGTGTTATATATAACTGGGTGTCATCGGTGTAAAAGTGATTTTTTGAGGATAGGGGTAACATGGGCCTGCTTGAAAAAATTTGGACACTTGCCTTGCTCAAGAGAAGCATTGATATATCAAAAGTGTAGTAGGCGAGCTCACAAAAACTTAAAATAAGGACAATTTACAAAAGCAGAAGTGCTGAAAATTGGCCAGAATGGGATTTATACAATAATAAATGAAATACATAAACGGGAACGCTTAACAATAACACTGCACTGAGATATAGAAAGAAAAAGGCAGTAAATACTTCACAAAGATTGTAAGATGGCGGCGACCAATGAGAAAAGTGGTTACAAAGGGGCAGATCACGTGACGACAACCTGAGGCTACGGCCAACAATAAATGTCTTTTTTTCTTAGACATTGGTCGTGATGCCTCGCGGCAACCAATAAAGCATTCAGTCCCACATGGTAAGCTTGTAGCTTATAAAAGCTACATTTAAGTAATTAAAATGTTCAATATTGTATATATCAAAAGTGCAGTAGTAAAGTACTCACAAATTAATTTGCATCCTCACAGTGTGATACACAATCTATGTGTATTTATCCTCTTTGATTAGAATTGTTATATATATATATATATATTTCACTTAGTATTTACAAACTATTAGATCTATAACTATTCCTTTTTAGGATGTGGTTCGTGCAAACTCTGCATGTTGTTTATAGATCTATTCGTGAAAATCACTAACCGTGACTTAACAGGTTTATCAACTGTACCATATGTGCAGTGTTTACCTGTAATTGGGACAAAGTGGTGTTCCATGTTCCATTGCCTCAGGTTAGTGATTAATCACTGAAAACCCTATGTTGGGGAAGCTATAATTTATTAGTATGTATTTATCACACCAAATAATCTATTTTTCCAAAAAAGGCTTGCACATACAAGTGTTAATCAGTTTATGGGTCTAATTTTGCTTAATTTTTAACTTTGAACCTCAATAACACAAAGAGTATTTTATATTTGTTTTAATGCTAATAGCTTAAATAATAGGTATGCTATCCCTTTATCACTGTACCAAATATCATTGCTCTAGTATTTATGGAATTATTAAAAAAATTACTTTTTCTGTCTCTAATTGATGAAAACCTTTGAATCAATTTTTGGGTGTATTGTGAAAAAAGGTAAACACTGAATGAATACTTCAACTATTTGAAGTGTAGCATATATGGTTTTCTTGTATGTGACCAGTAATCAAATAATTCAAACAATTTCAAGTGTGAAGTAGTGCCTCTGCATGGTTTAGTTCTAGAAAATGAAGTGTTGTTTGGTGGAAGTATTATGATCACTTTGTAGATTTTTCGGTGACTTTTTTCCTTCAAACCTCAACAACACATACAGTATTTTATTTATTTTCATGTTTGATAGCTCAGTTGTCATTCTTTATTATTCCAGATATAATTTTCCAAACATTTGTAGAAATATAAAACACATTTTTTCTTTGATTCTTACGGCTAAAAACAATGTGATCAGTGTAGGAGTCTATTTTGAACCCCCCCAAAATATTACACTTGACTGATTACTTCAGAGATTTACCACATATGAACTGTTACCTGCGGTCCCTAAGGAGTGACCAAATTATGAGTTTATTTGTCCAAATGTAGGTATTGCCTTCACCCATGGCATCCAGCTGTGTGGACTAGTGGGAGGGCAGGTAGTCAGGGGTACATATGTTGTCTTGATTGTATCTCAGAATCCATTAGGTACAGAATGTTGATACTTGGTAGGGATAATGGTTAAGGATGGCCGTCGTCTGACCTTTGACGTTGACTCTGTCAGAATGTTTTCTAAGTAATATTCGAAACATATTTCTCTTATGACAATGATATGTGGACTGCTGCAACCGATAATTACCTCCACCAAGGTATTATGTTCATGCATGTCTGCATATTTGTTTGTCTTGTTTGTGTGTCAGCAGGATTAGGCAAATACCACTAGTTGGATCTTTCTGAAATAATCAGTAGATGACTCCAGCTTAAATCCTGTTAAATTTTTAGAATGATCATCTGGATAAAAAAATAACCTGGATTTACCCATTTACTTATTATTACAAGCCTTGGCACAGGTATGCACTCTCCAGGTGCTCTTGTTATATGTAATTATGCCTAATTCTGTTATTTTCATTGGCATCAAAACTTTAATTAATAAATTGTACAGGTTCATTTTTAGTTTACAAATTAATGATTTGATATTGCTATTGAATTTGCCTTGTTTGGATACTTTGCATACATTTTATCTCTTTTATTTGTTATTTGTCTTGCATCTATGTATAACTTACAATGTAAGTTCTATATGTAATGGTGTCCAATACACTTTCCCCAGGCTGTTAAATTTAATTAAAAGTAAGGAACATAAAAATAAAATTATTGCTATAAAACACCCCATTAATAAATATGTGTTTAAACTTGTAAAGATACATCAAAAATACTAAAGTTTTTACAATTCAAATACATGAAAACATACCACTACACAAGTGACTTAGCAAAAATTGTCTCACAATTTGGTCACTGTGCTTGGGTTACAGTCTGTATATGGTAAACTTGAAACAGCTGGGGTTCAATCAATGTGACCTTTTATCAAAATAGTCCCATAAACTCATTCATGGGTTTTTGTCAATTTATTTATTTATTTGGGGTTTTACGTCACTTTCAACACTGTACAGGTCATATCACAATAAGTAGTTGGAAGGGCAGAGGAAACCAGTACATACAGTTGGTCAAGGTTCTGTACTGTAAAATGCCGACCAACAGCAAGGAAATACCAGCTTTCCCACTTGAGGCTGTGCCGGGAACTGAAGCCCGGCCTCAGATGTGGGAGGCGAGAGTGTTACCACTCTGCCACCTTGGCCCCATTTGGGTTTTTGTCAATTAGAAACAGTAAAAGTGATATTTTTAATATTTGCATATATAAATATAAGGATATTAATACTTAGCACAGTTTTAATTGGATAACACACCTTTCATTTGAGGTACTAACATCAAAAATGTATGAAACACTCTGTGTTTTTGAGGTTCAAAGTTGAAAATTCAAAATTAGACCCATAAACAGATTAACGCTTCTATCTTTACGTGAGCACAGTTCAATTCTATTTTAAGTTTAAGTAGTCAGTAATTAAATATAATAAATGGTAATGTTAAGAAGTTAGTTTGTCCCTAGCTTAAGGCTTAGTGCAGTTAAGGACACTCTAAGGTTGGTTTAATAATGGTAGTTTAAAATTTAGAATGCCCTCTTCTCCCCCATAGATTCTACAGGTTGCCAGCCCTCATAAGAGCCTATACTAAATACCAACCACGCTGGCGAAGTCAACACTAAACTGTTTTTAAAACAAACTTCGAGGGTGTGCATGATGAAAACCATAAACATAAGGTTTTCAAATAGAAATATAAGCTAAGGAGTTGCGGTTGTGAGAAGACTTTACATTTGTACACTTTTTATGGAGAATCTAATTGTTGCACACCAAAAGAAGATAAAATTGACTCCATCAAACAGAGAGTTATAATTTACGCAGTGTTTCATCACCGAATCAACACAAATAAATGGACTGAAATAGCGACAAAGTAAATTGATTGATAAAATTTTTAAAGATATATTTTGTAAATCAAGAAATAGTCATGAATACTTCTTGAGACTTTTACACTGGTTAAAACCGATGAAATGTGATGCTTGTTACATACTGGAAGAAAACATCAGATATGTACAGTTACTTTTTATATAATGTTCATTCAGTTACTTTGAATATTTAATTGTTGTTATAGTATTGACACCGTAAAGTTTCCAAGATGTGCTTCCATATTAAAATGAAAGCCATAAATACTGTCTCACATATCTGTATTATTTGGAGTTACACCGTTGATTTACTTACAGTGTCTTTAGCAAGCTTTGGATTTTTAGTTCTTCCAGTATCAATAAATTAAATGGATTAATAGATCAAATTAAGCACAGTTTAAGGTGATACTATACACGAATTACTTAAAGTAAGTTATTTAAAGTGAACAACTGGATAAATGTGTAAGAGTGCGTTATGTAAAGGCGACCCTATAACAGTGTAAGATTAACTGAGTGGATACCCCAGTAAAGATTTTAAAGTTTTGCAAATATTTGAAAGTCTTAAAAATATTACTTTGCCATTACTTTGCCATTTTAACCTTAATTGGGGTCAGAGGCCAAATTCAATATGTTTTTAGGTTGCTCAACAACAAAGATATTATTTTCATGTCTAAAATTGTAAGACAGTGGCTTAAAGATTGTATCGCCATTCAATCCTTACTTTTAGGGATTGTGTATGGGATAATATTTGACAAAGTTCTCTAAAATCCCCTATTATTGCTCACCGCCATCTTTGTTTGGACATGTTTGAAGGTAAACGTTTCATAAACATTCTGAAAGTAGGGGTACAAGAAATGCTTGTGATCAAATATTTTCAAAACATTTGATAGAAAACATTTCAAAAATGTTTTAAAATGATTGGTACAAAAAAGTTGCTATTAAATGTTTGTAAAACATTTTGAGAGCAAACATTTACAAAACATTGTTAAGAAATGTTGTATAAACATTTGATGTACACTGTTTATCAAATATTCATGATGAATGTTTGAAAAACATTTCGAGCATAACCTTCATTTCTTCAGCTATTTTATAAATATTTAAAAATATTTCCACTCAAATCTCAGTTTCTTGAGCTTTAATAAATGTTTTTATTAAAAATGTTTGTATAGAGAATGTTTATTAAACATTACAGTGTAAGCGCTTACGTGGAAATGTTTGGTAACCTAAAAGATAGGGTATAAATATGTTTTTAAACATTTTGTAAAATTCAAACCATTTTAAAATGTCTTTTATGTTTACTGGGATGTTCCACTAATAAGTGGTGACATAATTCCTTTTAAAATATGAAGAAATACTTTATCGCACATGTGGCATGCTTGAAGCATACGCATAAAATAATGCATACACAATGTTATGGATAATTGAAGGAGTTTAAGAGAGCACAACTACCATCGCCAATGGTCTCCTGGGTTATAACTCTTAACATGTTTCTCGACTTGGGATTGATCAATTGCATTCTGTATGTCATGCATTAGAATCCGCTTGTTCAGAACATTTATCACATGGATACATGGTACCTGAAGCCATGAAGAAATTGAACTCATAGCATCTACTATAGCAACCAGGGCCATTGGACAATAAGAAACATACTGAAAGATGTTACTCATTACAGTTATTAACGCATGTCAGCAATATTACTACAGTTAAAGTTCAATATCAAAATATCATGAACATCTAGCTTACATTACCAATTTAAGTAATATTAACAATAACTGCTCCAAGTGCACATAAGTAATGCACGAAATGTAGTTACATGTAAGCCACATTCTAATCATGGCAACATTATTATAGAGTTGAGTCTAATTCTAATAGTACTTTTATAGTGCTAAATTTCCTTCTATTGACAGACTCTAAGGCACGTAATACTAGAAAACAGAGGTCAAATGTGGGGGTATGATTCTAAGTCATACACCTCTCATTGCTGCTGGTCGAATTTAAAAAAGACTATTCTTATCTTTATAGTACTAATTTGTCATTGGATGACATTTGACCTTTTAAATTAAATATTCCTGCGGTTTTGCAAGCATGCTTCACTCTTGAAAGGAAAGTCAAGGTGTACAGACGCAATTTGTTAAGTTGTATAAAAAATTCATTTTAAATTTTTTTTTATATTTATTTTCTTTTTCAAACATAAAAACATACAATAATGATAACAGAAAAAATATTACAACAATGGATGCATGGCTACAGTTTTTGTCACATCCTTACACTAGGATGATATATAGATATTAATATTTTATTTTCCTTGATATGACCAAAAGATAGTACATAACCACTGAGTAAAACTTATTTTCGATACAAATAACATTATCCATTTATAGTGTGTTTTAAGATATAGTCTGGATTAGGTTTGAAACAAGCATCCAATTTCTTGTAAAGCGAGCGGAAGCATCTATTATGGCATACAGGTACAATTGTTCATCAAAGACTCGCTTGATGTTAAGTTGCAATGCATTAAAACTTGGTTTACGACTCTCTTTAAGACATTTAAATAAGTAGGATTTTACTATTAAGGTTATAGATAGCACTGCGACCCTGAATTCCAAGTATTATTGATTTTTTGCCAAAGTCAAATCCTGAACCTGCTTCCTGGTAAATCCAGTGTTTAAGTAAGTCCCAAATTTCAGTAGAATATAGGCAGTCTACAAAGGCATGAGTTGTTGTTTCAGGCATATTATTACAAAAGCGACAAAGATTGTTGTCAACTTTTTTCATTTTATACAGTAGAGCTTTTGTTCCCAATATGTTATGAAGTATTCTATACTGCAACCAAATAATCTGGTTATCAAGAATCTTTTTAAAGCAGGTCAGATGTATGTTTTTCCATTCTTTTAATTCTATATTTATTTGAAGTATTTTTTCCCAAGTGTTTATATGGACTAAGTCCTTTTGAGTATCGCTTTCTGTGAGCACATGATAGAAATCTTTACAACCTTTCTTTGATTTGTTTATCAATGATATAGTCTTTGGCCATATTGGTTTTTCAGGTAATTTGATCTGAAATCCCGCACCATTTTTATTTCTAAATTTTTCTATTCCTAACCGTATTCTGTTATAGTCTAGGAAATTAAGATTAGTTCCAAAAGTATTTCTAACTTCTTCTACTGTCAACAGGTTACCTTCACTATTATATAAATCAGCAGAGTAAATTATTCCCACTCTGTACCACTGTGGCAGAAAGAGGGTTTCTTTTGAGATATTTGGATTGTACCATAGTGGGCAAGTTAGACTATGTGGTTGTGCATTATTCAGTACTGCTTTGAGTATTCTTTTCCAATTTACCAAGATGTCCCCCCAAAATTTGTTTGAAATCTTGTTTGCAATAATATCACACCATGATGGTCCCATATGCAAAAGTTTTTCCAAAGATTTTATGTTATATATACAGAAATCGTAGTAGTCAGAATTTTGGTTTTGGACTAGTTTTCTCAACCATGTCAGTTTGAGGGCCGGTATCTGTATACTTATATCAAGCATTCTCAAGCCCCCCCATTTATAATCCATGCAGATGGTATTTCTTCTTATTTTGTCAGGCTTATTATTCCAGATAAATTTAAAGAATAATCTCTCCAAAGTCTTTATAAAGTTTTTACTAGGATCCGGAATACATAAGAACAGATAATTTAGCTTTGACACTTTTAAGGATTTCAGGACTGTTATCTTTCCTATGGGTGACAACAAATGCCGTTGCCATTGGGCAAGTGATGCTCTTATGTTATTTAATGCATTATGTTATTTAATGCATTTTAAATTTTTAGTATTTCGTAATTGTTCTTTTAGTTTAAATTATACAACTTTATAGTTCTGTGATTTCTTCTGTTGGTGTGTACAGTGAGGTTGACGGGTTTGACATTAAACATGTAATGGCAACATATTGATAATATAACTTTGTATTGGTAGATCATATCAACGACTGTCATTTGTATTAAAATAGCTGAAGTATGATTTAAATTATTAATGCAGTTTTGAAAGTAATGTGAAATATGATTTAAATTATATAATGCTTTTGATGCATAGCAATATGCCAGATAGCTTTGACTTATGAATTAAATTATATAATGCAGTAATAACTATTGTAATTACTTATGTCAGTCCACGTTACGCTAAGTACCGTAATAGTGAGTGTTCATGTTTTAATGCATAGTAATATGTCACATAGCTTTGAAATCTAGATTTGTATTGAATTAATTGTATTTAATAACTATTGCATCACCCATCACCTTACTGAGAAAATAGTATTAATTAGTATTTAGTGTTGTTGATCTGGCTACCATGCCAAAGGTATTTCATTGTTCTGCTTGTAATGGCCAGGATAAAAGGTCAGTGGGCAGCAAGTGCCAGTCTAAAAGTACTAATTCTTTGGAAGTAAGTACTTCCAGTACTCATAGTGTACAAAATTCTGACAATTTAAGTCAAGAAATTCTGATGGCATTAAATTCTGTGAGTTCCAGATTGTCAAGTATGGAACAGAGAATGGACAGGACAGAGGAGTGGCTGCAGGGTGGATGTCAGCAGGCACCTTCAACTTCCTCAGAGAGGGCAACAGTCGACATGGTGTCAGATCAGGAGGACAGTGACGCTGAGAATGACGCCATTATTCCCAGTGCTCATATGTTGAAGAGATCCAAGCAAATTCAAGAGGCTGTGGATCAAAGGTTGAAGGAATTGATCACACTGAACGATAAAGGTACATTCAAGTCACAAAGGGGAGGTCAGGAGCAAATATTTGTAAAACTTCAGGTCCCATGGCCCCAGAACTATATTTTGTCAGGTACTGCTAAAAATAGAGTATCCTATGACAGTCTTAGTATATTTCAGAGGGTCTGTGGTTTATGCAATATAATCATAGAAGAAAAAAATGTCAAGACAAAAATCTGAAATAATCAAGGATGCCCAGGACTTTGGGTGGGCCTCTGCTAAAGGGGGTGACAAATGGTCACAGTTACAAACATATATGTAGTCATTGTTTTCGAGTGGGCAAGCATTTTCCCCACGAACAGAAAGACTGAAGAAATGCAAAGAAAAACAAAGATGTAAAAAATGAATTTTTTATACAACTTAACAAATTGTGTCTGTACACCTTGACTTTCCTTTCAAGAGTGAAGCATGCTTGCAAAACCGCGGGAATATTTAATTTAAAAGGTTAAATGTCATCCAATGACAAATTAGTACTATAAAGATAAGAATGGTCTTTTTTAAATTCGACCAGCAGCAATGAGAGGTGTATGACTTAGTATCATACCCCCACATTTGACCTCTGTTTTCTAGTATTACGTGGGGGCCACGGTGGCAGAGTGGTAACACTCTCGCCTCCCACCTCTGCGGCCGGGGTTCGATCCCCGTCAGGGCCTTAAGTGGGAAAGCTGGTAGTTGCTTGCCGTTGGTCGGCAGTTTACAGTACAGAACCCTAGCGAACTATATGTACTGGTTTCCTCTGCCCTTCCAACTACCCGTCGTGATATGACCTGTACAGTGTTGAAAGCGACGTAAAACCCCAAATAAACGAATCTAGTATTACGTGCCTTAGAGTCTGTCAATAGAAGGAAATTTAGCACTATAAAAGTACTATTAGAATTAGACTCAACTCTATAATAATGTTGCCATGATTAGAATGTGGCTTATATGTAACTACATTTCGTGCATTACTTATGTGCACTTGGAGCAGTTATTGTTAATATTACTTAAATTGGTAATGTAAGCTAGATGTTCATGATATTTTGATATTGAACTTTAACTGTAGTAATATTGCTGACATGCGTTAACTGTAATGAGTAACATCTTTCAGTATGTTTCTTATTGTCCAATGGCCCTGGTTGCTATAGTAGATGCTATGAGTTCAATTTCTTCATGGCTTCAGGTACCATGTATCCATGTGATAAATGTTCTGAACAAGCAGATTTTAATGCATGACAAACAGAATGCAATTGATCAATCCCAAGTCGAGAAACATGTTAAGAGTTATAACCTAGGAGACCATTGGCGATGGTAGTTGTGCTCTCTTAAACTCCTTCAATTATCCATAACATTGTGTATGCATTATTTTATGCGTATGCTTCAAGCATGCCACATGTGCGATGAAGTATTTCTTCATATTTTAAAAGGAATTATGTCACCACTTATTAGTGGAAAGTCCCAGTAAACATAAAAGACATTTTAAAATGGTTTGAATTTTACAAAATGTTTAAAAACATATTTATACCCTATTTTTGGGGTTACCAAACATTTCCACGTAAGCGCTTACACTGTAATGTTTAATAAACATTCTCTATACAAACATTTTTAATGAAAACATTTATTAAAGCTCAAGAAACTGAGGTTTGAGTGGAAATATTTTTAAATATGTATAAAATAGCTGAAGAAATGAAGGTTATGCTCGAAATGTTTTTCAAACATTCATCATGAATATTTGATAAACAGTGTACATCAAATGTTTATACAACATTTCATAACAATGTTTTGTAAATGTTTGCTCTCAAAATGTTTTACAAACATTTTATAGCAACTTTTTTGTACCAATCATTTTAAAACATTTTTGAAATGTTTTCTATCAAATGTTTTGAAAATATTTGATCACAAGCATTTCTTGTACCCCTACTTTCAGAATGTTTATCAAACGTATACCTTCAAACATGTCCAAACAAAGATGGCGGTGAGCAATAATAGGGGATTTTAGAGAACTTTGTCAAATATTACCCCATACACAATCCCTAAAAGTAAGGATTGAATGGCGATACAATCTTTAAGCCACTGTCTTACAATTTTAGACATGAAAATAATATCTTCGTTGTTGAGCAACCTAAAAACATATTAAATTTGACCTCTGACTCCAATTAAGGTTAAAATGGCAAAGTAATGGCAAAGTAATATTTTTAAGACTTTCAAATATTTGCAAAACTTTAAAATCTTTACTGGGGTATCCACTGAGTTAATCTTACACTGTTATGGGGTCGCCACATTTATCCAGTTATTCACTTTAAATAACTTACTTTAAGTAATTCATGTATAGTATCACCTTAAACTGTGCTTAATTTGATCTATTAATCCATTTAATTTATTGATCTAAGTGATGCTGGAGGAACTGAAAATTCAAAGCTTGCTAAAGACACTGTAAGTAAATCGGTGTAACTCCAAATAACTCCAAATAATACAGATATGTGAGACAGTATTTATGGGTTTCATTTTAATATGGAAGCACATCTTGCAAACTTTACGGTGTCAATACTATAACAACAATTAAATATTTGAAGTAACTGAATGAACATTATATAAAAAGTAACTGTACATATCTGATGTTTTCTTCCAGTATGTAACAAGCATCACATTTCATCGGTTTTAACCAGTGTAAAAGTCTCAAGAAGTATTCATGACTATTTCTTGATTTACAAAATATATCTTTAAAAATTTTATCAATCAATTTACTTTGTCGCTATTTCAATGCATTTATTTGTGTTGATTCGGTGATGAAACACTGCATAAATTATAACTCTTTATCTTCTTTTGGTGTGCAACAATTAGATTCTCCATAAAAAAGTGTACAAATGTAAAGTCTTCTCACAAACCACAATTCCTTAGCTTATATTTCTATTTGAAAACCTTATGTTTATGGTTTTCATCATGCACACCCTCGAAGTTTGTTTTAAAAACAGTTTAGTGTTGATTTTGCCAGCGTGGTTGGTATTTAGTATAGGCTCTTATGAGGGCTGGCAACCTGTAGAATCTATGGGGGAGAATAGGGCATTCTAAATTTCAAACTACCATTATTAAACCAACCTTAGAGTGTCCTTAACTGCGCTAAGCCTTAAGCTAGGGACAAACTAACTTCTTAATATTACCATTTATTATATTTAATTACTGACTACTTAAACTTAAAATAGAATTGAACTGTGCTCACGTAAAGATAGAAGCGTTAATCTGTTTATGGGTCTAATTTTGAATTTTCAACTTTGAACCTCAATAACACAGAGTGTTTCATACATTTTTGATGTTAGTACCTCAAATGAAAGGTGTGTTATCCAATTGAAACTGTGCTAAGTATTAATATCCTTATATTTATATATGCAAATATTAAAAATATCACTTTTACTGTTTTTAATTGACAAAAACCCTAATGGGTAACACTCTCGCCTCCCACCTCTGAGGCCGGGGTTCGGTTCCCGGCACGGCCTCAAGTGGGAAAGCTGGTATTTGCTTGCTGTTGGTCGGCATTTTACAGTACAGAACCTTGACCAACTGTATGTACTGGTTTCCTCTGCCCTTCCAACTACCCGTTGTGATATGACCTGTACAGTGTTGAAAGTGACGTAAACCCCAAATAAATAAATAAATTGACAAAAACCCGTGAATGAGTTTATGGGACTATTTTGATAAAAGGTCGCATTGACTGAATCCCCAGCTGTTTCAAGTTTACCATATACAGACTGTAACCCAAGCACAGTGACCAAATTGTGAGACAATTTTTGCTAAGTCACTTGTGTAGTGGTATGTTTTCAAGTATTTGAATTATAAAAACTTTACTATTTTTTATGTATCTTTACAAGTTTAAACACATATTTATTAATGGGGTGTTTTATAGCAATAATTTCATTTTTATGTTCCTTACTTTTAATTAATTTAACAGCCTGGGGAAAGTGTATTGGACACCATTACATATAGAACTTACATTGTAAGTTATACATAGGTGCAAGACAAATAACAAATAAAAGAGATAAAATGTATGCAAAGTATCAAAACAAGGCAAATTCAATAGCAATATCAAATCATTAATTTGTAAACTAAAAATGGAGCTGTACAATTTATTAATTAAAGTATTGATGCCAATGAAAATAACAGAATTAGGCATAATTACATATAACAAGAGCACCTGGAGAGTGCATACCTGTGCCAAGGCTTGTAATAATAAGTAAATGGGTAAATCCAGGTTATTTTTTTATCCAGATGATCATTCTAAAAATTTAACAAGATTTAAGCTGGAGTCATCTTCTGATTATTTCAGGAAGATCCAACTAGTGGTATTTGCCTAATCCTGCTGACACACAAACAAGACAAACAAATATGCAGACATGCATGAACATAATACCTTGGTGGAGGTAATTATCAGTTGCAGCAGTCCACATATCATTGTCATAAGAGAAACGTGTTTCGAATATTAGTGTAGAAAACATTCTGACAGAGTCAAGGTCAAAGGTCAAACGACGGCCATCCTTAACTATTATCACTACCAAGTATCAACATCCTGTACCTAATGGATTCTGAGATACAACCAAGACAACATATGTACCCCTGACTACCTGCCCTCCCACTAGTCTACACAGCTGGATGCCATGGGTGAAGGCAATACCTACATTTGGACAAATAAAATCATAATTTGGTCACTCCTTAGGGACCGCAGGTAACAGTTCATATGTGGTAAATCTCTGAAGTAATCAGTCAAGTGTAACATTTTGGGGGGTTCAGAATAGACCCCTACACTGATCACAGGGTTTTTAGCTATAAGAATCAAAGAAAAAATGTGTTTTATATTTCTACAAATGTTTGGAAAATTATATCTGGAATAATGAAGGATGACAACTGAGCTATCAAACATGAAAATAAATGAAATACTGTATGTGTTGTTGAGGTTTGAAGGAAAAAAGTCACCAAAGAATGTACATATACAAAGTGATCATAATACTTCCACCAAACAACACTTCATTCTCTAGAACTAAACCATGCAGAGGCACTACTTCACACTTGAAATTGTTTGAATTATTTGATTACTGGTCACATACAAGAAAACCATATATGCTACACTTCAAATAGTTGAAGTATTCATTCAGTGTTTACCTTTTTTCACAATACACCCAAAAACTGATTCAAAGGTTTTCATCAATTAGAGACAGAAAAAGTAAATTTTTTAATAATTCCATAAATACTAGAGCAATGATATTTGGTACAGTGATAAAGGGATAGTACATCTATTATTTAAGCTATTAGCATTAAAACAAATATGAAATACTCTATGTGTTATTGAGGTTCAAAGTAAAAAATTAAGCAAAATTAGACCCATAAACTGATTAACACTTGTTTGGTGTGATAAATACATACTAATAAATTATAGCTTCCCCAACATAGGGTTTTCAGTGATTAATCACAAACCTGAGGCAATGGAACATGGAACACCACTTTGTCCCAGATACAGGTAAACACTGCACATATGGTATAGTTGATATACCTGTTAAGTCACGGATAGTGATTTTCACGAATAGATCTATAAACAACATGCAGAGTTTGCACGAACCACATCCTAAAAAGGAATAGTTATAGATCTAATAGTTTGTAAATACTAAGTGAAATATATATATATATATATAACAATTCTAATCAAAGAGGATAAATACACATAGATTGTGTATCACACTGTGAGGATACAAATTAATTTGTGAGTACTTTACTACTACACTTTTGATGTATACAATATTGAAAATTTTAATTACTTAAATGTAGCTTTTATAAGCTACAAGCTTACCATGTGGGACTGAATGCTTTATTGGTTGCCGCGAGTCATCATGACCAACGTCTAAGAAAAAAAGACATTTATTGTTGGCCGTAGCCTCAGGTTGTCGTCACCTGATCTGCCCCTTTGTAACCACTTTTCTCGTTGGTTGCCGCCATCTTACAATCTTTGTGAAGTATTTACTGCCTTTTTCTTTCTATATCTCAGTGCAGTGTTATTGTTAAACGTTCCCGTTTATGTATTTCATTTATTATTGTATAAAGCCCATTCTGGCCAATTTTCAGCACTTCCGCTTTTGTAAATTGTCCTTATTTTAAGTTTTTGTGAGCTCGCCTACTACACTTTTGATATATCAATGCTTCTCTTGAGCAAGGCAAGTGTCCAAATTTTTTTAAGCAGGCCCATGTTACCCCTATCCTCAAAAAATCACTTTTACACCGATAACACCGTTTTATGTATTCCGTTTATAAAACGTTTTATGATAAATGTTAGAAAAACATTAAAAATGAACATAATAATGTCTGAATAATAATGGGGTCAGAGGTCAAATTCAATATCTTTTTAAGGTTACTCACATATAAAAAATATTAGTTTCATGTCTAAAGTTGTAAGATAGTGCCTTAGCAATTGTGACCCATTCAATTCTTACTTTTAGGGATTGCATGTGGGAAATTTTTGACTAAGTTCTCTAAAATTCCCTATCATTGCTCATCACCATCTTTCATTGAATATGTTTGAAGGTGAAGGTTTAGAAGCATTCTGAAAATATGGGTTTAAAAACGTTTTTGATAGACTGTTTTTAAAACATTTGATCAACAATATTGTTTAAACATTTTAGGTGAACCGTTTATCAACCATTTCATGATGAATGCTTCAAAAACATTTCCAGCATGATCTTCATTACTTCAGCTACTTTATAAATGTTTGAAAAACGTTTTGAGTCAAAGTTAAATTCTCAATTTATTTTACAAACAGTTTATAAATGTTTTCAGTAAAAACAATTGTATAGAGGATGTTTATAAAACAATTTTTAAGCATTACAGCATAAGTGTTTACCTGGAAATGTTTAGAGAACCATAATACCCAGTTCACACTACAGATGGTATCACCCGCAGCGACCCGTGTTAGGTGAAACGTCCCCTGCTGTCTGTTTGAGAATTTGCAAGTCACTGGACCTCAGTCATAATCCTTACGAGTCCCACGGAAGTTTCAAACTGTCAAAATTTCCCTGTCAGTCACCGTCATTAACCATCCTATGTCAGAACTACCACCATACACATCACCATGCCTGTTAGACCCTGTCAATGGCAAACTGTTCACACCATTTTTTGCTTGGTGAAGCAAAGTGAAATAAGGTACAATTGGGTGTCCCACTGATGAGATTCGGGGACACAAGGTGGCCCACTTCAATTGAGACATGTCTTGATGGTGGGGCATGGTGACTTACTGTCAAGCTTCTGATTTGCTACTGTTAGACAAGTTCCAGATAAGGTATCTGAGGGTAACTGAAGGCTCTGCATCAGTTGTCGAAGGTTCCCGGAAGATTAAATACTGAAAGACATGAGACGTTTTTTTTTGGAAACAGGATATGCTCACTGATAGAAGTGTCTTTAATCAGGTGTCCATTTTAAAAGCTGTGGAAGGAACTTTGGAGCAGGAACTTTTAAATTATTTTCTCTGATTTATTTAGACTCCTATTTCGTGATTTAACTCTTGTAAGTATTACATAAGATGACAAGGACCAAGAAGAAATCTGCATTTGCAAAGCCACACCTGTTTTAAGTGATGACGGTAGTGACAAGGATACAGTAGATAACCTGACAACTGCTAAACAACCAGGGTCTAAGGATGTTCTGGGAACCTTGCCTCACTTTACGTCACTATCAGGGTAGCATGTGTTACCAAAAGCAGAATGTACAAAAATATTGGACTTCAGTATGATGACAGTACATCACCGTCGAAACTTGTGGAAAACCTGTATTACCATGAATAACCCGTTGCAACCACATGGCAGCAAGACTGTGGGACCAAATACCATCAGAAAAATAGCTCAACCTGAGAGGTGTTTCCACCGCCTGGGATCACCTGTAACCGCAAGATGTACTGCCTGTTGTATGAAAGGGGCATTATGTAGGTTTTAAATAGTTTTAAAATGTTTTGTAAACGTTTAAACCATTTTAAAACATTTCTAACGTTTACTGGGGAAGGAGATATGAATTATTTAACACAACATATAACGTAAATAACCCAAAATATCAGATGATGGAGGCATTATCATACTATATTCAATCTTCAATGTCAAAAAGCATGACCTTGGATAAATAATTATTTTTGAGTTAATTCTTGTCTAAAGTAAATGCTTTATTGGGTAGGGGTAGTTTGTGTTTATTTATTATTTTACACATAGTACAATATGTAAGTACAAAAATAGAAACATTTAGAAAATAACACTACAACTGAGACATATATGAACACATATACAGATTTTGTTAAACAATAAATTATGATACGCATAAAAATTCAATAATACTAACAAGTTTTACCAATGAAAACCTTGGGTTGTTTTTAATGAACATTAAATCATTTATGTTACTACAAGTTATCTAATCTTTTTCAGAACATAATGCAGAAACATACTCATTAACTAACATTCCAAACTGAAGTGGGGATGATGAAACATAGTTTGAATTACACTGCAACAGTTTGCATATATGTAACACACTTTTACCAACGCTGGACTGGCTACCATTCAAAGCAAGTTTACCTGCCAGTTGAACACATACATTGTCACTTACAAGTACTATATACATAAATTTGTTGAACCTTAAAAATATTTGAAGATCAACTGGTACGTCATTACATAGCAGGGGTAAGTGCCTAGAATGAGTTTTATAAGGAAAATTAAACAAGCCTTCTTATGCTTTTTAAAATGAAAGTTTGATAGATTTAGTATATGATAAATTTTATATAAAAATCAACAATTACCATTAGTCATTGTTCCCTGCGAATCCATGTTCCCCCTGTACCAATTGCAACAATATCCAGTAAAACATACAGTTCTCTTCTGCATTTACAAAACCTGTACAAACTAAAAAAAAACACGATAAAATTACCAGAAAAAACACATATAGCTACCATTATTTAAGACACTAGTTAACCCGATAGTAAGATTCACTGCAGATCAAGGGAGTATGAAAAGTCAAAAAGTGACGAAAGTAAAGATTACTTGGCCAACCTGAAGTCAAGTGAAGATTGAAAGTCCATCATGCAGAATAAAAAATATTTTACAAATTAACATAAGAATTTTAATACTGTTAAGAACATTCATAGCCATAGCAATATAATAAAACGTGCTAGACTATCATGCATAAAAGTACTTATAAGTTACTATTAAAAGTGTTTAATATTTAACACATGGCCATTGGATGCCATTAGCTTGTCATTACCACTTCAACTTTACATGGGTACATAATATTTACAGTGTGCATAATTGACCTTCACTCATTTACATCCACGTTACAAGATTTATGACACAGTGAAATCTAACAACATTTCTACTATTAAATTAACAATAAACCGATAGTTAAAACTAAATATTGAACCGATACCTAATTTTTCTGTCCTTCAGTCCAATAATTATGGGAGCTTCTAATTGTCCTCCTGGTGTTGGTTCCTTGAGTTTTGCATGGCTATGGTTTTTCGTCTTTTTCCTGGAAATTGTTTAATTTTTCAAATCTCTTATCTTTCAATTTTTGCACTCTGTATCTCCAAGGGGACCTGTATTTGTCCATCAAATGGGAGCTATTGTCTTTATCTCAGGCAGTTGTATCTTGGTCATTTGTGTTCATTGTTATCCGGCATCTCCGCCATGAATCCATAACTAATTTTTCTATCCTTTAGTCTAATGATTATGGTGGTTGGTTCCTTGAGTTTCGCTTGGCTATTTGAGTTTTTCTGTATTTGCGAGAGGGAGGTATTGAATTGTTGTATCCATCCATTTGTTGAAATTGGGCAATGGGATCTCTGTTATTCATGTGGTAAATAACAATGAAGAGTCAGATATTGTTCTAGATATGATTTTATTATCTTTGGTTTCCATCTCTAGTTTCCAAATTTAGAATTTGTCAAAGTTTGTAATGTTTGTTAAGTCAAAGACGAAATCTTTAGATGTTGTCAATCTGGATGCCAGTTTCTAACTCTTCTCTCAACAGAGATGGGTGGAATATATCATGATTGTGCTTCTCTGCTTGTTATAATCTCACTGGTTGTCACTTTGACACAATGTCTGGTATTACTGATTGTGCGGTTCCAAATGCTGTGACTCAAAGATTTCTTAATTAGCTGTACCAGTACCATGAAGTCTCTTTTATAGCCTGTATTGTTTTCCGTGCTTTCATAATTGTTTTCCTTTTCAATTCCTCATTTCTACTAGTTAATAAGATAGTATGTTAGTACAATATATCAGCTGTCAAAAGGACAGTAAGCTGGCGTTGTAAAATGTTACCAATCATAAGACATAGAAGCTAATATGACAGTTAACCAGATTTAAGAAGTGAGTGTTACTTACGCATTGAACCCCGAGGCTTAGGCAAAATATAATACAGTGGAGCAATTCAATGTAGAAGACTAGTAAACCATAACAAACTGGTTAAATGACATGAAATTAACCACCATAAAATTTTACAAGATTAACCACAGACTAAACATTTAAAAATCATAGAAAACGCAAGAAGTACTAAGAAAAAGAAAAGCAGGAAGGCCACTGATAAAATATTTTTAACAATAAGGGAGCAAGGGATGGGCACTTTACTAAATTACAGAAAATACCCTGCAAATTCAAAACTTTGCAGTTCAAACCTGACTTCACACAAAAAACTTTACCTCACCACAAAAGCTCATGTAATTTATTTTAGAATCTCTAGCAGTGTCTTTTATTTATGTAAGTCTACAAATGACAATTTCATTAAATGATTTTGATAGATAAAACCCAAGTGAAAATGATTGTCCTGATGAATTTGTAAATGCATTATAAAGCGCAGACAGTAATCAGGTTAATTATTTTCCTTCTTACCATGTGAAGAGAAGTACAAAGTATCACTGCAATGTGACTTTGTATTCCACTTAAACTCAACACGTTTAAGTACTGTAATGGGGAAGAATTTAAATAAAACTATTTAATTACTAAAAGCTTTGAATTCCATAATATACAGGCTAAGTGCCTCAGTAAATTAGTTCTCATTGGACTTTGCAGTAGAGATCAATAATCATATGGTATACCAGCTCTAATAAGAACCTCAACCAATCCCTGTCTCTTTGAGATAAGCCTCTTAGAAATAGACCAAGTAAATTGGTGAGTGTGTTGGTGTACAATGGCTCTTATAAGAGCCTCAGTCCTTGAGCTGAGGAAAAAAGACACATGAGACAGTATAAAGAAGGGAGAGTTTAGTTAGCTCTCTCCTCTTGGGAGAATGTGTTAGATTGCATTTGTGACTTGTGTTTATTGAACTAGAATAAACTATGAAGGACTGATCCTGTGTTTCACTTCTGTCATCGTGGTGACCGCGGCCCTCTCATAAAAAACAGCCAAGTGAATCTAGACAGAAGTGGACATAGATGAGATTTGGTTGTCCACAGTTGCCAATCGGTCCTGCTGGAATCGACTCTCAGATCTCCAAAAAACAAAACAATTGGACATGGTGAGATGTCAAAGTGTTAAATCATCAAAATGGATATTAGTTATAAATAAACTTTTTATAAAAAGGAACCACAGAAGTGTTTTTGAACAGAAATATGGACTTATGGTGCCATTACCAGATGTTTATTATGCTACACACATGCCACTATCACCTTATTGCTGGAGACTTCATATAGGCAGGTGGGACCCGGGTTCTAACCAACGCCCAACAGTTTTCATCAAGTTATAGGCCACCGCAAGGGATATCAAGGATTGCCCTACGACCAATCAAATGGAGATGGCCAGCCACCAACAGATGCCCAGACCGACTCTACAGCAGATGTACCTACGGACCTGCCCCCATATCCAGATGACAGCCAGGAAGAGGACCGCGGCAGAAGCATTACCACTACCTCAGGACAAACAGGCACAAAGACTTGAGACCTTATAGACAATATAGTCCAGTGGAAATGTGAGAAAGCATGTTTTTAAAATTTTTTTTGTTGATTCAGCATCTCTGTTCTATCCTGATGAAAAATCAGCCAGGTGCAAGCTTGGCATCCTTGAGGATTTTTTTTAAAAGTCAAAAAAAAAAAATGGCCACCGTAAATAATGGAAAATTTTATTTGTACACACATCTTTGCTTATATTGTAGTTAGAGACACAATCTTTGTCTCTAAGTATAGGTTTCTGTGGTAAAAGAATCTATTTATAATGTGATATAATGTTTAAATAGAATATAAATATCAATTTGTACAATGACACACCAATTTAAAAGAATGTTTTTGACAATATTTTTACATTATTGTCACATGCAATACTGCATGTATTCCATTTTATTTTCGAAATTGTTTATTTATCCAATTGCCAGATCCATTCTACTATACCACACATTAATTTATCTGCCACAAGTCACAATCATTTTCACATTCACTACCCAATGTAGATATGACGCCCACCTGTTTCAGGGGTCGTATTCACAAAGTTCTTATAGTTGTAGCTTGAGATTTGTACTTAAATATAAAATTCTTAGATAAGAATTATTCTTAGCATAAATTATTCTTTCCTAAAACTAACTTTTAAATCTAAAAATATAAATATTTAGCAAACCAATGTTAAATTTGAAACCAGGAAAAATAATGCTTCTGAAAACCCTGTTTTTTAATTTTATAATTATGATAAATGAACCACAACAGCTCATAAACATACCTAAATTTAATTTTTATTTAAAATCTGATTTAATAGAATGTTGGGCAATTTTTCTAAAATGGCACAAGTGTGATGTGACATGAACATGAGCCTGTAGACAAATATTAATGCACAAAAATGATATACGCTGTCACTTTCAACAAAGTGCACTGATGAATTTGATCTAACAGATGTGATATAACAGAGATTCAGTGAATATAATAAACTTGTGATCACTGGAAAATATATGTTAAAATGGCACAAGTCTGATGTGACATGAACATGACCCTATGAATACATCTGACTGCACAAAAAATGATACATGCTGTCACTTTCGACAAAGTGCACTGATTGATTTGATCTGACAGATGTGATGTAACAGAGTTTCAGCAAAAATCTCATCACTGGAAAATATCTTACACCAGTACAGATGTGTAACAATTCCACCCTCCAGAGAAAGGGTCAGGAAAGTCATCACAAGGAAGATGATATCATAATTCATCACATAGCACCAGTTGTCTCAGTTGCAGACCACTCACTTATCAAATTAATCTGTGATTATACAGCTTCCATTAACAAAACACAGCAACAAAACACACTTTGACCTAAAATGGCTATTTGGCATCTGGACTAATAATGGTGTTTCTGACAATCAGGACACTGTAAACAATAGTGAGAATGAGACCAATAATGCTGCTCTTGACAATAATGTTATAAACAATAATAATGCTATGGATACTCACCAAAACCTCCTAGCACGAAACTGGCAAAACAGACCAGCTCACTGAAGTCAAGTACAGGAATCACTGTCACCGGCAGTAGTTGTTTGGTGCAACCCTATCCAAAACCCACAGAGAAGCTAAACCCTCCTAACAAATAGCCCTCACTGTCAGGTAGATCAACAAATAACTTTGTGTCTACAAGGTGCAGCTAAGATATGGTTTCAACTACATGACTCTTCTACCAGCTCAAATATTGAAAAAAAAAATTTATGCTTTTCTTTTGAGATTTAAACCTTTAGATCTGGATTGGACTAGGGAAACTTCTTTTCTATCTCTTAGACAAATACCCCAGGAAAACTCACAACATTTTTTCAACAGAGTGTTGGAAAATGGCACAAAAATAGGAAAATCAGATAAGGATCTTATGACCCAGTTTATTAGGGGCGTGCACACACCTAATAGAATCCACACCATTACACAAGGCACAGACACCTTCGGCCGCGCCACCAGAAATGCCACTCTGTATTAAACTGAAAAGACACGGTCAGGATGATGGTATAGTTACTCTACAAAAACAGGAGACAAGCAAAGAAAGACAGAACCTTAAAATTGTAGACTCTAGAATTCAGTGTGCATCCACCATATTTCTGAGTGTCATAACAGAAAGTCCAGCAACCGCAGGAGACAACATCCCTACAGTGCACACTGGAACAAAATACAGCAAAGACCACGGCAGAAAGTACTCGCCGAAAGACAAAAAACAAACAAACCCAGGTCTGTGTATTCTGATATTTTGTGTTACAATTGTAATGGCAAAGGTCATATTGCATGTGATTGTTGTAGGGGACAAATGCAAAAACCAAATGTGCAGGGTTCTAATTATCATACACAGAATTTCAAAAATCAGGGCTATCAATCACAACAAAATAGTTCTCAGAACCACCAAAATGAACCACGTAGGGAGAATGATTACAAGGGTTATAAACAATCCACTTTAAAAATACGGGGCCCTTCAAATATACACAATGACAGGTATAGGCAAAACCATGTTTCACAGTTCTCTGGACGATTTTGTTAAATATTTCAACCCCATATAAAGTCAAAACTCACTGGCAATAAACCTGAGCCACTACATTCTTGTCAAAATTTACAGTATAGGGACAGATATTTTAAAGATACTTGTATTCTTGTGATTGTATTCAGAAAAGGTCAGGTATTTTTTTCTTGTTCCTGCAAAGACGGGTTCTGTTTGTGAAAAGCAGCTTTAACATTTACATGTGACAATTCAACTTTAGTGAACATACAAAAACCCACAAAATTTCTGTACAGCCGATGATAGTACTGCTGAGTCTTGGGCCTGAAGGCACTCTTGATACATTGTCTGGCTCCCAAAGCCAAGTCATTCAGTGCTTCATTCCCTACAACACAAAGTGCAGCACCCATCAGCTGGAGACAAATATGTAATGTACAGTTCATAATCAAGTATTAACATGTCCTGTAGAACAGGAATCCACACTGGGTTTTCAACACTTTCATAAAAAATTCGGAACAGATCAGGTGAACCTTGCCACTGAGAAAACATGTCTGCAAACGTGTTTTATCAAACAATGCAGCAGTAAGCTATACATTCCACACCAAAATGTGTCTTTGGTTTTGATATTAGTCACCACCTGCACAACTGCGTTATTGTCACATTTGATCAGGATTCTGCGTCGATACCAGTGAGGGCCAAAAACTCGTAACACAAGGAGCACATTAAGCATTTCAAGATGTACTATGCCCCGGTTCAAATAATTTTTGGGTATGGAAAGAGCATAGACGTACTTTTTGTAACATGCGCCCAAGCCAGTTAGACAGGCGTCTAGCTATACGGTATGGTCAATGGACCTATGGTTATAGATAGAAACACCATTGTATTGACCTAGAAAATTTGAGAACCTTCTCAAATCACACATGGAGTCCGGGGTCAAAGTGATAATGTGTGTATCATAGTTGTGATGTAATAACTGTAACATGCGGTTCAAAAATGCCCGCACGGGCTTCACACATTTGTGTACATATAGAAGTTGTCACAATAGGTACTGGAGCTGTTTCTTCATACAACGTCTATGCCCAGTCCAGTCTGTGACTGTACATGAGATCTGAAACAATTTCTCTTCTGGGATTACAAATAGTGCCCTGAACAGAATCAAGTTGAATGCCCAGACAGATGGCATGTGTGCTGGGTGCGACTAACTTACTTTCATTTATAGTCAAACCTAGACATTGAAGAAGTGCATAGAGTGCTTGAAATGATTTTTGAGCAAAGTCCGGCATCCCAAATCCGATAAAATCGTCAATATAGTTGACACATGCGTAACCTTGTTGACGCAACGCAAAACATACATCTTCGCTGATGCGCTGCAACAGCTGGCTTTTGTGTCTGATCCTGAATGTCTGCTCCTGAATGTGTCCTTGTACGTTGCGTCCCAATGAAGGCCTAACAAGCAGTAGTTTATTTGATCAATCTTGATATGATGGAATGCATAACTGATATCTATTTTGTAGATATGCTCGCCTGGACCTAAGCGTCTGAGATTTTGCATATTGCGTCATCAATAGAGGGACAGGCTAACGCAAATTCAGAGCCAAGATATGAATCCTTGTCCACTCTGGCATTGATTGAGTGGCCTGCAGGCCAAGACAAATCAATTATTACCTGTCCTTTGTCAGAAATTTGCTTCTCACGCATCATGAATGTAGAGAAGTGAAGGTTACTGATTGGGTCTCCTTTAAAGGGGCCAACTATGTTGTTATGCTATTTCAAGTAGGCGTCAATGTGAGTTGGAAATTGATTTGCCGACACATGATTTTCTTTGACACAAGCAAGTTTGGTATTTCTGTTGAAGTCTAGGGGAAAGCAGAATCTGATCAAATCAAGTAATTGTTTGTCTGAATATTCCTCCAGCAGCATTTCCCATTGACTCACATTTAATTCAGACTTGACTGGCAATCGAGCTCTCATGAAACTGGGACAATCTATGGTTTTGACTATATTGTGTTGTTCAATTGGACATTCACTGACGGGGGCCAATGTGCTTTGTGTCATTCAATATGGAATCAGCTAATGGGACGAAGCTGAATTGGAAATCAGACTGAGCCCTCCAATTTTTAAAATCAGAACAACGTTGTTCAAGCCATTGTGTGTCCTTTTTCCAGCCGTCCTTGACCAACAATGCCCATTCAAACTTGTCATCAATAATAGATCTATTCACATCAAACAAGGGGACTTGCTGAGCATTTGCATCATTTTCATTCACAAGAACAATATATTCCCTAGTGTGATTATTTGTGTCGACATCATGAGGTGACGTGTCATTATTAGCAATACTGACAACATTTGAAACGGCTACCTTAGTTGCCATGCACTGATTCAAGTCCGAGACAATGGGATCAATGTCATTAGTACTATTTAATGCCACAAATTAATTCATGGCTTGACAATGTTTATTTCTATTTCCCAAGTCACTTGCGTGCGTGGTTGTACGATCAATAAGAGTTAACAGATACATTCTCCAATGTATCACACTTACCAGACTGACCATGATCACCTTTTAATTGATCCCAAGATTGTTTATATACCCATGTTTGCACTGCCACAGACACAGGAACTAGTAGGGTTTTCACACGATTTCCCCTGGCCAACAGGCCTTCATGCGTCCTCTTGTCAATAATAGAGTTGTACACTACTCGACCTTTAACAATCTGCTTTTTTGTAATGACATGAGATGTAACAGCTTTACTGATCTTACCACCATGATCATTCACATGCACAGACTTTCGTTTTACATTGTTCTGAGCCATGTTGTGTAAAATTCACGCTATTTTCAGTACTAATGTTATTACAGCTGCCCAAAAACCTTAATGCTGTTGAGCAGCTGATCGTTCGTTTTTTTGCACCAAACTTTTTTGCATACTGGCAGTCTTTTTCGGGACACTGCAGAATTTTCCGATGGGTGAGACAGAAAGAACAGATATGCTTTTGGATCTTACCTGCGTATTTGTGATCCTTGCTATATAAACAGTGACCATTCTGATAAAGCTTACAAAACCAAAGTTTCTTTGATAAATCAGATGTTTTTGAGTTCAAATTGCTCCTTAACTGAGGACTCATGCTGTTGACAGTATCTTCTATGACATCAAGACGACTATTTACTTTCTTGAGATGTTCAAGCATTAATGCCTACACACCAGAAGAGTGGCCCAAGTCGTGTGCTGAAGTTTCATCACTAGTGTAGCCACCTGAGGCCAACGCCTTCTTAACATGATAGTCTGTCTGTCTTGTGACTTTCTTGTGACCACTCTTATTAGCTTGAGCATTAAATACTTAGGTGTCCTGAACATCTGACAAAACGCCCTCACTTCCAACGCTGTTTGTCTTGCTGGCAACTTTGCTCCTCACACATTTTTTGCCCATAGGCGGGTATATGTTTCTCAAGACAGTCAGTACAAAAATTCTTGTTTTGTTTTTTAGGTTTGGTCATTTTGAAAGTTATTTATCTGAAATAAACTAAAGGCACTGGGTACCCGTTGCACTTGGACAGCTCAACGCTTAAATCAGCAATAATAGAGTGGATGACAATGAGAAATGAATATAGGGTTGACCGTCCCTTTGTCGCCTAGCTACTAAAGCTGAATCAAGCCTTTGAGCTGTCAAGTAGCCAAAATCACTGTGCAGAAGGCTGGTCGTCCAACTGATGTAGATCACAAGCTGTACATGTCACAATCCATATTAAGCAGTAACAGTATGTTAAAATAAAATAACTAAATGACCGTCCAGCCTAAAACTTGATAAACCAAGATGAAAATTCCATCAATAAATTCAAGTCCAAAATCAAATTTCTTGCACAACATGTCCTTTTCCTCTGAAATTACATTCAAACTGACATGTTGGTATCAAATATGCTACATTGTGAACAGGTTAGCCAATTAGGTGTCTGAAACTTCCTGAGTGCTTAGCAACCAGGCTTCCTATAATTAATTCCTGGCTTGTGGCAAACTTAAGCAAGGTTCACAGTGCTCTTAACATTAACATCAAGAGTCTCCCGAATGGAGGACTGACAGCCGCGGTGCCTGAACACCACTAATGAAATTTTTGAAAGACCCATATTTATTATGTGTAACAAGAAAATAATGGAGCAGATTTTAGCTCATCAGTGTTCATGGAATGATTGTTTCAAATTGTATTCTCAATAAATAATTAATTCTAAATATAAAATGATGATCGAGTTATTATAGTTTTGAAAAAAAGATAAAAGAACTTGTACTTGCAATTTTTCAAAGTACTTGTAGTTGAGTTTTGAGACCAGTACTTGCAACTTGGCAAAGTAATTGTACTTGGCTCCATGTACTTGACCCCAGGCCTGATATATAGTTTGTACCTTGTTAAACTATTGACGTTGAACCCTCTATACCAAGGTAAGGTAACAAAATGTTGCCTTTATTGGTCGCAGTTCAGTGTATTTGCCTAAATGTGATAGAAGAGTTCTTACCTTAATTGTTTGGTTCTGTGATAGATCTAATCTTATTGTTCATATAATAGTCGTATAATATTTATATATACCTCACATTATACTTATATGCTTTTCATAGGATTTCGTTTTTAAAGTTTGACAGGTTCACTATATTTGTATCCTTGTTATACATACTAGTTCAGTATTTCGATTTCAAGTATCAGACAAAAACAACAATTGAAAAACCATGAAGCATGTTCAGTTATGAGTAAAATGGAATGTTTACCCCAATGTGTAATGGTGAATAGGGTTGAGAGTCATAACAACAATGCACTGTTTCCGAAATATAATGGTTCACACATCCCTAGATTCTTCAACTTGCTTCTAAAAAGTTTACACAAACAATAGTTTCTAAACCCTTGTAATTTCTTCGAAACAGACAATGATGGTGTCAGATTGTAAACAAATATAGAGAATCTATTTGTAAAAATGTCTAATTTCATAATGTCCTCTACTAGTACAGTTGGATAAAGTATTTGTTTTGAGTTAATCTAAATTTACTTGCAGGATATATTGTTTACCTACTCAATTATTACTTTATGAGGAGTACTACCCACATTAATATAAAGTGATGTAACTTATTGTCTTTTAAAATTAATATGTAAAAATGTTGCAAGGTTAAAATGGAGTAATTTAAGTATTTAGAGTTTATACCGTTGCTACGTGTAACAAATTAAATTGTGGATGTGCCACCTTTAAGGCCCAGTGTGTAATGGTGAAGAATTTAAACAAAACTATTTAATTATTAATAAACTTTGAATTCCATAAT